>OW028750.1:22047843-23247843 GCA_932294355.1 Aporophyla lueneburgensis | reverse complement strand
AAACCATGACCTGGATGAGAAAATAGGTTACTTTCATCTTTGATGGCAAATGCAGAAGCGGGCAACAGCTAGTAATTAATTTATATCTTTCAAACAGGCTTATCTGCTTACACAAACTCTACAGGTAATGATCTATTCATATACCTAAGTCTTTAACTAAATAAAACTACGTGAGAACCTTCGGAACAAACAGGAATCAAGGCATCAAACTTGTGGAGCAGGTCCCGTCTGTGAACTATGCCAGTTGGGACAAGTTAGCTTCAAGTTAGTTCTGTCAGGAATAACAACTTCTGTGTAAGATTCACGCTTATATTTCGAAGTGACGCAATAATTATAATAGAATTAAATAAATAGGCTTGATAAATGGAAACGCAAAACATAAAATTCTTTCACCATATCTTCGATTGTTTTTTTTTTAGAATTTCGCGTTGAAAGAGAAAACACATACCTACAACATACCCCTGTATGTTACGGTTGTAGTAGAACGTTGCTCTTCTCGTTTCGAACACATGTCATAAGGAGCCGGTTCATTGTAGAGAGAGCGCAGCGGTGCTCTTCTTTGGTGAGCTTATTTTGGTTGCTCCACACTAAGCACACAACAGTCTGTATGACTCACTGACGAATTATTGCTGTCACTGTTCGCCTGTCGAGCTCGCGATACATCACTTACGACTATTTCTTTTTACTGTTACGAACCTTAAAAAATCTGAGTCGACGGAATCCGCTCACGATACATTGCTTCATCTGTCCTAGTCCAGCGAACAAAGTAGAACATCTTAAATTCCTCATACTAACATATATTATAAATGTGAAGGCAAATTGTTTGTTACGGTATTACGCTAAAATGGCCATCGCGTTTGACACATTAGGAGTAGAACATGACCTTGGTTAGGATATAGGATAATTTTTATCTCCGTAGTACGTTTCTGTGGGATAATTCCCTACCTCTACGCAAGCGGAGCCGCGGGCAAAAACTTGTTTCACATAAATAAAAGAATAACACTTTTATAATCTGTCGCACCAATCGACTTATTCAGTCTTCAACAGTGATGTTTTTATACAAATCCCAAAAAACTTTTGTATTTGAATAAAAGAAATTCTTATCAAGTTCTCGAGTGAATAGAAAAATATACGTGTTCATTTTTAGGAGAATAACTTTTACACATATCAACAACAGAACTCGCTTTTATATTTGTTAATATCTACGAGTAAAATGTTATTTATGTGTCATTTAGCGCAATAAGAAAAACAAAAGGTTTTTGTTATAAGAAATTATGTACCAATATTGAAGAATATATTTTCTTAATTATGGTGTAATTATCATTAAATAAATATATGAAACCCACGTTACAGTAGTAATAGTATATTCAACGTTTGCTTAACTGTTGTTCTCCGTCTGATTACCGTCAACCAAATTTTCTAAGTGATTTACTTCCCTGCAATCTTTCTCACATTCTGAAAGGAAAAGACTTACATGCAAGAAGAACTAGTGGTTTGTCGTTTAGAAAAATAAAAATCTGTGTTATTTATTCATATTCCATACAGATATTATTAGTTCCCCAAATTTTTAACCCCTCGACGGCCTAGAATGAACGGTCTAGGATGAATGATACACAGATAGATGACCTAGGCTAAGATAAAGGATAATTTTATTCCCAGTAAAACGTCCCCGTGGTATGTTACAGTCGCCAGCATAAACTAGTTCTTATTAGAAGACAATCTTATGTAAATAAGAATGCACTCGTTCCTATTCTCATCTTCATAAAATAAAAAATCATTGCTTTTCCTGAATTAATGTTCATTTCTATTCTCAAATTTCAATTAAATACTTAGATACTTAATTTAATACTGCAAATTCATTGCTGCAAACTTAGTAAAATGTCTGTGGTAGCCCACAGACATTTTACTAAGTTTGCAGCAATGAATCAGCGGTTAGTTTGATTAACAGTTTCCTTGAAGTAATTAAAAGAAAAAAAAGAGAGATGGATGGTTTAATGAGATCCAGTGGTAAAATACATTTAAGCTGAACATATTTTACACTTCATATGGGTATCACCGTTTATATTACTCAGACGAAAACATCTTAAAGCGGGGCTGAGATTTTAAAACGGTTAAAGGATTTTGTGCTTTGATTTATGAAGTTTATGGTTTCACTTAGCATGTTTCGTATTTCACATTATAATGTCGTATTAACATGAGACTGTCATGTTATAAGATAGATAGATAGATAGATAGAACGTTTATTCGATGCACACAAAAGACGCAACACAACATACAAAGCACGATGAAACAATAATTGATTGTGATAACAAATTAACGAACTAGGTAGGTACAAAATGCCAATATACAAAGATAAAAAAAGAAGAAAGGAAGACATGATATAGTAATGATGACACTTTGTGACACAAATTAAAATTCAGAAGTAAAATAATGTGCGGTGGAGTACAAAAGTGCGGTGTGCGTCTCAAAGTTGCACCAAATGGGAGTCCAGCTCAGCATGTGTCAGGTAAATATACCGGACGCTGATATTCTGCTGGATCCCTGCAGTGACCCACGGACATCGAGCAGATGAGATCAAAACGGGAATCATTAATAGCGATGTTGTGAATAGCGGAACTTGCGGGGTGAAATTATGTAAGTACCCACAATGTTTATACAATGTATACTACGGTAAAGATAACACGGCATTTGGAGACATTCTTGTTCGATGATGCTTGTTTATTTGATAACTTGATTGTTTAAATATATAAATGTGTAATGTAATATGTAACGTGTAATATATAAATGAATATTCAAAATATGAGTAAATATGAGTATGTGTGAATAAATAAATAAATAATCATTTTGACTGGATTGAAATGTGTTTGCAGTAAATAAAAATCGGTATATGTGTTATAACTAGTATCTATGTAACATATATCTAACAACAATGGAATTTTCAATAATTAATACTTCATTCGTTTACAGGTGCGTGACAAAGATGCGAATTGAAAACAGGACGAATTAGGAAGAACACGGCAGCCAGTTATATTATGGACGTGTTCGAAACAGTCATACCCACTTGTTTCTGAGATTCGATAAGAAATTGCCGCAGACGAACTCTGAAAGTGCCAAGACATTGGAGATTCCTTATCGGCGGAGGAATATTGTTCCAGCATTTGGATGCGGCGTATCTAAAACTTCCCCGGAAGGCAGCAGTCTTGTGTGACTGAGTGGCGAGCTGTTGCGAGCACTGCCTACTTGCGCATTCTCTTTTGCTAGCGATCCAGCTCAGTTTTTTGTACAAGTATGTCGGCTGCTTGTTCTTTATTACTCCAAAAAGTAGGCATGCCAAGTGTAACTTACGCCGTGATTTCATCTTGAGGATGGAGTGTTTATTTAAGAACGGCGTTACGTGACTTCTTGGTGGAATTGTGAAGCAGAATCGAGCACACGCGTTTTGCACCCTCTGGATCAGTCGTTGAGTTTTAGCCAGTAGTCGAGGGCCAATAACCGTGTCGGCATGGGTTAGGTTGGATAGCACGAGTGACTCAACCAGCTGGATACGCAGCTCCTCTGATAGATAAGGCCTTATTTTATAAAGGACCTTAAGCCGGTAAAAACAAGTGCGCACTGACTCTGCCACGTGCACTTCGTATTGCAACCCAACGTCCATGTTCAGACCCAGATTACGGGCCTCATTGACTCGACTCACCGACTGACCCAGCAGAGTAACGTTGAGTGTTGCTGGGACTGCACTGATTTGGTTCTTGGTTCCAAACAGCATGTATTTGGTTTTAGTGGGGCTAAGTACCAAACCGTGATTTTCAGCCCAACATGCTATCCTGTCAAGATCATCGTTAAGATCCTTTATCGCGATGTCATACTCACTTGGCTTAAAAGAGATATAAACTTGTATGTCGTCAGCGTAAATATGGTACCTACATCGCTTCAGGGTACTTATGATATCCGCACAATACAAAATAAAGATTATGGGGCCCAGTATTGAGCCTTGCGGGACTCCTCTGCAAACGGAAGTGAGTGACGAAATAAGAGATGAGCCATTGCTAAGTCGTATTTCGACTCGCTGCTGTCGGTTGGAAAGATAGCTTTGGAACCAGTCAATAGTATTTTGGTCAAACCGATAGTAGTAAAGCTTTGATAGAAACAAATCTATATGTATGCAGTCAAAAGCTCGCGAAAAATCAAGTAGGACAAGAAGCGTGCAGAGGCCCTTGTCCTGTGCTGCCAGAATGTTGTCTGTCACGTCCAAAAGAGCCGTAGAAGTACCACGCTGTTTGCGAAAACCTGACTGAAGCTCAGGCAGAATGTTTTTATCTTCTAAATATTTTGACAGCTGCTGGCAAACCGCCTTTTCAGCAATTTTAGATAGGCAAGGCAGAATACTAATAGGCCTAAGGTCCTTCAACTCAGTTGGATTTGTTTTTTTAGGCAATGGTCTAACGATGGCAATTTTCCAGATGTCTGGGTATGTTGCTGAGACAATTGACCTATTTACTATGTCAGTGATGGCTTTAAGTGTCTGAGGGAGTGTAAGCAAGAGCATATTCAGAGTCACATTGTCACAGCCTTCAGCGTTCGATTTTAGCTGGCGGAAGTATCGCATAATTTGATCAGGAGTTACCGGTTGTAAAGCAAATGCGAAGTCCTCATCACCATAACTATGAGATTCGAAGAAAGTGCGTTGCGATATATTGCAGACTGGGTTACCAGGAACATTCAGAAAGTGATTATTGATTTGGTCTGGATCTCTAAAGTGAGAGGGAAGGTCTTCAATTTGATTCGTTTTTGTTAATACAGTGCTTTTTAAATTTTTCCACAAGGTTTTAGGGTCTTTGATTTGGTTATTAATATTAAATTTAAAAAATGCAACTTTTTCTCTAAATATGGAGTTTATTACCAAAGACTTAAGCTGCTTGTAGTATGCCTTTTTGGAATCTGATTTCGTTTTACGGTAATTGGTCAGAGCGTCATTCCGCAAGTGCATCATAAATTTAATTGTATCCGTTATCCAGGGATATGAGGGTTCCTTAATTAAACATTTCTTGACCGGAGCGTGCGCATCGTAAATTGTTAAAATGTTTCTGTTGAATTCCTCAACCATCTCATTCACATCATATAAGGCACAAATGTTGTCCCAGTTTATGTGCGATAGATCACTTTCTAGTATTTCTCTATTTATTGTCTTAATGGGTCTGTAAATAACTGTGTGGGGCTTATATTTACAACGCTTAATATTAAATTCGCACACAACAAGTGAGTGACCATTTAGTGAGCCATAGGGCTCAACAGATATTCCTTTGTGACTGAGATTCGTACAGACAAGGTCGATCAATGTTTGGCTGTGATCTGTGAAATGGGTGGGTGAACTTACTAGTTGTTTTAGGCTCAGGCTATTCAAAAACTCACAGACTTTCTTACTTTGCGCGTTCGTATTCAATATGTTAACATTGAAATCGCCGAGCAGCACGAAGTGATCACATTTTACCATGGAAGTAATGGAGTCTGTTATGGCGTCGAGAAAGAGATCCAAGTCACAGCGTGGGGGACGATAAGCTGTGCCTATTGCAATTTTATTTCCATTTAGTGTAAGGGTAATCCACATTTGTTCGATAGTATCGTATCTAGCGTCAATTTGGGTGGACCAAGTACGAGCAGTAAGACCGCGTTTAAGATAAAAACCTACACCACCCCCGCGACCCCCATGTACACACAGCGGTCGCGGCGTATGGCGCAGGCGGTAACCTGGCACAGTGGGCGCTCGCCCCTCCTCACCCGGTCTTAGCCAAGTCTCATTAACCGCCAATACATCGAAAGAATGCGTTTCCACTGCAGCTATAAAATCGTCGTGGTTAGTGCCAAGGGAGCCTACGTTTAGGAAACCAACTTTAAGGTATTTTTCAAGCATTAGTGAAATGAAATATACAACGTTTTGCATATGTCAAGGAAATTAAAAAAAAATTATAATGTTCTCTGAAAACAATGCAAATATGTTTCAGAAGTAACAGAGAATAGAATATCATAGCAAGTATAGCAACCGTAAACAAATTCAATAAAAGTAAACATAATAACATTATTTTAAAAATTAAAAATAGTTTTGTGTAAGTAATTGTAAATAATAATTTCAAATAAATAATTGTAAATAAAAATTGAGAATGAGACATTGTAAATAATAATTGTACTAGTTGCATACGAGTATACGTGCTTGCTAGTAATTTGAAAGTCATATTCGACATTATATCATCACAACTGTGTCTATGAATACGTGTATTAAAAGTGTAAATATTAGTAATGTGTTTGAAAATAATATCTGCATAATAATATGTTTTATAATTCAGGTAGACTGTGCTAAAAAACACTATTAACTTGTTGTAAGGTATCTGTAGTTGATTAAGTAGCATAACTGTCCACAATTCACGAAAATAATCTACATTATTTGAGTAAATTGTGTGTAATGTTGACAAATATCGGTTAGAGCAAAATATATTCCCATTTGGTACCACAGAAAACACACACCGCCTCGTGACATATCTTAATATACAGAACAAAATAAAAAATCCTTTACATGCCCAACAAAACAATAAAGATATTAAACTGGGAACAATAGCTAATCGAAACAAGGTAAGAGAACGCGTTCGGATGTGGCACAAACCGAACATTACCCAAAAATCCTACTAATATCGTCTTCTGACCTAATTCGTTCGGCTTTTTGGTGATCTTCTCTGCGAGCTAAGATTCTCCCTTCCCTTGTCCATACGTACTTCCATTTATTTAGACTCCCTGCCTGACGAGCGTGATAAAATAACTGGCGGTTTGTCCGAGTAAGACGTTCGTTAACATAAACTCGGTGCGGCGGCCCAGTGATATCAAGGTCACCTGTACTCAAACCGCGGCGAATCCGAGCTGCGCGCAGTAGTGCGTCGCGCGTGGCGCGCCTTGCGAAGCGCACGGATATACACCGCGGTCGCTGCACAGCGTGGTCGGCAGAGATCGAGCCATCCGAAGTCTCTATGCGATTACGGCGCGTGGATCCCACTCGCTCAGCATGAACCACGTCCCTCTCATCGACGACGACGCCAAGCTTTATGGCAAGAACCTTAACGAGGTGTAGCGCGCTCTCGTCCTTGCTCTCCGGTATTCCAGTCACCTCAATGTCGTTCAGCAGTAGTTCCTGATCACGCTCGTTTAATTGGCATTTTAGTTCAGCTATAGTGTTTTCTAATGGACCCCTGTCCGGCTGCACTTTTTGCTCTAGTTTTTGTTCGAGCGCACCTACCCGCGCTTCTAGGCTATCCATCCGCTCATCAGAGTTCTTAAGGGAATCCTTTAGTTGAGCCATCTCTGCTCGAAATTCTTGGAATTCCTGATGCATCAGGCGAAACTCTGCACGCAGCTCCTCCTTAAATAAACGTAGCTCGTCTGCCAAGTCGGGAGAAAAATTAACGGTGGCGTCCAGGGTAGTGCTGTTTAAAGGACTGTCCATGTCCATGAGCTCCTCTGGGCTATAAAGATAAGCATTATGTATATGAAGCTTCAAGTTAAGTTTGTAAAATAATTGCGAAATTTTTAAATATGGATGAACGAAAGATCTTCAAGGCTACTTTTGAAAATAAATATGGTAAAAAAACAATAGTCTAGACTCAGAACCTTCATTTTAAAAACGTACTACACGTTTTCACTATTTGTGCTCATACGGCGTTTGCGATTATATCGTAAAATATAGTGTTACAAAAATATTTAATGTCCACCTCGACGTTTTGCTTCGCTGTAACTTTTAATAAATGCAAGCCACGCAAAACTTGACCATTTTATGTGTTGAAATGAAGCCAGCGTTGTGAATTTAATTTTTGAAATTTATGTACTTACATACATAATCATATTCTCGACCAATACCATGCCCAGAATGAAAAAAATAGCTTAAAGCTTGTTCCAATCACACCAAAATGGACCCGCAATATTGATAAAAATGCACTCATGTTTATCGACGAATGGGAATTCACGGGCTCATTATTCAGTTATAATGGGACCGTGAATACCCATTCATTTAAAATACCAAAATAATGTAACACAGATATTTGAGCGAAACTGTAGGACCAATTCGTTGATACATATTTTATTGCAGGTCCTTGATCCAACTCAGTTGTCCAATGAACAACTTAATGTATCTTGAGATCAGCGAAAATTAGCGGTAGGACTTTTTGTGCCCAATAAACGCTGAGTGGGCACTGCAATCAGTGTTAGGACATCAAGGAAAAAATGTGTCCAGGTATTATCGTAAAATAGCTATCCAAGTGTAAGATATTTTCCGTATCACGTTGTTGATCTTTACAAACAATTTCACGTTTACAAACCCTCATTATTTTCTCGTAGCTATCACATACTGCTACGACAATGCTACGGCGGCGGCGTAGCAAAGTTGCTACATTCCCTACGCGGTGACGTCAGCGTTCCACATAGGCATGAACAAAAGTCTGTTTACATAACCCATTAAGTTTCAAACCGGAGAGTAATCTCGTGAAATTTTAAAACGGTAGGTGAACAATAAAACTGACCCTTGTCCTTAATGCAATGCGTTGAGCTGGAAATATGGTAATGTGTCGCCATTCATCCTCCATCCACGCGCGCTCCTTGCCATACATAATTCATACGTGTATTTAATTTCAGCACACACAACAATGATTACTACACGGCCACATTTTTTTCTCGTTGTTTTTCTTCGTTCTGTTTTGCTTAAAGTACTACTTTTGAAGCCAAAAGTTACCTAACTACCCAATTTCTATTGCATAAATTAAAATGAATGAATGAATTGACGAAGAGATTAGCTTCTGCCCGAGTCCACCCTTTATGGCAGAATTATTTTCGTCATAATTTTATTTTGCATAACAGCGGATAGCATAAACTTCATTTCGCAGAAATTCGTTTGACATACACTCATCTATCATACATTCACAACGCATAATTTTATGAGTCAGAATCATCTTTAGGCATAAATTTTATATCCATAAAAACCGGCCAAGTGCGAGTCAGACTTGCGCACCGAGGCACAGTGGGCTGAAACGGGCCGGTAAAGGACTTAGCATTTAAAAAAAAGTTTCTTTTTCTGAAATTTTAAATATTGTGTTGGATTTATCTATCGATTATAAGTAATTATTTCTATTATGATCGTTCAGATAACTTAGTATTTTCGGAGTTATAAATATCCAAAGTAATTTTTGTATGAAGCAAAAGAAAAAAATGTGAAAATCTCGAAATTATCAAATTTTCTCAAAGAATTGACTCTACATATACATAGTACGTATATTTGTCCTATTTTAGCGCCTATTGTCGGGTTGCAATTTTCTGCGATTTGTTCGCAATTTCAAATTTTGTTCTCTATTCCACACCACCATAGAGGTTAAGGCTCCGTGCACGAAATTAACTCATTTTAGTCAATTTTGATCGCTCGTTGTGAGGTAAGGAAGAGGAATATTAGTTTTTTTATTTAATATTATAAGAGACGAGTTCTTAATCTTGTACGTGGCTGAAAGGGATTTTTCAAAAGACTTATAGAATATTAATAAATAAACAATACCCACAACCAGTTTTCCGAAAAGTAGCGAACGAGTGATGTTTGGCTTCGTTTTCCGAAAATCTGCAAAGGATTCTATAAATAAAAAAAATATAAATAACATCATTAAATAGCTAACTTGGATGTGGCTGAACCACTTTTTCGATTTTAATACGAAATATAGCAGAAAAGAAATGTTGAAGTAACGTAATTGTTGGGAAACTTCTAGACAAATAACATTATTTTTGTATACCTTAAAAACACTTTTATGAAATTTTAAAAATTACATATTAATCTTAAGTTAACCATTGAATTGAATCAAATTTTTATTTTATTAATAAATAACAACTTAATATGGTAAATAAAAGTCAAAGTGAACTATATAATCGATCGCGCAAAACCAATCTCGTCAGTAACAACCGGGCCTTCCCAGCGTGAGGACGTATCACTTTGCACCGCAGGAGCCCACGTGATCTACGTAAACATTTTCCAAAAATAGTACGCCGACTACCACATTTTGGTTCAGTAAGTATTTATTTTATTTTAAGTACTTCGCTTGGGTATTTTCTGCTTGTTTGCAAAATGTTAATGTTTTATAAAATACCAGTGTGCGAGTGTTCGTAAATCTTCTCATCCCAATCGGCTTGACCGATTTTGACGGTTTTATTTTAATAATTTTTGGGTTACCTGGATCGTTCTTAGCTTTTTGGACTTGGGTGAAGTGTCGCACGACGTCTGACTACCGGATCCGCTAGATATACATATTTATATTGTGTTACATTTATTTTTGGAACGAAGTGCTTTGCGATGAAAGTAAGCTTGTAGAAATCATCACGTAATAAAATTTATAGAAATCGTCAGGTTACGAAAAATTTAAAAAAATATTTCATGTTATAGAAGAAATAGCTTTTCTGGTTTCTGATGGTGGTAAAGCCAGTAGTGAGGCCAAAATAAAAATCCAAGATGGCGGCTGCAAAAAATTTACAATGTTTTGTCAGAGGTGTCGTTTTCATAGTTTACGAAGGTGCTAAAGTCTATGGTAATGTCAAAATAAAAATCCAAGATGGCGGCTGCACAAAAATTCTAATTTTTTGTCAGAGGTGTCGTTTTCATAGTTTACGAAAGTGCTAAAGTCTATGGTAATGTCAAAATAAAAATCCAAGATGGCGGCTGCAAAAAAATTTAAATTTTTTGTCAGAGGTGTCGTTTTCATAGTTTACGAAGGTGCTAAAATCGATGGTTATGACAAAATAAAAATCCAAGATGGCGGCTGCAAAAAATTTCCAATTTTCTGTCAGAGGTGTCGTTTTCATAGTTTGCGAAGGTGCTAAAGTCGATGGTTATGACAAAATAAAAATCCAAGATGGCGGCTGTAAAAAATTTCCAATTTTTTGCCAGAGGTGTCGTTTTCATAGTTTACGAAGGTGCTAAAGTCGATGGTTCATCATCAGCCTATAGCAGTCCACTGCTGGACATAGGCCTCTCCAATTGCACGCCATTCAGCCCGATTCTCGGCAACTCTCATCCAGCTGCTACCAGCCACCCTGCGAAGATCGTCGCTCCACCTAGCCTGAGGGCGTCCTACCTTACGTTTGCCGATTCGCGGTCTCCACTCAAGAACACGTCTACCCCAACGGTCATCGGTTCTACGGCTAATGTGGCCGGCCCATTGCCACTTCAGCTTGCTAATTCTGTGAGCTATGTCGATAACTTTGGTTCTCTGCCGGATCACTTCATTCCAGATTCTGTCCCTCAGAGATACTCCAAGCATAGCTCGTTCAATAGCTCGCTGAGCAACTTTGAATTTATGGACCAGCCGTATCGTGATTGTCCACGTTTCGGCTCCGTAAGTCATAACAGGCAGGACGCACTGATTGAAGACTTTCGTCTTTAAGCTTTGCGGAGTACGCGACGAGAAGACTCGACAAAGCTTCCCAAACGCTGCCCAACCTAGCTGAATTCTTCTGTTAGCCTCCTTCTCAAGGTTGTTCTTACCAAACTGCAGAGTTTGCCCGAGGTAAACGTATTCTCGAACAACCTTGAGGGCACCGCCATAGACAGCAATCGGTCCCGGAGTTACGTGTTCGTTGAACATAACTTGGGTTTTGTCCAAGTTCATCCGGAGACCAATGCTTTCAGAAGAATCAACTAGGTCGTCCAGCATCTGCTGCAAGTCCTGCAGCGATTCACCCAATATGACGATGTGGTCTGCGAATCTCAAGTGTGAGATGTACTCGCCGTTGAAGTTAATACCGCGTCCACTCCAGTTCAGCGTCTTGAACACATCCTCCAATGCGTTAGAGAACAATTTTGGGGAAATTACGTCCCCTTGTCTCACTCCTCGACGCAGGGGGATGTGTTCAGTTCGCCGGTCCTGAGTTTGGACGGTCATTTTCGCGTTTTCGTAAAGACATCTCAGCACTTGGATGTATCGCCAGTCGACTTGGCATCCTCCAAAACAGACCAGGTCTCGATAGAGTCAAAAGCCTTCTCATAGTCCACAAACGCAAGACACAGCGGCCGATTATACTCTTCGGACTTCTGTATAATCTACCGCACTGTGTGGATGTGGTCTATGGTACTGTATACTCCTCGAAACCCGGCATGCTCCGGTGGCTGAAACCCGTCGAGTCTCCGCGCTAGACGATTCGTGACGACTCTTGAAAACAACTTATATACGTGGCTTAGGAGCGAAATGGGTCTGTAGTTCTTTAAAAGGGTTTTATCCCCCTTATTAAAGAAAAGTACGACCACGCTCCTTCACCACGCTTCTGGAGTTCTCCCAGAGAACAGGACCGATTTGAAGAGCTCCCGAAGCTCTTTCAGGACTGGACCTCCTCCCGCTTTCAGGAGCTCGGTCGTAATCCCGTCCTCACCAGGGGCTTTTCCATTTTTAAGTTGTTTCAGAGCCGCCTCGATTTCGTCTTGGCTGATTTCGGGCAGGTCTTCTGTGAAGTGGTGGGTCAGGGTGGCTCTGGAATCCTCATTTTCGGGATCAAGTCGAGATGCATGCGATGCGTACAATTGGCCATAGAAGTTTTCGACTTCCGAAAGGATCTCCGGCTTCGAAACGACGATATCCCCACTAGATTTAGTCAACTTCGTCAGGTGGCTCCTCCCAAGTGATTGGACGAACACTTTCGACCCCCGATTCTGCTCGATCGCTTCCTCTATGGAGCGTGTATTAGAGCGTCGGAGGTCGCGTCGTACCAATGTTCTAATATTTTTGTTGAGCGCCCGTTATTCTGACGAAGTGATAGGTGGGTTTTCACGTCGTTCCGTCATTAGCTCCAGAGTTTCTTCCGAAAGTTTGGACTTCTTGCCCGTACGCCGCATTTTGCAAAATCTCAAGCCTTCTTCCCAGAGGATTCCCAACATTTGGTCGAGGGCCTGGTCGACGTCATTTGTGGTATCCACGGCAGCGAATCGGTTCTCCAGGTCTAACTGGAACGCTTCAGATCCTAAAATAGTTTGGAGCATACTTGCACGGAGCCTAGACTTCATCAAACGAATTCGCTCCAGCTTGAAATTTATATTCAGAGAGCCTCGGACAAGTCTGTGATCACTACCGGTATTGAACCTGTTGATCACTGAGACATCTCTGAATATTTCCGTTGGTGAATTGTTGTGTCGCGTTGGTTGCAATTATTACTGTCATTTTTTGTTCGTCTATGTGTTCTCTACCCATAAATACCACTTTCATCGTGTGCTGTGATTTTGAAAAAAAAATAAAAATGGCAGCAGGTTGATATGTCAGGTCGCTTCTAAGGCCTTTAAATGTTTTATATTTTCTAAAACTTTATCGTATAACACAATTAAATTCGCCTATGCAATTGTTTTTTTTTTAATTTAAATACAATTTTTGAAATATGGGTCCCAGTTCCAATAGGAGTCTTCCATTTTGTTTGTAGTTTCTAAGTTCATCCAGGAATGACATCGATGAAGAAAATATGAATTCCAAAATTACGGAGAATACTCTCTTTTATGTTATGTAAAAGTACGCGTTTTTCTCAACATTATCTCTATCTATCTAATTGTACCTACACATGCTTTTGACAACAGATTGAACCATTTTACTACACTAAAACAAATGTACACAAACATTCCATCCAGACTTTTATTTCTTAACCGTACCTGTAATTACTTAAAAAATAAAATCCAAAGGATCAAAACTTTTTAAGCGATCACTACGCTCGATTTTTACGCATGTGTGCGTGAACAGTGCACACAAACAGCATAGCAAAGAATTTACCTAAACTCTAGCGAGTGAATTATGTGCACGGACTCTTAAGAACTGGGCGCGTTTTTTTTATGTAGTGGTCTCCCCTTTAGGCCTAATCCACTAAGGACTAATAAAATAAATAAGTAAAAATCACAATCACTACTGGCCACTGCACTGTTTTAATTTAATCACTGTCAAGGGTATCCACATTAACGAATGCAAAATTTTCGTATTCGTCATCATCAAATGTTCCCGCTTGTTCAATTACTAATAAACTTTATGCTTCTACTGACAAAGTTTTATGTTGTCTGCGAAGTTTGTGACGGGTCCACCCTTTATGGCAGAATTTTTTTCGTCATAATATTATTTTGCATAACAGCGGATGGCATAAACTTCATTTCGCAGAAAATCGTTTGGCATACACTCATTTATCATACATTCACAACGCATAATTTTATAAGTCAGAATCATCTTTAGGCATAAATTTTATTCCATAATAATTAAAAAGTAGAACCATCATATCGCAGAAAGTTCGCAGTCAGAATCGTCTCTTGGCATAATTTCATATCGATAGTTATTAAAAGGCAGAACTATCATATCTCAGAAACTTTAAACTTAGAATCATCTTTTGGCATACATTTCATATCGAAGAAGCATGCAGCATGCAAACAAGCATGCAGCATGCAAACATGCATGCAGCATGCAAGCAAGCATACAGCATGCAAGCAACCAAGCGTGCAGCTTGCAAGCAAGCATGCAAGCAAGCATGCAGCATGCAAGCAAGCATGCAAGCAAGCATGCAGCATGCAAGCAAGCTTACAGCATGCAGGCGAGCATGCAACATGCAGCATGCATGGTTTCTGTCACGGCTTCGGCGCTGCGGGGCTCCGGCGGTCCCACGCGACCTCATCGTCGCAGATGGTTTTACGCTCACCACCTCCTCAGCTCGCGGGCCGCCTCGCCACTCCGCGCCTACGCGGGCTTAAATTATACTCTAGGGGTAGGGCAGACCAGACTACGTGGAGTTGGTTCTGCAGCGATTCGTTTCTGTCAATAATTTTTGTAGCACAACATATACTGACTTTTTGAGACACTATTTCATTTTATTTAAGGTTAAAATGCAATTTATTAGAAATGAAAATATGCCGAACAAAACTATTCTAAATGAAATTCTGCCACCTTCATAGTATGCCAAGTGAAATTATGCCAAATAATCAATGCTCTAAATAAATGTTATGCTAAACGAAATTATGCGGAATTTTAAGCCTGCCAAAGGTAATTATGCGAAATAAAATTCTGCCATCTTAAAAGTATGCCAGCGTAAAGTCGAGCATATAAACATTCGGCCAAACAATGAGTATGCTAAACATTTTTTATGCCTTACAAATATTCGTTTAAATAAGATTATGCCAAGTGCGTTATGCCAAATAAAATTCGGAGCATCAAGTTTCTGCCAGATAGAAACCCGTTTGTGACGTTTCGCTGAGATGAGTGGATCAGAGCTGGTCAATAAATTATTTAAAATGTCTTCATTTGTAGTTTTTCTACTGCATTTCCTGGAATGGTGTTGGCGGTACCTACGAAAGTCTTTATTTCTAGCTTCAGCAGCTTCTTCAGATAGCTGTCCAATTGGTATTAGACCAAAACTTTCAATAATAGCTGCACCATGCATAAGAACTTTATGAACACTTGAAGGCATATAATACCAGCTATATAATTCCAAATAAAGTTGCATGGTCACTTGAGCATATTCGTGAAATTTCGCTGTGTCAATGTGGTAACCTGATGAAATTGCCTCTAAAATGATTGAAAATCGCCTTATTAATTCTTCACTAACACCAGTTATCTCAGCAGTCATGTTTGGATTTGCAAAAAATCTTCTAGCAGTATTTCCGTCATTCGTGGAGCCGTCCGTGGAGAAGTCCCATTCTATTTTTAAAAGCGTCTTGTATATCTTTCTTTCTTCTTTCCATGATGCACTTGTTGTCTCCCTTTACTGTCCATGTCTGTATCGTTAATCTGTAGGCTATATGCAGAATGCATTCCATCATTCGTATCCAGGTATGCAATGATGACAATCCGTATTTACAGAGATCTGGATCAGTCGTTTTTGATGCAATTAAGGGCAAATTATTCATCTCTGTTGGAGTGGCTTTACAAATGTCGCATCTCTGAGATGAAGTATCACATAAAATTGATGTTGCTTTTCCGTCTATCATAGTCATTAATAAAGAGTGTGAAATTTTTATTTCTCCAACTTCTGTTTTCACTAAATTTACAATCTCTTCCTCAATAGCACTTTTTCTCGCAATATCGTTATTTTATTTTCTTTCACAAATTCGAAAAAGATTGGACGACACTAGTAAGATGAATTTGGTGAAACGTTTTGCCAGATAACTTGTTCGCCGCACACTAATTTTATTGGCACTAAACTACCCATAAATATGCTTGAATCGTCAAGTTGACTTTCTTGTTCATCGTCTGTTTGCATTTTTTGTTTGTAATTGGCTTGATTAGAAGCACTTACTGATTCGTGTAAATTCTTTACAACCACTATCTATGACGAGTGACGTCATTATTTTTGTTGTCGTTATATCCAATATCATTCGCAGTGAATAGACGTGTTTACCGGTCAAGCCGCACTAAAAATATTATTTAAAATATAAATAGTTTTGAGTAAAGCTAAAATATACCATAGCTTAAAGTACCTAAGGTCTAAAACTAACTGTCGCCTCGCTAATTAGTTCGCTCACGCGTTCAGTGTCGTCAGTGTCGTGTTGTAGATAAGGAACGCTTTGCACAGTATACGCAAGGTTTATAGAGAAATCAACATGTTACGTTCACCAAAAGAAACTACCTACGCGCCGCAACCCGAATTATCTACATGCGTTAGAGAAGACGCTGACTTCGTGTCCTCGAGAAAAAGAAAACAACCAGAGTCTGATGAGGAAATTTCTGAATTGCGTTGTGAATTAAGGAATATGTTTTCAACTATGAAAGAAGATCAAGACTCTAAATTTTCCAGTCTCAATGAAATGATTAAAGAAATAAAAGACCAAAACAAAGAAATAATCCAGTCTAATACGATCCTGCAGAAAGCTCTAGATGAGTCTGTGACTATGTGCAAAGAATTGAAACATAAATATGAAAATACTTTGTTAGCCAATGAGGAGTCATTTGTTAAAATAAATGTTCTCGAAGGTCAAATTGAAGATTTACTAAGAAAACAGCGAGAGACTACTATTGAAATTAAAACGTGCCCATATGTAACACTGATAACCTAAGTGAAATTGTGTCTCACCTACACAAAGCAATGGATTTACCCATCTCCCCTGGTAATATTCGGCAAGTATATAAAAAGAAATCTAGCCAAAACAACGTTATTTTTGTTGAGTATCAAACAGTTAAATCACGTGTTGATATACTTAATGCTATTAAATCATATAATCAGAAGCACAAGGAAGACAAATTGAACACAAGTCAACTACAAATCGCGGGTGAGAAACTCCCAATATATGTTTCAGAATCCCTGACTCCTAATGCACGTAAACTACATTATTTAGCCCGGGCCCTGCAGAGAAAGCACGAGTTTAAGTTCTGCTGGATCTCCAATGGAAGAATTTTTATTAAGAAAAATGAGGGATCTCCATCCATCATAAAGTCCGCAGAACATATTGAAGGTATTGTTGCTGATATTGAGAACACTAATGTTCCAAGTGCCAATTCAAGAATATGACTTTTGGTTAAATTCATGTTATCATCTTTACATTGGTTTATTTGTTTATTGCATGCCCATTTTTTACTTTTCGTTGTTGTTAAACTCTTAGTAGCCGTAAAATACACACACTTCGTTCTTAAAATGTATTATTGTTTCTCAAATTGTCCGTATTACCCAAAACTACAATTTCACTCCACACAATCACAACACATCATGCACAGGATTCTGATAGACTGTATTCATTCATTATTTTGCATAATTCCGCGTTTGTTTCATTTGGGCGTTTCCCTTAAGATTTTACTTTTTTTTGTTGAACAATATGGTTGACTTAATTAACATCGCGTCAGACATTGATGAACACATCAATGTCGAGAATGCTCAATGCATAGACCTACCGGAAAATTGCAAAATTTTGTTTGATAAAACTAATACCTATAAAGTGTTAACTCAAAACATTAGGAGTATTAATCATAACTTTGATGAACTTCGTGTACTTCTACTCAGACTTGACATTACTTTTGACTTTATAATTTTAACCGAATGCTGGCTTTCAGAAAATACCACCTTACCTGATATTGCTTCGTACCAAGTTTTTGCGACTGCTAATCATATCAACCAAAACGATGGTATCGTTATTTTTGTTAATGAGAAACTAAAAGTTTCTGTGTCGGAACCTACTGGTGCAGGTTGTGATGTCAATTGTTTGGTAACTACTATTAATGACGATCTAGCAATTATATCATTATACAGACCACCCGCGTTTAAAAATATAGACAATTTCGTTAGCGCCGTAGATAATGTATTGCATACATATAAAAGATATAAAAACATCCTATTAATAGGTGACTTAAATATTAATATTATGGACGTAACTGACAGTAAAACATCAATATAGTATATGAACCTTCTTGCTTCGCACGGTCTTCTTGCAACACATGTTTATCCGACACGCGAAAATAATTGTCTGGACTATTACTTTGTCAAAACTAATTGTAATACGTTAAAGTATTACAATTAGTTTTGACAAAGCTAAAGTAAAAAATGGGCATGCATAGTATGCGACTCAACTATTACCGATCATTCCAGTGTTATGTTATCACTCTCTAAAAAATCAGTATCCCCTGAGAAAAAACAGACAACATATAAAAAAGTGAATTATAGCGCGATTATGGATGAGTTAAAACAAATTGACTGGACTGTTACATTACATTCTGATGACCCTAATGAAGTCACCAATAAGTTTCTATGCACAGTAAGAGATAGCATCAATAAACATACGTACATCTGTAAACTGTCTCGCAGAAAACGCAACATTAAACCTTGGATAACGCCTGGACTCTGTCGTTGTGTGAGGAATAGATATCATTTGCACCAAAAACTTCGAAAAGACCCTCATAATGAGATACTTAATATAACCTATAAAAGATATCGCAATACGTGTACTAATTTACTAAAAAACCTAAAGAATAAATACCTAAGATCACAAATAAACAGTCACAAAAATAATTTAAAAAAACAGTGGTCAAAAATTAAGGAAATCTGTCTGTTCAAAAGTCCCTCAAATGACTTTGATGACCTTTTAAAAAGTAAAACTAATCCACAAGATTCTATTAACTATATAAACAAATATTTTTCTAATGTAGGTAGTCAACTTGCTTATAGCATCCAAGTTAGAAATCAAAGAAATGAAGATTATTTAGCTAGAACAGGTAACCCAAACTTTTCATCTCGTAAATCTTTCGTCTTGCTGCCGGCGGACGAAACTGAAGTAAAAAGTACAATAATCAATTTAAAATCATCTAACTCCAGTGGCTGGGATGAGATTCCTTCAATCATATTTAAACTAGGCGTTGAGATATTTGCATTACCAATAACTCTGATCTGTAATCTGTGCCTGACAAAGGGCGTCTTTCCTAACGTCCTCAAACATTCCGTGATTATTCCCATACATAAGTCTGGGGACAGAGGCTGTGTCTCAAACTATAGGCCAATCTCGTTGTTGCCAACCCTGTCTAAAATTATTGAGCACATTATAAACAAGCACTTGAAAAGCTACTTAGAATCCAACGGGCTTCTGCCTGCAAACCAGTTCGGTTTCAGGAGTAAGAAATCAACTTCTCATGCGGTTCATCAGCATGGTTTGGATAAGGGTGACAGGACTATAGGTGTGTTCTTGGACCTAGCAAAAGCGTTTGACACAGTTTCTGTCCCCATACTCCTAAGAAAGTTGGAGAGCATCGGTGTTCGTGGTGTTTCGCTGGATTTGTTTACCGATTACTTGACAAACAGGACGCAATGTGTGAGAATGAAGGACTACACAAGTCAACCAGGAAAAGTCCTGTTTGGGGTTCCGCAAGGGAGCATCTTGGGACCGACCTTATTCCTCATTTACATAAACGACTTGTGTGACCTTCATCTCACACGCGGTAAAATAATTACGTTTGCCGATGATACGGTTCTTTTGTTTAAAGGCAACACGTGGAGCGAGGCTTTTGTTCATTGCCTTCAGCATTCGGAATAGTACTCAACCACCGATTAATTCCACATCCATCAAAATTCATTCATGCATAAACCCCCTGTCTTGCTCCTGCTACAGTCTGTCACAGGTATCTTCTATCAAATATCTGGGCCTCACTGTTGACCAAAATCTCTCATGGAAGGAACAAATAGCCTCCATGACTACGCGAGTTAGGAGAATGATCCACCTATTTAAAAATCTCCGGAATGTTTGTCACCCAAGACTACTGCGAACTATTTATTTTTCCCTTTGCCAGTCAATAATAACGTACTGTATCACTGCTTGGGGAGGCGCATCTAAAACAACAATTTTATCCTTAGAAAGAGCGCAGCGAGCTGTACTCAAGGTAATGAATTTCAGGAGATTTATGTACCCCACCCATAAATTATACAAAGAATTGTCATTACTTACAATTAGACAATTGTTTATAAAAACTTCGATCATACAGCAACACTCGAAGTTAACTCTTTCTACAGCTAGGCGTAGAAAGGATTTGGTTTATTCTGTTCCTAGAACTAAAACGGCATTTGCTATCAAATTTTTTGATCATATCAGGCCTCATTTATACAGCAGGTTGTCTAAAAGTGTGAAGTTACGTGATTTGTCAATCTTTAAGTGCAAAAAGATTTTAAATGATTTTCTACTTTAAGTTGATTATGTTAACAGAAAAGTTATTAGTAAGCCTATCATAAATACAAACACACAACACTTATTCACACACATTCAGTCACATACACCAATCATATCAACACACAACATCATACAAACATCAACACAACATCTTGTTTTTAAAACTATTTTTGTCTAAATATTTTGCATATACTAAATATTTTCAAATTTTACCCACCTTCGAGTGGTAGTAGTGATCGCAATGCATTAATAAATACCGAACTACCTCCTAAATATCTCAAATATTATATTCACTGACAACGTGTGTGATTATTGGAGAACGAGTAATACTGACCTACCGTGATACAGTTTTTACTAGTACGGAGGTCAGTGTGAATTACTCTCTAGCAACCATTTACGTTTGACATGAGATCTTATTTGTTTTTATCTTGTTGTTTTTTTTTATAAATACATATAACTCGTTGTATCTAAGGTTGTTATTGTGCTACTAGAAATAAAATTGTTTAAAAAAAAATAAAAAAAAATAGAGCTTGTAACTTTATTTTAGCTGAGGTTTCTGTCACTGTAATAGCATATTTTGGTGGATAGCATTTAACGAAACCCTCATTATTTTCTCGTAGCTATCACATACTGCTACGACAATACTACGGCGTAGCAAAGTTGCTACATTCCCTACGCGGTGACGTCAGCGTTCCGCATAGGCATGAACAAAAGTCTGTTTACATAACCCATTAGGTTTCAAACCGGAGAATAATCTCGTGAAATGCTAAAACGGTAGGTGAACAATAAAACTGACCCTTGTCCTTAATGTAATGCGTTGAGCTGGAAATATGGTAATGTGTCGCCAGTCATCCTCCATCCACGAGCGCTCCTTGCCATACATTATTCATACGTGTATTTTATTTCAGCATCAACAATGATTACTACACGGCCACATTCTTTTCTCGTTGTTTTTCTTCATTCTGTTTTGCTTGTAGCTACTTTTGAAGCCAAACGTTACCTAAATATGGTTTTCTATTGAATAAATTAAAACCAATGAATGAATTGACGAAGAGACTAGCTTCTGCCCGGGTCCAACCTTTTTTTTTTCTTGGATGGGAAATCATCAAATGACTTCTCCCGCTCTGGGCGGAGCGGGAGGGCATGTCAGACTTTTACTGACTAAAACCCACCCGTGTTCCATCAGTTTCCCATGTGCCAGAGTCACGGTATCTCTTTTGAACAATCACGCGACCCGGGCAGACATCGGTCCTTGTAGACCCCTTCACTGCTGCTGACATCTCTTTGAGGCGCGTGTAATACTACGCGCCATTGACCCGAGCTCGGTCCTTACCGGGCGGCGAGCTACCCATTGCTCGCCGCCCGCAAGCTCGCGCCTACGGTGGCCGGGAGTCCGCAATCGACTCCCGACGCCTGGGGCGTCTTCTCCTGCGGTGGCTAGGGACGTGAGAGCGCAGAGACTGCCACTCCCTCACGCACCACGCCTCCTCCTTCGCGAGCATTACTGCCTCGTAGAAGGAGGTGACGGCTTCCCATGCCCTCTCGCTCCGTACCATGGCTTGCACCAGGGCCGGACGCGAGAAGTCGCCGCCACCAATCACCTCCACGAGGACACGGCGGTGCTCCGCCCAGGCAGGGCACACCTCTACCGTATGCTCCACCGTGTCCTCCAGACGATCCTCACAATGGAAACACCCGGACGTTTCCTCCCGCTTTATCCTGAACAGGAACCCACCGAAGCACCCATGCCCGGTGAGAACCTGCGTCAGGTGGAAGGTGAGGACGCCGTGGCGCCTCTCTATCCACTCCTCAAAGAGGGGACTTACCGCCGCAATTGTGGCGTGCCCAGCGCTGGGTTGCAACAATTATACCCGCCATGACGCCATGAGATCCTGCCGGAGCTCTGTCCGCCGTGCCGCGATTTGTCGCGGCAGCGGAGTTTCGCCCCAGCGTTTCGCCTCCTCGCGCTACTCCCACATGTGCACGAGGACCTTTGCTTTTAGATCCCATGGCGGCACTCCGGCAAGAAAGCTCGCTGCCTCGCACGAGATCGTGTGGTATCCTCGGATTAACCGGATGGCCATGACCCTCTGGGCCGCACTCAGCCGGTGCGCTGGGCGCAGCCGCAATGAGGACGCCCACACCGGTGCCGGATCCACCCTTTATGGCAAAATTATTTTCGTCATAATTTTATTTTGCATAACAGCGGATAGCATAAACTTCATTTCGCAGAAATTCGTTTGGCATACACTCATCTATCATACATTCACAACGCATAATTTTATAAGTCAGAATCATCTTTAGGCATAAATTTTATATCCATAATAATGAAAAAGGAGAACCATCATATCGCAGAAAGTTCGCAGTCAGAATCGTCTCTATAATGCCATTATTTCATATCGATAGTCCTTAAAGAGTAGGACTATCATATCTCAGAAACTTTATAGTTTGAATCATCTTTTGGCATACATTTCATATCGATAATAATTGAAAGGCTCATCTATTACATTACAGAAAAATCATAGTTAGCACGCTACATGCAGACATGCAAACAAGCATACACCATGCATGCAGCATGCAAGCGAGCATGCAGCATGCAAGCAAGCTCACAGAATGCAGGCGAGCATACAACATGCAGCATGCATGCTTTTTGTCACGGCTCCGGCGCTGCGTGGCTCCAGCGGTCCCACGCGAGCTCATCGTCGTAGATGGCCCTCAGCTCGCGGGGCACTTCGCCTCTCCGCGCCTACGCGGGCTTAAATTACACTCTAGGAGTAGGGCAGACAAGACTACGTGGAGTCGGTTCTGCAGCGATTCGTTTCTGTCAATAACTTTTGTTGCACCACATATATTGAATTTTTGAGACACTATTTTAATTTAAGGTTAAAATGCAATTTTATAGAAATGACAATATGCCTAACAAAATTATTCTAAATGAAATTCTGCCATCTTCATAGTATGCCAAGTGAAATGGTACCAAATTATCGTCGCTCTAAATGAATGTTATGCCAAACGAAATTCTGCGGAATTTTAAGTCTGCCAAAAGTAAATATGCTGAATAAAATTCTGCCATCTTAAAAGTATGCCAGCGTAAATTCTGACATATAAACATTCGGCCAAACACGGATTATGCTAAACATTTTTTATGCCTTACAAATATTCGTTTAAAGAAGATTATGCCAAGTGTGTTATGCCAAATAAAATTCGGAGTATCAAGTTTCTGCTAGATAGAGGGAACCCCTTCTGCCCACGGCATCACCCGCGTAGATGTCGGAAATTTTCCCACAGGTGAGAGCGCTACTGGGATAAAAAGTAGCTTATGTTACTCCTTATGAGATCTGCTATCTGCTCAGAAAGTTCCGTAAAAATCGGTCTGTTATTTCGACATTACAAACCGACATTATAGTTTTAGTTAATTAAGAACAAATAATATCTCAATAAATAATATTTTGCGAGAAATAGCCAGTTTGGCAAGATATATTTTAATGTTTACATAACTGCTATTTTGCTAAAGATAACGCTCCGTACACACAAGCAGAATTCAATTGAAATTCGCTGAGTGTTGAATAAAACAATAGATCCCAGTATAAACTGTTGGGACGCACTGATCGATCTGTCCCATCGACGTATTTGCATTTTATTTACAGAGTCTGGTTTTAGAATGCTGCTACGGATAAATGAAAATGCAATTGAGTTTTGGCTATTCCCCGCATTTTTTAAATGTTTTTTTATTCATAAAGTTGTTCGAGCAAGCAAGAGCGGGATCCGTAGCAGAACATTTCTATGAATTAAAACAATTTTAAGATATCTATAAATGCGTTAATGACCGGAGTGGTGTATCGATAGAGAACTCATGTTAATAAGTTAAGGCCTAATCACGATAAAAAATTCACACATATTAATATTAATTTAAAACTATCAACTCAATCTTAAATTAATTTATTTATTCACAGACAACGCACAGCCTACACCGCTGAATCTATCACATTACGTGTATTATAACACACTAATGATTAAAAAAAACTGTCAGAACCGTTTGATAAGATTCATCAAACAAAATATTGGACGGCAATAGGACAAAGCATTTTATGAATCGTATATCTGACAAACAACAAACTGTAAAAAACATTTGCTGGCGCGATAAATTTTATTTCGATAATTTAAAAATATTCAAAATATGTACCAAATTATTTGATTAGAAATAAAAATTTAAGCTTTTGTACGTCAGAATCCTCAAATAAGCGTCGTTGAAACCTTTGAAAGAGATAAAATCAATTAACCTAAATATCTAAGTCTTACAATAGTTACATTTCCTAGACTATTTTTCAATGTTCTGTAACATTTCTGGACTAGACTTTTTGATCTACAACTTGTTCATGGCCGTAATATCAAGAGTTGTAATCACAATATCATACCCTGACAGATTAATGTTGACAAATTATTCGGGATTATTCCATTGTAATTAATGAAATGATAATTTATCTCTGAAATGGAAAATTCCTGTTACTCGTAAACGAAACAAAACAGAACAATAAATTCACAATCTTTTGGTTTTAGATTGATTACTTCAGGAGAATTTCAATAAAGGATTTAAAGGTTTACGTATTAGGGCCGTTTAGTAACAAGTATTATTTAACAATTCAATGATTTATTATGTCACGCAGGTTTCATCCGTTTTTAATCTAATCAAGCCTACTACAATATAATGAATGTGAAAGATTGGATTTTGGTCACTCAATCGTGAGAGTCGGCTTCGGACGGCGGATCGTGAAAAACTATCTGTGTGCCTTTCATCCAAATCTGTTAATTTGGATGAAATTTGGCACACAGATAGTTTACAACCTGCATTAACACATAGGATGATTTTAAATCCCAGTAGTACGTTTCTGTGATATAATTTTCGACATCTACGCGGGCGAAACCGCGGTCAAAAGCTAGTAACAAATTTTAACCGCAGCTATATAAAAAAAAAATCAGCGCACACGATCACTATTCCTAAATGACCACATTCTTTTCTTGTTTTTCTCTTCGTTTCGATTTAAAAACCACCTTTAAAACCTGTTGGTACCTACCACTCATTTTCTAATAATTATTCATAGATGAATAATATTATTAGTTTCATAAATGAATATCAGTGAAACGATTCACGAATCTTCACGACTGTCGATAATTTCAACGCGTCGTGGATATCACACGCGATATAATGTCATGTGACCAAGAACCGCTCCGCACAGGTTGCGAGTAGATCTACTAACCCTTTTGAAGGACATCGCCAATAAGATAGGACGACCTTGCAGTAAGGACCTCATCCTTCTTCGGCTAGGTGCTCTCCTAAAATGTATACTACTAGTGACATTTACCTAATTTTCTCTTTTTATATTCAAAACTTACCTACATAACTTTCATACTTCATTTGGGATAAAATTTTACTTACAAATGTAACACACGTAATGTAATTAACATGCAAGGTAATTCTCACGTGGTTTTATTTTCTTACATAATACTGAAATAACGATAGAAACAATTCTAAAAACTTCGTACAACGTAATTAGTAGTCTAGGGTGTGACGTAATTATTCTTCAGACGGTGTAAAAAGGTCCTTGTTCAAGTGTAATTGCACCTATTTACCCACTTTAGAACTCGGTTTATGAGCTTACTTGGAAGAAAATGGCAATAAGGATCTGAAGGAAACTTTATTCGACACCTAAGTTGAAGCATTTAAAACTAGAGCTACGAAAATAGGTGCTTTGTGTCGGAATCGACTAATTTCCCCCTTTTTCTATAAACGTAGCTTGAAGTTAAATAATGATTACCGTCTCCTTAACCATTCTTTAATTGAAGTTTCAATGGGTCTTCACTTTACGGGGTAAATTTTTGCCTCGATAATAATTATCATCATCATCATCATCAGCATTTCAGCCGAAAGACATTCACTTCTGGACAAAGCCCGAAGGGGTAACCATAATCACCACGCTTGGCAGACGGGTTGGCGATCGCGGTATGGTGGTACATGCAAAGAGAAGACTGCTGCTTATTCTCTAGTAAGTCCCTTAGGCACCATTAACGACACCCACGAGAAGAAATGGTATGGTGCTAGTCTGTACGTCCGACGCCACACGGAACAATATCGATAATAAGCAGTTAGTTATTACAAAAGAAAAATCGAATAATATAGTGATAGGTGACGCAATAAAACTGTTCATTGAATTAAAACAGACACGTCCAAACGATTTATGAATATCACGGAAGGCATTTAACAATAAATCGTTGTGCTTTTGGTCACGATCCTGGAATAAGCAAAACTATAGTCGCAAAACGGTCTGACTAACTAATACTAACTTCATCGTGAAACTTTAGAACTATTTGAAAAATTTTTAAGTGATTTTCATTGAACGGTTTCAATGCAATTTATCAAGCCATTAAACGCAGAAGCTATTGCCGAAGTATGTCTAAAAGTTTTTATTTTCATTGAAGTGAGACTTCAATTAAAGAAATTCGATAGTTATTTTATTGTTTTTATACGTTCGGACTAGAATAGAAACATAAATTATTGATAGAACGACCATTAGTGCCTTTTCCATCAGCAATTGCTTTAGTTTTGGACTAATTTATGTGTTTCGAACGAGGTCTATAAATTACTTATCCATTGATTTAGATAGTTCGCCAAAACTTGTCTTTATTTTTTACGAAGTAATCGAACTTGGCAACGGACATAATACATTATCTTAAATACACCATACATCATATACAAACGCCCACCCTACAAAAACCTGTCATTATTGTAATACTATATCATATTATATGTACGCAAATGCGAAAGTTTTTATGTCTGTTACGCTTCGACGCTAAAACGATTGAACGGATTTAGATGAAATTTAGCACAGAGATTGACCAAGTTGATCAAGTAGTCGAGAGCGTTACTGCTGAGCATGAGCTCCAGGGTTCGATTCCCAAGTCGGACCAAGGGATGTTGGGTTTTTCTATCTGGAACGGGTGAAATGTGGGTATTCATAGGTATGTACCCCGTTGTCAGATTCTTCGGGAAAAGAATTCATGATGCTATGTTGTAGTATATAGAACATGACCTGGATGATAATATAGTAAATATTACTTTCATCTTTAATGGCAAATGCAGAAGCGGGCAACAGCTAGTAATTAATTTAAATCTTCAAAATAGGCTTAACTGCTTACGAAAAGTCTACAGGTAATGATCCATTCGTATACCCATTTTTAGGATTCCGTTGCCAAATGGCAAAAAACGGAACCCTTATAGATTCGTCATGTCTGTCTGTCCGTCTGTCTGTCTGTCCGTCCGTATGTCACAGCCACTTTTCTCCGAAACTATAAGAGCTACGCTGTTGAAACTTAGTAAGTAGATGTATTCTGTGAACCGCATCAAGATTTTTACACTAAAATAGAGAAAAAATTATAAATTTTGGGGTTCCCCATACTTAGAACTGAAACTCATTTTTTTTTTTTTTTTATCAAACCCATACGTGTGGGGTATCTATGAATAGGTCTTCAAAAATGGTATTGAGGTTTCTAATATCATTTTTTTCTATACTGAATAGTTTGCGCGAGAGGCGCTTCCAAAGTGGTAAAATGTGTCCCCCCCCCCCCCGTAACTTCTAAAATAAGAGAATGATAAAACTCAAAAAAATATATGATGTACATAACCATGTAAACTACCACCGAAAATTGGTTTGAACGAGATGCAGTAAGTAGTTTTTTTTTTAATACGTCATAAATCGTAAACCGCAATTTACCTTTCATTCAATGAACTCAAATATAAAAATTAAAAAAAAAAACATTTAAGTTCATAAGCATAAACCTTATACATAAACCGAGGATCCCTACAGGTTTGTACGGAACCCGCGCACTATGGAAAATGGTAGAACAAGCGCATATCAAAAATGCTTTTTACGAATATCATAATTTGGCTAATATGGCTATTCTTTTAGGTTTTCTAATAGTCAAATTATAATATTCATTACGATTTTTTTTCTTAATACGCGAAATTATTTTTTTTTCTTAGATAGAAATACATAGAAAACAGAAGTGCCAAACTCAAGTCTTTGCGTATACATGTTTCAATACCATATGTGAAAAAAATACTTGGTACAGATATGCAGTATTATACATTTTTAGAAAGGTTATTTTATGCTTTTTGCGATACAGCTTAATGATTTTAAAAGTAAAGAAAAATATTTCAGTAATTACTTAAAAAGTGACATAGCTTTTTTTTCACTTGTATGTTTTTTCGTCGAAGGTTTTCAGTATTACCCACGTTTGCCCAAGCGCTACTTTTTGCGTCGACTAGTAGTCTAACTATTCGTAAATAGAATGCAAAAAAAAATCAGCTGCGGATATTTGCGGTTTTAGAAGATATGAGAAAAAAACTGATAAAAGTCAGAACCCGAAAATTAGTATCTTTTGCGGTTTACCACTGACACCATTCACATGAACAATATAGAACTTTTTGGATATTTTCTTCATTATTTCGTGATAACAAAGGGACCTTATCAAATTTGCACTCGGTTTGCGTGGGAAATTACAAGATAATAATGATGTAGGTACCAATTCGATATTGTAAAATGAGTATTTAAAGGGAAGCAAAAACTATTCGAACCATCTACATCAGTGTAACTTCAAGTGAAGCAAATCTCATCTACGCCTATTATTTCTGCAGATTGTGAAGTGTTAAAATGTCTTCCTTCAGCTGTACCAAACGAGACTTCATAATCCCCTATATAGAGGGCGGCAAGACCATGGAATCATTATCCAAAGTTTTAGTGGAAAAGCTGAATGTTTCTGAAAACAACTTGTGTTTTATAATTAGTGACATACAAAGGCACATTCTTCCTATTTTCAACAAACGCTGGGCCCTGGCATCTCGGAAAAAAGAAACATTTTTACAGAAGTATTGTACTTGGTTGGACTCAAGGTATTCGTTAAATTTACCGGATTCTGAACAATATTCTACGCCATCAACATCTGGCCAACGAGGACGAGCATGCGTGGCTTATGGAGACTCCTCAGAATCTACCAAGAAGAGGAAAAACACTCTTCTACTCCAAGACTATGGCTTCGAGCATATAAAAAACGCCTATCTGCAGGGACTACGGGCTTTACGTGAGTACACAGAAGCTCATCTTGTCGAAGAATTAAGAACCGCTGACACTCAAAAGAAATTAGATATCTCAAGTAAGTGGAACGACTCAGACCAGATGAAGATTCTTTCCGATACGGAAGCATTGAGTGCTTTTATAGATTTAGATCTAACAAAAGCACAATATATGTACCTGAAAAACTTAACCAACGAACGAAAGTGTTGTATATTCCCGCCTTACTACAAAATACAAGAAATAAAAAGATCCTGTTATCCACCATCTTCTACAATCGAAATCACGAATACTTATGCTAAAGTGATTAATATACAAGATTTATTGGATCATACTGCTGCTAGAATTTTAAAAATCGATTCTGTTTTCCAAAAACAACATAGAACATTGATCCTTTATTCTAAATGGGGATGTGATGGTTCATCTGGTCAAAGCCAATACAAGCAAATACTTGCAGAAGAGTCAGAAACAATTTCAGATGCCAATTTGTTCATCACTTCATTAGTCCCCATCAGATAAGTTGATGTGCAATCGGGATCCGTTGTTTGGCAAAATCCGGTACCTTCATCTGTCCGTTTTTGCAGACCCATTTCTATTGAGTTTTGTAAGGAAACTCCAGAAAAACCAAGGCAGTTGTTGATGATATTAAAAAACAAATTAGGGCTGCACAAGCATCACTTATAAACAAAGATGGTGTTGTAGTAAATGTGAAGCATGAACTATTTCTAACGATGATCGATGGAAAGGTGGCTCAGGTCCTTACAGATACTCTATCTGGTTCCACATGCACGATATGTGGGGCTACTCCACGGCTAATGAATGACCTATCGAAAGTAACTGCGAGACCCGAAAACGAAAACGCCTACCAATACGGATTGTCCACCTTACACGCCTGGATTCGCTGCATGGAAATGATATTGCATATTTCCTATAATCTTTCGTTTAAGACTTGGTCTGCTTCAACTGAGGAAAATAAGAGATTAAAAAAAGAAAAGAAAGAAGTTGTTCAAAAACGTTTCAGGGAGGAGTTGGGATTAATCGTCGACAAACCTCGGCAAGTTAGCGGGAATACGAACGATGGCAATACCGCACGAAGATTCTTCTATAATAGCACTTGCTCATCGGAAATAACAGGTGTAGATGAGGCATTGATTAAACGCCTATACATTATCTTGCAAGTTCTTTCTTCTGGAATGATGATCGACCCTGAAAAATTTGGGGAATATGCAATAGAAACTGCAAGAATCTATGTAAGTAATTACAATTGGTATTATATGCCATCCTCCGTTCATAAAATACTCATACACGGGCAAAACGTTATCAAACATTTTGCGGTGCTTCCTATTGGACAGCTATCGGAAGACGCACAAGAGTCTCGCAACAAAGACTACAGAAACATACGACTTCATCATGCCAGAAAATGTTCCCGATCTGCTACAAATGAAGATGTCTTTAAAACGCTTTTATACACGTCAGATCCATATATAACAAGTTTGAGAAAACCGTACGTAAGAAATGTGAAAGAACTTGAAGAAGAGGCACTAAGTCTTTTAAACGTGGCACCTGAAAGTGAACCCACATTTACTGACCCTGATCCTGAAGTGGTATAAGTTAAAAATAATATTTATATTTAGTTATTACTTATATTTGTACCTAGCTACATCATTTCCTGAAGCCAGAGTATAGGATGTACCTATTAGTAATATGATTTTAATTTAGTATTTTTTTTTCATATATATATATTTTGTTTACTTTGCTTGTTGTAATTAACCATGGTTTAATCTTTTTAGTCATTATAAACTTGTATTCCACTTGAAATAAATTTTTAACTATTTTTTTCGTGATTTTTTCCCATTTTTTTCATTCTATGCAAAAAAACATACATAGATATACAAGAAAACCCTATAAACTACACATCGTTCGAATCTCCGAACCTTGCTGCATATTTGTGCCAAATTTCATCACGATACAACAAAAATTCATGAAGTTACAGATTTTTGATCCGATACCGACCTATATTTTCCATAGTGGCCTCGGTGCGCGAGTCCGACTCGCACTTGGCCGGTTTTTTTAACTAAATAAAGCTACGTGAGAACCTTCGGAACAAACTTGTGAAGCAAGTCCCGTCTGTGAACGATGCGAGTTGGGACAAGTTAGCTTCAAGTTAGTTCTGTCAGGAATAACAACTTTTGCGTAGGATTTACGTTTATATTTAGAACTGACGCAGTAATTATCATCGAATTAAATAAATAGGCTTGATAAATGGAAACGCAAAACATACAAGTCCAATTTATAAGTTTTTAAACTTTCACCATATCTTCGATTGTTTCTTTTATAGAATTTCACGTTGAGAGAGAAATCACATACAACATACCCCTGTATGTTACGGTTGTTGTAGTACGTTGCTCTTCCCGTTTCGAACACATGTCATAAGGAGTCGGTTCATTATAGAGAGAGAGCACAGCGGTACTCTCCTTTGGAGAGCTTATTTTGGTTGCTCCACACTAAGCACACAACAAGCTGTACGACTCACTGACGAATTACTGCTATCACTGTTCGCCTGTCGAGCTCGCAATACTCCACCTACGACTGTTTCTTCTTACTGTTTCGAACGTTAAAAAATCTGAGTCGACGGAGTCTGCTCACGATACATTCCTTCATCTGTCCTAGTCCAGGGACTAAAGTAGAACATCTTAAATTCCTCATACATACAATATACATATATTATGAATGTGAAGTCAGATTGTTTGTTACGGTTTTACGCTAAAACCGACATCGCGTTTGACACACGGGGGGTAGAACATGGCCTCGGTTAGGACAAAGGATACTATTTGTCCTAATAATACGTTTCTGTGGGATAATTTCTTTCTTCTACTCAAGCGAAACCACGGGCATAAGCTAGTTCCACATAAATAAAATAATAACACTTTTATAATCTGTCGCAGCAATCGACTTATTCAGTCTAACAGTGATGTTTTTATTCAAATCCAAAAATTTCTTAAATATATTGGCAAGGAAATTGTTCCTGTCATTACTCATTTGGCAAATCTCTGTTTTAGAAAAGGTATCTTTCCGACATTACTTAAGCAATCTATTATTACACCGGTACACAAGGGCGGGAATGGCGACGATGTCAATAATTACAGGCCTATTTCTGTCTTACCAGGCTTATCCAAGGTTTTAGAAAAAAATATTAGTATTAGACTCTTAAATTACCTAAAAAAATTCAAAATATTATCATCTACACAATTCGGTTTTAGACAGGGAATATCAACTGAGGATGCAGTTACGGCACTCAGTTCGCTGGTTACTGATTATGTCGACTCAGGAAAAAAGTGTCTGACTGTATTCCTTGATCTGAAAAAAGCCTTTGACACCGTTGCTGTTCCAACCCTTCTATCCAAACTGGAAAAAATAGGAATAAGGGGAACTCCTCTCAGGATTTTTAATCATTCGGCGTGCCTCAAGGCAGCGTTTTGGGACCAACGCTTTTCTTAATTTATATTAATGACCTATGTAACTTAAAGGTAGATAACGCAAAAATATTCTCTTACGCCGATGATACTGCCATTGTTTTTTATGGCAAGAATTGGTCCGAAATTAAGCTTAAAGCTGAAATAGGTATGGCTCAAATTGCTAATTGGCTTAACCAAAATCTCCTTACGCTGAACGCAACCAAAACAAATTACATTTGTTTTACAATTAGAAATCGCTCACAACCAGATGAAGATCTAAATATTAGAATACATTCTTGTAAACAAACCATGAATGATCCCTGTCCGTGTCCTATAATTCATAACGTAACACAAACAAAATATTTAGGTGTCATAATTGACCAACATTTGAGCTGGTACTCCCACCTCGAACACGTTTCTGATAGGATACGAAAATTGGGATGGATATTTAAATCATTGAGATACGTGGTCCCTGCAAGTATATCCAAAAAAGTTGGTGATAAGAGAAATCTTTTAAATGAAATCTACACAGCTCTTGCACAATCTGTGATAGTCTATTGTATACCTGTATGGGGTGGGGCAGCGAAATCAAAGTTCATAGACATAGACCGAGCGCAGAGAGGCCTAATAAAAATTATGTATTTTAAGAAACGGAGATTCCCTACGGAAAGTCTATATGAGATTAGTGGCCTACTATCTGTAAGGAAATTGTATATTTGTGCCTCGGTCCTAAAAAAGCATAAGACACTAACATATGACAAAAAAAATATATTAAAAAGAAGAAAGGATATTATTGCGCAAGTCCCACAATCTAAAACCAATTTTGCTGCCACACAATATAAAATTCAATCGGCACGGTTATATAATAAAGTGAATAAATACTTATACATTTACACTGAACATCTTCATGAAAGTAAAAAAAAGCTAATAGAATGGTTAAAATCACGCACTTATGCAGAAACTGAATTATTGCTACAATAAGTGAAAATTAGTTATACTGGCACCACCACACACACATCCACATCACCTTCACACATCACACACCACACTACACACCTCACACACCCCACCACATATCAAACGAAAATAGTGTACTACTGTAATTATAAATAGCAAAAATGTATCTCCAAAAATAATAATAAGTTAGTTTAAGTAAGTTTCAGAAATAGCCAAAGCCATGGAAGTGCGGAGTCTTCTAACACAGGCGTTATCATGCTTAAAAGGAGGCCCCAATCAAAAACTAATGTATACTAGTTGGTAATTGAAATAAACATTTTGTATTTTTGTATTTTTTGTATTTTTGTAAATCCCAAAACTTTTGTATATTTAATAAAAGAAATTGTTATCATGTTCTCGAGTGAATAGAAAAGTATACGTGTTCTTTTTTATCAGAATAACTTTTACATATATCAACAAAAGAACTGGCTTTTATATTTGTTCATATCTACGAGTAAAATGTTATTTATGTGTCATTTACAAAATAAGTAAAAACAAAGTTGTTTTGTTATAAGAAATTATGTAACCAAGATTGAAGAATAAATTTTCTTAATTATGGTCTAGTTATCATTCCACGCTAATAAATGTATGAAACCTTCGTTACAGTAGTAATAGTAAATTCAACGTTTTCTTAACTGTTGCTCTCCGTCTGATTACCGTTAACCAAATTTTCTAAGTGATTTAACTGCCTACAATCTTTCTTACATTCTGGAAGGAAAAGACTTACATGCAAGAAGAACTAGGGGTTTGTCGTTTAGAAGAATGAAAATCTGTGTTGTTTATTCATATTCCACACAGATATTATAAATTCAAAAGTAACTTTATCTGTCTGTAAACTTTTAACCCCTCGACGGCCTAGAATGAACGATCTAGGATGAATGGTGCACGGATTGATGACCTAGGCTGAGATATAGGATAATTTTATTCCCAGTAAAACGTCCCTGTCGTATGTTGCAGTCGCCAGCATTAACTAGTTCTTATTAGAAGACAATCTTATGTAAATAAGAATGCACTCGTTCCTATTCTCATCTTCATAAAAGATAAATAATTGCTTCTCCTGTATTAATGTAGGTTTCTATTCTATAATTTCAATTAAATACGTACCTAAGTTAATACTTAGCCCACAGACATTGTACTTAGTTTGCAGTAATGAATAAGCGGTTCCTTGAAGTAATTCAGCGGTCCCAAATGTGATCCTAGTGGTAAAATACATTTAAGCTGAACATATTTTACCCTTTATATGGGTATCACCGTTTATATTACTCAGACGAAAACATCTTAAAGCGGGGTTGAGATTTTAAAACGGTTAAAGGAAATTGTGCTTTGATTTATGAAGTTTATGGTTTCACTTAGCATGTTTCGTATTTCACATTATAATGTCGTATTAACTTGAGACTGTCATGTTATAAAGTTAAGCATTATGTACCTATATGAAACTTCAAGTTACGTTTGTAAAATAATTGCGACATTTGTAAATATGGACAATCGAAAGATCTTCAAGGACACTTTTGAAAATAAATATGGTAAAAAACAATAGTCTTGACTCAGAATCTTCATTTTAAAAACGTACCTACTACACGTATTCACTATTTGTGCTCATGCGGCGTTTGCGATTATATCGTTAAATACAGTGTAACAAGAATATTTACTGTCCACCCCGACGTTTTGTTCGTTCTTTTAAAAGCGTGAGTAAATGCAAGCCACGCAAAACTTGACCGTTTTATGTGTTGAACTGAAGCGACCGTTGTGAATTTTCGATATTTATACTACATACACATACATACATATCATATTGTCGACCATGCCACAATGAAAAACAAACAGAAAACCTGCCCCAATAACACCAAAATAGACCTGCAATATTGTTGAATTGACTGAATGATGCGACCGTAAATTCTCATTCATTTGAAACATCAAATATTCTTTGGTAACACAGATGTTTGACCGAAGCTGTGGGCACAGCTAGTTGACATATTTTATTGCAGGTCCTTGATTCAACTCAGGTGTCCAATGGACAAGTAAATGTATCTTGAGATTAGCGAGATTTAGCGGTAGGACTTTTTGTGCCCAATAAACGCTGAGTGGGCACTGCAATCAGTGTTAGGACATCAAGGAAAAAATATGTCCAGGTATTTTCTTAAAATATCTATCCAAGTATCCAATATTTTCCGTATCACGTTGTTGATCTTTACAAACAATTTCACGTTAACAGACCCTCATTATTTTCTCGTAGCTATCACATGCTGCTACGACAATGCTACGGCGTAACAAAGTTGCTACGGTACCTACGCGATGACGTCAGCGTTCCGCATAGGCATGAACAAAAGTCTTTTTACATAACCCATTAGGTTTCAAACCCGAGAGTAACCTCGTGAAATGCTAAAACGGTAGGCGAACAATAAAACTGACCCTTGTCCTTAATGCAACGCATTGAGCTGAAAATATGGTAATGTGTCGCCAGTCATCCTCCATCCACGCGTGCTCCTTGCCATACATTATTCATACGTGTATTTAATTTCAGCATACACAACAATGATTACTACACGGCCACATTCTTTTCTCGTTTTTTCTTCGTTCTGTTTTGCTTAAAGCTACTTTTGAAGCCAAAAGGTACCTAAATATGGTTTTCTATTACATAAATTAAAATCAATGAAGCGATTGACGAAGAGATTAGCTTCAGCTCGCAGCATCACCCGCGTAGATGTCGGAAATTATCCCACAGGTGAGTGTTACTGGGATGTAGCTTATGTTACTCCTTATTAGATCTGCAAATGAAAATCCTTTCAAAATCGGTCCATTCGTTTTGGACACTAGCTGGAAGAAACAGACAGTAAAATTTAAAAAAAATTGTCAATATGTACTTTTCTATGCATTTAGTACAAGGCTGTTATTTTGAAATTACAAACAGGTATTTCAAATTTACACTTCAATTTTATTTATTTTGTAGAATAGATTTCATATCAGTAATAGCCAAATATAATATTTTGCGAGTCCTCGATCGCCAGCTCGGCGACCTTAAAATATTCTAACTCTCTACAACCAAAATAAATTGATGAAAATAGCCAGTTTTGCAAGATATATTTTAAATTTTACATCTACACGTAATATTATAAAGAGGAAAGATTTGTATTTTTGTGTGTATGTTTGTAATGAATAAACTCAAAAACTACTGTGCCGATTTCAAAAGTTCTTTGACCATTAGAAAGCTACATTCACCTTGACTAACATAGGCTATATTTATTGCTAGAAAAAATAGGAAACCTTACTAAAACTTTAGTAACGTACCCCCAGGTGATACATTTTGTATGTCAGCTAGAAATCGCTTTAAGCATTTGAAGTACCAGGTGGTCATATCTCGGCAGGATCTCACTTACAAGGATATATGTCAGCTAGAATACGCTGTAGACCTTCAAAGTTCCAGGTTGTCATAACTTGGTAGGAGCTTACCAAAACATACGAGTGTCAGCTAGAAAATGTAACTTTGACGTTCAAAAAGTGCTGACTCTCAGCCTAGTTTGAATAAATGACTTTTGATTTTGATTTTGAATGTTTTATGCCTTCGAAGTACCAGGTAGTCAAAACTTGGTATGAGCTTATCAAACCCTAGTGTCAGTCAGAAAACGTTATATGCCTTCTTCTGCGAGATTTGTTCGAAAGAGTTACCGTGGCCCTGGCATAGCTAACTAAAGGAACACGGGTGGGTTTTTTAGTTAATAAAAGTCTGACACGGGCCTCCCGCTGACCCAGAGCGCCAGAAGACATTAGATGACTTCCCACCCAAAAAAAAAGGTGGTCATAACTTGGTATGAGCTAGGCAAAACAGGCTGTCTCCGCAACCTCACGTCTGAGCGCGTAAGGTATGAGCTATTTATTAAACAGGAGTGTCAGCTAGCATTTTTTCTTTCATATGATCGAAAACATTGCCTGTCCTTAGCAACGCAAACAACGTCATGAATTTTGTGGAACTGTCAAAATGAAAGGGATTCCTACTGATAGTGTATTATGTACCCTCTGGGTATATGTCAGGTAGAAAACGCTTTATGCCGATGACGTACCAGGTTATCATAACTTTGCAGGAGCTTACCAAACAAAGGAGTGTCAACTAGATAACGCTTTATGCCTTTGAAGTACCAGGTTATCATAACTTGGTAGGAGCTAACCAAACATATGAGGGTCAGCTAGAAAATGCTTACCAGACCGCCACCTCGTCCCAGGTTGTCAAACTTGGTAGGTTTATTACAACATTTATTGAACCTGAGGCGATACGAAGTTCGCTGGGTCAGCTAGTAACTGCTATATTGCAAAAGATAACGTTCCGAACACACAAGCAGAATTCAATTGAAATTCGCTGAGAGTGTTGAATAAAACAGTAGATACCTACCAGTATAAACTGTTGGGATGAACTGATCGATCTGTTCCATCGAAGTATTTACATTTTATTTACAGAGTCTGGTTTTAGAATGCTGCAACGGATAAATGAAAATGCAATTGAGTTTTTACTATTCCTCCTATTTTTTAATGTTGTTATTCATAAAATTGTTCGAGCAAGCGAGAGCGGGTACCGTTACCAGAACATTTCTATGAATTAAAACATTTTTTTTAAGTTATTGATTAATGCGAAAATGACCGAAGAAGCGTGAAGATAAAGAACTTACAATAATAAGTCAACGACTAATCACGATTATAAAATTCACTCACATAAATTTTAATTTAAAACTATCAACTCAATCTTGAATTCATTAATTTACTCTCAGACAATGCACAGCCTACACCGCTGGGTCTATAACATTATTATACACTTTTGAAAACAAAACTGACGGAATCGTTTGATAAAATTCATCAAACAAAATATTGCTAGTAATAGAACAAAGCATTTCATGAATCGTATATCTATATGAACAACCTGTCAAAAACATTTGCTGGCGCGACAGGTTTTATTTCGATAGTTTAGCAATATTTAAAATACGTCGCAATTTATTTGATTTGAAATAAAATGTAAGCCTTTCCACGACAGAAACCTCAAATAAGCGTCGTTGAAACTTTTGAAAGAGATAAAATAAATTAACCTAAATATCTAAGTCTTACAATAGTAACATTTCCTAGACTATTTTTCAATGTTCTGTGACATTTCTAGATTGAACTTTTTGATCTACAACTTGTTCACGGCCGTAATATCAAGATTTGTAATCACAACATCATACCTTGACTTAGATTAATTTTGACAAATTAATTATTCGTGATTAATCCATTGGAATGAATGAAATGATAAATTGTCTCTGAAACGGTAATTCTCCATGAATACGAAATAAAACAATAATAAATTCACAATGTTTTGTTTTTAGATTGGAGAATTTTAATAAAATGTTGTTGATGAGGATTTAAACATTCAAACATTAGGAACGTTTAGTAACAGGTATTATTAAAACAATCAATGATTTATTGTCACGCACTTTTCAAAATATTTATAAAATCTTTGTTTCGCTTTTTTTTATCTAAACTTGTCATAAGTTAAAGTTTGAATATATTACTCAATTGCGCAAGACGGCCAAACGAATTTGGAACTAATTTGGCACACAGATAGCTTAAGACCTGGGTTAACACATAAGATACTATTAATCCCGGTAGTACGTTCTTGAGTGATGATTTTCGATCTCCACGTGGGCAGAGCTGCGAACTTAAACTAGTTATAATATTAAGATAAAGGATTTAATTTTTGCTTTTTGTTACACTTTCACACTAAAACGGTTGAACGAATTTGGATAAAATTTGGTAAATGGTTTGACCATGATCTGGATTACACAGACATTAGGATATTTTTCATCCCGATATTATCACAGGATCGAGACTTATACGGGAATGGTATGAAACAAATAACGGGCAGTCGCCAGAACCACTCACAACAAAGTATAAGTAAATAAAATATATTTTAGAGGCTGAATATATTTAATTTTTCCCTTTTATTGAACGAAATCCCCTACGTTGAAACATTTTAATCATTTTTTTTTTTTTTTTGTTAATGCTGTTTCGTACATTTTGACCGCGTAGGTATTATTGCACTTTTCTATGAAACAGCAGGTTTTTTGAAACCAACTAAAAATGTAAGTACTGCAATCATCAATGTACAGACGCCAGCACATCGAGCTACTACAATATGTCAAATTTCTTTAATAGATTTTATCGCTAAAGCATTAGGTTCAAGGTTGATTGAAAGATTTTGACAGTTTCGGGTACCTACCCTGATGTGCTGGCTTATGTACGAAGCAGATAAAGTCTAGTATAATAAGTAGGTACAGTCAACCTAAAAACGTATAAGAATGGTAATGAACATAATATTGTTTTTTGGGATTATGAGTAAGCCTAAAGTAGTTTATTGTGATGATTCAGTTAATGTGACATAAGATTTTGATAGTATTAGATATAGGTTAAGTACCTAAGTAAGATAATCTTCACTAATCTATACAATATGTACAATATTGTAAGAAGTGTTTGAGTGTATGTGTTTGTGTGTGTGTGTGTGTGTGTGTGTGTGTGTGTGTGTGTGTGTGTGTGTGTGTGTGTGTGTAGTGTGCGTGTGTTGTGTATTGTAAGTTTGTGATTTTGTAGTAAATAGTAGTAATCTCTGGAACTTCCAGTTGGATTTAATAAAAAAATTGTATTTTATAGCCCAATTCTTACGGAAGGTCATAGGGTACTTAACATTACGCTATAACCCTTAGGAGCCGAGAGAAACGACAAAAGTAAGGAATAATGCTAAGCGAAGCATTAGCGAGGGCAAGTGACGGGGGTATGGGTTGGGGAAACAAGATATTTCACACGGATGAAGTCGCGGGCAGAAGGTAGTACTATTAATAAAGCTGACAAGTTAGTTTGTCTAAACACGCTTATCTCTGGAACTATCAGTCGGAACTGTAAAATCATATGGTAGGTCAATTCTTGAGGAAGGCTATAGACTATTTAACATCTCGCTAGAACTCTTAGGAGCCAAGCTAAAAGAAGAAGTAAGATAGAGCGGTAAACCTAAACGAATAATAGCGAAGGCAGTTGATGCAATTCGACGGGATTGGTCGAAGGATAAGAAATTTCATGCGGGCGGAAGCTAGTACTTCAATTATACTTTGGTAGTTACTTCCGCCCGCGACTTCATCCGTGTCAAATTTTTGTTCCCCTGACCCTTCCTGTCGCATCGAATTGCCTGCCAATGTTCGTCCATTTTTTGTTGCTGTACTGATTCTGAATCACGACATCAGTTTATGCAGAATCAGTATCTAAACCTAATACCTATTTTTTTTTAAACAGATTTCTGTCCATTTAATCTATGTATTTTATTTAATGATGTCATTATTGTATTTGTTTGTCCTCTGTGTGAGACGAAACATTGCCCTGTGAAATGATAAGATAGCGATATTTAGTCTACATTGTTCTTTGAATATAATTAATACGTTATTGTATACGTATCTGTCTCGAAATAATATCTTTTTACCCGTTATGATTTTCAAAGGTTTGTACTTTTGAAATTATTATATTCTGCGACATATCTCCCTTTTTAATTTCTGCTACATTATCTTTGAGGTCGGCCCTTTGTTAATCAAAGTGCTTTGTTTTTGATTTCGGTAAATTAGGCAGGTTTTTATTTCAAGCTTTGTTTTTGATTTCGGTAAATTAGTCAGATTTTTGTATTTCAATTTGTATTCATCGGCCCGATTTTTTTTGAGTTATTCTGCAAAAGAGTAAATTTATTGACATTGACTGTATTAAAAAGAATTGGCTTTTCTATGCGAAAATGAGCATTTGTGCCCGTAATTCGATGGTACCCTTCAACCCTGTAGCATGTAACATGAAAATTTGATTATTTCAAATAAAACAATGATGAACTTACATCTGTATGTTTTAAAACAGGTAGCAGGTAGTGATCTTTTATTTAAACTAAATAGAAGCTAGTTAAATTATCTGTATATAATTTTCTTCACAAAAGTTTACTGTGTAAGAAATAAAATATTTACGTATCCCTCCAATTATTTAAAACATATTGATTTTAACATTATTGAGTAATGAAAAATATTGAAACAAACAACTTTTCATTTACCGTCTAACGTTAATACGAAAATGTATACTGCGGTGGATCAAGCACGTTTAGTCGCTACACTCCGACATCACGGTGCGAGCGAGTGAGAAGATGTGAAAGAAGGTATCGCTCGCGTAACTCGCCGCGCATTTTGTGCGTAAATATACCTAAATTAGCGCTGCGCCGAAATGTAACAGGGCTCTTAATCATGTGATGTCTGTGAGAGTGAGTGGGCCACGCAGAGTCAGTGCGGTTGGGCGGATGTCATAAGTCTTCGAATTTTTGGTTCTACGACATGCCACTTTCCTCACCATGTTTGTCTTCACCGTTTTGAGAGCAGTGCAGGTGATATAATTTACACAAAGTGCCTGCTTGGCTGTGATCCCACGACCTACAACTCAGAAGTCACGGCCATTAGCTCTTGGCTGCCCTACACCAAACCGAAAACCAGCATTTATTTCGCTGGGCGGTTTTAGTATGTCCCTGCCTTCTGAGACGGTTGTAGATAATTTTCTTATAATAATAATAATAATAATAATAATATGTTTATTTATCCAAAGATATACATACACAGGTTTTATAATAGTTACATGCTTATGCTTATTCAACTAACAATGGACACAAGGGGAGAAAAATAATTGTCTATATGAACCAAAAATTAAATCCTGTCTCCTAAACTAGGGGTGACCTGTATCTTAGGAGACAGTGATTCGACCGAGCTAAACTGTAAATTAAATTAATGATGGACCTTAGATGTTAGTCTACCACAAAACAAAAATGTGAGTTAGCTGAGTAAGTAATTTTAGATATATTTTGAGCATGGATGGATGTAGGTATGGAGAAAGAGTGTGGGTGGCAATACTAACTATTTACATGCAAACTAGCTTCAGCAGCTTCTACCGCGTAGATGTCGGAATTCATCTCACTGGAATGTGCTACCGGAATAAAAAGTACCCTATGTATTAATCCAGGTTATATTCGTATACAGTCTATCTGTCTGCCAAACTTTTTTGCGTATCAAACATAAAAATTTCACATTTATAATATTAGTAGGAAATCGGTAATATTACATTAAAAATCATGAGTCTTTCAAACAGCCCGACCTTTAAAAATGTAATCCTAAAGTTATGCCAAAGTAACTCTTATAAATGAATTAATTGCAGACCAAATGGTTCAGTTGTTCTACCCGACTGCGGAAATGATGAAACTTGATAATGTGAAAAGTAAGGCCTTGCTCAGATTTATTGCACTGATAAATTACCAAATTAACGGAATTCTGACTATTCGTTTAATTAGCAAAGTCGGCCAAAGTTCAGATTCACCGGTAACTGATGGTGGAAATTTTTGAAACGAAATTGTTTACCTACGGGCGGTATTCATTTGGGACTTTTACATTTGCAATCATTAAAAAAAATGACTGGTCAATTTTAAACCATACATGTAGGCATGGAACGTTGATGAAAGAGCTGCAAGCTAAGTGTAAATGATATACATGACATATGCCAAAGACGAATGCATGGAATGACGTGAAGATATTTAAATAGGTAGAATGACAGTTAGCAAAATATACCAGTTGGTATTATTCATTTACTTTTTCTCTAATCTCAGCCCTTCTATTACCACATTTTTAATAATACCGAAGTATTTTTATAAACTTAGGTATTATTTAAAAAAAATGTGGTAGCAAAGCTCCGAAAAGTCATGGTAGGAAGCACCTATTTGTAGATGGTGCTTTGATTACGATGGCTTATTAAAACTCGGCTTATTAGTAGAGTCGCACGACGTTGAAAGTATTTGTGGGCTAATCGACAGTTCCAGAAATTCGTAGTTGGCAACTGGCACGTTTTGAATAAAATGTTAAGGAAACAACAAAACCTTAAGGGAAAAGTACACTAACTTTATTACATAAAATACAAAACGTGAGGTGACTAATAAGCCAAAAACTCGACATCTCTAAACGTTATGAAACTAACGAGGATATTGTTTTTACAATATTTAACACAACTAAATATTTACATACTTTTTATTTATGTAGGTACTTAATTAAAATACTACCTAACTTACTATACAAATAAACACAAAAGACAGGTATCGAAGCACTCGTCTGCATTGTTGTAGATATAACAAAAAAGATTGCTGTCATCCGGAAACGTACCCAGATGAGTGGCAACATTGCCACGTTGAATGGCTTCTTTGGCCAAAGAACGACCCAGCTAAAGGACATTACACTGGTTACATTTTATTCCCAATTTTATTATTTTATACCCGCTTTCCATACCCATCAAACGACGTTCACGTTACTTTATATGATCTACAAATGAGCATCATTATTACGTTTAGTCATGACATTCTTATATAAATCAATTTACTATTAAATAAAATATCGCTATAACGTTCCAACCCTGCCACCGAATGGCACATCACTATAAAAATCATACTGCAATCAATTATCATTTTTCAGCCTCAGACATAAGGTTGAGTTCAGAAATAAAGCAAGATTTTTACACAAATTCTTTTTTCCTACCATGTATCGAATCTAACAGCTTTTGGCTTTCCGGAATTGAAAATGTTGAAGTGAGTAAAAATATAGTCGCGGTTTGGAGCGCGTACGATTTTTTTATGCAAATGTGCGATGGACACAGTGTGTCACTTTCAACGTTATTGGATTTTGTTACGGAGTATCGACAATTAATTGACACAGCTGCTCCTGGTAGTCAATGGAAAAAGGAATTTAGAACACCTAGTTACCCACGAGAGCTGTATATTATTGGAAGAGGTCGCATATATATATGCACTGGCCTGTTACACATGCCTGTCACCGATTCAAATTAATATTGTTACGGCATATGTTTTTTATGAGCCTTGTCACTTGTGTAAAAATATTGACCACGAAATATACGAATTATATTATCAGACCACTGCTCGTTATTGGCTTCTGTTTTTCCATTAGGTTATGGGCCCAGGAGTGTGCTGGAGTTTTTTTTTTGATAGTGCGTATAATTAATATGAGTGGTTTGCTGTAAAACTTACGAAATTTTAATTATGTCAGCTGAAGTTGGTATAAGTGGTATCAAGAAGCTGAAAGGATCGTCCGACTACCCAAATTGGAAGTTCTTGGTGCGAAATTACTTGGAGAATAAAAACTGGTGGGGAGTAATTTCTACAGATGTAGCAAACGCTGACGTAGACCGGCAGGCACGAACGACAATATGTTTGTTGTTAGAACCAGAGTGCTTTACCCACGTCTACAATGCGAAGACTGCGAAAGAAGCCTGGAACAGCTTACAAAAAGCATATGAAGACAAAGGTTGGGGAAGACGTATACATATTCAGCGAGAGCTTTTCAACTGTAAGTTAGAGAATTTCGATTCTATGGAAAGCTACATAAGCAAAACTACATTCCTGACACAACAATTGTCCGATATTGATGCTGATATTCCTGATGATTGGATCATATCGATTTTGCTGGGTGGACTAACCGCTGAGTACAGCCCTCTCATCATGGCTGTAGATAATAGTGGACAACAGATCACGTTGGAGCAAATCAAAACGAAATTGTTACAAGAAGGAAGTAGACAGAGTAAGTTAAATACAGAGTACGAACAAGCCTTAGTTACACGTAAAGTACAGAACGATGCAAGATCTAACACAAAAACTAACGATCGCAAGCAGAAATTCGTCTACAAGTGTTTTAAGTGCCACAAGCAAGGACACAAGGCGTCCGAATGCAAGGAGCGGATCAAAACCGCGAATATCTGCCTGAATACGAAGAAGGTGATACACAAAGATAAGTGGTATTTAGACAGTGGGTGCTCAAATCATATGACCCACGATAAAAACAAATTGTTGTCTTATAAACCTGAAAAGGGCAACATGAAGATCGCAGTAGCAAACGGCGAGAAATTGTTGGTGAAAGGACGAGGAAATGCTGAGCCACGAGTCAACGAAAACGAAAAATTAATTTTAGAAAACGTTTTACATGTTCCTGATTTATCCATGAACCTTATTTCGGTGAGCGATTTGACCATGAAGAATTATTGCATGAATTTTGACAATGGAGGTTGCATAATTCAAAATAAGAATCGAATTATTGCAAGATGTCAAGAGGTTGACGGAATTTATGAGTTGACAGAAAATAAAAATAACGTCGTGAATGTGACACTGTCAAAACAAAATGAAAATATTTCGAACATTTGGCATAAAAGATTAGCTCATTTATCGCGTAATTATATGAATAAAATGAAAGTTTTAGTAACCGGTATGGAATTTAAGAGTACCGATTTATGCGAGCCGTGTATTCCATGTATCGAAGGAAAGACCTGCAAAAGTCCCTTTAAAAACCAAGGTACGAGAGCGAACGAGGTCTTACAGCTGGTTTTTAGCGACGTTTGCGGACCAATCGAGGAGCCGTCGTTCGGAGGTTCGAGGTATATTCTTCTATTTATCGACGATTTTACTCGGAAGACTCATGTTTACTTTTTGAAGAACAAAAGTGAAACTTTCGATAAGTTCCGTGAATACAAGGCGGAAGTTGAGAATGAGACCAGTAAATTCATTAAATGTCTTAGAACTGACAACGGCGCAGAGTACTGTAATGGTAAATTTAAATCATTTTTGAAGTCTGCAGGTATAAAACACCAGACGACTGTACCGTACACGCCGGAACAAAATTCTGTCGCAGAGAGAGCGAATCGGACTATAATAGAAAAGGCAAGAACATTACTCTCAGAATCGAACTTAAGCAAGAAGTATTGGGCCGAGGCTGTTAATACTGTTGTTTACCTAAAGAACAGGAGCCCCACGAAAGCATTGAACAATGCGGTACCAGAGAAGCTTTGGACTGGAAAAGATGTGGATGTCAGTCATCTGAAAATCTTTGGTTGTTTGGCGTACAGATTGATATCAAAACAAAAGAGACGGAAACTAGACATGAAGACGGAACCGATGATTTTTATTGGATATCCAGATAATCAGAAAGGTTATTGTCTGATGAATCCTAAGACAGATGAAGTGAAAACTGCAAGAGATGTAAAATTTCTCGAAAACGTCTTTTTCCAAAAAGAAAACGTGGAAAAGTCGGAAGTTATCATAAACCTAAATACAGATTCTGTTCCTGCCAATTTACCCAACAGATCTACAAGCAGATAGGAACCCTTGGAGGCTCACGATGATGTGTACCGTAATGCTATAGACGAGAACGTAGAAGTATCGGAGGAGATACAACCTGAGCCTGTAGTACCAGAGCAAGAGATTGACGTATTGACTGAAGAGGAAGTCACAATACCTGAATCGGAAAGAAGGTATCCTGTAAGAGAACGCAGACAAGTCGATCGGTATGGATGCAATGTTATGTATGCCAAGAGCAATCTTGATGATGATCCATTGACTATTAATGAAGCGTTGGCGAGACCCGATGGTGACTTATGGCAAAAAGCGATCGATGATGAACTTATGTCACTAAAGGAGAACCAGACTTGGACGTTGGTGGATCGTCCGATCGATAAGAAGCCTATCCAGTCCAAATGGGTGTTCAAAATCAAGAGAGATAGTGACGGCAAGGTAACAAAGTATAAGGCTAGATTAGTAGCAAAAGGTTTCACACAGGTACGTGGTGTAGACTATACTGAGACGTATTCTCCAGTAGTTAGAAGTTCTACTCTGCGAACGTTGTTCTCGCTAGCTGTTGAATACGGTTGGTTTATTGACCAATGGGATGTCACGACTGCCTTTTTATATGGCAAGATTAAAGAGGACATTTACATGCTCCAACCGAAAGGAGCAGTAGTCAAAGGTCAAGAAACCAAAGTATGTAAGCTGCAGCGTTCTTTGTATGGATTGAAACAAGCTTCGAATGCTTGGTTCAAGGAATTGAACAAAGAGATGTTGAACTCAGGCTTTGTACAATCAAAAATAGAACCGTGTTTGTATCAAAAGCAGCTTAAAAACAATAACAAGTTAATTGTTGTTATTTATGTAGATGACCTTTTTATCTTTGGAAATTGTGAACAAGAAAAGCAAAAATTAAAAACCGATTTGCTTGATAAGTTTAAAGTGAAAGATTTAGGCGCGGCTAGGGATGTTTTAGGCATGAGGCTGAGGAGAGATAAAGATGTTATTTGTCTAGATCAGCAACAGTTCATTTCGGAAATTTTGAATGACTTTAACATGACAGACGCTAAGCCAGTTTCAACCCCAATGGAAGTCGGCATGAAATTAGAAAGATCGACAAATTCCCATAGTAATCTGCCATATCAAAGCATAATAGGGTGTCTAAACTATTTAGCCTGTAATACGCGACCAGACATAGCACATGCGGTGAGTGTACTTTCACAATTTAATTCGTGTTATGACGAAATACACTTTAAATGTGCAAAACGGGTCTTAAGGTATTTGAAGGGTACGTCTAACCTTTGTCTTACTTTTAGGAAGTCGGGAGATTTGGACTTACGAGGCTATGTTGATGCAGATTGGGGAGGGGCACTTGATAGAAAATCTTTCACAGGATTAATTTTCAAGATAGGTAAAAATATAGTGTCATGGGAGAGTAGGAAGCAAGCGACAGTATCCTTGTCCTCCACAGAGGCAGAGTACGTAGGATTGAGTCTAGCTTCGAAGGAAGCTCTATATTTACGTAGTTTACTTAACAGTTTGACAGCTGTGGATAGTAAAGCAGTAGTAATTTATAATGACAATCAGTCGGCGCATAAAATTGCAGCTAACAAAATGATGCATAATAGGACAAAGCATATAGATATCAAGTATCATTTTATTCGTGAATGTGTACTAGCTAACAAAGTTGAAATAAGGTACATGTCAACTGATGTGATGATAGCGGACATCTTAACTAAAAGTGTTCACAGCCCGAAGCTTAGAGAATTTTTAAAGGAATTATCCCTGTCAAATTATTCTATTAAGGGGGCGATGAGTAGTTAGACGTTTTGACGTTTTATGTTCTTTTTTGTGCTTTGTGTAATAGATAATTTAGTTTCGTTATGCATACTTTATTTTGTTAGATTTCTTCTGTTTTTCTATTCTACTTTTGGGTACAGCGTAGTACAGTCGGACACAGAAGTGTTGGTGATTTATTTAATTTTATGTACCGAGTTCTGACAAGTACAGAAGTGATCATACGCAGCGTAACTATATTAAGGGGGCGTATTGGAAGAGGTCGCATATATGTATGCACTGGCCTGTTACACATGCCTGTCACCGATTCAAATAAATATTGTTACGGCATATGTTTTTTATGAGCCTTGTCACTTGTGTAAAAATATTGACCACGAAATATACGAATTATATTATCAGACCACTGCTCGTTATTGGCTTCTGTTTTTCCATTATATATGAGCTGAGCTGAGCTTAAATAAAAATACATAAAATTAAACAAACAAACTCCAAAGACCTCAGAACTTCTAATTACAATTTTGAACAAAGAATAAGTTCACAATCAACTTCAGAGAAGTCATGAGTACTATACCTATTTACGTTAAATTCCAAATTCAAAGTGTTACAAACTCCTGACTTCATAAGAGGAAATAAGCTCTGTTACCTTATTTCCGAGCAGCCGGTGTGCTGAGATGAGCAGCGATGTGTGTATGAAGACGCGAAGTAATTTCTTAGCAATGTTGTCAGCCCGTGTGGTATGGAAATTCGTAACCGGGCTTCCAAATTATGAAAGCGCCGAAACTGAAAAGACACGTTGGAAGAACTCAATTCCAAATTTTGTCGGACCTCTTATTCGTCTATTTACAGTTTTCATCAAAGTATAATCCGAATTTTGAGATAGATTCGTGTTTATTTTTTTAAATCGGAGTGTATTAAAGGAATTCTTAATTTACGATTATTATTAATATCAGATCTTCGAATCAGAACTTTCTTATGAATGCGGCAGTTAATTCTTCATTAAGGTTCACTATAAAAAAGAGAAGTACTTATATTTGATATGATCTAAATTGAAAAAACTAACCTCTTTTTGATCTTGGATCCATAACTATCAATTATTGCCATCCTGTTTTTAACATAAGCATTCTCGTCGGCTATCAGATGTGAATACCTATTATACCAAACAAAATAATTTTAAAAATAATTTACTAATGCTACAGATATAATCTATAATCAGCGTAATGTTCCCACTACTGGGAACATTATAAGCATTCTCTGTGAGATGGAGTATGACATAATCCATCACGCGGATTCGTAGAGGTCACATGTCTTCGAATCTTAAGTTCTAGGACATACCGATTTCCTCACGATGTTTTCCTTCAGCATTTTGTGAGCACTGGTTATGAAAGACACCAATTATAGTGCTTGCTTGGGTTCGAAACCACAACCTACTACTAGTGGGTCGCGGCCGGCCGTTGCCACTAGGCAACCACAGCTCTACGGCCAGTCTTAAACTCTCTACAAAAATAATACACATGCAGAAAAAACCATTTCATGTTGCGCACCATGTAGTAAGTATAATCATAAAACTTGGCCCATTTACCCGCAGCGGTCGCCCTTGTCCCCTGACAAATTTACATACAAGAACCAACTTTCTTATTCCCCTAAGTACCGGAAAAACATTCGCAAATGCCGCGATTTGACGTCCAATTGATTTGTGTGGTTTTGAAAGGTAGTTTTACGGCAACAGTATTACGCATTGAATGGCTGGGCCGCCATTCACCTCGAGGGAATGTTCATTTCTGATTTTCCGGATTTATTTTTTGTTTTTTGAATATTTTTTCTGACTTTCATATTTGGAATACGAATTATTTCTTATTCTTTCTGGGTTGTTACTAGGGTGTGAAGTTAGCAATCAAGTACTGTACACATTATTAGCAAAAATTAAGCATATTTTTAATTCTTATGAGAATTTTCAGTTCTTTTCAAACATATATTTTTATTTTATTATTATTTTGGTGTCAAAATGGTTAACAGCTGTGCTGATTGTACTAAACCAATAAGATCAACACAACAAATAAGATGCACGAATTTTACCTACTATTATCACGCTGTGTGCGTAAACATAACGGAATCACGCAAATTAACCGACGAACAGCGGCAGTGCTGGAAATGCCCTCACTGCCAAAGCAGTGAAACCAGCACTGAACACTTGCGTAATGCCTCTGACAACACCTGTGTCTCATCCCAACACATTTCTACGAACCAAAAATCTGTTCAAGTACGGAGTAACCCCGTCTTTCAACCTGTCACAGTGGATTCTAATGCTCTGAATAACATTGCCCTAGAAATGAAGCTAATGCGCGAAAGTGTCACAGAAATGAAGTCCGAAATGAGTTCACTAACCGAACATATCACGCAGTGCAATAGCCGCCTTGACGAATACGGGCACAAAGTTGCCCATGCCGAAGAAAAAATCCATAATCTCGAAAAATGTGCCTCTGAAAACATAATCCTACAAAATACTGTATTGCACCTTAAAGAACAACTCAACTCTCAGGCCCAACAGTCCTTAAGAAATGATATAGAAATCATAGGAATAAATGAAACTCCAACAGAAAGTTTGACCCACATAGTTTGCGTCATCGCTCATAAAATAGGTGTTGATCTTGACGAGAAGGATTTGGATTACGTAACACGTGCTGGACCGCGCCGCCATAGGTACGCTAATGGCACAACCGAAATACCATCCGAGTCTGACAACAAGCTTTCTCCGACCACTAGTCATCCGATTTCTGAGACGAAACAAACGAAATGAGTTTTTAAGTTCCGCTAAAAATAGACGTAACCTTAACTGCACCGACATTGACATCAAAGGTACCGGAAACATATTCTTTAATGAGCGCTTAACACCAGACAATCGTCGTTTATTTCGTGAATCTCGCCAACTCAGCAAAAATGCAGGATTCAAATACTGCTGGATTAAAAATGGGTCTATTTACATACGTAAGCGGGAGGGAAGTCCGCCCATTAATATCACCAGTCTGGACGAACTACATCGTCATGTTCCTGGTGCACAAGATTGTACCTCTCTACAAACAAACTCATTTGAAAATTGTAACTAGTACGTACGGAAACTTTTATTTACTATTCTGCTTTTATTTACTTTTAATTGTTAACTATTTCTTGTCCTGTAGAAGTAATTTTTGTTTTTTTATTTAACCGTTAAATATTTTGTGTTCTATAGAATAATTTGGTGTTCATGTTTAGTTTTAACTGCTCATTACTGTCTTGTGTCTTATAAAAATACCTATTCCTATTGTTATAATATATTTTTATTGTTTACTATCTCGTGCTTTATATAATACCTTTCTGTTCTCGTTTATTTCTAATTGGTAGTAACTGTCTTGCGTTCTATAGGAATACTTACTCATCTTATTTACTTTTAATTTTTAACTTTTATGTGTTTTATTTAATGTTGTTTGCTTATTTTTAATTTTGTACTATTTTGCCTCTTATGGAAATTTAATTTGTGAAATGTTTCATGTTCAAATTATGTCACTTACACATACCACCACACACACTTTAAACACTAAACAACGCGTACCTACATACACTCGGACATTTATTATCGTACAGACGACGTTTCCTGCAGTGTCAGAATATCCTAAAACTTCCAGAAGGTATTTTCGTTAATCTTGGCAAATGGCTCACACTAGCGAGTTGGTCACTGACAGACCCTTTAAATAAACTTTCGTACTCAGAACTAAAATACTACGTTAATGGCATTACTTAACATAGTGCAAGATTTAGACGAATATCTACAAGTAAACTGTCACACTGTTGAAACTATTGAACATCGCTAAGCATTAATGAAAAATACCGAGTCCAACTTTAAAATTCTTTCACTCAATATCAGAAGCTTCCAACACAATTTTGAAATCTTTGCGGTAATGCTACAGCAAACCACTATCTGCTTTGATGTTATTATTTTAACGGAATGCTGGCTGTTTGACGGCAGTATTATAGATCTTCTGCCAGGATATAGTTCATATCGCACAACGGTTCAATAAAATAAAAAAGGAGGTGTTATTTGCTTAGTGAAAACGGATTACAAAACTGTAGCAATCGAACCTTTAATATCAGACGCAAATCTCATAACTATCGATGATAAAATTGCAATACTAGGCATTTATAGATCTCCTTCGTTTAGTAATATCGAACCATTTTTAAACTCACTGGATACCTTACTAAGCTCACTGGTTAATAAACAATCATTGATTGTCACTGGTAACATTAATATTGATATTTGCAATCCTGTCAATAGTCAGTCATCAGAGTACCTAACTTTTATGTCCTGCCATTGGCTACTTCCTGCCATAACCAGCCCAACCAGGGACAAAGCGTGCCTAGACCACATATTTAGGAAAACTCAGAACAAATGCTTTGGGGTCGTATGCAAGTCTTCAATCACTGATCATGATATAGTTATTGCTAATATTTCCTTACGCAAACCTTCAACCAGTGCAGCAAAAAGATGGATAAGTAAATTAGACACCGATGCTGTTATTGCTGACCTAAACTCTATTGACTGGTCTGTCATCACAAATGACACGAATGTAAATACCGCAACCACTTAATTTACGAACATTGTTACCTCTATTGCGGATAAACACACGCAAAATGTAAAAATTGGTAGGAAACTGGCATGCATCAAACCTTGGATCACCCTGGGACTAATAAGATGCTTGATTCATCACGATAAGTTGCATAGTGATTGTAAGTCTAACCCTGATGACCCCGTTCGAAATAAAATATATACTCGATACAGAAACTTTTTTTCCAAACTTCTTTCAAGAATTAGAACTGACTACAATAACCAACAGATTATTGATAGCAAAAACAATCCAAAACATCTCTGGAAAGCAATAAAATCAATAGGTCACATATCTCCTAAAAATAATGAAACCTCTCAATTACTGATCCCCAATAGAAAAAAGAAATCTCAACTCCTGTAATTCACATTTTACCTCAGTAGGAACCCGTCTGGCAGACAAAATACTAGAAAACTAAATCTAACTCATGAATCTTTAATAAATACATACACCTCATACGCATCAAACCCACATTCTCTTCTCCTTGAACCGACAGATGCTTACGAGATTACCAAAATTATATCGGAACTCAAAGACGATAGTGCTCCAGGTCCTGACAAAATTTCGATTTCACTTATCAAAAGAACTTTAAAATCCTTACTTATACCTATGATGCATATCTTCAACTTGAACCTTGAGACCGGTACCTTCCCAGATTGTTGGAAAATAGCTGCGGTTTCCCCAATCCACAAAAGCGGTCCCAAACATTCACCAGACAACTACAGACCTATAGCATTACTAAGCTCTATCTCTAAAATATTAGAGAGGATAGTTAACTCCCGTCTTATTTCTTTCATTGAGAAAAATCATCTTATCTCTAATAACCAATTTGGCTTTCGGAGGAATAGGTCAACTGAAGACGCAGCCACTCTTCCTGTTGACTGTGTTTCGTCTCATATTGAGCAAAAAGAAAAATACCTTGCTATCTTCCTTGATCTTGCAAAGGCATTCGACACGGTTTCAACAGGCCTACTCCTCAAGAAACTAGAATGTGCAGGAATACGAGGAATTTGCCTTGAATGGTTCAAAAGCTACTTGACAAACCGAAAGCAGTACATAAAAGTAAACTCGTATTCTAGTGATAAACTCCCCATAGACTTTGGAGTTCCACAGGGCAGTGTACTTGGTCCCACGCTTTTCATTGTCTACATTATCGACATACTTAAACTCTCTGTAAATAATGCTGAAATAATAACCTATGCAGATGACACAGCCGTAGTATTTCATGGAAAATCGTGGGAACATGTACACCGGCTAGCAGAAGAAGGATTAGCACAAATTGCGCACAACCTAGACAGAAACCTCCTGACGCTCAATGGCAGCAAAACCAAATATATTGTTTTTTCCAAAACCAATGCTTCTAACCCACCGATACACTTAAAACTTCAACTACATCAATGCTCTTCTAAAATTTCTACAGTCTCTTGCGACTGTCCTCCTCTTGAACGTACCTCTTCTAATAGATACCTCGGAATTCTTATCGACAATCACCTCACATTTAAGCATCATATATCAAAAATTACTGGCAGAATTAGGAAACTCATTCACACTATGCGTAAGCTACGAGACTGTCTACCGATAGACACACTACAACAAGTGTACCTAGCGCTTTGCCAATCAGTAATCCAATATTGCATCAGCGTGTGGGGTAGTGCTGGAAAGACCTACTTGATTGAAGCTGAAAGAGCACAGAGAGCGCTTCTTAAAGTAACTTTTAAGAAGCCCTACCGGTTTTCCACCGATTTACTCTATCATGAAACTAGAGTTCTTAGAGTCCGCCAGCTTTTCATTCTTTCTGCCTGCATTAAAACGCAAAAAAAAAATTAAGAGCAGGCCCGACTATAAATCAATCATAAATAAAAGAAATTACAGAATCCCAGTCACCTCATTACTAGCTAGACGCTCCCCGAACTACTCTCTCATTAATACATATAATACAATAAAGTTTGTAAACTGTGCGATATTAAAAATACTACCGCATTCGAATGTAAGAAAATTGTAAAGAAAATGTTGCATAATACTAGTTATGACGATTCGGAACAATTAATATAACGACCCCGACCTGACACTGAATCAAAACTACACACATACACGCCACACATACACACCACACACAAGCCACACATATACACCACACACACACACCACACAAACTTTTACACATACACTCATACCATTACACTACAGAAATCACCTCCCTAGTCTCCACTCTGTTATTCGTATCCTGAGCCCCAAGATACAGACTAACTGTTTAGTTTGGGGTTCACTGGAAAATAATATACTGTAATTAGCTGTAGGTAATATTTAAGCCACTCATGTCGTCTAAACTTAATGTTAACCTATGTTTGCTTACTGTATTACCTGGACAATAAATATTTTTTTCTATCTTCGATTAAGAACTCTCAACGTCTCGCGACCGTTGTAAGGACGTAGCGAAGAATTTGCGAAATAATTGCGTTCGTTTGATCACTTGCTCCAAAGTTATTACTTAACCTTTATTAATTCTATTCATATTTACGACTAGCTTCTGCCCGCGACTTCGTACGCGGATCTTATTGCTTATGCCAGTGACAACAGGGTCGTCAAAATCGAAGATCTGAAACGTCTGATGTAGAATTCTAAGGCCCGGGGACGGGAAAACAACGGGATGAGCGAGACGATTGGAGTCGTTCCAGATCTTTCATTTTTGTATGTCAATAGGTTGTCCAAGAAATATTTTGACTGTGGATGAACGGTGACCCCGTTTAGCAGTGATCTTAATGTTTTTGGAGGATTTTGTAATATTTCAATATGTACTTTCCCACTTGAGCAACACATACCGGTTGTTTCTTTTTGCCATTTAACAGCTTCACAAAATGTACAATTTTGAACCACACCTCCGATGGCGGAATATGTGGCGTAGTCAATCATAGGAGTGTACGTAAATGCACTCCACTCCTTATCAACCCAAGGAAGGTCGCCATGCCCTACGGCGATATCTTGAGACACGTCCGATTCTTCAGATGATATCGACATTCTGTTCAGAGAATGTCGAAGGCGATCAGAATTCAAACGTTCGTTGCGCTTTTCTTCTGTCTCTTCATGCCGTACTCCAGCAATTCTTTCTCTCTCACTTTCTAACTGATTATGAATATTGTGTTGTGTGCGTGTTCGGGACAATGTATGATAATCTCGATCAGCAGTTAGTCGCGCATCACGTTCATCACTCGTTTCGAAAGACCTGTTAGTAGATGTGCGAATTCGCTGAGAACTCAAGCGTGATTCTGTATCGGTAAACGTCTCCGACTCTCGAAACAATGCGTGATGTTCACGATCAGCGGACAGTCGCGCATCATGTTCCGCACTTGTCTCTAGAGACCTAGCAGCAGATGCATAGATACGCTGAGAACTCAAGCGCAATTCTCTATCAGTGAACGTCTCCGACTCGAGAGACAATGCGTGACGTTCACGATCATCGGACAGTCGCGCATCATGTTCCACACTTGTCTCTAGGGACCTAGCAGCAGATGTGTAGATACGCTGAGAACTCAAGCGTAATTCTTCATCCGTAAACGTCTCCGCCTCGTGAGACAATGCATGACGTTCACGATCAGCGGACAGTCGCGCATCATATTCTGTCAAGTCATGGTCTTTGGTGTCAGCGGTCGACGTTCTGAAACTATGCCCCCGGTCAAGTTGAACGGAATATCACTTTTACGGGTATACAAAGTGAAATACTTGGGACATCTTTTGGCCGCTGACCTCAAAGATAATGATGATATTGACAGAGAAAGAAGGGCGCTGTTGGTGAGAGCTAATATGATCGCTCGCAGGTTTGCACGTTGTTCTAGATTAGTCAAGAAAACTTTGTTTCGTGCATATTGCACCTCATTTTACACGTGCAGCCTGTGGGTAGATTACACTCTAAAGTCATACAGCGCCCTTCGCATTCAGTTTAATAATGCGTTCCGGGTGTTGATGGGGCTGTTTCGCTTCTGTAGCGCGTTAGGGATGTGTCAATTGTTTTTACGCTACGATGCGAAAAAGATGCGCCTCCCTGGTGCGCCGGGTGCGGGCCAGCCCCAACATTATACTGCGGTGTATCGCGAGCAGACTGGACTGCGTCTATGTGAATCGCTGCTGCAAGCTGTCCACTTCGGTGTTGAGCTTGTAGCAGGGATTCGCGTTTAAGTATAATGCAGTGTAGGTTAAGTGTGTAGGATAAGTCTACTAACATAGCTGATAAGAAATATTGTTACTAACACATTTGAGTCATTGTCACTTGTATTTTAAATATAAATAAATAAATATTCTTCACTGGTCTCTAGAGACCTGGATGTAGATGCATAAATACGCTGAGAACGCAAGCGAGCTTCGCGATCCGAAAATGTTTTTACTGAGTGAGTTGCAGCCTGACGTTCTCGAACAGCATCAAGTCTATCCTGACGCTCTTCGGTAGATTATTGGGATCTTATGATCCTCAATCTTTTAGGTCCTTTGGAACGTTGGAAAAGATTTGACCTCTTTCTAGGCGTAGTTATAGTTTTATTCTGCTCCCCTGCGTTACAGGGTAGGCTACCGTGTCACGAAGATAAATGGAAAAGGAAATTAAACACTCAAATACCATAAGCCCGAAGGCATATTTCTTCGATAAAATAAAATAAAAAATGGGAGTTTTAGCCAGTAGAGTCAAATTTTCAATGATTCATAGAATTTTCATCGAAAATCAGTCCTAAACTGTTACCGCCTTCACCGCGTGGAGATACTCCCAGCTTATGTTATTTTATAATTAAACAGTGAAATTAGTGAAAGCTTTGATTTCCACATCAGGTGTTCCAGATCTACAATCTTTATACGTCAACAGAGAGTGCTCATCAGGTTGAACAACTCTTGCTAAGACGTCATTCCTATATATGTTATAGTGTACCTGGGCTGTTGGAGTTCCACATTAGCTGTTCCAGATCTTCAAATTTTATACGACAACCGAGAGTGCTCCTCAAGCTGAACAACTCTTGCTAAGACGTCATTCCTATTTTTGTTATAGTGTAGCTGGGCTCTTGGAGTTCCACATCAGCTGTTTCAGATCTTAAAATTTTATACTACAACAGAGAGTGCTCATCAGGTTGAACAACTCTTGCTAAGACGTCATTCCTATATATGTTATAGTGTAGCTGGGCTGTTGGAGTTCCTCATCAGGTGTTCCAGATCTTCAAATTTATTCTCTTAGCAGAAAATGCTTATCACGTGAAACAATTTTTGCTATGGTACCATTTTTGTATCTCTTATAGTTTAGCTGGTCTGTTACGGTTCTGCATCAGGTGTTCAAGTTTCCAAGATAAATTATAGCCTATATGTTGCCTAGACTTAATACCTATACAAAAAAAAAAAATCATTCAAATCCATCTAGTAGTTCCGAAGATTAGCGTGTACAAACAAACAGACAAACAGACACATTTTTTTTTTTGGTTTTGTGCTATATTACTGTTTCTAAACCCCCCTCAATTATTTTTTTTAAATATATTTAATGTACAGACTTACTGTTTTATTATATTTATAGATATTTGAGGATTGAAACTATAAATTGGACACTATATAATCACAATTACTTATAGTTTCCCCTATAGAAAAATCCAAAGTAATGTCTAAAAAATAAAATAAACCCTTATACAGTGTTCACGGAAGTTCATATATTTTTTAATATCTAATAACAAAACTATATGTTTTCTGTAACATATAGATTTTACGTTTTCAATTTGTAATATTTTTTAATAATACGAACGAAATACCTGAATTAATAATAATAATATCTTAGGACAACCAACACACCGTTATCTGATCCCAAACTAGGCAGAGCCTGTATTATGGAAACCAGACAACTGATAAATCTATACTAATATTATAAAGCTGAAGAGTTTGTTTGTTTGTTTGATTGAACGCGCTAATCTCAGGAACTACTGGTTCGAATTTTAAAATTATTTTTGTGTTGAGTAGCCTATTTATCGAGGGAGGCTGTAGGCTATATAAAATTACGCTACAACTAAGAGGAGCGGAGCAGTAATGAAAAATGTTGCAAAAACGGGGAAAATTTATTCCTTTTGAGAGTTTCCGTTGCGTGCGCTGCGTAAACGGTTAAAGTAACGCAAAAATTATGTATGACGGAATTGTTCTTTTAAAAAGTTCTAAAAAAAAGTTCGCGAGAGCATATGTCTATCTTTTAAGGTTGACTCACTATAACTCAAAAGGAACGAGCAGCAACGAGCAGGCAAATCGATGCGACGGGAAGGGTCAGGGGAGCAAAAATTTGCCGCGGACGAAGTCGCGGGCAGAAGCTAGTATAGTTAATATATTTCTAAATACAAACATAATATAGATAAATTAAACTCAGACACAGAACAATTGTGCTCATCATCAGAGCGCCCGGGATACAATAAAATTGACCGACCACTCATTCTATGTACAATTCAAGATCCAAGTGCCTATAAGAATTTAATAAACACACCGAACATGCACAATACATTCTCACTTGAAGACAAGCAATTGATATTCGAACTCCATTCGCTTTCGAAGACAAAGTGTGTTACGCTCCAATTTTTCAGAAAATTTACGAGATAAATTCACTAAAACTTTGTAGGTGAGCCTTGAGACTTTGACCCAATAAGAAAATGGCTGCCGACGCTTTATAGAACAAGTGAAGTGACGACAAACAGATAGGATCAGCGTGGAAGTGTTGGACATACTTAGATCCTCACAGACGTGTGTGCTTCAAAATTAGAATTCGGGACGAAACTCTAAAACAAAATATAGGATCATACTGACCGTTTTATCATCTAATCACGCTAGTTCGGTTCAAATAACAGTGAAATCAAAACTTTATTTCATCTAAGTAAGTTAAAACAAAAACATGAAAACCATTATCGAGTTTCGAATTATCATCCAATACCGCACAACCCTTAACTTTTCAAATGCAAATTGAGTTCCTCTTAAGCTGTTAAGAGCCTAACTTCGGTTTTCCTTCACCTTATTTGATGGATATTATTAATTAAATTAAAGGTTCTAATTCAAGATGGTAGGTATATTAGGCCGTAGTGGCAACAAACAACTAGGTATATACTTTTGGGGCTTGATAACAACTTTGACACGTGTTTTGCGATCAACCTTGCAATCTCTAATAGGTTTGAATAGGTTCTTGGTGTAAGTTTCAAATAAAACACATGATTATAGGTAGAGGTTTTACATTCTCGCATTAGCGTCAGTCTTTTTCATCATCATCCATCTTATCAGCTTCTTTTATTTCAAAAAACTTTTTAACAAAAAATTAAACCGTCGAAAAACTGAAAAGCAAAAAATAATAAACCTTAAAATTATGAGTCGGCGCTTTGAGTGATCTTTATTCATTGATTTTTCAGCGCCGACTCATAATTTTAAGGTTTATTATTTTTTGCTTTTCAGTTTTTCGACGGTTTAATTTTTTGTTAAAAAGTTTTTATTTTATATTTTTTTTGTGGCTTGAATATACTAATAATACTTGGCAAGGTATACCTCATCCAATGAAAAAAGAATGATCAAAATCGGACTACTCTGTTCAAAGTTATGCGTGGTTATACATTACAATCAGTGAGTGAACAATCAATCATCCCCTGTTTTCCGACCCTTAGGGTTCGATTTTGTTTTCCAAATTTATATGGGACCACCTTGGGAGTATACTCTTTCCAATAAAAAAAGAATTATCACAATCGGACTACCATGTACAAAGTTATGCGTGATCATACATAAAAAAAAAAAAAATATACACGTCGAATTGATAACCTCCTCCTTTTTTTTTTCGTCGGTTAAAAATGATAGCATTGGCTTTTGGACCAGCTGCGAGTAAAGCAATAATACGTTCAGCATTTTACACTAAGTGTAGTCGATAATTGAGAGATACTACATCACTGTCAATGTCATCTGTAGCGACCTAGCTGTGATTCCATTTTTCATTGCACCAAATTTTGTTAGCGTCGTGTCTATCCTTAACTGACCATAGAAACGCCTACAAACATCCCATTAAGTGACACCCTAACAAAATAAATTACGTGTCTTAAAACTCTGTCCATATATTTCTCCATTTGCACAGGTAGACACCTCACCGCCATTCTCGGGTCGTGATGGAATTTCGATAAACGCCGCCGGCCGCAGACGACGATCCGATGCAAAAATTGACGTTCTTGGCAATCTTCCTCCAAGATATTATACAGCATAGTAAATGGCAGGAGATGAGGTTGATGTGAAGCTTCCTTATATTGTTGGGTAAAGTGCTTGGAATTCCTGCTTTAAAGAACCTGTTTATTGCATTTTGGAAGGGATAAAAATCATCCATCATTTTATGTTGTGACGTGGTAGGCTTATCCTGCAACGTGCACCCCTGTCTCCGATGCCAACTCAACAAGGCTCTGTAGACAGAATAATTAATTGTTAAGTAGGTAAGTAGGGCTGCAGTAAATATAGGGGACAGCAAAGATTAATTATGCAGGTAAGATTCAACTGTTAAATACTTTTTAGAATCCGTGTTTTTGTAATCTTATTGTCGGAGAGTGTCTAGTGCCTAATTAAATATTCCGCGGTACTTGAATGATTACATGTTTATAAGACAATTGAGTAGCTACACTAGCAACATAAATCTTCAACCGTTTGCTATCGCATTATTTTCTAGCTAGACACAACAAAATCTTAGTAACAACAGGCAATATTTACGGACACCATTTACGGTCGACCCTTAAAATTACTGGTCGTCTTAAAGTCTCTAGATAAGGGAGGCCTAACAAAAGTAACTTCGCCAAAAGAACCCGTTTTAGAGGGTATAAAAAGTATATTACGGAAATAAGACCCTTCGTCAGTCTCAGGTGAGATGTTTTTCAGGTTTTACCTTCATTAATTAGTTTGGGTAAAAAGACGTAATTAACTGGAGTTTCTTTGGCTTTAAAAGGATTTTTTGCGATTTCCTGGAATCGTTCTGATCCGATATAATCTGTCTTGTTGCTATGAATACCGCTAATTATTTTCAGCGAATATTTGCAGACCTTAAAATGAACGTGAACCACTCGTGTTTGGAAAAGTTATTATAAAAACAATATACTTTCATAGGCTTGATCATTATACCCTCAATATTAAAGTGAAACTAAGTTCTATGAGAACTATGGATTTTGTAATAATATTGAAGAGTGTTCGAAAATGTTTTTGATGATTGAGCTTGGCATATAAAAAGCGGATTGTTAGAATGTGCGGACAGTTCAGTTACGAATGCGATACAGTGAACTACAAGCAAAACATTGAAGTACAAGCGAGACAAGTGTTTCTGATAAACCTTTCTGATTATTGCAGTATTTATGATCATTTTTAACCGACTTCAAAAAAAGGAGGAGGTTTTCAATTCAACTGTTTGTTTTTTATGTTTGTTACCTCATAACTTTTGACTGGGTGAACCGATTTTGATGATTCTTTTTTTATTTGAAAGCTGGTACTTCTCAAATGGTTTTATTTTAATTTGGTTCCATTCGGACAATAGAATCCAAGTGAAAACCATATAAGTCTTAAATTTGCATTAAGTATTTGCGCGACAAATGAACGAATACCGCGATTAGATTAGTGCGGGGTATCTACCATAACTAAAAAGTTAAAAAAAAAACTTATTTTAACAACTTTAATAACAACCGACTTCCTTAAAAAAACACTACAAAATCAAAAATAACTTTAATTGCGGAAGTCGGTGTTAAAAAAAAAATAATACCCTAAGACACCGAATTCCGAAATTAAAGTTATTTTTGACTTTGTAGCGTTTTGTTTAAGAAATTCGGATGTTATTTTTGTGTAAAAAGTTTTTATATTAAATAAACAGTTAGTGTTTTTGGTAAAATTGGTTTAAATTTACTCATCCCGAACCCCAGCGCGTAACAATAGTGTTTCATTTGCTAGTAGTAACCTACTGTGATATTCCAAAAGCAATCTGAGTTCCTCACTTATATCCTAGTGTACTTACTTACCTGTGCAAATACAACATCTAGTTGAGTCGGCCACGATCCCAGTTTCAGCAGGTGAATGTTTCACGAAAAACTCCCCGAAATATTTTAGGCAAATTCATACGTGATGTGTGTTGTTCCATTTTTTTCTGTTTTTATGACACTGTTACAGAATAATTTATTTTATCAGTTTATAGGATGAACGACTATTGAGTTTGCTAGGAAAAGAATTTGGCGTCGGGATCATAGAACTTTTTAAAGGGTGTTGGGTTTTGGCCCGTCTTTACCGTCTTTTATTCCATTTCTGCGTCTCTAAAGAAAAAAAAAATCCGTATAAGTAATCCTTAGTCGTCTTTTAAGACTTCATTAGCAGCCTATAATGTTTCCACCGTTGGTGAATAGGCCTCTTCTCGGTAAAACTGGCACTATCCACTTTGCAGGTTGGTAGATATCACATGTCTTCGAATTTTTAGTTCTAAGACATGCCGGTTAGGGCACGCCACAATTGCGGCGGTAAGTCCCCTCTTTGAGGAGTGGTTAGAGAGGCGCCACGGCGTCCTCACCTTCCGCCTGACGCAGGTTCTTACCGGGCATGGGTGCTTCGGTGGGTTCCTGTTCAGGATAAAGCGGGAGGATACGTCCGGGTGTTTCCATTGCGAGGATCGTCTGGAGGACACGGTGGAGCATACGGTGGAGGTGTGCCCTGCCTGGGCGGGGCACCGCCGTGTCCTCGTGGAGGCGATCGGCGGCGGCGACCTCTCGCGTCCGGCCCTGGTGCGAGCCATGGTACGGGGCGAGAGGGAATGGGAAGCCGTCACCTCCTTCTGCGAAGCAGTAATGCTCGCGAAGGAGGAGGCGGGGCGCGTGAGGGAGTGGCAGTCTCTGCGCCCTCACGTCCCTAGCCGCCGCAGGAGGAGACGCCCCGGGCGTCGGGAGTCGATTGCGGACTCCCGGCCACCGTAGGCGCGAGCTTGCGGGTGGCGAGCAATGGGTAGCTCGCCGCCCGGTAAGGACCAAGCTCGGGTCGACGGCGCGCAGTGTTCCACGCGCGCCTCAAAGAGATGTCAGCAGCAGCGTAGGGGTCTGCTAGGACCGATGCCTGCCGGGGTCGCGTGATTGTTCGAAAGAGATACCGTGACCCTGGCACATGGGCAACTGATGGAACACGGGTGGGTTTTAGTCAGTAAAAGTCTGACACACCCTGCCGCTCCGCCCAGAGCGGGAGAAGTCATTTGATGATTTCCCATCCTGAAAAAAAAAAAAAAAAAAAAAAAAAAAGACATGCCGGTTTCCTCACGATGTTTTCCTTCGCCATTTTGAGAGCAGTGGTGATGAAATAATTTACACAAAGTAAAGCGTCTGCTGGGGTTCGAACTCACGACTACTCGTAAGTCGCGGCCGTTACCACTTGGCCACCACTGCTCCGATTACCACTGATTTTACAATTCAAATACTGTATTTCGATCCGTTTTAATGCGCAAATGGTGCATTAAAACTGATCGAAATACAGTATTTTCACCTGCTGACACTAATCGAGGCTTACGTAATAGATGTCATATTTGCGCACGTAAGGAAGGTACACTAGGATATACATAAGTGAGGTACTCAGATTGCTTTTGGCATATCACAGTAAGTTACTACTAGAAACTGAAACACTATTAAAAGTGTTGGTAGTGCTGGAAACTGGAATTACATTTTCAGATTACATACCCACTCAGCGCTGTCATTGAAAACCCTAGCTTAATCGGTTGAAGGACACTAAACGAGGTACAATAGAAGTTTTATTGTTAGTACGTCTAGCGGCCATTATTGTCCCGCAAAGTGTAAAAGTTAGGTCTTCTAGCGTCCGCAATTTACCGTCGAATTACGTCACTGAAGCGTAAGTTTTAGCCGACTACGGCAAAGCAAAAAGGAGGGTTATGATTTTAACTGGTATGTATGTGTGTGTTCACCTGTTTCCTCAGAACATTTAAACTACCTATCATTATTTGTCAAATGACGTTGGAAGCGTCTTGAATTTGTCGCTAGTTTAGGCAATGTCACGTCACATTAAATTAATAAGGCGGCCTCTAGAGAAATAAGAATACATTCTCATCCGAAAGCCGTGGCCGTATGCCACCTACGTTAAAACAAGACATTCCAACAGTAGTAAGCGATCATGACCTAGGGCATAGGGGCATACGACCACGGCTCACATAGTTTTTTAAGCGTGAATTTTCAGTATTAAGGTTTTAGTTTTGAAGTTATTGAATTAATTTCAATAAGTTAGTGTTTCCCTAGAGAGCGTTTTTTTGACTCTCGCTAACCGTATAGTCAAACTCAGCTGCAATCATATTCATGACAGCCGTCACTGTGGCCGATATGTTGTGGCCACCGCTGTCATAGAAAACCCAAGCTTTACGAACCAAAATTACTTTTTCATCCCACTATCTCGGAAAGAGTATTTTTAATCTTCAATATCTGAGTGGAAAAGCCGTTTTTATTCTCTAAAGGATAAAGTAAATTGAATTTAGAACATCGTGTGCACTAAGTTTGTGAATTAAAAAAAACATTAAACCTATTTACTGCTACCTCTATGGTGCCGAATATATCATACAACTTTTTTTTAATTTGTTAAAAACTCAGATTCGGAACCTTCTTGGTGTTCTTTTTTCAATTTGCTTTGTACGCGGTTCTTTACGCGGCATTTTTTCACGTCATTGTTAAACCTTATATTAAAAACAAGAAACTTGAAAACAAGTGAAAAAATTAAAATCAGTGATTCTAGCGACGAGGAAGTTTGCTTGACGCCAACAATGCGCAAATGAGCTTTCTCCCTCAACAATCACGCGAGAAGTATTTAAAACAGTACGATATGTTCAACACGTGGCGACTAGCAAAAGGAGCCAAGACTTTCTCAGAAAACGTTTTGCTGGCATATTTTATAGAATTATCCGAGAACAAGAAAGCAAGCACTCTATGGAGTACGTATTCGATGCTAAAAGCAACAATAAAGATAAAAAAAGACAAACATATCGATACCTATCCTAAATTAGTGGCATTTTTAAAAAGAGCCTCATCTGGTCATCAACCAAAAAAATCGAAGGTTTTCACAATATCTGATATTGAAAAGTTTCTTAACGAAGCACCCGATTCCGTATATTTGGCGGCAAAAGTAAGTCAGTTGCACATTCAGTATCTACTTAAGTATATTAATCTCAATTAAATAGTATACTTAGTAGATGTTGATAGGCATAATTATGCGTTCATATCAATTTTATTCATTTATCTACTACAATACTCTTTACGTTACAGGTTGTTCTTATTATTGGAATAAACGGAGCATATCGAACTAATGAACTAACACAACTCAATGTCAAAAACATTGAGAAACATTCAGATGACTTACTATTAATTAATTTACCTAATACAAAGACAAAAAGAGACCGCAACTTCGTCATTCGCAAGGAATACGTAACGATTGTTGAGAAATATCAAGCCTTACGCCCGCCTAACACTCCAATCAATCGATTTTTTCTACAGTATCGCAATGGAAAGTGTGTTAGACAGCCTATGGGTACTAATAAAATTGGCAGTATCCCACGAGAAATAGCAACATTTCTTGAACTTCCAGAACCCCTGTTGTACACGGGTCATTGTTTCCGACGAACTTCAGCCACACTTTTGGCTGATTCCGGAGCTGATCTCCTGTCCCTTAAGCGCCACGGAGGCTGGAAGTCCAATGCAGTTGTAGAGGGATACATAGAGGATTCCATCCAAAATAAGTCTAAAACATGTGAAGGCATCGTAGGAGCCATTACACTGAAAGAGCCTCAATCGGATCCTTGGACTGGCCCTTCTACATCAAAAATAAGCCGTTATGAAACACCTAACCATCTCCCTCTCTCTCCAACATTCACGCCAAGGGAATCCGATGAATCGGTACAACTATTAAGTATGACAGATAGTTTACAGAAAAACAGTACACAGATGACTAACACCAATATTACAGTACCAAACAAAAATATTACACTCAATTTAAATAACTGTAGCAACGTTACTTTAAAATTTTCTTAATTATACCTTAGTATTATTTTGTTATAATTTAAAGATTATTCTGTAATACTTACCTGTCATAATGTAGTAATTAATACCTAAACTGAAATAAAACTGTACCTATCTTGTGATTGTAAAGGTTTTTTTTTTGCATTTAGTCATTTCCTCGCTGAGGTGGAATGAAAAGTTACGTGTTGCACTCGAGTGCAAAGATTTTTCACCTCGTGCTCTTTTGATTCCCTCGCTAACGCTCAGGATTCTAATTTTGAATCACTCACTGCGCTCGTGATTCAATTTTAGAATCCTTCGCTTGCTTGGTCATCAAAATTGAACACGTGGTTAAAAAGCAACTTTGCACTCTTGTATAACAAATAACTATTAAGAGTTGTATAGTCCAAAGTTTGTCCAAGTAGTTAGTCCCATTTCTTCTCGTGGGTATCGTGGGTGGCGACAAAGGAACTTACTACAAAATGGGCAGCAGCGTTCTCCATGCATGTTACCACCATACAGAAAGTTAGTACGGTATAGACCATACTGCCCGCCTACCAAGCGTGGTGATTATTGCAACCCTCTTTGGGGAAGGCCTATGTCTAGCAGAAGACGTCTTTTGGCTGAAATGATGATGATGATGATGATGATGATGATGAATCCAAATAGTATCTACTTTCATTGCGAACAAATACCTCTCTCAGGATCTCATTAAAAATTCTTAACTCTAGGCATAGGAAATAACTCTTTAGAAATAGTTTTGAAAAGTCTCGTGTCGAACTTAATAATTGGTTTAGCAAGTTTTAAGGGCAAAGTGTCGTCTTTCGTCTCGTTTTGTCGCCCTTTCAAAGTAAAGGACAAAGGTTCGAAAATCACAAAGGTTGTAAGACAACAGGGACATGTAAAGTCACATTACAAAAGTTTTTTGCTCTTGTTTGATGCTTGCTTTTGTTTATTTTGTTGTTTATATTTTAATCGACGAAAAAAGGAGTAGATTCTCAAATCGACGTGTATTTTTTTTTTTATGTATGACCACGCAAATCCTTTTACTGAGTAGTCGCAAGGATGTAAGTACCTCAAAGTTGGTCCCATTTAAAAATGAAAAACAAAATCCAGCACTAAGTCTTAAAAAAAATTATCCAAAATAAAACATTTGAACAAAATATTAAACCGACGAATAAATAAACTGAAAGGAAAAAAGAAACCTTTTGATCTTCCAGTTATTTTTATCATCATTATCATCATCATCATCATTTCAGCCGAAAGACGCCCACTGCTGGACATAGGTTTCCCCCAATTTGGGGGGTTTGCCGTAATCGCCACGCTTGGCAGGCGAGGTGGCGATCCGCTGGTCCAATGAGTTATATTTATCGTTGGTTAAATTTTATATTAGGCCCTTTACTTTAAAGGAAGTTTTAGTATGCGATACATGTGCCAATTAAAGGCTCACTTGTTCAAAGCTTGTTTTAATACAAGAGATAAATAGTGACCTCTTGTATTAAAACAAGCATCATCCTCATGAACGAATTGCAAAAAAGAATCTAAAAACACTACCTTACATCTTCACAACTCAGCACACTCTTCAACAACATGAATTCCAATCAAATCAAATCCCGAACACAAATTGAAACATGCAGGTAGGAACTCCTTTAATTTTCCAATTCTCCGCAGTATGTTCTATGTTCTATGTTATGGGGGTTTGGTTTCCGCACTTAGTCCTTTGAGTGGACCATTGTGCGTGAGCCATGGCGGCCGTCGGTATTCACTCCAACCAGCCCACCTCCCTCCAGAAGCTGGTTATGTCTCCTGGTCTGTTGAGAACATCTGTGTAAGATTTGGGTGTCCCGAGGGTATCTGTTCTAATTTGGGTGACGCCTGTACATTCGAAAAGTACATGCGCAACGGTTTCTTCAGCCTCCAGGCATGCCCTGCACAGGGGGCTGTCCGTTATGCCTATCGTGTAAAAGTGTTTGTTTAGCGGGCAGTGTCCTGTGATGGTGCCCGTCATTAGACGCAGATCATCCCTGTCCAGGCGTAGCAGGCGTCTGGTAAGCCTGCCATCCGGGGATGGCATAGCTTCCCTGGACTGCCTGCAGCCTGGTGCCGAGGTCCACCAGCTCTCCGCTTGTGTGTGGGTAAATTCCTGCAGCCACCTGCGTAGCTGGTTGAAGGGGATGGGCACGATGGGCTCGGGGCCGCAGACTGACGCGCTGGATGCCTTTCTGGCCAGTTCATCAGCAGCGTCATTGCCTAGTGATCCACTGTGTCCTTTTATCCATTGCAGTGTCACCTTGTTGCGATTAGAAACTGTTATCCGTTCTAATGCATTGTGACATTCTAGTGTAAGGCTCGAGGTTATGTATCGTTTGGCTAGGGATTGGAGGACTGAGGCGCTGTCGGAGAGTATGCGAATATGGGTGTCCGTAACTCTTCTGGCTTCTATGGCATACGCCGCCTGTATAATGCTCACGCATTCCGCCTGGTAGACGGTGTTGAGCATTCCCAGCGGGCTGGATATTCTTATGTTGAGGTCGTGTGAGAAAACTCCGACTCCGGTTCCGGAGGTGGTCTTTGAGCCATCAGTGTAGACTCTTAGCTCTTCCGGGCCCGAGTGGTCGTTTTGTTCTTCTGTGAGTATAACGTTGTAGTGCTTTTGAAAGTAGTGTAGTTTTGGGGTTTTATCGCAGGGTGATGCCATCATTGGTTGTCGCTTGATCGCTTCATCCCTAATGCGTGAGTGCTTGACTCTCGAGTCGTTGCTTAGGGTCCCTGCTATGTTTAGTCTTAGGGCAGCTAGGGCAGCCTCCTCCCGCACGATCAGGTGTAGAGGTGGTAGCCCGAGCATTACCTGTAGGGCAGCGGTGGGTGTAGTTCTCATGCAGCTAGTGATGGCTACACAAGCGAACCGCTGCACCTTTTCAAGTTCTTTTTGGGCTGTGCTCAGGTCTGTTCTGGGCCACCAGACTATTGAGCCGTATGTGATAATTGGTCGAATAACTGTGGTGTATAGCCAGTGGGTGACTTTGGGGCTGATTCCCCAATTCCTGCCAAGCATTCTTTTGCACTGCCACAGGGATATGCTGGCTTTTGTAGTAATGTAGTTGGTGTGTTTTGCCCAGTTCAGCTGTTTGTCCAAAAATATGCCCAGGTATTTGGTTTCAGTTGATAGGCTTAGGGTGGTGTCAAAAAGTCGTGGCAGTTCGAGTTTCGAGAGTTTCCTCTTTTTTGTAAAGAGGATCATCTCGGTTTTTGTGGGGTTTACTGATAGTTGGTGTTTGTTGCACCAGACCTCTACTATTTTCAGGGCTTGGCGCATGAGGTGGCATAGGGTGTTTTCATTAGTGCCATTTATTATTATGGTTATATCATCGGCGTAGCCTACGGTGAAGTAACCTTTATCGTTGAGTGTTTTGATGAGGCTGTCTACGACCAGGTTCCATAGTAGTGGCGAGAGGACGCCCCTTTGCGGGCAGCCCTTCGCCACTACCGCCCTTGTAGTGTCGTTCACTGTAACTTGTACAGCTCTCAATTTGAGCATGTTGGTAATCCACCCGCTCAAGGTCGGGTTTATGTTGTGTCTGTCGAGAGCCGTGCTGATACTATTGAACATAGTTTTGTCGAAAGCGCCCTCTATGTCAATGAAAACCGCCAGTGCTGAGCATTTGTGGTCCACTGCGCATTCAATTTTAGAGACCACGCTATGTAGCGCAGACTCTGTTGATCTGCCCGTGGAGTACGCGTGCTGTTGTTTGTGAAGCGGTTTTACTCGGAGAGGTCCGTCTCGGATATGTCTATCGCAGAGTCTCTCGAGGGTTTTTAGTAGGAAGGATGTGAGACTTATAGGCCTATAGGCCTTTGGTTGTGTATAGTCGGGTTTGCCTGGCTTGGGTATGAAAATGACTTTCACTTCGCGCCACGCTAGGGGTATGTATCTGAGTGCAATGCAGGTCCGGTAGATCTCCACCAAGCATGGTATCAGGTGTTCAGCTCCCCACTGTAGGAGGGCTGGAAAAATGCCATCCAGCCCTGCAGATTTGTAGGGTTGAAAGGTGTCAATGGCCCACTTTATCCTTTCTTCTGTTACCATACTTTGTGCCCTGGACCAATCTAGGTTTGTTGGGGTCCATTCTGGTTCAGCTTCCCACGACCTGACCTCTTGGAGGTTACAGCCGGGGAAGTGGGTTTCCAGGAGAACCTTACTGGTTTCGTGGTCACTTAGTGTGTATGAGTTGTCGGGTTTTTTGAGCGCACCAAGGGTTCGATCCTGATCAGTCGAGAGGATTTTTCTTACCCTTGCGGCTTCGTTGTTGGTTTCGATGGATTCGCAGAATTTCCGCCAGGCTGCCTTTCTGGCAGTTCTGATCTGCTTTTTGTATGTGTATTGGGTTTCTTTGTATTGCTCCCAGTCGTCCGGTAGCCTGGTATTTTTGGCCCTGTTGAATTGTTTGCGTAGTGTATCTCTGAGTTTACTAAGGTTGGCGTTCCACCAGGGATTTCTCTCGCTGTTGTTTCGTGGCGCCCTTAGTTTGCAGCATGCATGGTATGCTTCGATTAGGTATTCAGATAATTTTGTGACGGTGTATTCTAGTTGTTCGGGGGTTTTTATTGTTACTCGTGATAGATGTCTAGCTAGTAGGGAAGCCAGGAGGCGTTTGTACTCGGGCACATTAGTGCGCCGCGGGTTACGTTTCGGTACGGGTTCCCTAGTGTGGGTAGTAAGTGTGAATCGGATTCTTCTGTGGTCAGAACAGGAGAGTTCATCCGAGACGTGCCAGTTTGTGATGAGGTTTGTCGCGTTTTCTGTAGCAAGCGTCAGGTCAATGATTGTTTGTCCTCGGACTGTGACCCAAGTGGGTTCAGAGCCTCGGTTAACAATGTTAAGGTTAGTAGAGAATAAATAGGTGGATAGTACCTCTCCTCTAGAGTTCGGCGAGTTGCTACCCCAGAGCGGGTGGTGGGCGTTGGAGTCGGTGCAGATGATCAGGTCCAGTTTGGCACGTTCGCAGTGCTGCACTAGGTCAGCCATCTCCTTTGGTGGGCAGTTAGCGTCCTCGCCTGGCATGTATACCGAGGCTAGTACGACGTCTGGAACGTTACTATCGGTCTGGAGCCTGACTGCTGTCAGGTCTCTGGAACAGAATTGAGTGAGTGGTGTGGTAGGGATTTCTTTGGGTATGTAGGCGCAGGTTCGTGGTTTGACTGCGCCGTGTGTGTTGAGAATTAGCTTACCTCCGATGTTACTGAGGCCGCAGATTCTGTTGTTCCTGATCCACGGCTCTTGGATCAGTGCGATGGTTCGGGGCTTAACCTCCAGAGCTCTGCGTAAGTTGGCCGTGGCAGTTTGGCTGTGTTGGAGGTTGGTCTGGATGACGTTTATGGGCGATGACGGTGGTGGGGTGGAGTTAGTCGGAGCTGCATCCATCGGAAAGTCTCTCCTCCACCTCCACCCTGAGTCGGTCTTCGTGCAGGTCGCCCGGCGACGAGGCGAGTAATCGTTCGTTCCAGCCGGGTGATGAGGGCGGTAAGGTGTCGCTGTCATCCTCCATTGCTGCTCGGGCCATAACCTGCTCGAGTTGGGCAATGTCGGTGTCAGTAGTCTGTGTCAGTGTTTGTGCGGTCGTCTCGTCAGTGCTGTCGGTCTTGGTAACAGAGGGTAGGGTCGTGGGCCAGAAGCGCACGTATATCGACCCCAGGAGGTACGATATCCGTCGCTCCCGAGCTAGGACCCTATCAACTTCCTCCGGTGGTACACCTAGGGTCAGATACGTCCCGTAGTTGTGACCACCGACGGTAGTTGCTCTGTACAATGACCACCGGGCAATGTCATACCAAGTATTCTGACGAATCAGAATACTCTGGAGCCTGGCCACGTCACCTTTGTAACGAGGGACGAAGAGCGAGGCTCGGACACGGGTGGGCACGTCGGACTGCTTCAGAACGGTCAGTGTTAGGTCAGTGTCGGGGAGTCTTATTCTGGGTGCGGCTTGTGTCAACCAGGTCAGGGCATTGTCGTCCTCGCACCACATCTGCACGGTGCCTTCCGCTACCCGTGGGTACCCACGGAAGGCCGGGAGTGGTGTCGTCGGGTCAGTGTCTATTAAGAAGTCCTCTAGGGCCGTCTTTATGTGTTCGGCCTCTTCCTTGGTCAGGTCTCTGGAGGGGGGAGGGAAGCAGATTGCTACGGCCAGCCTCGCAGGAATATCCTTCGTGGCTCGCGCGTAGGTTCTCTGCTCCCCCTGAGCAGAGTGGACCCTCACACGCTTGGCGTCGCCTTGGAGCGTACTCGGTGAAGCCGTGTCGTCTGGGCGTCCTCTCTTCGCCGGCCCTGTACCACTTGGTCCAGGCTGCGGCTTGGAGGGCCCTGGCAGCGGCGCCTGCGCGTGTGCCAGTCTAGACCGCCGGCCCCTCCTCGTCCTAGGTCCGTCGTGGGTCTTGTTAGAGGTCTGGGGTTGACTGGCGACCCTGGCAGATCCCGCCGCGTGCGGAGGCTGTTCGCGTTGGGTTTCCCCAGCGCGGACTTGCCCTCGCCCGCTTTGATGTGCGTCCGGCCGCGTTTCGCTCGGGGTTGCCCCTGTGCGGACTGACGGCTGGTCGCATGGCTTCACTCCCGGCCGCGTTTCGCTCGGGGTTTCCCCTGTGCGGATTAACGGCTGGTCGTGTGGCTCCGCGTCCGGCCGTCTTTCGCTCGGGGTTTCCCCTGTGCGGACTGATGGCCGGTCGCGTGGCTCCGCGTCCGGACGCTTTTCGCTCGGGGTTTCCCCTGTGCGGACCGACGTCCGGTCGCGTACTGCCTGTGCCTTTGCCCTTTTCCTTTCCCGGGATGTGACTTTTCCGCGCTTGCTTAGCAGGCGTACTCCATCACCCGAGAAAGTTTTAGAGCTGCCAGGCTCGTCATCCTTCCCCGTCCCTCTCTGTCTGTGTCGGTCTGTGTCGTAATCTGGGTTTGTCACGCTATTCCGCACGATGCTCTGTTGCCAGAGACTCGCGGGAGGCGCATATTGTGTCGTGGGGTTTGGCGCGTGGGTCGCTGCCGTCAGTGTGGTTGTTGGCGCGTTTATCGCAGCCGATGTTTCGGGTCTGGGCGCGTTTATCGCTGCCTGTGAAATTGGCGCTGAATCAGCAGCCGAGTGCGCTGAAGAGCGCGACGAAAGAGAGCAGTCGGTTGCCCCCCCCAGAATACGATGGGGGCTGACCGCCGAGGCGGTGTGGGATTCCCCGGCTTGGCCGGGACCCACCTGGGTAGTAGCTTTTTCCTTCTGCATAATTTTCTTTTTGTCGGGGGGTGGGCTTTTTTTGGATCAGAGGTTACCCCTCCTCTGGGACCGATGGGATATAAGGATAGGAGGGAGGAGTTTTGTGGGATGGAAAGGGTTTGTTGGGGTCACCCTAGGTCTGGGATCTGGCCTAGGGATTTCGGATTGACGGGATATCCGGAAGAGGAAGGATGGTCTGGTTGGATGGCGGTACACGGGAGAGATGGTAATTGGTTACCCTATGCCTGGGGTTTTGGCCTTCGGGAACTTCTCTTGTCCGGGATCTCTTTCAAGATGCCCCGAGTGCGGGATCTTCCGCAAGACGGTCAATCCCACAGCCAGGGTTGGGCTATCCGCAACCTGCCCACCCGCTCGGTTGCAGGAGAAGAAGTGCCTGACAGTCTGGGTCGCCCCACCGCGGATGCACGTATGCATCCGCGTTGGTGCAATCCAGCTAGCCCCGAGTTCTCCGCACTATCAATCATCCGTTGTTGCCTAATAGAAAGGTCAACGCATATATTACGCTAATAAATATCAGCTGATATTTCACCGAACATTATTGTTTTAATAAATCATTGACAGATTTCGGTGGACCTAAAATGCGGACATAACTTTTTAATAAGCACCCTCTGTAATATATGTCCAGGTATTTTCTTATAATAGCTACCCAAGTGTAAGATATTTTCCGTATCACGTTGTTGATCTTTACAAACAATTTCACGTTTACAAACCCTCATTATTTTCTCGTAGCTATCACATACTGCTACGACAATGCTACGGCGTAGCAAAGTTGCTACATTCCCTACGCGATGACGTCAGCGTTCCGCATAGGCATGAACAAAAGTCTGTTTACATAACCCATTAGGTTTCAAACCGGAGAATAATCTCGTGAAATACTAAAACGGTAGGTGAACAATAAAACTGACCCTTGTCCTTAATGCAATGCGTTGAGCTAAAAATATGGTAATGTGTCGCCAGTCATCCTCCATCCACGCGCGCTCCTTGCCATACATTATTCATACGTAGTGATGGGCAGTGGATAAATACTCGGAGGATAAATATTCGAGTTTTTATCCGAAACGGATAAATACTCGTTTTTACTCATTTTTATCGGATAAATACTCAAAATGATGGATAAATATATTTTTTGGGCATCGGATGATTATTTTTAAATGTTAATGACTTTTATTGTTATTTAGGCTTTTCAAAACACTACGTTATTACATTATTTAGTTCAAATGTCAATTGCCAGGGCTGTAATTGTGTCATAAGCCCAAACATCTCTAATAGAGCATGCTCTTTAGGTACAAGAATCTTTCTTTGTTGAGAGTGTAGAGAATAGCGACATAATTAATTATCTCTGGGAAGAGCTTCTAAAAGTCAATAAAAATGCGGCGAAGACAAGTTTGTTGATGTTGTTTGCCAACGCTGTAACATGCAAAGGGCTTTTCAATTAGTTAAAGGTGTTGAGCCTTTAAACTGCGCAGCACACACTAGTAATTTGCTGGCTCATGGTGCACTGAAATGCGGTAGTTTAAAAAAGCAGATATGATAAAATCTTTAATAAAAAACAATTGGTTGTCTGTAAAGTCGGTATACGGACGATAATTTTACGTGATAATGTCTAAGTCTCTTTTACTCGGACGTATTGGCCGATGGAGTGGAAGAGAGATAGATTTCACAAGTCGAACGCTAAGGCCGATCGTGCCTCTCTATCGCGCTCTCGCTTACACGCTCGGTTCAGGCGGAACGTGTCAATGAGTCATGCTTTTCCGTGCGTGCAGCCAGCGTTCATCGATTTATAAGATAGTCAAAAAATCACAAGAACTAAACCCAAAAACCACGATCGAAGCTACAAAAAATCGTAAAACAAAAGGTAGCGGGAGAAAAGTTAAACCTGCCATGCTACACAAGATAGGGCAGCTATCTACGATCACTAAGGAGTATGAAAAATAGAAAAGCCGCTCTCTCAGCGTACTCAAAAGAAAAATATATCGTCAAGTCAAATGCTACAAGCAGCTTTGCTTGATGATAATTTTTAGGATAAGATATATTGTACGCTGCCAGCCCAAACCTCAATTCAATTGCGCAGTGGAAGTTTTTGATGGGGGGCTCTGGAGACAAGAGTGGCTAGCGTACTGTCCGCCGTACGCGGAGCAGATAATCAAATCAAACACTTACAGTACAACAAAAGAACTTACCTGTTGGTTGAAGGACACTGCTCTGGTGCCAACCTGGAGTTATGTATGTAAGTGAGTGTATCTGTATTGTGTTGTGACGTTATGAGTAAGTATTCTCAGGAACAATCCGCAACAATCCGCCAGATGTCTTCATGGCACGCGGTCTTCAAATCACTCATTCCCAATAGCGTCACTAACACTTAACCATCGGGTCATGACAGATTGTCCACAAAACGACCGGTTCTCAGGGATTAAGGGATTACTTTACAACAGGGTCGCACGCGCAACTTGGACCGCCATCCCTTCACAAGAACTTCAGTTTCAACAAACGTAACCCGTAATATTACGTCAAGATAGGGGTTATTACAATTAATACAATTGGATCACGACTAATTGTCACAAACGGATCGATTTAAAGGGATTAATTTCAACAAACGCGTCGCGGGGTTCCAACCGGCGACGGACCTATTTTAGCGGAAAATTAACCAGGGAGAGCTGTCAAGTGTCAACGTCAAATTGACAAGTTAGATGTCACTTGGTTACACGCGCGTTCCGTTAGGCGCACAGATAAAACAAATAGATCCGGACTAAACATCTACCCCCCCCCGGACGGGCCTTCCCGTCCGCTAATCACTTGGCAATCCCGACAAGGTTGCGTTTTATCAGTCCACCTGACGCGCTGCTGGAGGGTGTGCCTGTGCAAATACTCCAAGCTCCAACGCTTCCAAAACTCTGAGCGAGCTGCTGCACCAACTGAAACCGCGATAGCCAATTTTGGCTCACATCGACAAAAGGGTGCTCCGGCAGGGCGACAAGTGGCTGTCAAATCAAAAAATGGCCCGGGGTCAGGGCCTCCAAGACGTTTAGGTCCGAAGACAGCGGGCACAATGGACGCGAGTTCAATACAGCTTCAATGCGGCAAAATACCGTAGCTAACTCCTAAAAGGTGAGAACGGTGTCTCCCAACAATCTGCGCCAGAGTCCCCAACCGCCTTCACCGCGGCCTCAAAATACCCCCCAATGGGGGCAGGCTGGCGGGTCAAACAATAACAAACAACAAAGAACCAAACAACAACCAAACAACAACAACCAAATGGCCCTCCTTAGGCAACAAAAGGGGGTGACGGGCCCCATAAGGAAGGCTTAGTGCCTCAGTCGTCAACAACCAAACAACAAAAGACCCGTATCGTCCAAAAAGGGGTTCAACTTAATAACGGCTCCCGACAATATCCAAAACTCTCGCTGCAGAATGGCCAACAGCGCATTGCAACCGGCATGCGAATTCATAATGTGACGATCAGTCACCAACAATTCAACAACAAAAAAACAACAATTCAACAATTTGTCGAGGGAGCTTTATCGACTCAACAAAAAAATCAGGGTCCTTCGTTCCAACAGCGAGCACCTTGAGCCCGGGCAAAGGACCCGACATCAAGACTGGCGATCGAGGCCAATCATCCTTGGGATGAGTCAGCCAGTCTGGTCCCCACCATAGAGGGTAAGCAATCAAGCGGGGTGCCATGCACCCACGTGAGGCCACGGCACCTGGGTTCAAATCTCCAGGCACGTGCCTCCAAATCAAAGGCGTTTTAGAATCTTGAATCTGAGACACTCGGTTCGCAACAAAGACCTCCAAAGAGTGGACGGACGTCTTCAACCAACACAAAACAATTTGACTGTCCGTCCAGGCGTAAGAAAACCGAATGTCCACAGTTCCACCCAAAGTGTGAGCAACGTGGTTCAATAGACGCACAAGACGCGCCGCCCCTGACAATTCAACTTAGGGATGGTCAGTGCCGTCCGGAGGGGGGCCACCTTGCTCTTGGCCAAGACCAGTGACAACTTCACCTGGCCTGTCGCGCAGACGGTGCGCAGACAAACAACAGCTGCATAACCGTGCGAAGACGCATCACAAACAAGGGTAGCAGTGTAGCTCCCAGGGGGGAGGATAGCGCGGGGTAACACGACCTCGTTGACTGCAGGGAGTGCGGATACAAATTGGAGCCTATCTTCCAACAGGGTTTCCCGAATTGGCTCGTCCCAGCCAAGTCCCGCAGTCCAAAGGCGCTCAAGAAAACAATTTTGCCCAAAACAATACAAACAAACAACAAAACAATAGACAAAAGGCAACCCTGGGCTCCCATGTCCAAAATGACACGGACCACAACAGAGTCCCCCGTGGGCCCCCAGACCCGACCGATGCCGTTGGCAACAAAACCGTGTCGATCTGAGGGGTACCTTAGCGGGGCAGGCGCCAATGTCCTAACAATGTCTGGGCGGCGACCGATCGCCACACCCAGACCCAAGTCTTTCCCGACGAGGATGGAGTTCAAACTCCTCGTCCGCGCGGTGTCCCGAGCCACGCGCCATCGCTGGAAGGGCATATCCCACCGGATGCCCGAATGGCGGGGGGCGTGACTCCAACCGGGGACGTTCCGCCAATGGAGGGGAGGGAAGGCGGTGCTGGTCTGGCCAGCGGTGCCTAGCAACAAGTGCGTAATCGCCTTTACGCGGGGAGACCAAATGGCGGTCGTGCGGCTCCCGATCAACTTGCGCGGGGGGTGGAGTGCGGCGCTCAAAATTGCGGGCCTCTCCCCGGTTCTGAACCGGCGAGCCAGAAGCCCGGTGACCAACTCCATGGTACCCCCCCGTACGCGAACCTTCATCAGAGGCTGGTCTGCCAGCGTGGTTCGCGTTAGCGCACAATATGTCCAAATGGGACCCCCCACAAATTCTACAAGGGTGGGGGTTGGGGCAGTCCCGATGGAAGTGAGCCCCCAAACAAGAGAAGCACAGGCGGCGTGCATTGGCAATTCGGCGGCGGGCACTCACGTGCAACTTCAAAAAGGCCGCGCAAGTTGCCATGCCATGCCCCGTGTCCCTACAAAACTCACAACCAGGACGACTCTGGGTGCCAGCAAAACGAGCGGCGGGGCGACCATCAACAGGCCCGCGAGCCCTAGTCCGTCCCTGGTCTCGTGGCCGGGGAGACGGCTGGCATGACTCAGTGGCAACGCCAGAGTTGTCCACAAACCGACACTCATCCTCTAAAAATTGGACGAGGTCATCAAATGGGGGGAGATGTGTGACACTATCCCCACCATACTTTTGCTCGAAACGAGCCCTCAAATCGGCAGGAAGCCGTTGCAGCACAACATGTACCAAAAAGTAAGACCAATGGTCCACCGGCAACTCCAATTGCTTTAAAGCGTTGGTCGCTGCCACCAACGGGTTCAACAGGTCAGTACGCAATGCTGACAAACTAGTAATGACCGGTAACCCCAAAATCAATCCAATATGAACGTCAGCCAAACAACGTTTATTTTGGTACCGCCGGGTGAGTAGTTCCACAGCGGTAGGGTAGGCTGAGTCAGTCAAAGACAGATGCTGCACCAAGGCTCGGGCCTCACCTTCCAGGACAGACAACAAATAGGCCAACTTTTGGGCGGGTCTGAGGTCCGAGCGTGCATCAACCAAACTTTCAAACAGGTTTTGGAAACTAAACCACTGGTCCAAGCGACCGTTAAAGTGTGGCAGTTCCAAGGTAGGCAGTCTACTCAATAGTCCGGGACCTGAAACAACCGAGGTCTCCGGTTTGACCTGGACAGGTGTCCGGCTCCCCAATATTTCCCGAGCACGTTGACCAATGACATCCCCCAGGTCCAAGATCTGGTCGTAGTCAGCAAGGACCTTGTCACGTGCTGCCTGATCCAGCACTTCCAGAGCCACATCACAGATGTACTCGTTGTAGCGGGTAAGCAGAGCATCAGCGTTGCCGAGTCTAACGTTCAACTGCTCGAACCGAGCCTGAGTGACCGCTTCAAGATCCGGGCGCTCAGCGGTCGCTGCAGCTGAAGTGAACCACCGCAGCTGTGTGGTCAATCCACTGATTGCCTCTCTCACCGCTTTGTGTGCCATTGCACAAACAATACAATTCAAATAAACCAAGCAAAAAAAAATAATTAAGTAAACAAATAACAAAGTTCAAACAATCAATTACAAAATAACTACAAGCAAACAATCAAACTACCAAACTGGTACACCACAACTCAAGAAATAACAAAATACTGGTTCTAATTTAATGAACAAAAATAAAGTTTTATTTTAATTCAAACCAATGTCAACGTTCAAAACTGTCAATATGATATTCAATTCAAATATTCAAATTCTATCCAATTCCAAAAGTTAACTTCACAAACCACTGTGTCAATGGTACAACAATAATGAACCCTTATTCCAACTCAAAACAATGGTAATACTCAAAAATGCCAATTTCAAATATTAATATTCACAAATAACCATATCAATGGTACAAACTCAACATTTTAATGTCTTCCTGACATTCAATACAAGACAGAGGTCAAATAACAACAACAAGAGGTTATAACATAGCTCAATCTAACCAACTCTGAAGCATATGCAAACCTGGTTGACCCCCGGCAATATGAGTTACTCAACTCAATTAATTCCAACAAATTATTTCAAATAAACTAGCAATCATAGTTATCAAATATTTACAGCGTATTACTACTTCCCTTATAGAGACTGCCAAGTAATTAGCCTACTGTAAATTACCAATTTGGTGGTTTTGTAGGTTAAAACCACGCCTCTGCTACCAAAAATGTACGCTGCCAGCCCAAACCTCAATTCAATTGCGCAGTGGAAGTTTTTGATGGGGGGCTCTGGAGACAAGAGTGGCTAGCGTACTGTCCGCCGTACGCGGAGCAGACAATCAAATCAAACACTTACAGTACAACAAAAGAACTTACCTGTTGGTTGAAGGACACTGCTCTGGTGCCAACCTGGAGTTATGTATGTAAGTGAGTGTATCTGTATTGTGTTGTGACGTTATGAGTAAGTATTCTCAGGAACAATCCGCAACAATCCGCCAGATGTCTTCATGGCACGCGGTCTTCAAATCACTCATTCCCAATAGCGTCACTAACACTTAACCATCGGGTCATGACAGATTGTCCACAAAACGACCGGTTCTCAGGGATTAATGGATTACTTTACAACAGGGTCGCACGCGCAACTTGGACCGCCATCCCTTCACAAGAACTTCAGTTTCAACAAACGTAACCCGTAATATTACGTCAAGATAGGGGTTATTACAATTAATTCCCCCCCTAGTGTCCGTGCAAGTCACACGTAATTGCGCCGTCTCTGAACTGTAAAATCTAAAAGTGGTATAAACTTTGCGTCTACTTCAGTGAACTATATATCAAAATGTGCGTGAAATTTCATTGTTAAATCTGTGTAAAACAATTTTTATTTAACAGTCTAGTACTCCTATAACAATCAAAATAAGAGTGAGATACTTAATTATATTTATAAAATGTGGGTGAAAGTGTGCCTCTGTGACTGACCGCTGAGTAAGTTCACCCTACATACCTAAATTGTTACGAGACGCGGCACCAATAGAGACATAATTTCACCATTAAAGATAGTAGCTACATAGTCTCGAATGAAAAGAGGCGGACCGCTGCGCATGTGGTGCTAAGTTCGAATCTCGCCGTGGAAGTCCACTTTTTGCTAATTCTTGTTTTTGTGTTTTTGGTTTTATTTATAAAAAAAGCCATTACCGTTCTGGGAATTAAATAAAACAAGAGTTAATTTGATATCTGATAATTGCATCATTTACCGATTGATTACGAGCAATGAATACCCAACGTACCCCACCTAAATCAACGAACCCTCCGCTTCGACAGGAGCAATCAGTATCTGAGCCCGATTTATCATCTACCCCAGGAACCATGAACGTGGTGGAACATAATGTAACCGTTAGAAGCAAGCGCCCGCGCACTGCGGACTCCCCTAACACTGAAACAAACCAGTTTACCTGCACATTTAACGAATTTAAAAGGGAAATTATGCAGATGCTCGCCTCGTGGAAATCCGACAACGACGACCGGCTCTCATCCTGGAAGGCAGAGCATGATGCGGTCTTAAAAGGCCTGGTTAGAGATATGAGTGAGTTGAAATTTCAGTGTGCAGAGATGCAAAACACTCACGCGGAAATTGAAAAAAGTATATCATTTTCGAATAACTGCTATGAAGAGATGAAAACAGGACTGGCTGTTTTGGAAAAGCAAAAGAAAGAGAATGTTGTTCGCATTGACCAGCTTGAGAAACACATCCATGATCTGCAACTCCGCTCACGTCCATCAACTATTGAATTCAGAAACATTCCACAGAAAGCGAAGGAAAGTTCAGAGGACCTTCTATCCATGGTATCCACGGTGGGTAAAGCAATTAACGTGGAAGTCCGAAAGGATTGCTTGCGTGACCTGTACCGCCTACCGGGGACTTCGGGAACACCCAGACCGATCGTAGCAGAGTTCAACTCAGTGACGAAGAGGAACGAATTCCTGTCTAATGTACGTAGCTTCAACAAAGAGCGCCCTGTAGTCGACAAGCTGAATACGCACACTATTGGGCTGGTAGGAGAGAAGAAGCCGATCTACGTTGATGAACACCTTATGCCATCAATGAAAAAACTATTCTATGATACGCGGGTGTTTGCAAAAGCCAACAAATTTTCTTGCTGGAATTCGTATGGTAGAATTTTCCTCAGAAAAGATCCAAATGATCCAAATGAGAAACCAACACAAATAAGGTCCGAAAAATGTTTGCACTCTCTGGTTACAATGCAATGACTATTTTTTTTTTATTTTTTATTTTACGTTTTACTACTTTTCTACTCATAATATGCATGCTCTCTGTTCCTATATGTTAAGGACTATTTTTTTTACTACTCTATGTGTTTATACAGTATACAAACCAAATGTTTTCTATATTCGTAATAAGATTAACTACTGCAACCCAACTTTACGCACTATTAACTACAATATGACCATAAATTTACTCCCAAAACCCATTGCTAGTTTTTATCAATTAAGATTTTTTTATCAATTAAGATTTTTTTCTCAGGAGGTTTATATATTTTATTCAATGTTCTTTACGTATGCAATTGTTTTTACTACCCCCTCAAATTCCAATGGCTAACATTAATTCTATAACGAATGAACTTGACAATATATCCATAGCTTCATCGTATGAGTGCTCTCCTGACAGATGTTCGGAGTTTATTACGAATCCCAGCGCAAACTTGAAAATAATACATATTAATATTAGGAGTATTAAAAAGAATTTCGAACAATTCATCGCTATGTTATCCATCACTAAAATTGTTTTCGATGTCATTGTGCTCACTGAGTGCTGGCTTAAAGTATCTGGACCTAATCCTTTTATGCAGGGATACAACTGTCACGCCACTTTAAATAATGAATCACAAAACGACGGAGTCGTAGTATTCACTAAGACCTCTCTGCAGTGTACTGTGCACGAACCCACTTTTAATGGAGCGAACTGCCTTGTTTGTATCACGGATGATACAGTTATCATCTGTTTGTATCGCTCCCCTTCACATACTAATTTGGATCTCTTTTACGATAGCCTAGATAGTTTAGCATGCACTATGAATCGCTTCCACAATGTGGTTTTTATCGGAGATCTATACGTCGACATTAAACCTAGTAGCCGTGACCGGAACTCAGACCAGTATCTTACACTTACTGCCACCCTTGGGTTGCTCCCAGCGCACCTTCGTCCTACCAGATCAGGAAACTGTTTAGATCATGTTCTTTTAAAAACAAAAAAAACCGCATGTGTTTTGATAGTTCAGACACACATCACCGACCACCTGCCAATCATCCTGTCGCTCAGAATCAAGGGTTCTATAATCAGTAATAGCTCATTTAAATCTTTCCGTTACAACTTCCCAGCAATTCAACAAGACCTTGAGAGTACTGATTTCAGTCTGGTGTTGAATGAGATGAACCCCAACTTAGCCACGGAATTGTTTGTAAGAATACTTCAAGAGGTTATTGCTACCCATACTCTATGTATACGCATCCAAAATAAGATCCGTGTTATTAAGCCATGGATGACTCAGGGTTTGGTTAGGTGTATACGTAACCGTGACAGAATGCATCATAGATTGAGAAAAGATCCTGAAAATACGGTACTTCAAATCACCTACAAAAGATATCGCAATTACCTTAACACATTATTAAAAAAACTAAAGCGAGCATTTGACAAAAATGAACTGCAAAAGGCTAGAAATAACCCTAAAGCAACCTGGAGGGCAATTAAAGCGATTACCAACTCTACTTCTAAACCGCATTCTCCCAAAGAGCTTCTTCAACTTACTGATGATCCTAAAACTTCAGTGAACCGTGTCAATTGCTTTTTCACTGATATCGGTAGTAAACTAGCCTCTCAAGTTACTCCTGTCACTAGATTTAACCATGATGTTAAAACCCCTCCACTCCCTCCGCCTTGCCATTCTCTTGTCATACTGCCAGTAGATGAGACACAAGTGGAGACGCTGATCAACGCCTTGCGTTCTGACTGTGCCACTGGCTACGACAACATTTCAGCTAAAGTGTTGAAACAATCGAGTTCCATATTAGCAATACCCATCACGCAAATCTTCAATCGTGCTATTGATACTGGAGTTTTTCCCAACGTCCTCAAAAAAGCGGTCGTGCACCCGGTTTTCAAGAGTGGAGACAGAGCCAATGAAACTAACTACCGTCCAATCTCCGTACTAAGCTCTTTATCCAAGATCCTAGAGAGGATACTAAACAATTGTCTCGTTGCGTATCTGTCTAAACACAAAATCATTGCCAACAATCAGTACGGTTTTAGACCGGGTATCTCAACGGAGGATGCTGTAGTTGACCTCACTAAAACATTAGTTAACAACCTGGACAAAGGTATGAAATGTTACGGTATCTTCCTTGACTTGTCCAAGGCCTTCGACACGGTTTCCATTCCTATCTTGATCTCGAAAATGGAAAGCGTTGGGATACGTGGCGTTGAATTGGACATTTTTAAAGATTACCTCTCTAATCGTACTCAACGAGTTAAAATCGACTCTACAAAGAGTGATGATAGACTTATCAGCTTTGGTGTACCGCAGGGTAGTATCCTTGGCCCCCCTCTCTTCTTACTCTACATCAATGACCTGTGCCACACAAAGATTCCAAATTGCGACATATTTACGTACGCTGATGACACAGCGTTGATAGTTCATGATACTGACTGGGACAGGGCAATTAAAAGGGCAGAACAGTCGCTTCACTTTGTGATGGAGTGGCTCTCAGAAAATTTACTTACCCTTAATGTAGCAAAGACAAAGGTCGTTAGATTCTCTCTACCTAATACCTTGGCTCCTCCACCGGAATCAGGTCAAATTAAAGCCCACATATGCTCAGGTGAGACGCCCAATTGCAACTGCCCCTTCCTGTCATTGGTCCCTGACATTAAATACTTAGGAGTCCACTTGGATCATAAACTTAGCTGGCAACCCCATATCGAAGCCCTCTGTACAAGAATCAGAAAACTAATTTATATATTTAAGGAGCTAAGGCACTCTGCTGGTCCCGATCTAGCTTTAATAGTTTACCAGTGCCTCTGTCAATCAATTATTTTATACTGTATGCCGGTCTGGGGCGGAACCTACAAAACATCGCTACTGAAAATTGAAAGAGCTCAAAGGGCGATCTTGAAAGTCATTCACTTTAAACGCAGAGACTTTTCGACCAACCAACTTTATTCAGAAGCCAAAGTTTTAACGGTAAGACAGCTTTTTGTGCTCCGCGCCGTGCTGCGCAAACACTCTACGCTACACCTAGACCATGCTAAGCTGAAAAAACGTAAAGGCATGCCTGTGTGTGATATAGTCCAATGCCGTTCCAAGTTTGCCAGCCGACAATATGCGGCAACTAGCTCTCGACTCTACAACAAAATTAATAAAATTATTTCCATTTACCCCCTGACTAAACATGAAGTTAAAATCAAACTTACTGACTGGTTGCAGAAGTTAACATATGACGAAACCGAGAATCTTATTACAATTGTCTCTTAATAGATCTAATTACTGTATTTAAATTAAGGCGTTGTTTATTTTATTTTTTTGTTATCTATAAGTACTTGCAGGACACTTAATACAAATTGTATGCTATTATAATTGGAGGAACTTTGTCTCCTAAAGCACAGGTTTTTGGCCTAGTTTAGGAGGCATCAGTTTGCCTTTTATTGTGACTCTATTGTACAATTTTTTTTCCTTAATGTGTACTTATATATGTTTTTTCTGTCTGTACAAATAAACATTTTTATTATTTTATTATTTATAATACAATTGGATCACGACTAATTGTCACAAACGGATCGATTTAAAGGGATTAATTTCAACAAACGCGTCGCGGGGTTGCAACAGGCGACGGACCTATTTTAGCGGCAAATTAACCAGGGAGAGCTGTCAAGTGTCAACGTCAAATTGACAAGTTAGATGTCACTTCGTTACACGCGCATTCCGTTAGGCGCACAGATAAAACAAATAGATCGGGACTAAACATATATCAATGCATATCTGGTTTTGAACCCATAACAGAACCTGTTTTTCAACAAGAGTCCAGCAAATGCAATGCCCTTCTAGTGTTTATAATATTTAAGGATATGAAATCAACACACAATGGGTTATATTTACAGACAGATACTGATAATGAGTCATTGGATTTGAGAAAATCTAAAAGCAGGTTTCAGTAAATTTCACCACTGTGTAGATCGCCTGGAAGATACGGTGGAGCATAGAGTGGAGGTTTGCCCTGCTTGGGCGGAGCAACACCGTATCCTCGTAGAAGCGATTGCCGGCGGCGATCTCTCGCGTCCGGCCCTGGTGCAGGCCATGGTATGGAGCGAGAGGGCATAAGAAGCTGTCACCTCCTTCTGTGAAGAAGTAAGGCTCGCGAAAGAGGAGGTGGAGCGCGTTAGGGAGAAGCAGTCTGTGCGCCCTCATGTCCCTAGCCACCGTAGGAGGAGACGCTCCGGGCGTCGGAAGTTCATTGTGGTCTCTCGGCCACCATGGGCACGGGCTTGTGGGCGGTGAGGACGGATGCCTGCCAGGGTTGCGGATCTGTTTAAAAGACGTACCCTGGCACAGGCAACTAAAGGAACACAGGTGGGTTTTAGTCAGTAAAAGTCTGACATGCTTTTCATATTGGCGATAGCAGTGGTGGCCCTGTGGTATCAGCCCCGACTTACAACTTGTAGGTCGTGAATTCGCACTCAGGCAGGCGCTTTACTTGTGATAAATAATAACATCACCACTGGTCTCAAAACTGCACATTGTTCGCTGAATCCATATCCTACAATGTTGACAACCTCGCGAGCTAAGTCAAGATATTTGATTAGTTTATCTTTCTCGACTTTCACGAGGTAGTTTTTTTTTTACTTAAGCGTTACTTAAATAGTTTCTGCCTACCCCCATGGGAGAAAGGCATGAGTTCATGTGTGTATGTGAAAAACCAATTAACAAATGTATAATTTTATCTAACTTTGACAGTGATTGACTAACTGTATTCATAATTGAATGAAATTATTGTTAATATCGGCGTTTTGTAATTGTTAAAATGATTAATAAGGTACGATACCAATCTGCATTGTCTATTTTTCATTCATTATAATCCTTATCGAGTATTTATCCATTTTGAGTATTTATCCGGATAAATTCCCAACACTATTCATACGTGTATTTAATTTCAGCATACACAACAATGATTACTACACGGCCACATTCTTTTCTCGTTTTTTCTTCGTTCTGTTTTGCTTAAAGCTACTTTTGAAGCCAAAAGCTACCTAAATATGGTTTTCTATTACATACAATATATTAAAATCAATGAAGCGATTGACGAAGAGATTAGCTTCTGCTCGCAGCATCACCCGCGTAGATGTCGGAAATTATCCCACAGGAGTGTTACTGGGATGTAGCTTATGTTAATCCTTATTAGATCTGCAAATGAAAATCCTTTAAAAATCGGTCCATTCGTTTTGGACACTAGCTGGAGCAAACAGACAGTAAAATTTAAAAAAAATTGTCAATATGTACTTTTCTATGCATTTAGTACAAGGCTGTTATTTTGAAATTACAAACAGGTATTTCAAATTTACACTTCAATTTTATTTATTTTGTAGAATAGATTTCATATCAGTAATCATCATCATCATCATCATCATCATTTCAGCCGAAAGACGTCCACTGCTGGACATAGGCCTCCCCCAAGCACCGCCACTTCAACCCGTTCTGTGCTTCCCGCATCCAACGCATTCCTGCGGCCTTCACCAGGTCATTGGTCTATCAGTAATAGCGCAAATATAATATTTTGCGAGTCCTCGATCGCCAGCTCGGCGACCTTAAAATATTCTAACTCTCAACAACCAAAATAAATTGATGAAAATAGCCAGTTTGGCAAGATATATTTTAAATTTTACATCTACACGTAATATTATAAAGAGGAAAGATTTGTATTTTTGTGTGTATGTTTGTAATGAATAAACTCAAAAACGACTGTGCCGATTTCAAAAATTCTTTGACCATTAGAAAGCTACATTCATCTTGACTAACATAGGCTATATTTATTGCTAGAAAAAAATAGGAAACCTTACTAAAACTTTAGGAACGTACCCCCAGGTGATACATTTTGTATGTCAGCTAGAAATCGCTTTAAGCATTTGAAGTACCAGGTGGTCATATCTCGGCAGGATCTCACTTACAAGGGTATATGTCAGCTAGAAAACGCTGTAGACCTTCAAAGTTCCACGTTGTCATAACTTGGTAGGAACTTACCAAAACATACGAGTGTCAGCTAGAAAATGTTTTATGCCTTCGAAGTACCAGGTAGTCATATTTTGGTATGAGCTTATCAAACCCTAGTGTCAGTCAGAAAACGTTATATGCCTTCGAAGTACCAAGTGGTCATAAGTTCTTGCTTGCTATTTATTAAACAGGAGTTTCAGCTAGCATTTTTTCTTTCATATGATCGAAAACATTGCCTGTCCTTAGCAACGCAAACAACGTCATGAATTTTGTGGAACTGTCAAAATGAAAGGGATTCCTACTGATAGTGTATTACTTACCCTCTGGGCATGTGTCAGGTAGAAAATGCTTTATGCCGACGACGTACCAGGTTATCATAACTTTGCAGGAGCTTACCAAACAAAGGAGTGTCAGCTAGATAACGCTTTATGCCTTTGAAGTACCAGATTATCATAACTTGGTAGGAGCTAACCAAACATATGAGGGTCAGCTAGAAAATGCTAACCAGACCGCCACCTCGTCCCAGGTTGTCAAACTTGGTAGGTTTATTACAACATTTATTGAACCTGAGGCGATACGAAGTTCGCTGGGTCAGCTAGTAACTGCTATATTACAAAAGATAACGTTCCGAACACACAAGCAAAATTCAATTGAAATTCGCTGAGAGTGTTGAATAAAACAGTAGATACCAGTATAAAGTGTTGGGATGAACTGATCGATATGTTCTATCGAAGTATTTACATTTTATTTACAGAGTCTGGTTTAAGATTCATTAAACAAAATATTGCTAGTAATAGAACAAAGCATTTCATGAATCGTATATCTATATGAACAACCTGTCAAAAACATTTGCTGGCGCGACAGGTTTTATTTCGATAGTTTAGCAATACTTAAAATACGTCGCAATTTATTTGATTTGAAATAAAATGTAAGCCTTTCCACGACAGAAACCTCAAATAAGCGTCGTTGAAACTTTTGAAAGAGATAAAATAAATTAACCTAAATATCTAAGTCTTACAATAGTAACATTTCCTAGACTATTTTTCAATGTTCTGTGACATTTCTAGATTGAACTTTTTGATCTACAACTTGTTCACGGCCGTAATATCAAGATTTGTAATCACAATTATTCGTGATTAATCCATTGGAATGAATGAAATGATAAATTGTCTCTGATACGGTAATTCTCCATGAATTACCGTTACGAAATAAAACAACAATAAATTCATAATGTTTTGTTCTTAGATTGGAGAATTTCAATAAAATGTTGTTGATGAGGATTTAAACATTCAAACATTAGGAACGTTTAGTAACAGGTATTATTAAAACAATCAATGATTTATTGTCACGCACTTTTCAAAATATTTATAAAATCTTTGTTTCGCTTTTATCTAAACTTGTCATAAGTTAAAGTTTGAATATATTACTCAATTGCGCAAGACGGCCAAACGAATTTGGAACTAATTTGGCACACAGATAGCTTAAGACCTGGATTAACAACACATAAGATACTTTTAATCCCGGTAGTACGTTCTTGAGTGACGATTTTCGATCTCCACGTGGGCAGAGCTGCGGACTTAAACTAGTTATAATATTAAGATAAAGGATTTAATTTTTGCTTTTTGTTACACTTTCACACTAAAACGGTTGAACGAATTTGGATAAAATTTGGTAAATGGTTTGACCATGATCTGTATTACACAGACATTAGGATATTTTTCATCCCGATATTATCACAGGATCGAGACTTATACGGGAATGGTATGAAACAAATAACGGGCAGTCGACAGAACCGCGCACAACAAAGTATAAGTAAATAAAATATATTTTAGAGGCTGAATATATTTAATTTTTCTTTTTTATTGAACGAAATCCCCTACGTTGAAACATTTTAACCATTTTTTTTTTTTTTGTTAATGCTGTTTCGTACATTTTGACCGCGTAGGTATTATTGCACTTTTCTATGAAACAGCAGGTTTTTTGAAACCAACTAAAAATGTAAGTACTGCAATCATCAATGTACAGACGCCAGCACATCGAGCTACTACAATCTGTCAAATTTCTTTAATAGATTTTCAACTTTATCGCTAAAGCATTAGGTTCAAGGTTGATTGAAAGATTTTGACAGTTTCGGGTACCTACCCTGATGTGCTAGCGTATGTACCAAGCAGATAAAGTCTAGTATAATAAGTAGGTACAGTCAACCTAAAACGTATAAGAATGGTAATGAACATAATATTGTTTTTTGGGATTATGAGTAAGCCTAAAGTAGTTTATTGTGATGATTCAGTTAATGTGACATAAGATTTTGATAGTAGTATTAGATATAGGTTAAGTACCTAAGTAAGATAATCTTCACTAATCTATACAATATGTACAATATTGTAAGAAGTGTTTGAGTGTGTGTATGTGTGAGTGTGTGTGTGTGTGTGAGTGTGTGGTGTGGGTGTGTGTGTGTATGTGTGAGTGTGTGTGTGTGTGTGAGTGTGTGGTGTGGGTGTGTGTGTGTATGTGTGAGTGTGTGGTGTGTGTGTGTGTGTGTGTGTGTGTGTGTGTGTGTGTGTGTGTGTGTGTGTGTGTGTGTGTGGCGTGTGTTGTGTATTGTAAGTTTGTGATTTTGTAGTAAATAGTAGTAATCTCTGGAACTTCCAGTTGGATTTAATAAAAAAAAATTGTATTTTATAGCCCAATTCTTAAGGAAGGTTATAGGGTACTTAACATTACGCTATAACCCTTAGGAGCCGAGAGAAACGAAAAAAGTAAGGAATAATGCTAAGCGAAGCATTAGCGAGGGCAAGTGACGGGGGTATGGGTTGGGGAAACAAGATATTTCACACGGATGAAGTCGCGGGCAGAAGGTAGTACTATTAATAAAGCTGACAAGTTAGTTTGTCTAAACACGCTTATCTCTGGAACTATCAGTCGGAACTGTAAAATCATATGGTAGGTCAATTCTTGAGGAAGGCTATAGACTATTTAACATCACGCTAGAACTCTTAGGAGCCAGCTAAAAGAAGAAGTAAGATAGAGCGGTAAACCTAAACGAATAATAGCGAGGGCAGTTGATGCAATTCGACGGGATTGGTCGAAGGATAAGAAATTTCATGCGGGCTGAAGCTAGTACTTCAATTATACTTTGGTAGTAACTTCCGCCCGCGACTTCATCCGTGTCAAATTTTTGTTCCCCTGACCCTTCCTGTCGCATCGAATTGCCTGCCAATGTTCGTCCATTTTTTGTTGCTGTACTGATTCTGAATCACGACATCAGTTTATGCAGAATCAGTATCTAAACCTAATACCTATTTTTTTTAAACAGATTTCTGTCCATTTAATCTATGTATTTTATTTAATGATGTCATTATTGTATTCGTTTGTCCTCTGTGTAAGACGAAACATTGCCCTGTGAAATAATAAGATAGCGATATTTAGTCTACATTGTTCTTTGAAAATAATTAATACGTTATTGTATACGTATCTGTCTCGAAATAATATCTTTTTACCCGTTATGATTTTCAAAGGTTTGTACTTTTGAAATTATTATATTCTGCGACATATCTCCCTTTTTAGGGTTCCGTTGCCAAATGGCAAAAAACGGAACCCTTATAGATTCGTCATGTCTGTCTGTCTGTCTGTCTGTCTGTCCGTGTATGTCACAGCCATTTTTTTCCGAAACTATAAGAGCTATGCTGTTGAAACTTGGTACGTAGATGTATTCTGTAAACCGCATTAAGATTTTCACACGAAAATAGAAAAATAACAATAAATTTTGGGGTTCCCCATACATAGAACTGTAACTCAAAAAATTTTTTTTCATCGAACCCATACGTGTGGTGTATCTATGGATAGGTCTTCAAAAATGATGTTGAGGTTTCTAATATCATTTTTTTCTAAACTGTATAGTTTGCGCGAGAGACACTTCCAAAGTGGTAAAATGTGTGTCCCCCCCCCCCCCCCTGTAACTTCTAAAATAAGAGAATGATAAAACTAAAAAAAAAATATTATGTACATTGCCATATAAACTTCCAACGAAAATTGGTTTGAACAAGATCTAGTTAGTAGTTTTTTTTTAAAACATCAAAAATCGTAAACCGCAATTTACAATTCATTCAATCAACTCAAATATAAAAATGAAAAAAATTACATTTAATTTCATAAACATAAGCCTTATGCATAAACCGTGAATACCTAAAGAATTGTACGGAACCCTCGGTGCGCGAGTCCGACTCGCACTTGGCCGGATTTAATTTCTGCTACATTATCTTTGCGGTCGGCCCTTTGTTAATCAAAGTGCTTTGTTTTTGATTTCGGTAAATTAGGCAGGTTTTTATTTCAAGCTTTGTTTTTGACTTCGGTAAATTAGGCAGGTTTTTGTATTTCAATTTGTATTCATTGGCCCAAATTTTTTTGAGTTATTCTGCAAAAGAGTAAATTTATTGACATTGACTGTATTAAAAAGAATTGGCTTTTCTATGCGAAAATGAGCATTTGTGCCCGTAATTCGATGGTACCCTTCAACCCTGTAGCATGTAACATGAAAATTTGATTATTTCAAATAAAACAATGATGAACTTACATCTGTATGTTTTAAAACAGGTAGCAGGTAGTGATCTTTTATTTAAACTAAATAGAAGCTAGTTAAATTATCTGTATATAATTTTCTTCACAAAAGTTTACTGTGTAAGAAATAAAATATTTACGTATCCTTCCAATTATTTTATAATATATTGATTTTAACATTATTGAGTAATGAAAAATATTGAAACAAACAACTTTTCATTTACCGTCTAACGTTAATACGAAAATGTATACTGCGGTGGATCAAGCACGTTTAGTCGCTACACTCCGACATCATGGTGCGAGCGAGTGAGAAGATGTGAAAGAAGGTATCGCTCGCGTAACTCGCCGCGCATATTGTGCGTAAAAATACCTAAATTAGCGCTGCGCCGAAATGTAACAGGGCTCTTAATCATGTGATGTCTGTGAGAGCGAGTGGGCCACGCAGAGTCAGTGCGGTTGGGCGGATGTTATAAGTCTTCGAATTTTTGGTTCTACGACATGCCACTTTCCTCACCATGTTTGTCTTCACCGTTTTGAGAGCAGTGCAGGTGATATAATTTACACAAAGTGCCTGCTTGGCTGTGATCCCATGACCTACAACTCAGAAGTCGCGGCCATTAGCTCTTGGCTGCCCTACACCAAACCGAAAACCAGCATTTATTTCGCTGGGCGGTTTTAGTATGTCCCTGCCTTCTGAGACGGTTGTAGATAATTTTCTTATCAACGATCAACTTGCAATACTAACTATTTACAGTGTACGTAACCCTAGCAAGAAAGTGTCTCCTAGAGTTATATGAGTAGAACGTATAATGTGTGCCTTATCTGCTGTAAATGTGCCCCCAAATAAAAAATGTGTGCCCCCTGTCGTTTTGGAAAAAAAACGGAAAAAACGATTCTTGCTGGGGTAACGTTTTTCTAGCAGGAAAATTCTAAACGAATGATCGGAGAGAGAAAAATTGTGCATGGCCAGAGAGCTTATATGTGTGCCAAAATGTGCCCCCAAAAATAAAATCTGTGCCCCTTCAGGTTTTCGAGATATTGCATTTCCTGCTGGAGTAACGTTTTGATGAATCGTATATCTCTAAAACCATTGCATGTGCCCCTGTAGAGTAAACATACACGAGTAGCTCTTAATGTGTGCCCCTTAGTGCCCCAATTACATTCAAGAAAATATTTATAGTTTTCAAGTTATCGCGTTTTTATGAAAATCCAAAAAAACATCGCAGTGCCTAAATGAGACAAGGCACAAGTTCGCTGAAAACTGTATTCGGTCCTTCTTGACGCTAATAATAACCATACAAAGTTTCAAAACTGTTCATGCATGCGTTTTTGAATAATCTTGCTAAAAGTCAAAACGATGGTGTCATAACTTTGACGGCAAAATACAAGGAACCGGCTCAATCCCAGATGTGTACGTGTAAACCAAAATCTTGTGCCTTTAGTCAAAAATATATGGTGAAAATATTCAGCTTGGAATGTTTCGCATTAAGTAAATATAAACAAAACACCAAATTATGTAAACAACGGCTGGTTATCCGACCAAATTCCAATGTCTACTAAAAAGCGACTGATTCATACATATCGATGACCTTCTTTATTGGACGTATTATACCTAAGCTGTTGTCCGTACAGTCACGTTCAAAAGTTTTGGAGGCTAATTAAAAAATATATTAAATTCACCTTGTGACCAAATTAAATGAAACAGCTTGTTGATGTGGAAATTATTATTTTATTCCCTTAATTTTAATTCTTAAAGTAATTATTGCATCAAATCACAGATTAAATTTCCTACCTATAAGTATTAGAAATTATTTGCACGTTGTGTAGTCATTATTATTTAAATCACAGATCAGTTTTTCATCTAACAAGTAGACCGCCAAGATTTATTTATTTATTTTTATTTATTTATTTATTTATTTATTTCACCAAAAATAGAAAATACAGTGGATTGAAACACAGATCATTGTGCGGTTGACTATAGGAATACACTAAATACAACTCTCAAAACTGTAGGTACCACGATTTATTTGGTTAAGGTGAATGCTCCAACCAACCCGCGAAATTCAAATTTTATTACGTTTTTTGCAATTTGAAAGCCAGTGCTAGGTTGTACAACCTTACTACCTCTAGGTATTCATCACACATTTCATGAACTATATTTTTTTTAAACATCGGGACCAATCAAATTGATATTTGCCATATCTTTCGTTCACACATAAATTACTGGATGTATTTTAATGAAATTTAGAATGGAGAAGATAGCTTACCTTGGAATAGCACTTAGGCTACTATTTATAATGCACTTATAGAAACAGCTAGTAGAATATAATCCAATTACAACTTTACTTTATTACTTATTACTTTTCTACTTCAGTGTACTCAGGCACAACACGTGTGAACCGGTTAGTGAGTAAAGTAAAGAAGGTCATCGATATGTATGAATCAGTCGCTTTTTAGTAGTCATTCAAATTTGGTCGGATAACCAGCCGTTGCTTACATATTTCGGTTTTTTGTTTGTATTTACTTAATGCGAAATATTCCAAGCTCAATATTTTTACCATATATTTTTGACTAAAGGCACAAGATTTTGGTTAACACCTACACATCTAGGATTGAGCCAGTTCCTTGTATTTTGCCGTCAAAGTTATGACACCATCGTTTTGACTTTTAGCAAGATTATTCAAAAACGCATTGATGAACAGTTTTGAAACTTTGTATGGTTATTATTAGGGTCAAGAAGGACCGAACACAGTTTTCAGCGAACTCGTGCGTTGTCTCATTTAGGCGCTGCGATGATTTTTCGGGTTTTCGTAAAACCGCGATATATTGAAAACTATAAATATTTTCTTAAATCTAATTGAGGCACTAAGGGGCACACATTAAGAGCTACTCGTGTATGTTTATTCTACAGGGGCACATGCAATGGTTTTAGAGATATATGATTCATCAAAACATTACTCCAGCAGGAAATGCAATATCTCGAAAACCTGAAGGGGCACAGATTTTATTTTTGGGGGCACATTTTGGCACACATATAAGCTCTCTGGCCATGCACAATTTTTCTCTCTCCGATCATTCGTTTAGAATTTTCCTGCTAGAAAAACGTTACCCCAGCAAGAATCGTTTTTTCCGTTTTTTTCCAAAACGACAGGGGGCACACATTTTTTATTTGGGGGCACATTTACAGCAGATAAGGCACACATTATACGTTCTACTCATATAACTCTAGGAGACACTTTCTTGCTAGGGTAACGTACACCTATTTACATGCAAACTAGCTTCAGCAGCTTCTACCGCGTAGATGTCGGAATTCATCTCACTGGAATGTGCTACCGGAATAAAAAGTACCCTATGTATTAATCCAGGTTATATTCGTATACAGTCTATCTGTCTGCCAAACTTTTTTGCGTATCAAACATATTTCACATTTATAATATTAGTAGGAAATCGGTAATATTACATTAAAAATCATGAGTCTTTCAAACAGCCCGACCTTTAAAAACGTAATCCTAAAGTTATGCCAAAGTAACTCTTATAAATGAATTAATTACAGACCAAATGGTTCAGTTGTTCTACCCGACTGCGGAAATGATGAAACTTAATAATGTGAAAAGTAAGGCCTTGCTCAGATTTATTGCACTGATAAATTACCAAATTAACGGAATTCTGACTATTCGTTTAATTAGCAAAGTCGGCCAAAGTTCAGATTCACCGGTAACTGATGGTGGAAATTTTTGAAACGAAATTGTTTACCTACGGGTGGCATTCATTTGGGACTTTTACATTTGCAATCATTAAAAAAAATGACTGGTCAATTTTAAACCATACATGTAGGAATGTTCATTTACTTTTTCTCTAATCTCAGCCCTTCTACCACATTTTTAATAATACCTAAGTATTTTTATAAACTTAGGTATTATTAAAAAAAAATGTGGTAGCAAAGCTCCGAAAAATCATGGTAGGAAGCACCTATTTGTAGATGGTGCTTTGATTACGATGGCTTATTAAAACTCGGCTTATTAGTAGAGTCGCACGACGTTGAAAGTATTTGTGGGCTAATCGACAGTTCCAGAAATTCGTAGTTGGCAACTGGCACGTTTTGAATAAAATGTTAAGGAAACAACAAAACCTTAAGGAAAAAGTACACTAACTTTATTACATAAAATACAAAACGTGAGGCGACTAATAAGCCAAAAACTCGACATCTCTAAACGTTATGAAATCAACGAGGATATTGTTTTTACAATATTTAACACAACTAAATATTTACATACTTTTTATTTATGTAGGTACTTAATTAAAATACTACCTAACTTACTATACAAATAAATACAAAAGACAGGTATCGAAGCACTCGTCTGCATTGTTGTAGATATAACAATAAAGATTGCTGTCATCCGGAAACGTACCCAGATGAGTGGCAACATTGCCACGTTGAATGGCTTCTTTGGCCAAAGAACGACCCAGCTAAAGGACATTACACTGGTTACATTTTATTCCCAATTTTATTATTTTATACCCGCTTTCCATTCCCATCAAACGACGTTCACGTTACTTTATATGATCTACAAATGAGCATCATTATAACGTTTAGTCATGACATTCTTATATAAATCAATTTACTATTAAATAAAATATCGCTATAACGTTCCAACCCTGCCACCGAATGGCACATCACTATAAAAATCATACTGCAATCAATTATCATTTTTCAGCCTCAGACATAAGGTTGAGTTCAGAAATAAAGCAAGATTTTTACACAAATTCTTTTTTCCTACCATGTATCGAATCTAACAGCTTTTGGCTTTCCGGAATTGAAAATGTTGAAGTGAATAAAAATATAGTCGCGGTTTGGAGCGCGTACGATTTTTTTATGCAAATGTGCGATGGACACAGTGTGTCACTTTCAACGTTATTGGATTTTGTTACGGAGTATCGACAATTAATTGACACAGCTGCTCCTGGTAGTCAATGGAAAAAGGAATTTAGAACACCTAGTTACCCACGAGAGCTGTATATGAGCTGAGCTGAGCTTAATTAAAAATACATAAAATTAAACAAACAAACTCCAAAGACCTCAGAACTTCTAATTACAATTTTGAACAAAGAATAAGTTCACAATCAACTTCAGAGAAGTCATGAGTATTGTACCTATTTACGTTAAATTCCAAATTCAAAGTGTTACAAACTCCTGACTTCATAAGAGGAAATAAGCTCTGTTACCTTATTTCCGAGCAGCCGGTGTGCTGAGATGAGCAGCGATGTGTGTATGAAGACGCGAAGTAATTTCTTAGCAATGTTGTCAGCCCATGTGGTATGGAAATTCGTAACCGGGCTTCCAAATTATGAAAGCGCCGAAACTGAAAAGACACGTTGGAAGAACTCAATTCCAAATTTTGTCGGACCTCTTATTCGTCTATTTACAGTTTTCATCAAAGTATAATCCGAATTTTGAGATAGATTCGTGTTTATTTTTTTAAATCGGAGCGTATTAAAGGAATTCTTAATTTACGATTATTATTAATATCAGATCTTCGAATCAGAACTTTCTTATGAATGCGGCAGTTAATTCTTCATTAAAGGTCACTATAAAAAAAGAGAAGTATATTTGATATGATCTAACTTGAAAAAACTAACCTCTTTTTGATCTTGGATCCATAACTATCAATTATTGCCTTTCCTGTTTTTAACATAAGCATTCTCGTCGGTTATCAGATGTGAATACCTATTATACCAAACAAAATAATTTTAAAAATAATTTACTAATGCTACAGATATAATCTATAATCAGCCTAATGTTCCCACTACTGGGAACATTATAAGCATTCTCTGTGAGATGGAGTATGACATAATCCATCACGCGGATTCGTAGAGGTCACATGTCTTCGAATCTTAAGTTCTAGGACATACCGGTTTCCTCACGATGTTTTCCTTCACCGTTTTGTGAGCACTGGTTATAAAAGACACCAATTATAGTGCTTGTTTGGGTTCGAAACCACAACCTACTACTAGTGGGTCGCGGCCGGCCGTTGCCACTAGGCAACCACAGCTCTACGGCCAGTCTTAAACTCTCTACAAAAATAATACACATGCAGAAAAAACCATTTCATGTTGCGCACCATGTAAGTAGTAAGTATAATCATAAAACTTGGCCCATTTACCCGCAGCGGTCGCCCTTGTCCCCTGACGAATTTACATACAAGAACCAATTTTCTTATTCCCCTAAGTACCGGAAAAACATTCGCAAATGCCGCGATTTGACGTCCAATTGATTTGTGTGGTTTTGAAAGGTAGTTTTACGGCAACAGTATTACGCATTGAATGGCTGGGCCGCCATTCACCTCGAGGGAATGTTCATTTCTGATTTTCCGGATTTATTTTTTGTTTCTTGAATATTTTTTCTGACTTTCATATTTGGAAAACGAATTATTTCTTATTTTTTCTGGGTTGTTACTAGGGTGTGAAGTTAGCAATCAAGTACTGTACACATTATTAGCAAAAATTAAGCATATTTTTAAAATAAGATGCACGAATTGTGCCTACTATTATCACGCTGTGTGCGTAAACATAACGGAATCACGCGAATTAACCGACGAACAGCGGCAGTGCTGGAAATGCCCTCACTGCCAAAGCAGTGAAACCAGCACTGAACACTTGCGTAATGCCTCTGACAACACCTGTGTCTCATCCCAACACATTTCTACGAACCAAAAATCTGTTCAAGTACAGAGTAACCCCGTCTTTCAACCTGTCACAGTGGATTCTAATGCTCTGAATAACATAGCCCTAGAAATGAAGCTAATGCGCGAAAGTGTCACAGAAATGAAGTCCGAAATGAGGTCACTAACCGAACATATCACGCAGTGCAATAGCCGCCTTGACGAATACGGGCACAAAATTGCCCGTGCCGAAGAAAAAATCCATAATCTCGAAAAATGTGCCTCTGAAAACATAATCCTACAAAATACTGTATTGCACCTTAAAGAACAACTCAACTCTCAGGCCCAACAGTCCTTAAGAAATGATATAGAAATCATAGGAATAAATGAAACTCCAACAGAAAGTTTGACCCACATAGTTTGCGTCATCGCTCATAAAATAGGTGTTGATCTTGACGAGAAGGATTTGGATTACGTGACGCGTGCTGGACCACGCCGCCAAAGGTACGCTAATGGCACAACCGAAATACATCCGAGTCTGACAACAAGCTTCCCCGACCACTAGTCATCCGATTTCTGAGACAAACAAACGAAATGAGTTTTTAAGTTCCGCTAAAAATAGAAGTAACCTTAACTGCACCGACATTGACATCAAAGGTACCGGAAACATATTCTTTAATGAGCGCTTAACACCAGACAATCGTCGTTTATTTCGTGAATCTCGCCAACTCAGCAAAAATCATCATCATCAGCCTATACTGTTCCCACTGCTGGGACACAGGCCTCCTCTCGGTGAGAGGGAGTGGGCAATAATCCACCACGCGGGCCCAGTGCGGATTGGTAGATGTCACATGTCTTCGAATTTTTGGTTCTAAGACATGCCGGTTTCCTCACGATGTTTTCCTTCACCGTTTTTGAGAGCAGTGGCGATGAAATAATTTACACAAAGTAATGCGCCTGCTTGGGTTTGAACTCACGACCTACTACTCGTAAGTCGCGGCCGATACCACTGGGCCACCACTGCTCAACTCAGCAAAAATGCAGGATTCAAATACTGCTGGATTAAAAATGGGTCTATTTACATACGTAAGCGGGAGGGAAGTCCGCCCATTAATATCACCAGTCTGGACGAACTACATCGTCATGTTCCTGTCATGTGCACAAGATTGTACCTCTCTACAAACAAACTCATTTGAAAATTGTAACTAGTACGTACGGAAACTTTTATTTACTATTCTGCTTTTATTTACTTTTAATTGTTAACTATTTCTTGTCCTATAGAAGCAATTTTTGTGTTTTTATTTAACCGTTAAATATTTTGTGTTCTATAGAATAATTTGGTGTTCATGTTTAGTTTTAACTGCTCATTACTGTCTTGTGTCTTATAAAAATACCTATTCCTATTGTTATATTTTTATTGTTTACTATCTCGTGCTTTATATAATACCTTTCTGTTCTCGTTTATTTCTAATTGGTATTAACTGTCTTGCGTTCTATAGGAATACCTACTCATCTTATTTACTTTTAATTTTTAACTTTTATGTGTTTTATTTAATATTTTTTGCTTATTTTTAATTTTGTACTATTTTGCCTCTTATGGAAATTTAATTTGTGAAATGTTTCATGTTCAAATTATGTCACATACACATACCATCACACACACTTTAAACACACTAAACAACGCGTACCTACATACACTCAGACATTTATTATCGTACAGACGACGTTTCCTTCAGTGTCAGAATATCCTAAACTTCCAGAAGGTGTTTTCGTTAATCTTGGCAAATGGCTCACACTAGCGAGTTGGTCACTGACAGACCCTTTAAATAAACTTTCGTACTCAGAACTAAAATACTACGTTAATGGCATTACTTAACATAGTGCAAGATTTAGACGAATATCTACAAGTAAACTGTCACACCGTTGAAACAATTGAACATTGCCAAACATTAATGAAAAATACCGAGTCCAACTTTAAAATTATTTCACTCAATATCAGAAGAAATTTTCAACACAATTTTGAAAACTTTGCGGTAATGCTACAGCGAACCACTGTCTGTTTTGATGTTATTATTTTACGGAATGCTGGCTGTCTGACGGCAATATTATAGATCCTCTGCCAGGATATAGTTCATATCGCACAACGGTTCAGCAAAATAAAAACGGAGGTGTTGTTTGCTTTGTGAAAACGGATTACAAAACTGTAGCAATCGAACCTTTAAGACTGCGCCGACCGTACAAGGCGCGTGGCAAATAGATATTTACTACAGCGCGCTAGTCGTGTGTGTCACCACGCACACATTGACAAGTTTGCTCGAAGCCCACATGCAGTTGCACGACAAAAGGTGGTAACCTAGGATTTTTAAAATTTGATTCGTTGTGTTGAGTGACTTGCAAATACGCATATTATTGATTATTTCAATGATTTTATGTAGGTACCTACATAAATCCAGAAATTAAATCTAATAATCTGTATTGTATAAAAATTAACGTTTGTAGTTTATAGAGCGGATAATGTAGGTATAAATATAGTATAATATAGGAAATTACCTACATTATCAGTTACTACTCATCCGATTGCTATGAAATTTTGGCATTATGAATTTTACTTGCACGCCCGGGAATTTTACTCGGTAAGTAGGTAGGCAGGATACCCATCTACCCTGCCTACCTACTTTGTAAGGTAGGTATTGTAATAAGTGGTAGGTATTGTAATAATAAAATCAGTCTGTGATAAAAAATGTATAATTACCTAATGTTATAGAAACCCTTTACAAAAACATGTGAAAATCATAGGTAAATGTGGTATGCGAAAATCTAGTAAATGTGGTAAATCATAGGTAAATATAATATATATAGAGTATAACGGAAAAGTTGAAGTTAAATCCGCAATCCGCTATCTTGAATTTTAAAATGAATGCCAGATTTGCAATTGCCACCCGCCAAAACCCATTACACGACACCCATATCGATTTGCAAACGCCACCCCCAAAAGCCACGACACTCATATCGAATGTTAGAAAAAAACAAAAATAACTGGAACTAATACCATAAAATATAAATACGTACATTTTATGATAATGGCTTTTTTTACGGAAATGAGCGCTAACTTTTTCTTACAATAGCTGTCCTTACGCTTTCCCATATTTACTAAAACAAATATTTAAGAAAAATGTTATAGTGAAGAAAAAGAAAAAGAAGCAGAAAAAAAAACAACAAAAAGTAAAATTTAGTTATGCCTACTAAATATAAGTCATACTCAAAAAAACACAAATGTGACTTACCCTATTTCACTCTTTGCGGCAACCTATACGTACACAATAGATCGCGAAATATCGTTACCGGCGCGCCGCTCCACTATGCGACGTGACCACTCTCCGAGCTCTCGTGGACGACTGAATTTTCGACTCGTGTACGTTGCGTTTGATTCAAAACAGGGTGGGACTCAAAACAAAAATTAATAATAAAATAAATAAGTGACATTCTGAAAATGTAAATACTATAAATTGTAGTATGATAACAAGAAATTAATATGAATTCAAGTTAATGAAAAAATTTAACAGTTTACTACCAAAATTCAACTAAACCCGAGCATGCTTTTTTAAGATTTTTGTTCAACTTTACGAATTTTTGTTTAATAAACTATACAATATTTTTAGTTTTTGCCAACTATAATCGGTTAATACATTCATTACGGTGTTTACTAAATATTTTTTATGGTAATTGTGGTAAAAGTATTGATTGTGTTACTTTAACAGTGACGACTGTTTTGAATGATTTCGCTCTGCCTCCCCTTAATATCAGACGCAGATCGACTTCTCATAACTATCGATGATAAAATTGCAATACTAGGCATTTATAGATCTCCTTTGTTTAGTAATATCGAACCATTTTTAAACTCACTGGATACCTTACTAAGCTCACTGGTTAATAAACAATCATTGATTGTCACTGGTGACATTAATATTGATATTTGCAATCCTGTCAATAGTCAGTCATCAGAGTACCTAACTTTTATGTCCTGCCATGGGCTACTTCCTGCCATAACCAGCCCAACCAGGGACAAAGCGTGCCTAGACCACATATTTATAAAAACTCAGAACAAATGCTTTGGGGTCGTATGCAAGTCTTCAATCACTGATCATGATATAGTTATTGCTAATATTTCCTTACGCAAACCTTCAACCAGTGCAGCAAAAAGATGGATAAGTAAATTAGACACCGAAGCTGTTATTGCTGACCTAAACTGTGTTGACTGGTCTGTCATCACAAATGACACGAATGTAAATACCACAACCACTTAATTTACGAACATTGTTACCTCTATTGCGGATAAACACACGCGAAATGTAAAAATTGGTAGGAAACTGGCATGCATCAAACCTTGGATCACCCCGGGACTAATAAGATGCATGATTCATCGCGATAAGTTGCATAGTGATTGTCAGTCTGATGACCCTGATGACCCCGTTCGAAATAAAATATATACTCGATACAGAAACTTTTTTTCCAAACTGACTACAATAACCAACAGATTATTGATAGCAAAAACAATCCAAAACATCTCTGGAAAGCAATAAAATCAATAGGTCACATATCTCCTAAAAATAATGAAACCTCTCAATTACTGATCCCCAATAGAGAAAAAGAAACCCTCAACTCCTGTAATTCACACTTTACCTCAGTAGGAACCCGTCTGGCAGACAAAATACTAGAAAAACTAAATCTAACTCATGAATCTTTAATAAATACATACAACTCATACGCATCAAACCCACATTCTCTTCTCTTTGAACCGACAGATGCTTACGAGATTACCAAAATTATATACGAACTCAAAGACGATAGTGCTCCAGGTCCTGACAAAGTTTCGATTTCATTTATCAAAAGAACTTTAAAATCCTTATCCAATTATGCATATCTTCAACTTGAGCCTTGAGACCAGTACCTTCCCAGATTGTTGGAAAATAGCTGCGGTTTCCCCAATCCACAAAAGCGGTCCCAAACATTCACCAGACAACTACAGACCTATAGCATTACTAAGCTCTGTCTCTAAAATATTAGAGAGGATAGTTAACTCCCGTCTTATTTCTTTCATTGAGAAAAATCATCTTATCTCTAATAACCAATTTGGCTTTCGGAGGAATAGGTCAACTGAAGACGCAGCCACTCTTCTTGTTGACTGTGTTTCGTCTCATATTGAGAAAAATGAAAAATGCCTTGCTATCTTCCTTGATCTTACCGAAAGCAGTACATAAAAGTAAACTCTTATTCTAGTGATAAACTCCCCATAGACTTTGGAGTTCCACAGGGCAGTGTACTTGGTCCCACGCTTTTCATTGTCTACATTAACGACATACTTAAACTTGTCTGTAAATAATGCTGAAATAATAACCTATGCAGATGACACAGCCGTAGTATTTCACGGAAAATCGTGGGAACATGTACACTGGCTAGCAGAAGAAGGATTGGCACAAATTGCGCATAACCTAGACAGAAACCTCCTGACGCTCAATGGCAGCAAAACCAAATATATTGTTTTTTCCAAACCCAATGCTTCTAACCCACCGATACACTTAAAACTTTAACTACATCAATGCTCTTCTAAAATTTCTACAGTCTCTTGCGACTGTCCTCCTCTTGAACGTACCTCTTCTATTAGATACCTCGGAATTCTTATCGATAATCACCTCACATTTAAGCATCATATATCAAAAATTTCTGGCAGAATTACGAAACTCATTCACACTATGCGTAAGCTACGAGACTGTCTACCGATAGACACACTACAACAAGTGTACCTAGCGCTTTGGCAATCAGTAATCCAATATTGCATCAGCGTGTGGGGTAGTGCTGGAAAGACCTACTTGATTGAAGCTGAAAGAGCACAGAGAGCGCTTCTTAAAGTAACTTTTAAGAAGCCCTACCGGTTTTCCACCGATTTCCTCTATCATGAAACTAGAGTTCTTAGAGTCCGCCAGCTTTTCATTCTTTCTGCCTGCATTAAAACGCAAAAAAATATTAAGAGCAGGCCCGACTATAAAACAATCATAAATAAAAGAAATTACAGAATCTCAACACCTGACGTCACCTCATTACATTCGAATGTAAGAAAATTGTAATGAAAATGTTCCATAATACTGGTTATGACGATTCGGAACAATTAATATAACGACCCCGACCTGACACTGAATCAAAACTACACACATACACGCCACACATACACACCACACGCAAGCCACACATATACACCACACACACACACACCACACAAACTTTTACACATACACTCATACCATTACTGAAATCACCTCTCTAGTCTCCACTCTGTTATTCGTATCCTGAGCCCCAAGATACAGACTAACTGTCTAGTTTGGGGTTCACTGGAAAATAATATACTGTAATTAGCTGTAGGTAATATTTAAGCCACTCATGTCGTCTAAACTTAATGTTAACCTATGTTTGCTTACTGTATTACCTGGACAATAAATATTTTTTTCTATTTTCTATCTTCGATTAGGAACTCTCAACGTCTCGCGACCGTTGTAAGGACGTAGCGAAGAATTTGCGAAATAATTGCGTTCGTTTGATCACTTGCTCCAATTTTATTAATTAACCTTTAGTAATTCTATTCATATTTACGATATTTGAGGATTGAAACTATAAATTGGACACTATATAATCACAATTACTTATAGTTTCCCCTATAGAAAAGTCCAAAGTAATCTCTAAAAAATAAAATAAACCCTTAGTACAGTGTTCACGGAAGTTCATATATTTTTTAATATCTAATAACAAAACTATATGTTTTCTGTAACATATAGATTTTACGTTTTCAATTTGTAATATTTTTTAGTAATACGAACGAAATACCTGAATTAATAATAATAATATCTTAGGACAACCAACACACCGTTATCTGATCCCAAACTAGGCAGAGCCTGTATTATGGAAACCAGACAACTGATAAATATAGTTATATATACATAGTTATATATTGTCTGTATCGGGATGTGGTATCCGCTCTAAGGGAAGCCGCCATTGTTAGCAGAGAGATACGGGTCATGGGTGGAAGGCCGAAGCGCGTGGTGGGTTGGAATAAGCACGTCAGCGAGGCTCACTCGTACGCTAGGCTAAGGTTTAATGAATGGCTTAATTGTGGCAAACCTACGTCAGGCGTCATTTATGAGGAAATGTGTGACACTCGAAAGACCTTTAAATCAAAATTAAGGTGGTGGCAGAATCACCAAGACCAAATCCAGATGGACATCCTAGCCGAGTTGCACACTAAAAAAGACTTTCGGGACTTCTGGAAGTCTACAAAAAAGCACAACCTTAGGCCTGGTTTGCCAGTGAGCGTCGATGGCGTGTCTGCTGAAAGGGATATTGCCAATGTTTTTAAATCCCAGTTTTGTGTCGAGCCAAGCAGTATTCCGCCCTCTGAGGTGGCCGATGCTGAGTCACAGTGCACTGTCCTGGAACCAAGAGTTAAGTTCTCAGCTGCGGACATAGCTAAAACCATAGGGTCTATGACCAGGGGTAAGTCTCCAGGACATGACGGACTCAGCATCGAGCACCTACAGCATGCAGGTCCCCACCTGACACGTGTTTTGGCCATGCTGTTCACTTTCTGCCTTCGCCATTCATACGTGCCAGACGAGCTGATGAGATCGGTTGTAATACCAATTGTTAAAATAAAACGGGTGATATTTCGGATAAGAACAATTACAGACCGATCTCATTAGCGACAGTCATCGCAAAGGTATTTGACAGCATGCTTAATGCTCAGTTAAACAACACAATAACTTTACACGATAACCAGTTTGGGTTCAGGCTCAAACTGTCCACAGAAAGTGCTATACTGAGTTTAAAGCATGCTGTCAGATATTACACGGACCGGAGCACGCCTGTTTACGCCTGCTTCCTGGATCTGTCCAGGGCTTTTGACCTGGTTTCGTACAAAGTGCTGTGGAAAAAGTTGCTCGATAGGCGAGTTGCGCCTGAAGTTGTTAAAATCTTCCAGCACTGGTACGGGAACCAGGTCAATAATGTTAAATGGTCGGGAGCTCTGTCGGACTCGTACAGGTTGGAGTGCGGGGTGAGGCAGGGAGGGTTGAGCTCACCAACGCTCTTCAATCTGTATATCGATGGACTTGTTGCCGAGCTCAGCAGCCGTCATGTTGGATGCCATGTTGATGATGTTTGTTTTAACAACATAAGCTACGCTGATGATATGGTGCTGATGAGCGCGTCAATAGGGGGACTCAGAGAGCTAGTAAGCATTTGCGAAGCGTACGCTCACACACATGGCCTAAGATATAACGTCAAAAAGAGCGAGCTTATGGTTTTCAATGCGGGTTCTAAGTATCCGGCGGAGGTTCCACCAATAAGGCTATGTGGGGTGTCCTTGGAGCGCGTACACACTTTTAAGTATCTGGGCCATATTGTGACGTCCGACCTAAAGGACGACGCTGATATTGAGCGAGAAAGGAGGGCGCTGTCGGTGAGGGCGAATATGATTGCCCGCAGGTTTGCTCGTAGCTCCAAGGATGTGAAGATCACCTTGTTTCGAGCCTATTGCACATCTTTTTATACGAGTAGTCTGTGGGTCGTATTTGCAGAAATCCTACAGTGCTCTCCGCGTTCAATATAATAACGCGCTGAGGGCGCTGCTGCGGCTGCCTTGCTTCTGCAGCGCATCGGGAATGTTCGCAAGCGTCCGCATTGACTGTTTTTATGCCAGCATGCGCAAGAGGGCGACCTCGTTAGCGAGTAGAGTGCGGGGCAGCGCCAACAGTCTTCTTACCGCTGTTGCCAATAGGTTGGACGGACCTTTCTTGCAGCATTGGCAGGCCTTACATGCACCCATATATCGGGCCTGGAGCAGGTAATGATTGTAAATGATCACCACAGAATTTTAAAATAGCTTTTAGTGTGATTTAATTATTTTGATTTTGAAGATAACTTATTTTATTTTTAATTTATTATTTTGATTTTGAAATTGACTTATTTTATTTTTAATTTTGACATTTTATATTTTTAGTCGACAAGAAAATATTGTATTAATTTAAATGTTATTTTGTCTAGTATATTTTAGTATTGTATGGTGTGTATTTGTCTCTGATTATTTGAATTCTAAGTAACATTATTTTGAGTGTGTTTATAAACTAAGTTATGGATCGTTGTATCTGATGCAAATAAATAAATTAAAAAAATATTTCTAAATACAAACATATCATAGATAAATTACACTCAGACACAGAACAATTGTGCTCATCATCAGAGCGCCCGGGATACAATAAAATTGACCGACCACTCATTCTATGTACAATTCAAGATCCAAGTGCCTATAAGAATTTAATAAACACACCGAACATGCACAATACATTCTCACTTGAAGACAAGCAATTGATATTCGAACTCCATTCGCTTTCGAAGACAAAGTGTGTTACGCTCCAATTTTTCAGAAAATTTACGAGATAAATTCACTAAAACTTTGTTGGTGAGCCTTGAGACTTTGACCCAATAAGAAAATGGCTGCCGATGCTTTATGGAACAAGTGAAGTGACGACAAACAGATAGGATAAGCGTAGAAGTGTTGGACATACTTAGATCCTCACAGACGTGTGTGCTTCAAAATTAGAATTCGGGACGAAACTCTAACAAAATATAGGATCATACTGACCGTTTTATGATCTAATCACGCTAGTTCGGTTCAAATAACAGTGAAATCAAAACTTTATTTCATCTAAGTAAGTTAAAACAAAAAGATGAAAACCATTATCGAGTTTCGAATTATCATCCAATACCGCACAACCCTTAACTTTTCAAATGCAAATTGAGTTCCTGTTAAGTTGTTAAGAGCCTAACTTCGGTTTTCCTTCACCTTATTTGATGGATATTATTAATTAAATTAAAGGTTCTAATTCAAGATGGTAGGTATATTAGGCCCTAGTGGCAACAAACAACTAGGTATATACTTTTGGGGCTTGATAACAACTTTGACACGTGTTTTGCGATCAACCTTGCAATCTCTAATAGGTTTGAAGGTAGGTTCTTGGTGTAAGTTTCAAATAAAACACAGATACACAGGTACAGGTTACAGGTAGAGGTTTTACATTCTCGCATTAGCGTCAGTCTTTTTCATCATCATCCATCTTATCAGCTTCTTTTATTTTAAAATGATAGCATTGGCTTTTGGACCAGCTGCGAGTAAAGCAATAATACGTTCAGCATTTTACACTAAGTGTAGTCGATAATTGAGAGATACTACATCACTGTCAATATTCCATGCTCAAAGTCATCTGTAGCGACCTAGCTGTGATTCCATTTTTCATTGCACCAAATTTTGTTAGCGTCGTGTCTATCCTTAACTGACCATAGAAACGCCTACAAACATCCCATTAAGTAACACCCTAACAAAATAAATTACGTGTCTTAAAACTCGGTCCATATATTTCTCCATTTGCACAGGTAGACGCCTCACCGCCATTCTCGGGTCGTGATGGAATTTCGATAAACGCCGCCGGCCGCAGACGACGATCCGATGCAAAAATTGACGTTCTTGGCAATCTTCCTCCAAGATATTATACAGCATAGTAAATGGCAGGAGATGAGGTTGATGTGAAGCTTCCTTATATTGTTGGGTAAAGTGCTTGGAATTCCTGCTTTAAAGAACCTGTTTATTGCATTTTGGAAGGGGTAAAAATCATCCATCATTTCATGTTGTGACGTGGTAGGCTTATCCTGCAACGTGCACCCATGTCTCCGATGCCAACTCAACAAGGCTCTGTAAACAGAATAATTAATTGTTAAGTAGGTAAGTAGGGCTGCAGTAAATATAGGGGACAGCAAAGATTAATTATGCAGGTAAGATTCAACTGTTAAATACTTTTTAGAATCCGTGTTTTTTGTAATCTTACTGTCGGAGAGTGTCTAGTGCCTAATTAAATATTACGCGGTACTTGAATGATTACATGTTTATAAGACAATTGATTAGCTACACTAGCAACATAAATCTTCAACCGTTTGCTATTACATTATTTGCTAGCTAGACACAACAAAATCTTAGTAACAACAGGCAATATTTACGGACACCATTTACGGTATACCCTTAAAATTACTGGTCGTCTTAAAGTCTCTAGATAAGGGAGGCCTAACAAAAGTAACTTCGCCAAAATTCTTCCGTAATATAAAAAGTATATTACGGAAATAAGACCCTTCGTCAGTCTCAGGTGAGATGTTTTTCAGGTTTTACCTTCATTAATTAGTTTGGGTAAAAAGACGTAATTAACTGGAGTTTCTTTGGCTTTTTTAGGATTTTTTGCTATTTCCTGGAATCGTTCTGATCCGATATAATCTGTCTTGTTGCTATGAATACCGCTAATTATTTTCAACGAATATTTGTAGACCTTAAAATGAACGTGAGCCACTCGTGTTTGGAAAAGTTATTATAAAAACAATATACTTTCATAGGCTTGATCATTATACCCTCAATATTAAAGTGAAACTGAGTTCTATGAGAACTATGGATTTTGTAATAATATTAAAGAGTGTTCGAGAATGTTTTTTATGATTGAGCTTGGCATATAAAAAGCGGATTGTTAGAATGTGCGGACAGTTTAGTTACGAATGCGATACAGTGAACTACAAGCAGAACATTGAAGTACAAGCGAGACTAGTGTTTCTGATAAACCTTTCTGATTATTGCAGTATTTATGATCATTTTTAACCGACTTCAAAAAAAGGAGGAGGTTTTCAATTCAACTGTTTGTTTTTTATGTTTGTTACCTCATAACTTTTGACTGGGTGAACCGATTTTGATGATTCTTTTTGTATTTGAAAGCTGGTACTTTTCAAATGGTTTCATTTTAATTTGGTTCAATTCGGACAATAGAATCCAAGTGAAAACCATATAAGTCTTAAATTTGCATTAAGTATTTGCGCGACAAATGAACGAATACCGCGATTAGATTAGTGCGGGGTATCTACCATAACTAAAAAGTTAAAAAAAAAACTTATTTTAACAACCGACTTCCTTAAAAAAACACTACAAAATCAAAAATAACTTTAATTGCGGAAGTCGGTGGTAAAAAAAAAACTTAAATACAGATCCTAAGACACCGAATTCCGAAATTAAAGTTATTTTTGACTTTGTAGCGTTTTGTTTAAGAAATTCGGTTGTTATTTTTGTGTAAAAAGTTTTTATCTATACTAATATTATAAAGAGAAAACCTTTGTATTTTTGTATTTTTGTATGTTTGTATTGAATAGGCTCAAAAACTACTGGACCGATTTCAAAATTTCTTTTACCATTACTTAGAAGGATTCTTCGGAATCCGTATAGGCTATATTTTATCCCGGAAAATAGATAGGATTTTTCGTGGTAGTGAAAATTGTGGAGTAAGGCGTCGAAAAAACTGCCGTACGTAAACGATCCTCGCGAACGCTGCCTAAATGGTTACAGATGTATGGTTGACTTCTATAGAAAAGTTGTAGAACTCAATAATGCCCACAAAAAAGTCCGCAATAGTATAAACCAAACATTTATATTTTAGCCATTATACCTAACCACTTTTCCATAGAATAAAAGTAATTAAAATTATTAGCCTATGTTTATTGATCATATTATCGTCAAATACTAATCCTTATCCAAAAAAACTATTTATTGAGCAAGATTGTTTCAATAGCTATAAATTACTTTTTATTTTATTCCAATCGGACAATCCATTCAAAAGATATTACGAATTTAAAATTGTAATTGGTATTAAAATGAATGATGGTGTCGCACAACATACATACAAAACAATTTTTTTTCTTCAGAGAGCTTAAAAAATAAATGTCCACCCGTGCGAAGCCGGGGCGGGTCGCTAGTATTAAATAAACAGTTAGTGTTTTTGGTAAAATTGGTTTAAATTTACTCATCCCGAACCCCAGAGCGTAACAATAGTGTTTCATTTGCTAGTAGTAACCTACTGTGATATTCCAAAACCAATCTGAGTTCAAGGGCGGATCCAGGGGGTGGGTCATGGGGGTCATGACCCCCCCCTGGGCTGGGTCCACCGCGGACCACCATTTAAAATTGTTAAACATAGGTAATGGTTTTAAGTAAGGATATATTTTTTTGTCACAATACCACGATTTAATGTAAATAGGTACCTTCAATGGTGCCGATTGTGTTGTTACAAAATTCTCTAAACTAAATTAAAAATCACAAAAATTTGGTTTATTCCTGTCAAACGACGATTTCCTATTCTGAAATAGACTAAAGTGACACAACTTAACTATATTTTAGTTTCACAGACTAAGATTGCACTGAGTTATTAGTTTAGTGAAAATGACGATTTTGCTATTCTGAGTATGCCGAATTTCACCAAAAATTTTGACTATAATAATTTATTTTAACTAAGTCTGACTATTTTTAATCGCGATTAAAAAGGTGTGGAATAAAACTAGTGGTCATGAACTAAAATTCAAACCAAAACCTCACCTTTTTTTTATTCTGGATGGGAAATCATCAAATAACTTCTCCCGCTCTGGGTGGAGCGGGAGGGCGTGTCAGACTTTTACTGACTAAAACCCACCCGTGTCCCATCAGTTGCCCGTGTGCCGGGGTCACGGTATCTCGCTTGAACAATCTCGTGACCCCGGCAGGCATCGGTCCTAGTAGACCCCTTCACTGCTGCTGACATCTCTTTGAGGCGCGCGTGGAACACTACGCGCCGTCGACCCGAGCCTGGTCCTTACCGGGCGGCGAGCTACCCATTACTCGCTACCCGCAAGCTCGCGCCTACGGTGGCCGGGAGTCCGCTATCGACGCCCGGGGCGTCTCCTCTTGCGGCGGCTAGGGACGTGAGGGCGCAGAGACTACCACTCCCTCACGCGCCCCGCCTCCTCCTTCGCAAGCATTACTGCTTCGCAGAAGGAGGTGACGGCTTCCCATGCCCTCTCGCTCCGTACCATGGCTCGCACTAGGACCGGACGCGAGAGGTCACCGCCGCTGATCGCCTCCACGAGGACACGGTGATGCTCCGCCCGGGCAGGGCACACCTCCAACGTATGCTCCACCGTGTCCTCCAGACGATCCTCACAATGGAAACACCCGGGCGTTTCCTCCCGCTTTATCCTGAACAGGAACCCACCGAAGCACCCATGCCCGGTGAGAACCTGCGTCAGGCGGAAGGTGAGGACGCCGTGGCGCCTCTCTATCCACTCCTCAAAGAGGGGACTTACCGCCGCAATTGTGGCGTGCCCTAACACCTCACCTTCACGTGCAAAAACAGCACTGTATTTTTTTCCTTTTCTTTTGCTTATATCTCGAAAATGGCGTGTCCTATGGCAAAAATAATGAAATTTTCGACCCCCTTTATTTAACCTCCATACATATAAATCTAAACACGTGGGTAATATTTTTTTTTATATATTTTAAACAAAAAGTGAAAAAAATCCATATAAAACACGTCCAGGCTGCCGCCTTGCGCGCGCCTTCATCTCTCAAAAAATTAATTGCGTAGCGCACACAAGTACTACATTGCGAAGTCAAAAAAAAAAATACCACGTGGATTCGCGATTGTCAAATTCAATTTTAGTCGTGTAAAAATAATGTTTAAATTTAGAGTTTTTTTCTTGCAGAATAGCGTTACAATTCTCATAGCCAAACGTAAGGAATTTTAGGGATAGTTTAGTTACTTTAGTTCGTGTACAACAGAATCGGCACCAATTTAATCAATTTATTGTAAATTAATATTTTGTATAATGGCAAACGCATTATTCGGGAACGAACGCATCGAAAAGAACAGTGGCGAACTCCCAAACAAAGGGAATTGTCCAGACTTGGCCATTTTTAAACACGCTGCTACACAAAAATGTAATTTATCAATAATTTTAGTAAATATCTGATGCTAATAACTTTGTATGAATAAGCGCTGTAAAAAATCTTTTTTTGGTATTTTTTTATGATGTGACCAAGTCTTTGGCTTTGAATTTGACTTCAGTGTTGCAAAAAAACTGCATAAACAATAAATTCGAATCTATTTAAAGTGTAGGGTAATCTCTCCACTGTATTTAACACAGTTTTCATTTAATCATATTATTAAAAAATACAATAATATACGATATAAATGATTAAAGACTTAAAAAGGATAAACTGAAGGGTGTATTATACCTGAAGAACTTATAAAACAATAATCGATTCCATATGTATCGATACAATTATCTTTTTTTATTATTTGGCAACACAGTGTTTTAAAAATGTTGTGTTAATTGTCAAAATGACGAGTGCAAAAAAAAACAAAGTGAATGATAACTTCATTCACTTTGTTTTTTTTTGCATAGAGAGTGTTGTTTTTGTAAGTTTTATTGCGATTACTTTGGCTGTTTCTAAATGGATTCCGATTCTCTGATGACCCCAGCACTTCCATGGACCAAGGTTCAGCCTTGTATTTATGATGAACCTGGCACATCTAAAGGAAGGTTTATTATAAGCATAAACAATTTTAATAAAATGATAAAAATTATCTAAATATAAATCTTGATACAAAAACCAGGTTTATATTGGCATTCTTACTGATAAGAACTATTAAATCAATCACATATTATTAGCTGAACTGTTTGTTTATAAATGGCCAAAGTCCCATAGAAGTTGGTCAATGCCCTTTTAGTTGTCGTTTCTACCCGTTTTTGCCAGACTATACATACATTAACAAAATACCTACTTTTGACTTTTATGTATGATTATTAAAATTAAATTTATTATATTTAAATTAAATTTCAAAACGGCCTACCGCAAGGCAGTGTCTTGGCACCGCTCCTCTTTAATATTTACACGAACGGCCAACCATCGAGCCTAAATACGTCCCGCTTTCTCTACGCAGACGATCTTGCCCTCACCTCTCATGCCACCACCTTTGAAGACGCCGAGGTTCACTTGTCAGAAGCTCTTAGTGACTTAAGGTCATACTACCACGCAAACTCTCTCAAAACAAATCCGAGCAAAACGCAGTCTTGCGTATTCCATCTTCGCAACATAGAAGCGGGTCGCAAACTTAACATAGTTTGGGGTGGGGTGCCCATTGAGCACAGCAACTCCCCAAAACATCTTGGCGTTACTCTGGATAGGTCTTTAACATTCAGCAAAAACTGCAAGAACATCAAGCAGAAGGTAAACTCTCGCAACAATCTCCTACAGCGACTTGTCTCGTCAGAATGGGGTGCTTCGCCTGACTTTTTGCGGACTACTGGGCTGGCGCTATCTTTTTCTGCAGGTGAATTCCCTGCGCTATGTGGAGTCATTCAGCCCATGCAAAGTTAGTGGATACAGCTCTGAATGAAACGATCATTACCGGGTGCCTCAAACCGACCCCGGTGCAAATACTGTATCCATTGGCTGGAATAGCGCCACCAAAACTCCGCAGAGCAGTGGCAAGCTCAACTGAAAGAGCCAAGATGGTTTCTGACACACGCACCCGTTTCCTATGCACGACAACATCCTCGTGTCACAAAGACTGAAAAGTTGTAGCAGCTGTTTAAAGTGTGTCTTCCACTCATTGTCGTACAGTCCAAGGAAAGGCTAAATAAAGGAGTGGCGAGACAATGCTTCCCTACCAAACCCATTCGTTCCACCTGCTGAACATCTCGCAACTGGACACGAATTGCCTTGGCTTTCATGGAAGTCTTTAAATAGACTCCGGACTCAGGTAGGCCGCAGTAAAGAAAACCTGTACAGGTGGAGATTTATAGGTGACTCAGCCCTGGAGTGTAAATGTGGTGCTATCCCACAAACGATGAGGCACTTGATATCTTGTCCAGCATGTCCTGTAGTTTGCACGCCACAGGAGTTGATGGACGCTACTGAAAATGCTAAGCTCGTAGCCAAATTATGGGCTAATTCTATTTAGAATAGCAATCTAAATAGAATTAGCCCATAAACAACGACACGCCAAGAAGAGGAAGAAGAAGAAAATCAAATTATAACTTCTTGTGACTTGACCACGACTATGTGACCCCCCCCTGGCACCAAAGCTGGATCCGCCCTTGTCTGAGTTCCTCACTTATATCCCAGTGTACTTACTTACCTGTGCAAATACAACATCTAATTGGCCACGATTCCAGTTTCAGCAGGTGAATGTTTCACGAAAAACTCCCCGAAATATTTTAGGCAAATTCATACGTGATGTGTGCTGTTCCATTTTTGTCTGTTTTCATGACACTGTTAGGAACAGAATAATTTATTTTATCCGTTTATAGGATGAACGACTATTGAGTTTGCTAGGATAAGAATTTGGCGTCGGGATCATAGAACTTTTTAAAGGGTGTTGGGTTTTGGCCCGTCTTTACCGTCTTTTATTCCATTTCCGTCTCTTAAGAAAAAAAAAATCCGTATCAGTAATCCTTAGTCGTCTTTTAAGACTTCCAACCAGCCTATAATGTTTCCACTGTTGGTGAATAGGCCTCTTCTCGGTAAAACTGGCACTATCCACTTTGCAGGTTGGTAGATATCACATGTCTTCGAATTTTTAGTTCTAAGACATGCCGGTTTCCTCACGATGTTTTCCTTCGCCGTTTTGAGAGCAGTGGTGATGAAATAATTTACACAAACTAAAGCGTCTGCTGGGGTTTGAACTCACGACTACTCGTAAGTCGCGGCCGTTACCACTTGGCTCCGATTACTACTGATTTTACAATTAAAATACTGTATTTCGATCCGTTTTAATGCGCAAATGGTGCATTAAAACTGATCGAAATACAGTATTTTCACCTGCTGACACTAATCGAGGCTTACGTAATAGATGTCATATTTGCGCACGTAAGGAAGGTCCACTAGGATATACATAAGTGAGGTACTCAGATTGCTTTTGGCATATCACAGTAAGTTACTACTAGAAACTGAAACACTATTAAAAGTGTTGGTAGTGCTGGAAACTGGAATTATATTTTCAGATTACATACCCACTCAGCGCTGTCATTGAAAACCCTAGCTTAATCGGTTGACGGACACTAAACGAGATACAATAGAAGTTTTATTGTTAGTACGTCTAGGGGCCATTATTGTCCCGCAAAGTGTAAAAGTTAGGTCTTCTAGCGTCCGCAATTTACCGTCGAATTACGTAACTGAAGCGTAAGTTTTAGCCGACTACGGCAAAGCAAAAAGGAGGGTTATGATTTTAACTGGTATGTATGTGTGTGTTCACCTGTTTCCTCAGAACATTTAAACTACCTATCATTATTTGTCAAATGACGTTGGAAGCGTCTTGAATTTGTCGCTAGTTTAGGCAATGTCACGTCACATTAAATTAATAAGGCGGCCTCTAGAGAAATAAGAATACATTCTCATCCGAAAGCCGTGGCCGTATGCCACCTACGTTAAAACAAGACATTCCAACAGTAGTAAGCGATCATGACCTAGGGCATAGGGGCATACGACCACGGCTCACATAGTTTTTTAAGCGTGAATTTTCAGTATTAAGGTTTTAGTTTTGAAGTTATTGAATTAATTTCAATAAGTTAGTGTTTCCCTAGAGAGCGTTTTTTTGACTCTCGCTAACCGTATAGTCAAACTCAGCTGCAATCATATTCATGACAGCCGTCACTGTGGCCGATATGTTGTGGCCACCGCTGTCATAGAAAACCCAAGCTTTACGAACCAAAATTACTTTTTCATCCCACTATCTCGGAAAGAGTATTTTTAATCTTCAATATCTGAGTGGAAAAGCCGTTTTTATTCTCTAGAGGATAAAGTAAATTGAATTTAGAACATCGTGTGCACTAAGTTTGTGAATTAAAAAAAACATTAAACCTATTTACTGCTACCTCTATGGTGCCGAATATATCATACAACTTTTTTTTAATTTGTTAAAAACTCAGATTCGGAACCTTCTTGGTGTTCTTTTTTCAATTTGCTTTGTACGCGGTTCTTTACGCGGCATTTTTTCACGTCATTGTTAAACCTTATATTAAAAACAAGAAACTTGAAAACAAGTGAAAAAATTAAAATTAGTGATTCTAGCGACGAGGAAGTTTGCTTGACGCCAACAATGCGCAAATGAGCTTTCTCCCTCAACAATCACGCGAGAAGTATTTAAAACAGTGCGATATGTTCAACACGTGGCGACTAGCAAAAGGAGCCAAAACTTTCTCAGAAAACGTTTTGCTGGCATATTTTATAGAATTATCCGAGAACAAGAAAGCAAGCACTCTATGGAGTACGTATTCGATGCTAAAAGCAACAATAAAGATAAAAAAAGACAAACATATCGATACCTATCCTAAATTAGTGGCATTTTTAAAAAGAGCCTCATCTGGTCATCAACCAAAAAAATCGAAGGTTTTCACAATATCTGATATTGAAAAGTTTCTTAACGAAGCACCCGATTCCGTATATTTGGCGGCAAAAGTAAGTCAGTTGCACATTCAGTATCTACTTAAGTATATTAATCTCAATTAAATAGTATACTTAGTAGATGTTGATAGGCATAATTATGCGTTCATATCAATTTTATTCATTTATCTACTACAATACTGTTTACGTTACAGGTTGTTCTTATTATTGGATAAACGGAGCATATCGAACGAATGAACTAACACAACTCAATGTCAAAAACATTGAGAAACATTCAGATGACTTACTATTAATTAATTTACCTAATACAAAGACAAAAAGAGACCGCAACTTCGTCATTCGCAAGGAATACGTAACGATTGTTGAGAAATATCAAGCCTTACGCCCGCCTAACACTCCAATCAATCGATTTTTTCTACAGTATCGCAATGGAAAGTGTGTTAGACAGCCTATGGGTACTAATAAAATTGGCAGTATCCCACGAGAAATAGCAACATTTCTTGAACTTCCAGAACCCCTGTTGTACACGGGTCATTGTTTCCGACGAACTTCAGCCACACTTTTGGCTGATTCCGGAGCTGATCTCCTGTCCCTTAAGCGCCACGGAGGCTGGAAGTCCAATGCAGTTGTAGAGGGATACATAGAGGATTCCATCCAAAATAAGTCTAAAACATGTGAAGGCATCGTAGGAGCCATTACACTGAAAGAGCCTCAATCGGATCCTTGGACTGGCCCTTCTACATCAAAAATAAGCCGTTATGAAACACCTAACCATCTCCCTCTCTCTCCAACATTCAAGCCAAGGGAATCCGATGAATCGGTACAACTATTAAGTATGACAGATAGTTTACAGAAAAACAGTACACAAATGACTAACACCAATATTACAGTACCAAACAAAAATATTACACTCAATTTAAATAACTGTAGCAACGTTACTTTAAAATTTTCTTAATTATACCTTAGTATTATTTTGTTATAATTTAAAGATTATTCTGTAATACTTACCTGTCATAATGTAGTAATGAATACCTAAACTGAAATAAAAGTGTACCTATCTTGTGATTGTAAAGGTTTTTTTTTTTGCATTTAGTCATTTCCTCGCTGAGGTGGAATGAAAAGTTACGTGTTGCACTCGAGTGCAAAGATTTTTCACCTCGTGCTCTTTTGATTCCCTCGCTAACGCTCAGGGTTCTAATTTTGAATCACTCGCTGCGCTCGTGATTCAATTTTAGAATCCTTCGCTTGCTCGGTCATCAAAATTGAACACGTGGTTAAAAAGCAACTTTGCACTCTTGTATAACAAATAACTATTAAGAGTTGTATAGTCCAAAGTTTGTCCAAGTAGTTAGTCCCATTTCTTCTCGTGGGTATCGTGGGTGGTGACAAAGGAACTTACTAGAGAGTGGGCAGCAGCGTTCTCCATGCATTTTACCACCATACAGAAAGTTAGTACGGTATAGACCATACTGCCCGCCTGCCAAGCGTGGCGATTATTGCAACCCTCTTTGGGGAAGGCCTATGACCAACAGTAGACGTCTTTTGGCTGAAATGATGATGATGATGATGATGAATCCAAATAGTATCTACTTTCATTGCGAACAAATACCTCTCTCAGGATCTCATTAAAAATTCTTAACTCTAGGCATAGGAAATAACTCTTTAGAAATAGTTTTGAAAAGTCTCGTGTCGAACTTAATAATTGGTTTAGCAAGTTTTAAGGGCAAAGTGTCGTCTTTCGTCTCGTTATGTCGCCCTTTCAAAGTAAAGGACAAAGGTTCGAAAATCACAAAGGTTGTAAGACAACAGGGACATGTAAAGTCACATTACAAAAGTTTTTTGCTCTTGTTTGATGCTTGCTTTTGTTTATTTTGTTGTTTATATTTTAATCGACGAAAAAAGGAGTAGATTCTCAAATCGACGTGTATTTTTGTTTATGTGTGACCACGCAAATCCTTTTACTGAGTAGTCGCAAGGATGTAAGTACCTCAAAGTTGGTCCCATTTAAAAATGAAAAACAAAATCTAGCACTAAGTCTTAAAAAAAAATATCCAAAATAAAACATTTGAACAAAATATTAAACCGACGAATAAATAAACTGAAAGGAAAAAAGAAACCTTTTGATCTTCCACTTATTTTTATCATCATTATCATCATCATCATCATTTCAGCCGAAAGACGCCCACTGCTGGACATAGGTTTCCCCCAATTTGGGGGGTTTGCCGTAATCGCCACGCTTGGCAGGCGAGGTGGCGATCCGCTGGTCCAATGAGTTATATTTATCGTTGGTTAAATTTTATATTAGGTCCTTTACTTTAAAGGAAGTTTTAGTATGCGATACATGTGCCAATTAAAGGCTCACTTGTTCAAAGCTTGTTTTAATACAAGAGATAAATAGTGACCTCTTGTATTAAAACAAGCATCATCCTCATGAACGAATTGCAAAAAAGAATCTAAAAACACTACCTTACATCTTCACAACTCAGCACACTCTTCAACAACATGAATTCCAATCAAATCAAATCCCGAACACAAATTGAAACATGCAGGTAGGAACTCCTTTAATTTTCCAATTCTCCGCACTATCAATCATCCGTTGTTGTCTAACAGAAAGGTCAACGCATATATTACGCTAATAAATAAAGGCTGATATTTCACCGAACATTATTGTTTTAATAAATCATTGACAGATTTCGGTGGACCTAAAATGCGGACATAACTTTTTAATAAGCACCCTCTGTAATATATGACTAGTCTGTGGTTTGTTTTAATTTGTTCCATTCATTTTTCAATTTTGGAATACTCGCTCATTCTCTATTGACAAAAGGCCTTTCCTTTGCAGAGGGTCTACTACCTATAGACCTGTTGAGTATTAGGCACTTCCATCCATTGAGATATTCTTTTTTTAATGAATCATATAACTCAACCTACCGCGTTCCACTGCTAGACATGACTTTTCTCAAGCTGCACCACAATACCGTATGCTCCGCTTTCTGCATACAGTCTGTCCTATTTCCTTTCAATGAATAGTCGACCTTAAAAATCTATAGATGTAGTGTGTTTTTTATTGTAAAAGAGAGTTAAGAGATTAGGTAGGCACGAACCGGGTTTGTGACGAACTGTCCTACCCGTCAAGAGTCCATAGTCATGACAGATTGTTGCTTTACTGGCCATGCAGCATAGCAAAATGTTTGTATAAACGACACCGACGTAGATACTACTATCCCTTATCTGCCTGCCAAGTGTGATTATGCTGATTTCTCCTTCCACGAAAAATATTCCCTGTGTAGGTATGTGAGTAGTGGATTTTCCGGGCCAGAAAACAAATATATTATTGTTGAGATAGCAAGGGATATTGAGATATTGGATGCATTCTATTCGTCTGGACAATTGAGTGATGCTCGATGCAATTTCAAAATCTTATGCATGAGAAATGTCGCGTGGATTGGAAATAAAAGCATTGAAATATCCAGTGTTATTTGGTTCTTACATTGTCATGATATCAGAAGAGGATATATTTTGAGTTTATAGAGTGTATACATTCTAGACAGAGATGTTTTCTTCTAAGGGGAGTCAGATAAGAAATTTGACTCCATCTAGCTTTTTAAAAATGTAAAAGTAATTCTGATCTTTTGTGTCCAGAATAAACAATTTTATGTCATTTGGCTTCATTTTGCTTAGGGAATTGTGGCCAAATAATAACAACTCCATGGGGCCATCGATCAGGTTAAGCTACACATGACATAGATGGGCGACTATATTTACACCCATCAAAAACATAAATGTGAAATGAGAGCCAAGTTCAATATTATGACATATGCCATGGTTGTTGACTTCAACGACAAAAGAAGTGAGATCTAAATGGGTGCCAAGTTCAATGGTCAGTCCTGACTTGGCTAGTTCTCATATACGAATTATATGAGAACTAACATGTTCAATGGCTAGTTTCTACCAGCAAGCCAAATTTTCGGAATAATAAAATAAGAACCGACAAGTAACAGGTTTAAAACTTGCGAAAGCTATAATATATATATCATTACTTTTTGTACATAAATTATTAGTAGGTACTTATTTATAACAAATTTATAACAAAATTAATACCAAATGGTTTTTGTTTTAAGTGTTCTAAATAGAATCAATTAAGTGAAAAATTATAGTAAAATTATAAAAATTTACCAGTTTGTGATTTATTCCTTTGTATTCACCTAATTACCTATCTGCTTGCCAAATTTGAACTTTCTAGGTCATCTGGAACTGGGTTAGAGTTTTGATCTATAGGTCAGTCAGTGATAAAAATGACGATTTTTGGACGTTAATATCTAAATAACCGTTTGAGATATGTTTATGAAATTTGGAGCACATATGTATCTTGCAAGTTTCACTATATGAGCCAAATTTGATATGTTTATGTGAAATAGTTTTTGAGTTATGAGGGGGTCAAAAGTGGCTCCAAATGGTTCGTGTAATATTACACACGGTGCTGCTCGCCAGTTCTGTTACTTGAACTTGGCTTGACACGCTGCCGCGTGTCTAGATACCAAGACCTCTCGTGTTTCAGAAAGCAAATTAAACCGTTGCTCCCAGCTGACATTCGTAGATCTTTGACAGTCGTTTGGGGTCATCAGAAGCCCGAAACCTGACAACCAAACTCACTAGAGGTATCGAATTATCTAGAAACTGGGTTGTGGAGGCAGATAGGCAGTCGCTCCATGTAAAATACTGCTACTCAGTTGCATGCGGTTGGACTGGAAGCCGTCCCCAAAATAGTTGTGAGCAAAAGGCTGGACAAATAATGACACTCTCATTTTGCCAAATACCCTATTGTACCCAAATGTACACGTTGTAGTCGCGCTTGCCTCTTAACCAACGACAGATATCTCTATAAAACGCGGAAAAATGCTTATGATCTTCGCTTTAAAGTGTTAATCTCGTACTCGGGTAAATTTTTCGTCGTGGCGATTTTCGGGCGCGAACTGGGGTTCCGTATGGTGCTGGACGTAAAGAATAGCATCACCCCATTTCTTCTGTGACTGCATTAAGAGGCGACTAGAGAACGGGCGACAGCGTTCTCTATGCATTTTACCACCATCAGCAGTGGTCCTCTTTTGACTGATAATGACTGGATTTTAAACGCCCTGCTCAACAATGAGACTTGAAATTCTTACAGTTTGTTTGTTTGACGTGCTGGTATGCGCTCTGTTGGATTCTCAATTCTCGGCTTAACACAGTAAGTTAAAATCCAACGGCAGTAATAATCTTCGCGTTAAAAACTGCCCATGCGTAAAAGTTAGTACCTAAGTATTCAAATAGTAAAACTAGGTACTCTCTTAATGGAAAACTGACGTTAAATGTAGAGTGAACTTAAATAATGAACGTGTTTACTTTAAAACCTTTTCTAACAACCATTTTAATATGCTTTGAATAAAATTGTGTCTTTAAAAGGTTTTGAATGCGAGTAAATACCCTTTAAATAAGCATGAAATGGAATAAAGGGGTTTGAATTTGTTGCAAATCTATTTACTATTCAACGTAAAATAAAAGAGTTTAGCTACAGTGAGGAGAAATACATTTTATTTGATTACAGCCCTTGGTGTGAACTCTGTCTGGCTAAATAAATCTTTCTTAATTTTCAATTTATTCCAAAATGATCTACATCAATCCCTACAAGTTTGTTTTTTTGATTGATTTCAAAAGATCCAAAATAATTATACTTACCTTTGAATATAAATAAATAAATAATAATAATAATAACGCTGGCAACACTGTATTGACAAGACGTCTTGTGTTCCTTATTTTAGAAAAAATATATATTTAACCCAATTTAAGAAAAACTCTACAATAGAAAAGAAATCCTCGACCTGTAAAACCTTCCGGAATTATAAACACCACAAAAAATTACCGTAATGTAAAAAAACTCAAGTTAAAACAGCCGAATCGGGGGTGACATCTGTCATGTCACCCCCGGTAAAATTACAATGAAATGAAATAAGGAATGAGAAGACTACGAAATGTGAAAATGTGAGTAAAACATGCAGACCAGAGCCAGGACAAAACGACAGGCACACCCACCATCTCCGGACTCGTCGCTCAGCTCCGCCTCGCAGCCGCCGGGACGCGCCTCAACCGTGAGCGTCGTGTCACCGGTCGCTGCAGTTGCGTCGAGCTCGAGCGACGAGTTTTTCTCCCCACCGTCGTCACCAACACCACAACGGCGGCGAGGAAGAGGACGGCCACCAGCGAGCTTGGGACCTCGAAGCCAACAGGCCTCGAGCAGGGTCCCCGCTGCCGGTGGAAATGTGTCGCGCATGCGATGGACCCAGTCCATAAATGAAAATGTGATGCGCGCATATTATGGGGCTACAGAGGGAGGAATTAACCTGACAGCGTACCGAGTTCGGATGCTCTCTCTGTTTCAGGTACTTGAACCAGCCGTCAACGTCTCGGCCCAACGATTGTCGGATCAGGTGCGCGTCATTCAACACAATCATAGATTGGATGACGCTACACTTGATCGGCTGCGCTTGGAAATGCAGAATAGTCCTGCTAGTAATCCTCCCCCATCCCAGAATGTCATGCATGCGCCTGCCCATATTCTGCTGCAGGCAAACCAGCATGATGAGGAGGAGGAAGCCAGGGCTATTTCTGCAGATATCGTGTGCAATGTGGACATAAGGAGCATTCTGGAGGATGCGATCCGTGAGTACCGGTTCATATCACCAGACCTTAGACCACGGCTACCACGTTTGCCCATGAATAAAAAAAACAGAGCACTGGTGTGCACCCTGGATGCGCTGCTGCCAAATTTTATTGACAGCAGTGCAGACCTTTGCGATACACACTCAATCTTGTATTGCACGGCTGTTGCGGCTTGTCGTATAGCTCGAGTCAAATTCCCAAACATTGATCGAGCTGTACGACCAAAACCTGTCGCACCAGCCTGGCAATGCAGGATTGAGCGTCGTATTAAAGAGACCAGGGTACTCATCGCGAAGCTCATCTGCTTCAGGGAGGGCAATACACGCCCAAGAGTGATGCGCTTTGTGAAGCGGGCGTTCTCGGGAACTAGTATTAGTCCCCGAGAATATGTATCCCGTGTCACAGAGCGCATCGACTTCCTGAAGCAGAAAGTTTATGCATGGGCAAACCGTATCCGTCGGTATAAGCGAAGAGTGGACCGGTTCACTCAGAATCGCATGTTCCAGACCGATGAAAGGTGGGTGTACAGAGCCTGGGAACGGCCCAACCCAACTCAAGGTGTGACTGACGCGTGTCTACCAAATAATAACGACATGAGTGTTTTTTGGCGAAGCATTTGGTCGGTGCCCGTCAGTCACACTGAAGGACCCTGGATGCGTGTTGTTGAGCAGGCATGTGAGTCGATACCGAGCATGGTGGCTATTACCATCAGCCCTCTGGATGTGGCCCGTGCAGTCCGTCCGTTGCCTAACTGGAAATCGCCAGGACCGGACGGACTGCACAATTTTTGGATCAAATGGCTACAAAGGTCACATGCCTGCTTAGCCTCACAATTCCAGTCATCTTTAGAGACTGGGTCGCTACCACTGTTTTTTACGACAGGAGTTACCGACCTTCTTCATAAATCGGGTAGTACTGCGGAACCTAAAAATTATAGACCAATAACTTGTTTACCGACGGTCTATAAAGTTCTTACATCCATTCTTAGAGCAAAAATATCGCACCATGTTGAAAGCAATGCTATCATGTCGGTGTCTCAGAATGGATGTAAGAATAGGTCCCGTGGTACTAAGGAGCTGCTCCTTATAGACATGGCCATAAGCCAACAGGTTCGTAGATCTCGTAAGGATTTGTCGACATGTTGGATAGATTATAAGAAGGCCTATGACTCCGTGCCACATACATGGCTCGTGAGGGTGCTGGAATTGTACAAAATAGATGCAACTCTACGCACCTTCTTGATGTCGTGTATGAGGCAGTGGAGGACGGTTCTTCTCTATCCAGGATGTCCACAAATCCAGCAGATCAATGAACCGATCAGGATTGAGCGAGGAATATTTCAGGGCGACAGTTTGAGTCCGCTTTGGTTTTGCTTAGCCTTGAATCCTCTTAGCACACTGCTGGAGGATTCAGGTCTAGGCTATCGATTGAGAAGAGGTGGTCAGGTGATATCACACCTCCTTTACATGGATGATCTGAAACTCTTTGCCCCCAACAACTTGCAACTGATGGAGCTACTGAAGGTAACAGAAACGTTCAGTAGTGCCATCAGGATGGAATTTGGTGTGGACAAATGTGCAGTCATGCATGTAAAGCGTGGGGGGATTGTAGAATCCGTGGGAACCGAACTTACGGATTCTATACACCTTAGATCCCTCTTCTCAACCGAAACCTACAAATATTTGGGTATGTCGGAAGCATTAGGCATCAATGCTGCCGACATGAAACAATCGCTGAGGGAACGCTTCTTTGGCCGCCTGAAAAAAGTATTTAATAGTCTTTTATCAGGCGGCAACAGGGTGCGTGCCTTCAACGATTGGGTCATGCCGGTTTTGATGTATTCTTTCGGCATACTCAAATGGACTCAAACGGAACTAGACGCTCTGGATAGGAAGGTCCGTACATTGCTGACGGCAGATCGGATGCATCACCCACGGTCATCAGTGATGAGACTGTACATCCCGCGGAAGTGTGGGGGTCGAGGTTTCTTAAACGCTAAAACCCTCCACAACCGCGAGATCTGCAGTCTCAGGGAATATTTCCTTCAAACTGACGTGGGGATGCACCGAGATGTGGTTGCAGTGGACAAGGGCCTCACCCCGCTCTCCTTGGCGAACGAGAACTGGCGCAAACCTGCAGTATTAGATACTAAGGATCGTAAGGAAGTATGGCAAAGCAAAGAGCTTCACGGTCGCTTTTTCCGGGCTCACCATGGGCCTGATGTAGACTTTCTGGCGTCCGTATCCTGGCTGCGTTTCGGAGACCTCTTTGGGGAAACCGAAGGTTTTGTCTGTGCGATTATGGATGAAGTTATCATGACGAATAATTATCGGAAATACATTGTTAAGGACGGTACGGTTGACATCTGTCGGGCATGCCACCGTCCCGGTGAATCCATTCGACATATTGTTTCCGGTTGTTCTCGTCTTGCTAACGGCGAGTACTTGCACAGACACAATCTAGTAGCTAGGATCATCCACCAGCAACTTGCTTTGCAATACAACCTTGTGGAATCTGAAGTACCATACTACAGGTATGTGCCCGACCCAGTTCTCGAGAATGGTCACGCCACATTGTACTGGGATCGATCTATCATCACAGACAACAATATCAGGCTTATTGTAGCCAATAAGCCTGATATTGTGGTGATAGATCGACGAGAGCGTCGTGCAATGATTGTTGATATCGCTATCCCTCATGACGAGAATCTCGTGAAAGCTGAGCAAGATAAAAAAATCAAGTATCTTGACTTAGCACACGAGGTTGTCGACATGTGGGAGGTTGACTCTGCAATCATTGTACCGATAATCGTTACAGTAAATGGCCTAATAGCGAAGAGCCTCGACCAACACCTCAGGAGGCTCTCATTACACGGCTGGATCAAGGGCTTGATTCAGAAGGCAGTACTCCTGGACACGGCACGCATAGTCAGGAGGTTCCTCTCTCTAGAGCCCTGACCACCGGCAGCTTGGACCCTGTTCCCGATGCCGATGGGTCACTATTTTTTATATTTTTAAATGTTTTTTTTTTTAGACTTTTGTTAAAGTATTTAAAAATATAATTAATATGTTAGAAAATGAATAAATGAATAATAATAAAAAAATATTTAAAATATTTTTGTAATGGCTTGGTTTGGAAAAACAATGTAAACAAGAAAATTTGCATTTAATATTGCATCTCCTTATTAGCAGTAAGCAAATAGTCTTAAAAAAAATGATATGTCATGTTCGTGTACATAAAGAGGAGGGGAAAAAACATAGAATAAGTAATAATTTTTTGCACCCAAAAATTTCATACGCATCGCTGTCAACAGAAAAAGTGCTCAATAAGCTGACAGCATTGCCACGTTTTATGGCAATGATGATTCTTTGGCCAAAACAGAATCCAGCCCTCGGGTTACGTAATGAGTTGACCAACCCCCCAGAAAACTAAGTCCGCACTCGAACCCCACCCATGGCTCTATATGAAACAATTTCTTAAATAAATAGATATGAGAATGTCAGCTTCCTGACTAATTAATATATGTATAGTCAGTTCAAAAGAATTTTTGCTCGCAGTCAACCATTACGTATGCAGCACCCACAATCGCTGTGCATACTCAGAATTTGAATGATTATAAAGGTCTATTACATCATATGTTCGAAGAATTAGAATTCAAATGTTATTGAACTGTCAAAACGAAAGCCATTCCTACAGTAAGTGTGTTACGCAATTATCCCACTAGTGATGCCATGGAACCTTACCTCAGTAATTTTTTTTTGTTAGTTTGTTAGTCCTCAATCGGAACTTTAACCGTCTTATTAAAACGCGATCTAACTTTAGTTCTTGCTTTAAGTTCTGAGCCAGTTTTATATTTCCAAGTTCAAAGAAAACCCTTGTTTTGTAATAAGACTGAAAAGTTTTAATTACTTGGTCTGAAACTCTGAAATCTCAAAATTATCGTCTCTCACATATCAAATGTGATAAAACTTTAAATAAAATACTTAATAGTACACAAAAATCTTCACACCATATTGAAAGAACTGCAGAATCTAATAAACATTTATTTACAAAACCCTAAATGTGTAAATCCGATCTAAAATCCCACAGAAAGGTAGGAAATTGAATAGCTGTGGCCAGTAAGATCTTTAAGGGTTACGGGCTTTGCGGGTAAAATAAAGCTAAGTGTCAGATTCACACGTTGCCGAGTGAACGAGCGGCTTATATCATATTCATGAGCGGAGCGAGCCCAATGTCCACTTCGATAGACTTTAATGGAGCGAAAGATTTTCAAATATTGGCTAGCAATTTCAGCATAGCTATTCAAAAACATTCGATACGCTTTCGTGCTGAATCGAACATGTATCAATGTCGGAGGATTTCGGGATGTTGTGCGTGTTGATGTGGGAGTCCTTTAAACGAAATCATCAGTCAAAAAAACAAAAGCATGTCAATCCGACACCGAGAAGACTAACACTATTATTCCGATAGCTGTTTGCTGTCGGGGCCAACGGTAAATCAGATTACCGAAATATTTTATGTCAGTTTTGATACGATAGCCTATCCAATGCTCGTGAATGCGTGAAGCAATGCAGAAGTTTCAAATGTTCCGGATAGTTTACGGTTTATTTACACCCTAGGCTTGTGGATGTACTATAGGTACACCTCTGCCTAGCCCTTGGGGGATTACCGGCGTGATGTTATGTTATGTAAGATGCTGTTTGCCACGGTTCACACTGGTCACATCCTACTAATAAACGAGGTTCTTTTCCACTTTAAGTTATATGACAAAATTAGTAATAATTTATCGCGTAACATTGAACAGGGTCGAAGTGAAACTGGGCATGTCTTCGCCTCGAAACACATAAGTTTTGTGCTCAGACTTTCTTTTGTACGCGCTAAGTCCTTCTCTGGGGCGTTTAAGGCACTGTGGCAACTTTTGTAGATTCGTGAAACTTGAAATAAGAAAGAAAAAAAGCAGTACTGGTGATTTGAAAAGTTTGTAATGTTCGGACAATGTTCCGTTTATTCCAGCTCGGGCACTAAAATTTTATAATGCCGATTTAAATAGTTGTTGAACGTCGTTTCTATTCAAGGCTTTGTTAAAGTCGTGCGGAATTTTCTTCGAGCGTTTGTATTCGCCCTCATTAAAGTCTGAGCATTTTTTTTTCATCTCCTTTTTTTTATTTATGTCGTTCATTCAAACTTCATTACATTTGTCCATACTTATAAACATCGTGAGGAATGTTCAAGAACCAAAAATTCAAAACCTTGTGACATCTACCAACCCGCACTGGGCCCGTGTGGTCGATTACGGCACACTCCCGAGAGGAGGCCTGTGTCTTAGCAGTGGCAACAATATAGGCTGAATATAATCAAATTGGTCGAATCGAATCGGATGTAGCTTCTTTTTTCCCATTTTGTATAATTACATATTTCAAGTAAAACCAATTCTCATGTTAGTACAGTGATAGGTGACGCAATAAAAGATGTTCACTGAATAAAACCTCATAACAATAAGTCATTGTAATTCTGACCATGTTCGTGGAAAAACAAAATAGTAGTCGCAAAACAATGGTCCCACTAAGTAATACTAACCTTGTCGTGAAACTTTAAAACGATTCGGAGTGATTATGCTTTTGATCATGTTCATGGAATAAACAAAATATAGTCCAAAACAATCGTCCAACTTAATAATACCAACATTATCGTGAAACTTTAAAACGATTTGAAACATTTTAAATGATTTTATTGAATAGCTTCATGAAATGCAATATATTAAGCCATTAAACGCAGAAGCTATTACCGAAGAACGTTTAAAGTTTTTATTTTCACTGAAGTGAGACTTCAATTAAAGAGATTCGATAGATATTTTATTGTTTTTATAAGTTCGGACTAGAATAGAAACATAAATTATTGATAGAACGGCCATTAGTGCCTTTTCCATCAGCAATTGCTTTAGTTTTGGACTAATTTATGTGTTTCGAACGAGGTCTATAAATTACTTATCCATCGTTTTAGATAGTTCGCCAAAATTTGTCTTTATTTTTACGAAGTGAACGAACTTGCTAACGAAAATAATACATTATCCTAAATACACCATAAATCATATATACCTACAAACGCTCACCCTACAAAAACCTGTCATTATTGTAATACTATTTCATATTATAACTGCGAAAGTAAGTTTGTTTGTCTGCTACGCTTTGACGCTAAAATGGTTGAACGGATTTAGATGAATTTTAGCACAGAGATTGACCACGTTGATCAAGTAGTCGAGAGCGTTACGGCTGACCATGAGCTCCAGGGTTCGATTCCCAAATCGGACCAAGGGATGTTGGGTCTGGCACTGATGAAATGTGGGTTTTCGTAGGTATGTGCCCCTCTGCCAGAGTCTTCGGGAAAAGAATTCGTGATGTTATTTTGTCGTATATAGACCATGACCTGGATGAAAATATAGATTACTTTCGTCTTTGATGGCAAATGCAGAAGCGGGCAACAGCTAGTAATTAATTTCTATCCTCCAAACAGGCTTAACTGCTTACACAAACTCTACAGGTAATGATCCATTCATATACCCAAGTCTTTAACTAAATAAAACTACGTGAGAACCTTCGGAACAAACAGGAATCGAGGCATCAAACTTGTGAAGCAGGCCCCGTCTGTGAACTATGCGAGTTGGCACAAGTTAACTTCAAGTTAGTTCTGTCAGGAATAACAACTTCTGCGTAAGATTAACACTTATATTTCAAAGTGACGCAGTAATTATCATAGAATTAAATAAATAGGCTTTATTAATGGAAACGCAAAACATACAAGTCCAATTTCTAAGTTTTTAAACTTTCACCAAATCTTTGATTGTTTCTTTTTTAGACTTTCGCGTTTAGAGAGAAAACACATAAAACATACCCATGTATGTTACGGTTGTTGCAGTACGTTGCTCTTCCCGTTTCGAACACATGTCATAAGAAGCCGGTTCATTCTAGAGAGAGCGCAGTGGTGCTCTCCTTTGGTGAGCTTATTTTGGTTGCTCCACACTAAGGTTACAACAGGCTGTATGACGCACTGAAGAATTATTGCTGTCACTGTTCGTCGAGCTCGCGATACATCACTTACGACTATTTCCTCTTAATGTTGCGAACCTAAAAAATCTGAGTCGACGGAGTCCGCTCACGATACATTGCTTCATCTGTCATAGTCCAGGGAATAAAGTAGAACATCTTAACTTCCTCATACTAATTTATAGTATGAATGTGAAGTCAGATTGTTTGTTACGGTTTTACGCTAAAATGGCCATCACGTTTGACACACGAGGAGTAGGACATGACCTCTGTTAGGACAATAGTTATTTGTTATACAAGAGTGCAAAGTTGCTTTTTAACCGCGTGCTCAATTTTGATGACCGAGCAAGCGAAGGATTTAAAAAGGATCTAAAATTGAATCACGAGCGCAGCGAGTGATTCAAAATTAGAATCCTGAGCGTTAGCGAGGGAATCAAAAGAGCACGAGGTGAAAAATCTTTGCACTCGAGTGCAACACGTAACTTTTCATTCCACCTCAGCGAGGAAAGAGTATTTTTAATCTTCAATATCTGAGTGGAAAAGCCGTTTTTATTCTCTAGAGGATAAAGTAAATTGAATTTAGAACATCGTGTGCACTATCACAAACTTAGTCTTCTTTCCGAGATGGTGGGATGAAAAGGATATTTTCCATCCTAGTAGTACGTTTCTGTTGGATAATTCCTTTACGCAAGCGAAGCCACGAGCATAAGCTAGTTCCACATAAAAAAAGAATAACACTTTTATAATCTGTCGCAGCAATTGACTTATTCAGTCTTCAACAGTGATGTTTTTATTCAAATCCATAAACTATTGTATATTTGAATAAAAGAAATTCTTATCAAGTTCTCGAGTGAATAGAAAAGTATACGTGTTCTTTTTTATCAGAATAACTTTTACATATATCAACAAAAGAACTCGCTTTTATATTCGTTAATATCTACGAGTAAAATGTTATTTATGTGTCGTTTACAAAATTAGTAAAAACAAAATTGTTTTGTTATAAGAAATTATGTAACCAATGTTGAAAAATAAATTTTCTTAATTATGGTCTAGTTATCATTCCACGCTAATAAATGTATGAAACCTACGTTACAGTAGTAATAGTAAATTCAACGTTTGCTTAACTGTTGTTCTCCGTCTGATTACCGTCAACCAAATTTTCTAAGTGATTTAACTCCCTGCAATCTTTCTCACATTCTGGAAGGAAAAGACTTACATGCAAGAAGAACTAGTGGTTTGTCGTTTAGTTTAGAAAAATGAAAACCTGTGTTATTTATTCATATTCCATACAGATATAATAAATTCAAAAGTAACTCTATCTGTCTGTAAACTTTTAACCCCTCGACGGCCTAGAATGAACGGTCTAGGATGAATGGTACATGGATAGATGACCTAGGCTGAGATATAGGATAATTTTATTCCCAGTAAAACGTGCCCGTGGTATGTTGCAGTCGCCAGCATAAACTAGTTCTTATTAAAAGACAGTCTTATGTAAATAAGAATGCAGTCGTTCCTATTCTCATCTTCATAAAAGATAAATAATTGCTGCTCCTATATTAATGTAGGTTTCTATTCTATAATTCCAATTAAATACGTACCTAAGTTAATACTTAGCCCAGAGACATTGTACTTAGTTTGCAGCAATGAATAAGCGGTTCCTTGAAGTAATTCAGCGGTCCCAAATGTGATCCTAGTGGTAAAATACATTTAAGCTGAACATATTTTACCCTTAAATGGGTATCACCGTTTATATTACTCTGACCAAAACATCTTATAGCGGGGCTGAGATTTTAAAACGGTTAAAGGAAATTGTGCTTTGATTTATGAAGTTTATGGTTTCACTTAGCATGTTTCGTATTTCACATTATAATGTCGTATTAACATGAGACTGTCATGTTATAAAGATAAGCATTATGTATATGAAACTACGTTTGTAAAATAATTGCGAAATTTTTAAATATGGACGAACGAAAGATCTTCAAGGTCACTTTTGAAAATAAATATGGTAAAAAACAATAGTCTAGACTCAGAACCTTCATTTTTAAAACGTACTACATGTTTTCACTATTTGTGCTCATACGGCGTTTGCGATTATATCGTAAAATATTATAGTGTTTCAACAATATTTAATGTCCACCTCGACGTTTTGCTTCGCTGTAACTTTTAATAAATGCAAGCCACGCAAAACTTGACCGTTTTATATGTTGAACTGAAGCCATCGTTGTGAATTTTCGATATTTATACTACATACACATACATACATATCATATTGTCGACCATGCCACAATGAAAAACAAACAGAAAACCTGCCCCAATAACACCAAAATAGACCTGCAATATTGATGAATATGACTGAATGATGCGACCGTAAATTCTCATTCATTTGAAACATCAAATATCGATCGGATCGAGCATGACACCGGTGGGACCAGAACCCATCGCGCCACTCCCCTTTGGGTTCCTACGCTCTCTGGTAAGAAAACGTACCAGGGATCTACACTGTAAGCTATGGGTGGACCAAAGTGAGTGCAGGCAGGCCAAGGAAGCACTTCCCACCATCGATGCCCGCCTCACTAAGCAGGTCCTCCGGTTAGACAAACGACAGCTGCGTATGGTTACGGCAGCAATAACTGGCCATGGGTCGTTTAATAAACATCTATTTGTCATAGGAGTTACAAACAGTCCGCTGTGCAGGGCCTGCATTGAGGACGACGAGACAGCAGCGCACGTGCTTCTAAACTGCCCGGCGATCGCCACATACAGGGCCAAGTACTTCGGTAACCCAGGTACCCTACGTGAGATAGTCAGCAACATCAAGGCGTTGCTGGCCTTTCTCGAGGAGCTGGGGTGGATCGAATAACCGATTTCCCACCCGTACGCAAAATACGCGCTCAGACGTGGAGTTGCGGACACCAGCCCGTTCTACCTATTACCTATTACCTAACATCAAATATTCTTTGGTAACACAGATGTTTGAGCGAAGCTGTGGGCACAGCTAGTTGATACATATTTTATTGCAGGTCCTTGATTCAACTCAGTTGTCCAAAGGACAAGTAAATTTATCTTGAGATCCGCGAGATTCAGTGGTAGGACTTTTTGTGCCCAATAAACGCTGAGTGGGCACTGCAATCAGTGTTAGAACATCAAGGAAAAAATATGTCCAGGTATTTTCTTAAAATAGCTATCCAACTGTAAGATATTTTCCGTATCACGTTGTTGATCTTTACAAACAATTTCACGTTAACACACCCTCATTATTTTCTCGTAGCTATCACATACTGCTACGACAATGCTACGGCGTAACAAAGTTGCTACGGTACCTACGCGATGGCGTCAGCGTTCCGCATAGGCATGAACAAAAGTCTGTTTACATAACCCATTAGGTTTCAAACCGGAGAATAATCTCGTGAAATACTAAAACGGTAGGTGAACAATAAAACTGACCCTTGTCCTTAATGCAATGCGTTGAGCTAAAAATATGGTAATGTGTCGCCAGTCATCCTCCATCCACGCGCGCTCCTTGCCAAACATTATTCATACGTGTATTTAATTTCAGCACACACAACAATGATTACTACACGGCCACATTCTTTTCTCGTTTTTTCTTCGTTCTGTTTTGCTTAAAGCTACTTTTGAAGCCAAAAGGTACCTAAATATGGTTTTCTATTACATAAATTAAAATCAATGAAGCGATTGACGAAGAGATTAGCTTCAGCTCGCAGCATCACCCGCGTAGATGTCGGAAATTATCCCACAGGTGAGTGTTACTGGGATGTAGCTTATGTTACTCCTTACTATATCTGCAAATGAAAATCCTTTAAAAATCGGTCCATTCGTTTTGGACACTAGCTGGAACAAACAGACAGTAAAATTTCAAAAAAATTGTCAATATGTACTTTTCTATGCATTTAGTACAAGGCTGTTATTTTGAAATTACAAACAGGTATTTCAAATTTACACTTCAATTTTATTTATTTTGTAGAATAGATTTCATACCAGTAATAGCGCAAATATAATATTTTACGAGTCCTCGATCGCCAGCTCGGCGACCTTAAAATATTCCCCTTCGATACCGATCAGTTACCTGACGTACTTGATATAGCACTCCTTAAGAATATCAACTTAAGGTTGGATTCTATCGAGGCTATTCACGAACTCGACTCTGATCATCGACCAGTAGTCATAAACCTGGCCCCCCGATTAGGTACCCGCGACCCCACTCAACCCCCTGCCACTAAAGTGATCACTGACTGGAAGAAAGTAAGCGAACGCTTGCAATCTAACACGTCACATCACTTAGACTCTATCCCAGATCAGTTCGACTCTGTCGCCGACACAACGGCCGCGATCGACTCTCTCACGGAGCACGTACAATCAATCGTGAACGAAAGTTCACGGGAGGTTCCAGATACGGGTGACCGTAAATGGAAGCTCCCCGACGATGTACGTGATCTGCTGACAGAGAAGAACGCGGCCGTTCGTGCCTACAGCAACTTTCCCTGTGACGCTAACAAAGCTCACATGCGTTACTTACAGCGTGCTGTAAGGACACGTGTGACTGAGCTGCGTGACGCTAACTGGGACAAGATGGTGGGCGAACTAGAGCCGACTCATCTCGCTTTCTGGGAACTTCAGAGGAAACTGAAATCCTCTGAGTTTTCCACTATGCCCCCCCTGACCCGCCCCGATGCGACCATTGCATTCGAGGATATCGACAGGGCTGAATGCCTAGGCGATAGCCTCGAAGCCCAATGCACACCCAGTTCGCAGCCAGTAGACCAAGCGTTTGTCGATAAGGTGAACGCGGAAGTCGAACGCAAAGCCTCACTCCCGCCCGTTGAAGACCCTGATGATCCCCTGCCCCCTGTCACACCTGACGAGGTGCACGAGATCATCACGGGTATAAAATCTCGTAAAGCCCCCGGATCAGACGGCATCACCAACAGAGTGATCAAGCTGTTCTCCGCGCACCTGATTATGCTCATGTGTACCATCTTCAATGGTGCCTTGAGTAATAACATTTTCCCCCAAGCGTGGAAGGAAGCCATCGTCATTGGCATCCCTAAGCCCGGTAAGCCCAAAACCGAGCCCACGAGCTATCGCCCCATTAGTTTGCTCAAAGTTCTCGGCAAAATCTATGAGAGACTTATTTATAAGCGACTCAGAGATTATGCCGAAACCAAGGGCCTCATTCCCAACGAGCAGTTTGGTTTTCGAACCCAACACTCGTGTGTCCATCAGGTACACCGTATCGTAGAACATATCAATGCTGGTTTTCAGCGTGGTATGTTCACGGGCGCTGTATACTTCGATATAGCGAAAGCGTTCGACAAAGTCTGGCACAACGGCTTATTTTATAAGCTGTACCAACTCGGAGTGCCAGACCGTCTCGTGCTCATCTTACGAGACTTTCTTGCGAACCGTACCTTTCGCTATCGCATCGAAGGGGCATTCTCCTCCCCTCACCCGATCCGTGCAGGAGTCCCTCAAGGCTCTGTACTAGCCCCCCTCATTTTCACGCTGTTCACTAGCGATATCCCCAGAAGCAAGAAGGCAAGGTTAGCTCTGTTCGCAGACGACACTGCCATCTTCTTCTCGGGATTTAGTGACACAGCGCTGGTTCGCTACCTCCAAACCGCAGTCGACGAGCTCGGCGAATGGTTCAGGAAGTGGCTAATCGAGGTCAATCCCGATAAAAGTCAGGCGGTCTTTTACACCCGACCGCAACGTAATCACCCCCCTCCCCGACCCATCTCAATGTTCGGCAAGCAGATCCCTTGGGCGAAGCAAGCCAAATATCTAGGTGTCATCCTCGACGAACACCTCACCTTTTCTGAGCACATAAAGCAGGCTCGCTCGCGGGCCGCTTTTGCTCTGGGTAGGCTCCACTGCGTCCTGAACAAGCGGAGTAAATTGTCTCTTCTGTGTAAGAAGCAGCTCTACACCGCTTGTATCAGGCCGATTATGACATATGCAAGCCCAATCTGGGCACATGCTAAGCCTCGATTCATCCATAGGATGCAGACTCTCCAGAACCGTTTTCTCCGTCAAGCCACAGGCTCGCCTTGGTTTGTTCGGAATATCAATCTTCATTTAGATATGAAACTCCCGACTATCCATCAATTCATAAAACGCGCTTCGAAGCGTTTCTTCGATAGGGCCGTAGCCCAACGCAACCCTCTGGTTGTGGCGGCAGCTACTTACACCCCCTCCCGTATCAGTAAAGTCCGCCGCTCACGGCACGTTCTTACCGATCCTGATGATCCCACTACTCTCCTCCAGGAGAGTCGAAAAGAGACCAGTACAGCTAGACCAGCACACAAACACAAACCGTACCGACCTCGCCGCCGAGGTCCGTCGTCGCGACCCCGACTTAACAGTCCCTCCCGACCCTTACAAGAGCCAGCCCGCGATGCTGCGCCGTTAGCTTTAAATTAGTCCCAAAATAATTTAACTCAGATCCAGCCAGTCCCTTGCTGCCCCCTATCAGCGATTGCCTAAGCCGAGGTTCGTACCCCCCTCGGGGTAACCCTTAGAGCTTTCGCTTTAGTTTTTAAGTATAATAAGCCCGTGCTGGAGATCTAAAAAGGTAACTTTTTAGAACTCGCCGGGCCACAATCCGTTTAAGTAGTCACAATCTTTTCAGGATTAACTACGAGATGCCCCACAAAAAAAAAAAAAAAAAAAATATTCTAACTCTCTACGACCAAAATAAACTGATGAAAATAGCCAGTTTTGCAAGATATATTTTAAATTTTACATCTACACGTAATATTATAAAGAGGAAAGATTTGTATTTTTGTGTGTATGTTTGTTGCCTATGTATGTAGGTTGTCATAACTTGGTAGGAGCTTACCAAAACATACGAGTGTCAGCTAGAAAATGTTTTATGCCTTCGAAGTACCAGGTAGTCATAACTTGGTATGAGCTTATCAAACCCTAGTGTCAGTCAGAAAACGTTATATGCCTTCTTCTGCGAGATTTGTTCGAAAGAGTTACCGTGGCCCTGGCATAGCTAACTAAAGGAACACGGGTGGGTTTTTTAGTTAATAAAAGTCTGACACGGGCCTCCCGCTTCGCTCAGAGCGCAAGAAGACATTAGATGACTTCCCACCCAAAAAAAAGGTGGTCATAACTTGTTATGAGCTAGGCAACACAGGCTGTCTCCGCAACCTCACGCCTGAGCGCGTAAGATATGAGCTATTTATTAAACAGGAGTGTCAGCTAGCATTTTTTCTTTCATATGATCGAAAAAATTGCCTGTCCTTAGCAACGCAAACAACGTCATGAATTTTGTGGAACTGTCAAAATAAAAGGGATTCCTACTGATAGTGTATTACATACCCTCTGGGCATGTGTTAGGTAGAAAACGCTTTATGCCGACGACCGCGACGTACCAGGTTATCATAACTTTGCAGGAGCTTACCAAACAAAGGAGTGTCAGCTAGGTAACGCTTTATGCCTTTGAAGTACCAGGTTATCATAACTTGGTAGGAGCTAACCAAACATGAGGGTCAGCTAGAAAATGCTTACCAGACCGCCACCTCGTCCCAGGTTGTCAAACTTGGTAGGTTTATACATTTATTGAACCTGAGGCGATACGAAGTTCGCTGGGTCAGCTAGTAACTGCTATATTGCAAAAGATAACGTTCCGAATACACAAGCAGAATTCAATTGAAATTCGCTGAGAGTGTTGAATAAAACAGTAGATACCAGTATAAACTGTTGGGATGAACTGATCGATCTGTTCCATCAAAGTATTTACATTTTATTTACAGAGTCTAGTTTTAGAATGCTGCAACGGATAAATGAAAATGCAATTGAGTTTTTACTATTCCTCCTATTTTTAAATGTTGTTATTCATAAAATTGTTCGAGCAAGCGAGAGCGGGTACCGTTACCAGAACATTTCTATGAATTAAAACATTTTTTTTAAGTTATTTATTAATGCGAAAATGACCGAAGAAGCGTGAAGATAAAGAACTTACAATAATAAGTCAACGACTAATCACGATTATAAAATTCACTCACATAAATTTTAATTTAAAACTATCAACTCAATTTTGAATTCATTAATTTATTCACAGACAATGCACAGCTTACACCGCTGGGTCTATAACATTATTATACACTTTTGAAAACAAAACTGACGGAATCGTTTGGTAAGATTCATCAAACAAAATATTGCTAGTAATAGAACAAAGCATTTCATGAATCATATATCTATATGAACAACCTGTCAAAAACATTTGCTGGCGCGACAGGTTTTATTTCGATAGTTTAGCAATATTTAAAATACGTCGCAATTTATTTGATTTGAAATAAAATGTAAGCCTTTCCACGACAGAAACCTCAAATAAGCGTCGTTGAAACTTTTGAAAGAGATAAAATAAATTAACCTAAATATCTAAGTCTTACAATAGTAACATTTCCTAGACTATTTTTCAATGTTCTGTGACATTTCTAGATTGAACTTTTTGATCTACAACTTGTTCACGGCCGTAATATCAAGATTTGTAATCACAACATCATACCTTGACTTAGATTAATTTTGACAAATTAATTATTCGTGATTAATCCATTGGAATGAATGAAATGATAAATTGTCTCTGAAACGATAATTCTCCATGAATTACCGTTACGAAATAAAACAACAATAAATTCATAATGTTTTGTTTTTAGATTGGAGAATTTCAATAAAATGTTGTTGATGAAGATTTAAACATTCAAACATTAGGAACGTTTAGTAACAGGTATTATTAAAACAATCAATGATTTATTGTCACGCACTTTTCAAAATATTTATAAAATCTTTGTTTCGCTTTTATCTAAACTTGTCATAAGTTAAAGTTTGAATATATTACTCAATTGCGCAAGACGGCCAAATGAATTTGGAACTAATTTGGCACACAGATAGCTTAAGACCTGGGTTAACACATAAGATACTTTTAATCCCGGTAGTACGTTCTTGAGTGATGATTTTCGATCTCCACGTGGGCAGAGCTGCGGACTTAAACTAGTTATAATATTAAGATAAAGGATTTAATTTTTGCTTTTTGTTACACTTTCACACTAAAACATTTGAACGAATTTGGATAAAATTTGGTAAATGGTTTGACCATGATCTGGATTACACAGACATTAGGATATTTTTCATCCCGATATTATCACAGGATCGAGACTTATACGGGAATGGTATGAAACAAATAACGGGCAGTCGACAGAACCGCTCACAACAAAGTATAAGTAAATAAAATATATTTTAGAGGCTGAATATATTTAATTTTTCCCTTTTATTGAACGAAATCCCCTACGTTGAAACATTTTAATCATTTTTTTTTTGTTAATGCTGTTTCGTACATTTTAACCGTGTAGGTATTATTGCACTTTTCTATGAAACAGCAGGTTTTTTGAAACCAACTAAAAATGTAAGTACTGCAATCATCAATGTACAGACGCCAGCACATCGAGCTACTACAATCTGTCAAATTTCTTTAATCGATTTTCAACTTTATCGCTAAAGCATTAGGTTCAAGGTTGATTGAAAGATTTTGACAGTTTCGGGTACCTACCCTGATGTGCTGGCGTATTTACCAAGCAGATAAAGTCTAGTATAATAAGTAGGTACAGTCAACCTAACAACGTATAAGAATGGTAATGAACATAATATTGTTTTTTGGGATTATGAGTAAGCCTAAAGTAGTTTATTGTGATGATTCACTTAATGTGACATAAGATTTTGATAGTATTAGATATAGGTTAAGTACCTAAGTAAGATAATCTGCACTAATCTATACAATATGTACAATATTGTAAGAAGTGTTTGAGTGTGTTTGTTTGTGTATGCGTGTTGTGTATGTGTGTGTTTGTATTTGTGTGTATGTGTGAGTGTGTGTGTGAGTGTGTGTGGTGTGTGTGTGTGTGTGTGTGTGTGTGTGTGTGTGTGCGTGTGTGTGTGTGTGTGTGTAGTGTGTAGTGTGCGTGTGTTGTGTATTGTAAGTTTGTGATTTTGTAGTAAATAGTAGTAATCTCTGGAACTTCCAGTTGGATTTAATAAAATCATTGTATTTTATAGCCCAATTCTTAAGGAAGGTTATAGGGTACTTAACATTACGCTATACCCCTTAGGAGCCGAGAGAAACGAAAAAAGTAAGGAGTAATGCTAAGCGAAGCATTAGCGAGGGCAAGTGACAGAGGTATGGGTTGGGGAAACAAGATATTTCACACGGATGAAGTCGCGGGCAGAAGGTAGTACTATTAATAAAGCTGACAAGTTAGTTTGTCTAAACACGTTTATCTCTGGAACTATCAGTCGGAACTGTAAAATCATATGGTAGGTCAATTCTTGAGGAAGGCTATAGACTATTTAACATCACGCTAGAACTCTTAGGAGCCAAGCTAAAAGAAGAATTAAGATAGAGCGGTAAACCTAAACGAATAATAGCGAGGGCAGTTGATGCAATTCGACGGGATTGGTCGAAGGATAAGAAATTTCATGCGGGCTGAAGCTAGTACTTCAATTATACTTTGGTAGTAGCTTCCGACCGCTACTTCATCGGTGTCAAATTTTTGTTCCCCTGACCTTTCCTGTCGCATCGAATTGCCTGCCAATGTTCGTCCATTTTTTGTTGCTGTACTGATTTTGAATCACGACATCAGTTTATGCAGAATCAGTATCTAAACCTAATACCTATTTTTTTTTAAACAGATTTCTGTCCATTTAATCTATGTATTTTATTTAATGATGTCATTATTGTATTTGTTTGTCCTCTGTGTGAGACGAAACATTGCCCTGTGAAATAATAAGATAGCGATATTTAGTCTACATTGTTCTTTGAAAATAATTAATACGTTATTGTATACGTATCTGTCTCGAAATAATATCTTTTTACCCGTTATGATTTTCAAAGGTTTGTACTTTTGAAATTATTATATTCTGCGACATATCTCCCTTTTTAATTTCTGCTACATTATCTTTGAGGTCGACCCTTTGTTAATCAAAGTGCTTTGTTTTTAATTTCGGTAAATTAGGCAGGTTTTTATTTCAAGCTTTGTTTTTGATTTCGGTAAATTAGGCAGGTTTTTGTATTTCAATTTGTATTCATTGGCCCGAATTTTTTTGAGTTATTCTGCAAAAGAGTAAATTTATTGACATTGACTGTATTAAAAAGAATTGGCTTTTCTATGCGAAAATGAGCATTTGTGCCCGTAATTCGATGGTACCCTTCAACTCTGTAGCATGTAACATGAAAATTTGATTATTTCAAATAAAACAATGATGAACTTACATCTGTATGTTTTAAAACAGGTAGCAGGTAGTGATCTTTTATTTAAACTAAATAGAAGCTAGTTAAATTATCTGTATATAATTTTCTTCACAAAAGTTTACTGTGTAAGAAATAAAATATTTACGTATCCTTCCAATTATTTTATAACATATTGATTTTAACATTATTGAGTAATGAAAAATATTGAAACAAACAACTTTTCATTTCAACACTCAAACACACATACAATCACACTCACGTATATGTACAAAAGATCGTATTTTCTTTCTTACTTTTTTTTTCTCTTTTGTTGTTTGTATACATATTTATAATGCAAGGGAAGAGCGGAGCCTTCAACTACAGGTATTTCTATGCCTAAATGGAGACTCCTCGATATGCAATGTAAGCTAAAATGATATGTAATAAACTTATTTTATTTATTTTTATTTATTTTATTTACCGTCTAACGTTAATACGAAAATGTATACTGCGGTGGATCAAGCACGTTTAGTCGCTACACTCCGACATCATGGTGCGAGCGAGTGAGAAGATGTGAAAGAAGGTATCGCTCGCGTAACTCGCCGCGCATTTTGTGCGTAAAAATACCTAAATTAGCGCTGCGCCGAAATGTAACAGGGCTCTTAATCATGTGATGTCTGTGAGAGCGAGTGGGCCACGCAGAGTCAGTGCGGTTGGGCGGATGTCATAAGTCTTCGAATTTTTGGTTCTACGACATGCCACTTTCCTCACCATGTTTGTCTTCACCGTTTTGAGAGCAGTGCAGGTGATATAATTTACACAAAGTGCCTGCTTGGCTGTGATCCCACGACCTACAACTCAGAAGTCGCGGCCATTAGCTCTTGGCTGCCCTACACCAAACCGAAAACCAGCATTTATTTCGCTGGGCGGTTTTAGTATGTCTCTGCCTTCTGAGACGGTTGTAGATAATTTTCTTAGCAACGATCAACTTGCAATACTAACTATTTACATGCAAACTAGCTTCAGCAGCTTCTACCGCGTAGATGTCGGAATTCATCTCACTGGAATGTGCTACCGGAATAAAAAGTACCCTATGTATTAATCCAGGTTATATTCGTATACAGTCTATCTGTCTGCCAAACTTTTTTGCGTATCAAACATAAAAATTTCACATTTATAATATTAGTAGGAAATCGGTAATATTACATTAAAAATCATGAGTCTTTCAAACAGCCCGACCTTTAAAAACGTAATCCTAAAGTTATGCCAAAGTAACTCTTATAAATGAATTAATTGCAGACCAAATGGTTCAGTTGTTCTACCCGACTGCGGAAATGATGAAACTTGATAATGTGAAAAGTAAGGCCTTGCTCAGATTTATTGCACTGATAAATTACCAAATTAACGGAATTCTGACTATTCGTTTAATTAGCAAAGTCGGCCAAAGTTCAGATTCGCCGGTAACTGATGGTGGAAATTTTTGAAACGAAATTGTTTACCTACGGGCGGCATTCATTTGGGACTTTTACATTTGCAATCATTAAAAAAAATGACTGGTCAATTTTATTTATTTATTTATTTATTTAAAATTGGTACATAACACCCTAACAGCTATGATTCACCAATGCGATGTTATTACTATATAGATACAAAAAAACAACAAAAATAGCATAAGTACTTAAATTAACAAAAAACACAAGAAATGGTCCTTTAAATATTTTCGATGCACTTCAGTGCTACTTCTGTGAACCTCGTCAGGCTGCAGTGAAATATATCTACCTCTGTTGAAATAATATTTACCAGTCTTATAGCTCGTGATAAGGGGGCAAACTTGTTCAGGTTTGTCCTAGAGTTTGGCTCCAGTAGAGTAGGCGTCGGACGACGCGCGCCCCCGCACCCGGCCGGCGCGCGTAACCTCAGCTCTACGAGCAGATCGGGGTGGTGTAGCCAGCCGCGCAGCACCCGAAACACAAAGCTACAAAGACTGACGTCCCTCCGCACCGCTAGCCTACTGTACGTTTAGTCATGACATTCTTATATAAATCAATTTACTATTAAATAAAATATCGCTAACGGAACGTTATTCCAACCCTGCCACCGAATGGCACATCACTATAAAAATCATACTGCAATCAATTATCATTTTTCAGCCTCAGACATAAGGTTGAGTTCAGAAATAAAGCAAGATTTTTACACAAATTCTTTTTTCCTACCATGTATCGAATCTAACAGCTTTTGGCTTTCCGGAATTGAAAATGTTGAAGTGAGTAAAAATATAGTCGCGGTTTGGAGCGCGTACGATTTTTTTATGCAAATGTGCGATGGACACAGTGTGTCACTTTCAACGTTATTGGATTTTGTTACGGAGTATCGACAATTAATTGACACAGCTGCTCCTGGTAGTCAATGGAAAAAGGAATTTAGAACACCTAGTTACCCACGAGAGCTGTATATGAGCTGAGCTTAGCTTAATTAAAAATACATAAAATTAAACAAACAAACTCCAAAGACCTCAGAACTTCTAATTACAATTTTGAACAAAGAATAAGTTCACAATCAACTTCAGAGAAGTCATGAGTATTGTACCTATTTACGTTAAATTCCAAATTCAAAGTGTTACAAACTCCTGACTTCATAAGAGGAAATAAGCTCTGTTACCTTATTTCCGAGCAGCCGGTGTGCTGAGATGAGCAGCGATGTGTGTATGAAGACGCGAAGTAATTTCTTAGCAATGTCGTCAGCCCGTGTGGTATGGAAATTCGTAACCGGGATTCCAAATTATGAAAGCGCCGAAACTGAAAAGACACGTTGGAAGAACTCATTTCCAAATTTTGTCAGACCTCTTATTCGTCTATTTACAGTTTTCATCAAAGTGTAATCCGAATTTTGAGATAGATTCGTGTTTATTTTTTTAAATCGGAGCGTATTAAAGGAATTCTTAATTTACGATTATTATTAATATCAGATCTTCGAATCAGAACTTTCTTATGAATGCGGCAGTTAATTCTTCATTAAGGTTCACTATAAAAAAGAGAAGTATATTTGATATGATCTAAATTGAAAAAACTAACCTCTTTTTGATCTTGGTTCCATAACTATCAATTATTGCCTTTCCTGTTTTTAACATAAGCATTCTCGTCGGTTATCAGATGTGAATACCTATTATACCAAACAAAATAATTTTAAAAATAAAGTACTAATGCTACAGATATAATCTATAATCAGCCTATAATGTTCCCACTACTGGGAACATTATAAGCATTCTCTGTGAGATGGAGTATGACATAATCCATCAAGCGGATTGGTAGAGGTCACATGTCTTCGAATCTTAAGTTCTAGGACATACCGGTTTCCTCACGATGTTTTCCTTCACCGCTTTGTGAGCACTGGTTATGAAAGACACCAACTATAGTGCTTGCTTGGGTTCGAAACCACAACCTACTACTAAGGTTGGACTTTTAATCCTATTCACTAACTTGACAATTGGAGGGATACCAGGTTTTGACAAAAAAAAGATAGTGAGGAGGTGCAAGAAAGAATGAAATTGAATGAACTTGAAATAATGTACTTACATGCAAACTTTGTAATTTAAATTTAATAACTTGTCTTAAAACAAGATGTGTACTATATCGATATATATGTAGTCTGTGGCTGTCAGAGGAAATAAAATGACTATAGTAAAAAAATAAGCAAAATTACATGATTTTTATATTTAGGTTTGTTTCTATCACAAGACAATAAAAAAGGAAATAACTGTTATTAAAAATTATTAATTATTCTTATAATCCACACCTAAAAATGATTTTTTAACGTTTTATTTAATTTAAAACATTTTTATCATTCATTCTTTATGTGAAATCGTTCACTACCCCGACACTATTAGTTTTAGAATGGTATCATTATTTTGCATTGAACTGTCAAGTTAGTGAATAGGATTAAAAGTTCAACCTTAGTGGGTCGCGACCGGCCGTTGCCACTAGGCAACCACAGCTCTACGGCCAGTCTTAAACTCTCTACAAAAATAATACACATGCAGAAAAAACCATTTCATGTTGCGCACCATGTAGTAAGTATAATCATAAAACTTGGCCCATTTACCCGCAGCGGTCGCCCTTGTCCCCTGACGAATTTACATACAAGAACCAACTTTCTTATTCCCCTAAGTACCGGAAAAACATTCGCAAATGCCGCGATTTGACGTCCAATTGATTTGTGTGGTTTCGAAAGGTAGTTTTACGGCTACAGTATTACGCATTGAATGGCTGGGCCGCCATTCACCTCGAGGGAATGTTCATTTCTGATTTTCCGGATTTATTTTTTGTTTCTTGAATATTTTTTTCTGACTTTCATATTTGGAATACGAATTATTTCTTATATTTTCTGGGTTGTTACTAGGGTGTGAAGTTAGCAATCAAGTACTGTACACATTATTAGCAAAAATTAAGCATATTTTTAATTCTTATGAGAATTTTCAGTTCTTTTCAAACATATATTTTTATTTTATTATTATTTTGGTGTCAAAATGGTTAACAGCTGTGCTGATTGTACTAAACCAATAAGATCAACACAACAAATAAGATGCACGAATTGTGCCTACTATTATCACGCTGTGTGCGTAAACATAACGGAATCACGCAAATTAACCGACGAACAGCGGCAGTGCTGGAAATGCCCTCACTGCCAAAGCAGTGAAACCAGCACTGAACACTTGCGTAATGCCTCTGACAACACCTGTGTCTCATCCCAACATATTTCTACGAACCAAAAATCTATTCAAGTACAGAGTAACCCCGTCTTTCAACTTGTCACAGTGGATTCTAATGCTCTGAATAACATAGCCCTAGAAATGAAGCTAATGCGCGAAAGTGTCACAGAAATGAAGTCCGAAATGAGGTCACTAACCGAACATATCACGCAGTGCAATAGCCGCCTTGACGAATACGGGCACAAAATTGCCCGTGCCGAAGAAAAAATCCATAATCTCGAAAAATGTGCCTCTGAAAACATAATCCTACAAAATACTGTATTGCACCTTAAAGAACAACTCAACTCTCAGGCCCAACAGTCCTTAAGAAATGATATAGAAATCATAGGAATAAATGAAACTCCAACAGAAAGTTTGACCCACATAGTTTGCGTCAGCGCTCATAAAATAGGTGTTGATCTTGACGAGAAGCATTTGGATTACGTGACGCGTGCTGGACCACGCCGCCAAAGGTACGCTAATGGCACAACCGAAATACCATCCGAGTCTGACAACAAGCTTCCCCGACCACTAGTCATCCGATTTCTGAGACGAAACAAACGAAATGAGCTTTTAAGTTTCGCTAAAAATAGACGTAACCTTAACTGCACCGACATTGACATCAAAGGTACCGGAAACATATTCTTTAATGAGCGCTTAACACCAGACAATCGTCGTTTATTTCGTGAATCTCGCCAACTCAGCAAAAATGCAGGATTCAAATACTGCTGGATTAAAAATGGGTCTATTTACATACGTAAACGGGAGGGAAGTCCGCCCATCAATATCACCAGTCTGGACGAACTACATCATCATGTTCCTGGTGCACAAGATTGTACCTCTCTACAAACAAACTCATTTGAAAATTGTAACTAGTACGTACGTTTACTATTCTGCTTTTATTTACTTTTAATTGTTAACTATTTCTTGTCCTATAGAAGTAATTTTTGTTTTTTTATTTAACCGTTAAATATTTTGTGTTCTATAGAATAATTTGGTGTTCATGTTTAGTTTTAACTGCTCATTACTGCCTTGTGTCTTATAAAAATACCTATTCCTATTGTTATATTTTTATTGTTTACTATCTCGTGCTTTATTACCTTTCTGTTCTCGTTTATTTCTAATTGGTAGTAACTGTCTTGCGTTCTATAGGAATACCTACTCATCTTATTTACTTTTAATTTTTAACTTTTATGTGTTTTATTTAATATTGTTTGCTTATTTTTAATTTTGTACTATTTTGCCTCTAATGGAAATTTAATTTGTGAAATGTTTCATGTTAAAATTATGTCACTTACACATACCATCACACACACTTTAAACACACTAAACAACGCGTACCAACATACACTCAGACATTTATTATCGTACAGACGACGTTTCCTGCAGTGTCAGAATATCCTAAAACTTCCAGAAGGTGTTTTCGTTAATCTTGGCAAATGACTCACACTAGCGAGTTGGTCACTGACAGACCCTTTAAATAAACTTTCGTACTCAGAACTAAAATACTACGTTAATGGCATTACTTAACACAGTGCAAGATTTAGACGAATATCTACAAGTAAACTGTCACACCGTTGAAACTATTGAACATCGCTAAGCATTAATGAAAAATACCGAGTCCAACTTTAAAATTCTTTCACTCAATATCAGAAGCTTCCAACACAATTTTGAAAACTTTGCGGTAATGCTACAGCAAACCACTATCTGCTTTGATGTTATTATTTTAATGGAATGCTGGCTGTCTGACGGCAGTATTATAGATCCTCTGCCAGGATATAGTTCATATCGCACAACGGTTCAATAAAATAAAAACGGAGGTGTTATTTGCTTAGTGAAAACGGATTACAAAACTGTAGCAATCGAACCTTTAATATCAGACGCAGATCTCATAACTATCGATGATAAAATTGCAATACTAGGCATTTATAGATCTCCTTCGTTTAGTAATATCGAGCCATTTTTAAACTCACTGGATACCTTACTAAGCTCACTGGTTAATAAACAATCATTGATTGTCACTGGTGACATTAATATTGATATTTGCAATCCTGTCAATAGTCAATCATCAGAGTACCTAACTTTTATGTCCTGCCATGGGCTACTTCCTGCCATAACCAGCCCAACCAGGGACAAAGCGTGCCTATACCACATATTTATAAAAACTCAGAACAAATGCTTTGGGGTCGTATGCAAGTCTTCAATCACTGATCATGATATAGTTATTGCTAATATTTCCTTACGCAAACCTTCAACCAGTGCAGCAAAAAGATGGATAAGTAAATTAGACACCGAAGCTGTTATTGCTGACCTAAACTGTGTTGACTGGTCTGTCATCACAAATGACACGAATGTAAATACCGCAACCACTTAATTTACGAACATTGTTATCTCTATTGCGGATAAACACACGCGAAATGTAAAAATTGGTAGGAAACTGGCATGCATCAAACCTTGGATCACCCCGGGACTAATAAGATGCATGATTCATCGCGATAAGTCGCATAGTGATTGTAAGTCTAACCCTGATGACCCCGTTCGAAATAAAATATATACTCGATACAGAAACTTTTTTTCCAAACTTCTTTCAAGAATTAGAACTGACTACAATAACCAACAGATTATTGATAGCAAAAACAATCCAAAACATCTCTGGAAAGCAATAAAATCAATAGGTCACATATCTCCTAAAAATAATGAAACCTCTCAATTACTGATCCCCAATAGAGAAAAAGAAATCTCAACTCCTGTAATTCACATTTTACCTCAGTAGGAACCCGTCTGGCGGACAAAATACTAGAAAAACTAAATCTAACTCATGAATCTTTAATAAATACATACACCTCATACACATCAAACCCACATTCTCTTCTCCTTGAACCGACAGATGCTTACGAGATTACCAAAATTATATCGGAACTCAAAGACGATAGTGCTCCAGGTCCTGACAAAATTTCGATTTCACTTATCAAAAGAACTTTAAAATCCTTACTTATACCAATGATGCATATCTTCAACTTGAACCTTGAGACCGGTACCTTCCCAGATTGTTGGAAAATAGCTGCAGTTTCCCCAATCCACAAAAGCGGTCCCAAACATTCACCAGACAACTACAGACCTATAGCATTACTAAACTCTGTCTCTAAAATATTAGAGAGGATAGTTAACTCCTGTCTTATTTCTTTCATTGAGAAAAATCATCTTATCTCTAATAATTAATTTGGCTTTCGGAGGAATAGGTCAACTGAAGACGCAGCCACTCTTCTTGTTGACTGTGTTTCGTCTCATATTGAGAAAAATGAAAAATACCTTGCTATCTTCCTTGATCTTGCAAAGGCATTCGACACGGTTTCAACAGGCCTACTCCTCAAGAAACTAGAATGTGTAGGAATACGAGGAATTTGCCTTGAATTGTTCAAAAGCTACTTGACAAACCGAAAGCAGTACATAAAAGTAAACTCGTATTCTAGTGATAAACTCCCCATAGACTTTGGAGTTCCACAGGGCAGTGTACTTGGTCCCACGCTTTTCATTGTCTACATTAACGACATACTTAAACTCTCTGTAAATAATGCTGAAATAATAACCTATGCAGATGACACAGCCGTAGTATTTCATGGAAAATCGTGGGAACATGTACACCGGCTAGCAGAAGAAGGATTGGCACAAATTGCGCACAACCTACAATGCTTCTAACCCACCGATACACTTAAAACTTCAACTACATCAATGCTCTTCTAAAATTTCTACAGTCTCTTGCGACTGTCCTCCTCTTGAACGTACCTCTTCTATTAGATACCTCGGAATTCTTATCGACAATCACCTCACATTTAAGCATCATATATCAAAAATTTCTGGCAGAATTAGGAAACTCATTCACACTATGCATAAGCTACGAGACTGTCTACCGATAGACACACTACAACAAGTGTACCTAGCGCTTTGCCAATCAGTAATCCAATATTGCATCAGCGTGTGGGGTAGTGCTGGAAAGACCTACTTGATTGAAGCTGAAAGAGCACAGAGAGCGCTTCTTAAAGTAACTTTTAAGAAGCCATACCGGTTTTCCACCGATTTACTCTATCATGAAACTAGAGTTCTTAGAGTCCGCCAGCTTTTCATTCTTTCTGCCTGCATTAAAACGCGAAAAAAATTTTAAGAGCAGGCCCGACTATTAATCAATCATAAATAAAAGAAATTACAGACACCCAGTCACCTCATTACTAGCTAGACGCTCCCCGAACTACTCTCTCATTAATACATACAATAAAGTTTGTAAACTGTGCGATATTAAAAATACTACCGCATTCGAATGTAAGAAAATTGTAAAGAAAATGTTGCATAATACTAGTTATGACGATTCGGAACAATTAATATAACGACCCCGACCTGACACTGAATCAAAACTACACACATACACGCCACACATACACGCCACACACAAGCCACACATATACACCAAACACACACACCACACAAACTTTTACACATACACTCATACCATTACACTACAGAAATCACCTCTCTAGTCTCCACTCTGTTATTCGTATCCTGAGCCCCAAGATCAGACTAACTGTCTAGTTTGGGGTTCACTGGAAAATAATATACTGTAATTAGCTGTAGGTAATATTTAAGCCACTCATGTCGTCTAAACTTAATGTTAACCTATGTTTGCTTACTGTATTACCTGGACAATAAATATTTTTCTCTATTTTCTATCTTCGATTAAGAACTCTCAACGTCTCGCGACCGTTGTTCCTTACAACGGTCGCGAGACGTTGAGAGTTCGTAGCGAAGAATTTGCGAAATAATTGCGTTCGTTAGATCACTTGCTCCAATGTTATTACTTAACCTTTAGTAATTCTATTCATATTTACGATATTTGAGGATTGAAACTATGTATAAATTGGACACTTTATAATCACAATTACCTATAGTTTCCCCTATAGAAAAATCCAAAGTAATCTCTAAAAAATAAAATAAACCCTTAATACAGTGTTCACGGAAGTTCATATATTTTTTAATATCTAATAACAAAACTATATGTTTTCTGTAACATATAGATTTTACGTTTTCAATTTGTAATATGTTTTAATAATACGAACGAAATACCTGAATTAATAATAATAATATCTTAGGACAACCAACACACCGTTATCTGATCCCAAACTAGGCAGAGCCTGTATTATGGAAACCAGACAACTGATAAATCTATACTAATATTATAAAGCTGAAGAGTTTGTTTGTTTGTTTGATTGAACGCGCTATCTGAAAAAGCTAGAAACCATAAAAATTACCGGAAATGCCCTAAAAATGTTCGATTCCTATCTCAAAAACAGGTCGCAGTTAGTTAAAATGGATAATAATTATCAAAGTGGCGCATTACCTATAACGTGTGGAGTTCCCCAGGGATCAATTCTAGGGCCCCTGCTCTTCCTCATCTACATAAATAATATTCAGGAACTCAAATTACATGGCCATCTTACTCTATACGCAGATGACACTTGTTTATTTTATTTCGGATCTTTCATCCATGATTTAGTTACCCAAGCACAAGAAGATTTAAACACCCTTTTTTCGTGGTTTCATTATAATCTACTTACGATAAATATTTCTAAAACATGTTATATATTGTTTAAAGCAAAAAATAAAATAATACCTCCATTTAATCCATTACTTATCAACAATATACCCTTGCAGCAAAAAACTTGTGAAAAATATCTTGGACTTAGAATGGATAGTTCTCTGTCGTGGTCTGTTCACATAGATCATATAAAAACAAAACTGACGTCATTACTTGGATCCCTCCGAAACATAGTTCGATGTATTCCACATAAACTGCGTCACACCATCTATAACACCTTACTAAAACCACACCTACTATATCTGGTTGAAATTTGGGGCAGTGCGGCCAAAACGAAGCTAGCAAGCCTCCAAGTCGCACAAAACAAAATAATAAAAATGATTTTTAACTACCCGTATTTAACATCAACATGCAAAATTTATGAGGAAACCCAAATAATGAACATTAGACAGTTATATATTTACAACACATGCATTTTTATTCGTAAGGCACTCAACAAAAGTGTTCAGACCAATTTATCGTTTACAAAAATCAAACAAGTTACACAACGTAGTAGTCGCAGGGCTAGTTATTTGATTTTACCGAGGATGAGAACGAAGTTTGGCAAAAAAATGTTAAATTTTGAAGGAGCACAATTATATAACAAAATACCCTCACATATAAAAAAATTGCACTCATTCCATGCATTCAAAACACAATTAGCTGCATATTTAATGAAAAATACCACCTTTCCCAAAACCTGAATGCATTGGGTGGGTGTAAAATTATTTCAATAACGTCTGTGACGAACGTTTAATATTAATAATTAACTGTAAGCATTGTTCTCATGTAAGTGACTTTGTGTCTTTTTTGAGAATAAATATCTTTAAACCTGAACGCGCTAATCTCAGGAACTACTGGTTCGAATTTTAAAATTCTTTTTGTGTTGAGTAGCCTATTTATCGAGGGAGGTTATAGGCTATATAAAATTACGCTACAACTAAGAGGAGCGGAGCAGTAATGAAAAATGTTGCAAAAACGGGGAAAATTTATTCCTTTTGAGAGTTTCCGTTGCGTGCGTTGCGTAAACGGTTAAAGTAACGCAAAAATTATGTATAACGGAATTGTTCTTTTTAAAAAGTTCTAAAAAAAGTTCGCGAGAGCATGTGTTATCTTTTAAGGTTGACTCACTATAACTCAAAAGGAGCGAGCAGCAACGAGCAGGCAAATCGATGCGACGGGAAGGGTCAGTGGAGCAAAAATTTGCCGCGGACGAAGTCGCGGGCAGAAGCTAGTATAGTTATATATTTCTAAATACAAACATAATATAGATAAATTACACTCAGACACAGAACAATTGTGCTCATCATCAGAGCGCCCGGGATACAATAAAATTGACCGACCACTCATTCTATGTACAATTCAAGATCCAAGTGCCTATAAGAATTTAATAAACACACCGAACATGCACAATGCATTCTCACTTGAAGACAAGCAATTGATATTCGAACTCCATTCGCTTTCGAAGACAAAGTGTGTTACGCTCCAAATTTTCAGAAAATTTACGAGATAAATTCACTAAAACTTTGCAGGTGAGCCTTGAGACTTTGACCCAATAAGAAAATGGCTGCGGACGCTTTATAGAACAAGTGAAGTGACGACAAACAGATAGGATCAGCGTAGAAGTGTTGGACATACTTAGATCCTCACAGACGTGTGTGCTTCAAAATTAGAATTCGGGACGAAACTCTAAAACAAAATCCCATCAAAAACATAAATGTGAAATGAGAGCCAAGTTCAATATATGCCTTGGTTGTTGACTTCAACGACAAAAGAAGTGAAATCTAAATGGGTGCCAAGTGCAATGGTCAGTCCTGAAATTTATTTGTAACTACATACAATATAATTTCTTCTTATAACTTAGCATAATATACTGTAGCCTAAGGTCTGACTTGGCTAGTTCTCATATACGAATTATTATATTCGATGGCTAGTTTCTACCATCAAGCAAAATTTTCGGAATAATAAAATAAGAACCGACAAGTAACGGGTTTAGAACTTACGAAGGCTATAATATGATTCGTATATGAAAACTAGCCAAGTCAGACCTTAGGCTACAGTATATTATGCTAAGTTATAAGAAGAAATTATATTGTATGTAGTTACAAATAAATTTCAGGACTGACCATTGCACTTGGCACCCATTTAGATTTCACTTTTTTTGTCGTTGAAGTCAACAACCAAGGCATATATTGAACTTGGCTCTCATTTCACATTTATGTTTTTGATGGGATATCATTACTTTTTGTACATAAATTATTAGTAGGTACTTATTTATAACAAAATGAATACCAAATGGTTTTTGTAATAACAGTAATAAGTGTTCCTAATAGAATCAATTAAGTGAAAAATTATAATAAAATGATAAAAATTTACCAGTTTCTGATTTATTCCTTGGTATTCACTTAATTACCTATCTGCATGCCAAATTTGAACTTTCTAGATCATCTGGAACTGGGTTAGAGTTTTGATCTATAGGTCAGTCAATGATAAAAATGACGATTTTTGGACGTTAATATCTAAATAACCGTTTGAGATGTGTTTATGAAATTTAGAGCACATATGTATCTTGCAAGTTCACTATATGAGCCAAATTTGACACGTTTATGTGAAACAGTTTTTGAGTTATGAGGAGGTCAAAAGTGGCTCCAAATGGTTCGTGTAATATTACACACGGTGCTGCTCGCCAGTTCTGTTACTTGAACTTGGCTTGACACGCTACCGCATGTCTAGATATAGGATCATACTGACCGTTTTATCATCTAATCACGCTAGTTCGGTTCAAATAACAGTGAAATCAAAACTTTATTTCATCTAAGTAAGTTAAAACAAAAAGATGAAAACCATTATCGAGTTTCGAATTATCATCCAATACCGCACAACCCTTAACTTTTCAAATGCAAATTGAGTTTACTCTTAAGTTGTTAAGAGCCTAACTTCGGTTTTCCTTCACCTTATTTGATGGATATTATTAATTAAATTAAAGGTTCTAATTCAAGATGGTAGATATTAGGCCCTAGTGGCAACAAACAACTAGGTATATACTTTTGGGGCTTGATAACAACTTTGACACGTGTTTTGCGATCAACCTTGCAATCTCTAATAGGTTTGAAGGTAGGTTCTTGGTGTAAGTTTCAAATAAAAAGACATGATTATAGGTAGAGGTTTTACATTCTCGCATTAGCGTCAGTCTTTTTCATCATCATCCATCTTATCAGCTTTTTTTATTACAAAATGACAGCATTGGCTTTTGGACCAGCTGCGAGTAAAGCAATATTACGTTCAGCATTTTACACTAAGTGTAGTCGATAATTGAGAGATACTACATCACTGTCATTATTACATGCTCAAAGTCATCTGTAGCGACCTAGCTGTGACTCCATTTTTCATTGCACCTAATTTTGTTAGCGTCGAGTCTATCCTTAACTGACCATAGAAACGCCTACAAACATCCCATTAAGTAACACCCTAACAAAATAAATTACGTGTCTTAAAACTCTGTCCATATATTTCTCCATTTGCACAGGTAGACGCCTCACCGCCATTCTCGGGTCGTGATGGAATTTCGATAAACGCCGCCGGCCGCAGACGACGATCCGATGCAAAAATTGACGTTCTTGGCAATCTTCCTCCAAGATATTATACAGCATAGTAAATGGCAGGAGATGAGGTTGATGTGAAGCTTCCTTATATTGTTGGGTAAAGTGCTTGGAATTCCTGCTTTAAAGAACCTGTTTATTGCATTTTGGAAGGGATAAAAATCATCCATCATTTCATGTTGTGACGTGGTAGGCTTATCCTGCAACGTGCACCCCTGTCTCCGATACCAACTCAACAAGGCTCTGTAAACAGAATAATTAATTGTTAAGTAGGTAAGTAGGGCTGCAGTAAATATAGGGGACAGCAAAGATTAATTATGCAGGTAAGATTCAACTGTTAAATACTTTTTAGAATCCGTGTTTTTTGTAATCTTACGTCGGAGAGTGTCTAGTGCCTAATTAAATATTCCGCGGTACTTGAATGATTACATGTTTATAAGACAATTGATTAGCTACACTAGCAACATAAATCTTCAACCGTTTGCTATTGCATTATGTGCTAGCTAGACACAACAAAATCTTAGTAACAACAGGCAATATTTACGGACACAATTTTCGGTCTACCCTTAAAATTACTGGTCGTCTTAAAGTCTCTAGATAAGGGAGGCCTAACAAAAGTAACTTCGCCAAAAGAACCCGTTTTACAGGGTATAAAAAGTATATTACGGAAATAAGACCCTTCGTCAGTCTCAGGTGAGATGTTTTCAGGTTTTACCTTCATTAATTAGTTTGGGTAAAAAGACGTAATTAACTGGAGTTTCTTTGGCTTTTTTAGGATTTTTTGCGATTTCCTGGAATCGTTCTGATCCGATATAATCTGTCTTGTTGCTATGAATACCGCTAATTATTTTCAGCGAATATTTGCAGACCTTAAAATGAACGTGAGCCACTCGTGTTTGGAAAAGTTATTATAAAAACAATATACTTTCATAGGCTTGATCATTATACCCTCAATTTTAAAGTGAAACTGAGTTCTATGAGAACGATGGATTTTGTAATAAGATTGAAGAGTGTTCGAGAATGTTTTTGATGATTGAGCTTGGCATATAAAAAGCGGATTGTTAGAATGTGCGGACAGTTCAGTTACGAATGCGATACAGTGAACTACAAGCAAAACATTGAAGTACAAGCGAGACAAGTGTTTCTGATAAACCTTTCTGATTATTGCAGTATTTATGATCATTTTTAACCGACTTCAAAAAAAGGAGGAGGTTTTCAATTCAACTGTTTGTTTTTTATGTTTGTTACCTCATAACTTTTGACTGGGTGAACCGATTTTGATGATTCTTTTTTTATTTGAAAGCTGGTACTTTTCAAATGGTCTTATTTTAATTTGGTTCCATTCGGACAATAGAATCCAAGTGAAAACCATATAAGTCTTAAATTTGCATTAAGTATTTGCGCGACAAATGAACGAATACCGCGATTAGATTAGTGCGGGGTATCTACCATAACTAAAAAGTTAAAAAAAAAACTTATTTTAACAACTTTAATAACAACCGACTTCCTTAAAAAAACACTACAAAATCCTTTAATTGCGGAAGTCGGTGGTAAAAAAAAAACTTAAATACAGATCCTAAGACACCGAATTCCGAAATTAAAGTTATTTTTGACTTTGTAGCGTTTTGTTTAAGGAAGTCGGTTGTTATTTTTGTGTAAAAAGTTTTTATATTAAATAAACAGTTAGTGTTTTTGGTAAATTTGGTTTAAATTTACTCATCCCGAACCCCAGCGCGTAACAATAGTGTTTCATTTGCTAGTAGTAACCTACTGTGATATTCCAAAAGCAATCTGAGTTCCTCACTTATATCCTAGTGTACTTACTTACCTGTGCAAATACAACATCTAGTTGAGTCGGCCACGATCCCAGTTTCAGCAGGTGAATGTTTCACGAAAAACTCCCCGAAATATTTTAGGCAAATTCATACGTGATGTGTGTTGTTCCATTTTTTTCTGTTTTCATGACACTGTTAGGAACAGAATAATTTATTTTATCAGTTTATAGGATGAACGACTATTGAGTTTGCTAGGAAAAGAATTTGGCGTCGGGATCATAGAACTTTTTAAAGGGTGTTGGGTTTTGGCCCGTCTTTACCGTCTTTTATTCCATTTCTGCGTCTCTAAAGAAAAAAAAAATCTGTATAAGTAATCCTTAGTCGTATTTTAAGACTTCATTAGCAGCCTATAATGTTTCCACCGTTGGTGAATAGGCCTCTTCTCGGTAAAACTGGCACTATCCACTTTGCAGGTTGGTAGATATCACATGTCTTCGAATTTTTAGTTCTAAGACATGCCAGTTTCCTCATGATGTTTTCCTTCGCCGTTTTGAGAGCAGTGGTGATGAAATAATTTACACAAAGTAAAGCGTCTGCTGGGGTTCGAACTCACGACTACTCGTAAGTCGCGGCCGTTACCACTTGGCCACCACTGCTCCGATTACTACTGATTTTACAATTAAAATACTGTATTTCAGTCCGTTTTAATGCGCAAATGGTGCATTAAAACTGATCGAAACACAGTATTTTCACCTGCTGACACTAATCGAGGCTTACGTAATAGATGTCATATTTGCGCACGTAAGGAAGGTCCACTAGGATATACATAAGTGAGGTACTCAGATTGCTTTTGGCATATCACAGTAAGTTACTACTAGAAACTGAAACACTATTAAAAGTGTTGGTAGTGCTGGAAACTGGAATTACATTTTCAGATTACATACCCACTCAGCGCTGTCATTGAAAACCCAGGCTTAATCGGTTGAAGGACACTAAACGAGATACAATAGAAGTTTTATTGTTAGTACGTCTAGGGGCCATTATTGTCCCGCAAAGTGTAAAAGTTAGGCCCTCTAGCGTCCGCAATTTACCGTCGAATTACGTCACTGAAGCGTAAGTTTTAGCCGACTACGGCAAAGCAAAAAGGAGGGTTATGATTTTAACTGGTATGTATGTGTGTGTTCACCTGTTTCCTCAGAACATTTAAACTACCTATCATAATTTGTCAAATGACGTTGGAAGCGTCTTGAATTTGTCGCTAGTTTAGGCAATGTCACGTCACATTAAATTAATAAGGCGGCCTCTAGAGAAATAAGAATACATTCTCATCCGAAAGCCGTGACCGTATGCGACCTACGTTAAAACAAGACATTCCAACAGTAGTAAGCGATCATGAGCAGTGGTGGCCCAGTGGTAACGGCCGTGACTTACAAGTAGTAGGTCGTGAGTTCGCACCCAAGCAGGCGCATTACTTTGTGTAAATTATTTCATCGCCACTGCTCTCAAAACGGTGAAGGAAAACATCGTGAAGAAACCGGCATGTCTTAGAACCAAACATTCGAAGACATGTGACGTCTACCAACCCGCACTGGGCCCGCGTGGTGGATTATGGCCCACTCCCTCTCACCGAGAGGAGGCCTGTGTCCCAGCAGTGGGAACATTTTAGGCTGATGATGATGAAGCGATCATGACCTAGGGCATAGGGGCATACGACCACGGCTCACATAGTTTTTTAAGCGTGAATTTTCAGTATTAAGGTTTTAGTTTTGAAGTTATTGAATTAATTTCAATAAGTTAGTGTTTCCCTAGAGAGCGTTTTTTTGACTCTCGCTAACCGTATAGTCAAACTCAGCTGCAATCATATTCATGACAGCCGTCACTGTGGCCGATATGTTGTGGCCACCGCTGTCATAGAAAACCCAAGCTTTACGAACCAAAATTACTTTTTCATCCCACTATCTCGGAAAGAGTATTTTTAATCTTCAATATCTGAGTGGAAAAGCCGTTTTTATTCTCTAGAGGATAAAGTAAATTGAATTTAGAACATCGTGTGCACTAAGTTTGTGAATTAAAAAAAAACATTAAACCTATTTACTGCTACCTCTATGGTGCCGAATATATCATACAACTTTTTTTTTTAATTTGTTAAAAACTCAGATTCGGAACCTTCTTGGTGTTCTTTTTTCAATTTGCTTTGTACGCGGTTCTTTACGCGGCATTTTTTCACGTCATTGTTAAACCTTAATAGACATGGGCAAAGTTGTTATATTTCAATCACGGTGACTGTTGTTCCAGTTCCAAAAAAATCACAGTGAAAAATCACCGTGACTTTGTCACGTTGATATTTGGATAACGTACGTCGGATAGGTACTTGGATCGTCTTGTTATTGTTATGTGACTATAGACGGTTTGAAAATGAAGTCGTTTATTCGATTAAAATAAATATCGCCTGCAGCTGTAATCGGTTTTATTATATGTATACGTATACACGTACGTGTCCACGTATGTGTTTATATGTATACAGAGTAACGGAGTGCTAAAAAAATTGCATGCAAAATTGCATATTTTACTTACAATCTGTTGATCAAAATATCCTTCACACTTAACACAGGCTTAGGACTGTCGCATAGGTTTTAAGACTATGCGGCGTGTTTTTTATTTTGATCAACTATTTACATTGATTTTATATGTACATTATTTACAGTTTTACACGATACTTTAAATTTTTATTTGGTTTTATAATTTGAATTTAAAAATAAAAGCTGTTGCATTTTTCTAATGCCAAGCCTTGTACGTCTCTCGTTCATAATACTCCCGGCTTTAGAAAAGAGCCTCTCACAGGGTACAGAAGTAGCCATAAAATTTAATTTCTTTCTGGCCAAAACTGCTAAGTTGGGAAAGCTGTGTTTGAAAGTCTTCCACCATTCTAATGGGTTTTGCTGTCTCCCCGTAACAGGTAACTCCAAGTATCTCTGTACTTTCAGCACTGCCTGCGATCTAGGTGTGCCTTCAGGGCGCACTGTGTTAACTATTTTATCATATTCGTCCCAAATATCAAACTTACTTCTTTTAGCTATGGGTTCTTCTGCGGCTTCTACATCTTCTCTTTGCTGAACTGGCAAATTTTTATTTATATTGGCAGTGACAAGGTCAATTACTGTTTTTTTAATATCAGCAGCGACAATCTGATTTTTAAACACATGCAGTTTAAATCGTGGATCTAGCATTGTCGAAACACCAATCGTCTTACTAGCCTCGAGATTAGCGAATCTTCTTTCAGTCTCCGATCTCAAAGAACTTATCAGGTTTTTAGTTATTTCGTGAAGACTGTCCGCAAAATCTTCCTCCATTGGGTCTTCAGTAATCTGAAGCATTTTATTCAGGGCCGAAATCAGACCTCTAGTCAAAATGAGTATTTGACTCCCAGATACATAATTTTCCCCGCTCATCGCTTCAGTTATTTGTTCAAATGGCTTGAGTACAGTGCATAACTCGCGACATAAACGCCATTCCTCGGCAGACAAGGTTTCCCATTCCACGTCAGTCAAAGCCATAGTAGCTTTAATAGCTTCTTCCAGGTCCACAAAGCGTTGCGACATCTTCAAAGTAGAATTCCATCTAGTAGATACATCCTGAAGTACCTTTCTAGGGATTGCAATATCATTTTGTTTTTGGTATATTAATAATTTTTCAGTGGCTTTTACACTTCGTTTATAATGTGCGACAATACTTTTCACTTTCGTTATTACTCCTGATATTGATTCATTTGCAGTGCTTTCGGTGGTACAACTTCTCACTATTAGATTGATTGAATGGGCATAACATCCGAAATGCTTAAAGCCCATTTTTTCGACAGCACATTTCATATTACTAGCATTGTCTGTGACAGTGATTAAAACTTTGTCTTTCAGTTTCCAATTTTGAAGAATACGTAAAACATTATCTTTGATATTTTCGGCCGTATGTGAACCACTCAGAGGTGCGCATTCTAATAGGACTGACTTTAAAGAAAACTCCTCATCAATATAGTGGGCTGTGAGTCCTAAGTACGCATCGTTGTTGCTAGACGTCCAAATATCTGACGTCAAACAAACACTAAGTGCTTCGCGTTCGAGTTTCTCTTTTGTTTCTGTTAAGCATGTCTCATAAAGTGCAGGTAGGTAGTTGTTAGAGAGTACTTTCCTGTTCGGTAAGGTGTATGAGGGATTCAACCCTTCAACAAAGGCCTTAAATCCTCTATCTTCGACAATAGAAAACGGCTGATAATCATAAATAAATAAAAGCATCAACAAATCATCTAACCTTTTTTTTTCGTTAGGTGTAAGTTTTCTTTTTAGATATTTAGCCATAGGTTGATTCTGTAATACTATGTTGGTATTACCTAAACTATTTGTCACATTTTCAGAGTTGGATTTTGACGTAGTTGGCACATTTGACTTTTGTAGTTGCTGCACATTCGCATTGGAGGTGGAAGCCGTCGTAGAGTCCGATAGTGATTGCGGGATTTGCGGGTTTGATTCTGATGTAGTTGGTGCAACTGGAACAGATTGCACTGACTGCTGTTTTGTAGAAACAAACTGCACAGTTGGGTGTTTTCGATCCAAGTGTTTTTTTAAATTGGAAGTTGAAGATTTATAGCTTAGCTTAACTTTACATAACTTACAAATTGCGACCTTATTTACACTGTCCCCAAAATCTTCAAAACAATTCCATATATGACTAGTTTTCATTTTGCGTGAGTCCGCCATACTGGCTGAGAGCAGTTTTTATAAACACTAAATACACTGAACTAATCACTATTATTTACACAACGAATAAACTAATTACTAACACTTTCAACAATTACTTGCACGTCGTATTTTGCATAAACGCACCAATTTCTAAGACAAATTATCTTATTCAAGACAAAAATGGCGCCAAATTATAAGTGCACTTGACAGACAAATTACAATGAGCTGAGTCAAAGTTCTATACGCACCTTCTCGCTCGCGCGTTTACTAACATCACGAAATTATACGACTTTCTCCGAACGGTATTCCGAAGTTCGGAGTCGAGCGGCCGCGGGCGGACGTTCCGATTCATTATCGTTCCATATTAAACATGAACCATCGCAGTGACCAGAGTGAGACGGAATAGATGTGACGAAAAGGAACAACGTTATTTTGGAACGACGTTATTTTCTAAAAAGTCACTGTGATATTCTCAGGTGACAGATCACTGTGATTTTTTCACTGTGACGTTATTTATCACCCATGTCTAAAACCTTATATTAAAAACAAGAAACTTGAAAACAAGTGAAAAAATTAAAATGAGTGATTCTAGCGACGAGGAAGTTTGCTTGACGCCAACAATGCGCAAATGAGCTTTCTCCCTCAACAATCACGCGAGAAGTATTTAAAACAGTACGATATGTTCAACACGTGGCGACTAGCAAAAGGAGCCAAAACTTTCTCAGAAAACGTTTTGCTGGCATATTTTATAGAATTATCCGAGAACAAGAAAGCAAGCACTCTATGGAGTACGTATTCGATGCTAAAAGCAACAATAAAGATAAAAAAAGACAAACATATCGATACCTATCCTAAATTAGTGGCATTTTTAAAAAGAGCCTCATCTGCTCATCAACCAAAAAAATCGAAGGTTTTCACAATATCTGATATTGAAAAGTTCCTTAACGAAGCACCCGATTCCGTATATTTGGCGGCAAAAGTAAGTCAGTTGCACATTCAGTATCTACTTAAGTATATTAATCTCAATTAAATAGTATACTTAGTAGATGTTGATAGGCATAATTATGCGTTCATATCAATTTTATTCATTTATCTACTACAATACTCTTTACGTTACAGGTTGTTCTTATTATTGGAATAAACGGAGCATATCGAACTAATGAACTAACACAACTCAATGTCAAAAACATTGAGAAACATTCAGATGACTTACTATTAATTAATTTACCTAATGCAAAGACAAAAAGAGACCGCAACTTCGTCATTCGCAAGGAATACGTAACGATTGTTGAGAAATATCAAGCCTTACGCCCGCCTAACACTCCAATCAATCGATTTTTCTACAGTATCGCAATGGAAAGTGTGTTAGACAGCCTATGGGTACTAATAAAATTGGCAGTATCCCACGAGAAATAGCAACATTTCTTGAACTTCCAGAACCCCTGTTGTACACGGGTCATTGTTTCCGACGAACTTCAGCCACACTTTTGGCTGATTCCGGAGCTGATCTCCTGTCCCTTAAGCGCCACGGAGGCTGGAAGTCCAATGCAGTTGTAGAGGGATACATAGAGGATTCCATCCAAAATAAGTCTAAAACATGTGAAGGCATCGTAGGAGCCATTACACTGAAAGAGCCTCAATCGGATCCTTGGACTGGCCCTTCTACATCAAAAATAAGCCGTTATGAAACACCTAACCATCTCCCTCTCTCTCCAACATTCACGCCAAGGGAATCCGATGAATCGGTACAACTATTAAGTATGACAGATAGTTTACCGAAAAACAGTACAGAAGTGACTAACACCAATATTACAGTACCAAACAAAAATATTACACTCAATTTAAATAACTGTAGCAACGTTACTTTAAAATTTTCTTAATTATACCTTAGTATTATTTTGTTATAATTTAAAGATTATTCTGTAATACTTACCTGTCATAATGTAGTAATGAATACCTAAACTGAAATAAAAGTGTACCTATCTTGTGATTGTAAAGGTTTTTTGTTTTGCATTTAGTCATTTCCTCGCTGAGGTGGAATGAAAAGTTACGTGTTGCACTCGAGTGCAAAGATTTTTCACCTCGTGCTCTTTTGATTCCCTCGCTTGCTCGGTCATCAAAATTGAACACGTGGTTAAAAAGCAACTTTGCACTCTTGTATAACAAATAACTATTAAGAGTTGTATAGTCCAAAGTTTGTCCAAGTAGTTAGTCCCATTTCTTCTCGTGGGTATCGTGGGTGGCGACAAAGGAACTTACTACAAAATGGGCAGCAGCGTTCTCCATGCATTTTACCACCATACAGAAAGTTAGTACGGTATAGACCATACTGCCCGCCTACCAAGCGTGGTGATTATTGCAACCCTCTTTGGGGAAGGCCTATGTCTAGCAGAAGACGTCTTTTGGCTGAAATGATGATGATGATGATGATGATGATGATGATGATGATGATGAATCCAAATAGTATCTACTTTCATTGCGAACAAATACCTCTCTCAGGATCTCATTAAAAATTCTTAACTCTAGGCATAGGAAATAACTCTTTAGAAATAGTTTTGAAAAGTCTCGTGTCGAACTTAATAATTGGTTTAGCAAGTTTTAAGGGCAAAGTGTCGTCTTTCGTCTCGTTTTGTCGCCCTTTCAAAGTAAAGGACAAAGGTTCGAAAATCACAAAGGTTGTAAGACAACAGGGACATGTAAAGTCACATTACAAAAGTTTTTTGCTCTTGTTTGATGCTTGCTTTTGTTTATTTTGTTGTTTATATTTTAATCGACGAAAAAAGGAGTAGATTCTCAAATCGACGTATATTTTTTTTTAATGTATGACCACGCAAATCCTTTTACTGAGTAGTCGCAAGGATGTAAGTACCTCAAAGTTGGTCCCATTTAAAAATGAAAACCAAAATCCAGCACTAAGTCTTAAAAAAAATTATCCAAAATAAAACATTTGAACAAAATATTAAATCGACGAATAAATAAACTGAAAGGAAAAAAGAAACCTTTTGATCTTCCAGTTATTTTTATCATCATTATCATCATCATCATCATTTCAGCCGAAAGACATATGTTTCCCCCAATTTGGGGGGTTTGCCGTAATCGCCACGCTTGGCAGGCGAGGTGGCGATCCGCTGGTCCAATGAGTTATTTTTATCGTTGGTTAAATTTTATATTAGGCCCTTTTCTTTAAGGGAAGTTTTAGTATGTGATACATGTGCCAATTAAAGGCACACTTGTTCAAAGCTTATTTTAATACAAGAGATAAATAGTGAGCTGTTCATCTCTTGTATTAAAACAAGCATCATCCTCATGAACGAATTGCAAAAAAATCAAAAAAACGCTACCTTAAATTTTCACAACTCACCACGCACTTCAACGACAAGAATTCCAATCAAATCAAATCCCAAACACAAATTGAAACATGCTGGTAGGAACCCTTTTAATTTTCCAATTTTCCGCACTATCAATCATCCGTAGTTGCCTAATAGAAAGGTCAACACGTATATTACGCTAATAAATATCAGCTGATATTTCACCGAACATTATTGTTTTAATAAATCATTGACAGATTTCGGTGGACCTAAAATGCGGACATAACTTTTTAATAAGCACCCTCTGTAATATATGACTACTCTGTGGTTTGTTTTAATTTGTTCCATTCATTTTTCAATTTTGGAATACTCGCTCATTCTCTATTGACAAAAGGCCTTTCCTTTGCAGAGGGTCTACTACCTATAGACCTGCTGAGTATTAGGCACTTCCATCCATTGAGATATTCTTTTTTTTAATGTATCATATAACTCAACCTACCTGCTTGTGGTGACTGGTCGTCTTGCTGACCATGTTTTTTGTTATTGTTACTTGTATTAACTGTTATTTTCTATTTAACTGTTATGTTAGTTAGGAGGTCCTAGTTTAACTCTTGTAACTTCAACTTAGCTGTATGTATCAATTTGCATCGTTGAATATGTAAGCGGGCACGCCCTTTATGCCTGGAGGCTTTATTTACGTTTTAAGTTCTGTTTACGATTTTGTTTTATTATTTATTTTAGCTTGAGTTTAGTTTTCAGTGTTTTGTTGGTGGTATATTGGCGTGTGCTAGCTGACATATGGTGAATAATGTATGTTTTGTTTTATAATATTAATTACTTACACAATATTGTATAAAATCAAGTTCTTCTAACTTAACAGACAGCTGTGCTGCTGGGGAGTTTGTTCCGCCACTTCTTCTTCCCAGCTAAAGCACTAGGAAGTGTCGAAGTGCTGACTCTCGGCCTAGTTTGAATAAATGACTTTTGATTTTTTGATTTTACCGCGTTCCACTGCTAGACATGACTTTTCTCAAGCTGCACCACAATACCGTATGCTCCGCTTTCTGCATACAGTCTGTCCTATTTCCTTTCAATGAATAGTCGACCTTAAAAATCTATAGATGTAGTGTGTTTTTTATTGTAAAAGAGAGTTAAGAGATTAGGTAGGCACGAACCGTGTCCAGTGTGGTGCCGGACATAAAGAATAGCATCACCCCATTTCTTCCCGTGGGTGTCGTAAAAGGCGACTAAGGGATTTACTAGAGAGTGGGCAGCAGCGTTCTCTATGCATTTTACCATCATACTGCGATCGCCAACCCGCTTGCCAAGCGTGGCGATTATGGCAAAGCCCCCCAAATAGGGGGAGGCCTATGTCCAGCAGTGGACTTCTTGTGGCTGAGATGATGATGATGATGAACCGTGTTTGTGACGAACTGTCCTACCCGTCAAGAGTCCATAGTCATGACGGATTGTTGCTTTACTGCCCATGCAGCATAGCAAAATGTTTGTATAAACGGCACCGACGTAGATACTACTATCCCTTATCTGCCTGCCAAGCGTGATTATGCTGATTTCTTCTTCTATGAAAAATATTCCCTGTGTACGTATGTGAGTAGTGGATTTTCCGGGCCAGAAAACAAATATATTATTGTTGAGATAGCAAGGGATATTGAGATATTGGATGCATTCTATTCGTCTGGACAATTGAGTAATGCTCGATGCAATTTCAAAATCTTATGCATGAGAAATGTCGCGTGGATTGGAAATAAAAGCATTGAAATATCCAGTGTTATTTGGTTCTTACATTGTCATGATATCAGAAGAGGATATATTTTGAGTTTATCGAGTGTATACATTCATGTACTCTCTGAAAAAGTCTAGATAGAGATGGTTTTTTCTCAGAGATAGTCAGATAGGAAATGTTAACTCCATCTAGCTTTTTTACATGTAAAAGCGATTTCGATACCTGTTTACAGAACTAAAAAAATGATGTCGTTTGTATCTATGTACCTTCATTTTGCTTCGGGGCTTGTGGCTAAGTACTAACAACCCCATGGTTGATCGATCAGGTTAAGACACACATGCCGTTGTTGGTCATGGATGGGCGACCATCTTTACATACCATGACTCCTCCGTGCTTCAGAAAGCAACTTAAACCGTTGGTCCCGACTGTCATTCGTAAATCTTTGACAGTCGTTACTGGTCGTCAGAAGCCCTAAAATCTGACAACCAAACTTACTAAAGGGAATCGAATTATCTAGAAACTGGGTTGTGGAGGCAGATAGGCAGTCGCTCCATATAAAATACTGCTACTCAGCTGCATGCGGTTAGACTGGAAGCCGTCCCCAAAATAGTTGTGAGCAAAAGGCTAGACAAATAATGACACTCTCATTTTGCCAAATACCCTAAAATGTAACACGTTGTAGTCGCGCTTGCCTCTTAACCAACGACAGATATCTCTATAAAACACGAAAAATGCTTATGATCTTCACTTTAAAAGTGTTAATCTCGTAGTTGGGGCAATTTTTCATTGTGGCGATTTTCGGGCGTGATCTGGCGTTCCGTAAGGTGCCGTATGTATAGAATAGCATCACCCCATTTCTTCCTGTGGGTGTCGTAAGAAGCAACTAAGGGACTTCCTAGGTAACGGGATACAGCGTTCTCTATGCATTTTACCACCATCAGCAGTGGTCGAATGGATTTTAAACGCCCTGCTCAACGCCGAGAGTTGAAATTCCTACAGCATGTTTTTTTGACGTGCTGGTATGCGCTCTGTTGGATTCTCAATTCTCTGGTCAACACAGTAAATTAAAAATCCAATGGCAGTAATAATCTTCGCGTTAAAAATTGCCCGTGCGTAAGAGTTAGTACCTAAGTATTCCAATAGTAAAATTAGGTACTCTCTTAATAGAAAACTGACGTAAAATGTAGAATGAACTTGAATAATGAACGTGTTTACTTTAAAACCTTTTCTAAAAACCATTTCAATATGCTTTAAATAAAATTGTATCTTTAAAAGGTTTTGAATGCGAATAAATACTCTTTAAATAAGCATTAAATGGAATAAAGGGGTTCGAATTTGTTGCAAATCTATTTACTATTCAACGTAAAATAAAAGAGTTGAGCTACAGTGAGGAGAAATACATTTTATTTGAGTACAGCCCCTGGTGAGAACTGTCTGGCTAAATAAATCTTTACTTAATTTTCAATTTATTCCACAACTAGCTGACCCAGCGAACTTCGTACCGCCTCAGAATCAATAAATATTGTGTTAACTTATTAGATCCCACCAACACAAAGCAAAGAGCACCAAGTACCATATACCCATGTTAGACCAAGTTATGATATACTGGTATTTTGAAGGCATAAAGCGTTTTCTAGCTACCACACACCCATGATAGGTGAGCTCCTACCAAATTATGCCAACCTAGTACTTCCAATTCCAAGACATAAAGCGTTTTCTAGCTACCACACACCCATGTTAGGTGAGCTCCTAGCAAGTTATGCCAACCTGGTACTTCGAACACATATTAATAAGGAACGTTTTTGGATGATTTTTTATACCTTGGGTCCGAAAAACCCAAATATCTTACGGACCCCTATTTAAAAAAAAATAAAATTTAGCCAATGTTACTTGCAGATAATGTAACTTTCTAATGGTGAAAGAATTTTAAAAATCGGTCCAGTAGTTTTTGAGTTTATCCATTACAAACAAACAAGCAAACAAACAAAATTACAAATTTTTCCTCTTTATAATATTATTAAGTGTAGATGATCAAAATCAATCGATATAAGTTCGTTAGTCTTGATCGATTTCAAAAGATCCAAAATAATTGTTATTTAAAATATTTTTGTAATGGCTTGACGGTTTGTAAAAACCTTGTAAACAATAATATTTGAATTTAATATTGCATTGCCTTATTAACAGTAAGCAAATAGTCTTTTAAAATAAAATGATATTTCATGTATATGTAAATAAAAAGGAGGGGAAAAAACATAGTACCTATAAGTAATAATTTTTTGGTGCCCAAAAAATTCATATTCATCGCTGTCGACAGGAGATGTGCCCAAAAGGCCGGCAGCATTACCACGTTGTATCATCATAATCGGCCTATATTGTTCCCACTGATGGGACACAGGCCTCCCCTTGGTGAAAGGGAGCGGGCCGTTTTCTACCATGCGGGCCCAGTGCGGGTCGGTAGATGTCACATATCTTCGAATATTTGGTTTTAGGACATGCCGGTTTCCTCACAATGTTTTACCTCACCGTTATGAGAGCAGTGGTGATGATATTATTGTTACGTAGATCGTAAAGTCTAGAAACATCACGCTAACTCCATCTCAGGAGGGGGCAGTATACGTAGATCGAAAAGTCTAGAAACGTCAAGCTAATTCCATCTAAGGATGGGGCAATGTTCGAAACTACTAGAAATGACACGCTAACGCCATCTGTTGTCAAGTAGCAAGTACTACAGGAAATTGTGCGTAGACGCTACCGCCATCTATTGTTGAATAGTGGGATTAAACAGGAAACAGTCGGTTCTCATAATGTCTCGAAGCTTCTACGCTACCTGGAACTGTGACACAGTGTCGAATGTTCGCGAATGTTCTGCTCGGGATACAAAAAGCGGATTATCGGGCCGACGAGCAGTTCGATTTTGGAAGTGATCGAATATGAATCAAGCGAAACAAGTGATTCCGAGTGACGTTTCTTGTGGTTGTGATATTTGTGTTTATTCAATTAAACAGTTTGTGTGTTTCGGAATATTGGTTTAAATTAATTTATGCCGAACCCCAGCTCTTAATATTATTTACACAAAGTAAAGCGACCAACGACCTAAAAAAAAACTCGTAAGTCAGTGCCGATATCACTAGGCCAGCACAGCTCTCAATTAACGTGATTTGAATGATTCGATTTTAAAATCAAAATATGTTCAATTATGGTCAACTTATTACATCCGTGCGGGTTGATCGATCCCGTTGTATGACAATGCTGATTCTTGGGCCAAAAAATAATCCAGCCCTCAGGTTACGTAATGAGTTGACCAAGTCCCAGAAAATTAAGTCCGCACTCGAACCCCACGGCTCTATATGAAAAAATTTCTAAAATAATTAGAAATGAGACTGTCAGCTTCCTGACTGGTTGACCGAGCTTTGCTCGGTACTTTTTGGCAAATTGTGTTTAAAATAATAAGTTTATGTTCAAGTTGATTATCGAAAGTTGGTCATTGAAAACACGAATAAAACGACATTTTATAAAAATAAATCCTAGCTAAATCGATTTGTCGCCCCCGAAAGCCCTTGTATACAAACTATACAAAGATTTTCATGAAATATCTTTGGAGCCGTTTCCGAGATTCAGATTATATATATGTCACCGTTAGATAACAAGATCCGTTTTCCTAGGAAATTTATAAACCTTCGTAGGATTCTAAACGAGAGATAAATTGTATTTTTTTACGCCCTTATTTTCGCAAAATCAATTTATCAGCCGGCGAGTGCCAGAAACGACTATATTTTAGGAATCAACCAATCAGAGTGCACATGGCGTTTGCTTATTGCTTACTTATTATTTTACGCGTGAGTTCGGTAAGTTTATCAATTTGCGAAAATGTGGACGTAAAATAATACAATTTAAATATAATACAATTACGAAGTTTAAAAATTTCCTAGAAAATTTATAAATTTCCGGTTCTTGTTATTTTCCGGTGACATATATACAAGAATTGCTCGTTTAAAGATATAAGATATGTATAGTCAGTTCAAAAGAATTTTTGCTCGCAGACAACCATTACGTATCCAGCACCCTAATCGCTGTACATACTCAGAATTTGAATCATTTTAAAGGTCTATTACATCATCTAAGTTCGAAAAATTTGAATTCGAATGTTGTTGAACTGTCAAAACGAAAGCCATTAAGCAACGCAAACGCAATTATCCCACTAGTGATTCCATGGAACCTCACCTCAGTATTTTTTCGTTAGTTAGTCCTTAATCGGAACTTAAACCGTCTTATTACAACGCGATCTAACTTTAGTTCTAGCTTTAAGTTCTGAGCCAGTTTTGTATTTCCAAGTTCAAAGAAAACCCTTGTTTTGTAATTAGACTGAAAAGTTTTAATTTCTTGGTCTGAAAGGTAATCTACTATCTCAAAATTATCATCTCTCACATTTCAAATGTGACAAAACTTTAAATAAAATACTTAATAGTACAAAAAAATCTTCATACCAAAATTGAAAGAACAGCGGAATTTAATAAACATTTATTTACAAAACCCTAAATGTGTAAATCCGATCTAAAATCCCACAAAAAGGTAGAAAATTGAATAGCTGTGGCCTGTAAGATCTTTAAGGGTTACGGGCTTTGCGGGTAGGTACGAATAAAGCTAAGTGTCAGATTCACACGTTGCCGGGAGAACGAACGGCTTATATCATATTCATGAGTGGAGCGAGCCCAATGTCCACTTCGAAAGACTTTAATGAAGCGAAAGATTTTCAAATATTGGCTAGCGATTTCAGCATAGCTATTCAAAAACGTTCGATACGATTTCGTACCGAATCGAATAGCAATCAATGTTATCGTAGGAGTCCTTTAAACACTGTTCATGAATCCAAAACATTGTCAGCCCGAAACCAAAAAATGTTGTCTGTTTAAATCAAATAGCCGACCACTAATCTTCCGACAGCTGTTTGCTGTCGGGGATAGCGGCAAACCAGGTTATCAAAATATGTAATTTTCGATATGATAGTTTATCGAATGCTTATGCAAAATTATCAAATGTTTCCGGATATATGTCGGCTTATTTCCATACATTGTATCCTGGCTTGTGAGTGTACTATAAGACACCTCTGCCTAACCCATCAGGAATTATAGGCACGAAAATTTAAAATGCTGTTATCAAAAAGGTATCGGTATCCTATAAATAAATGAGGTCCTTTCTCAGGTTTTGTTTAAGAACTTTAAGGTAAGTGCCACAATTCTTAAAAATCTACCGCACGGCATTGAACAGGATTGATGTGAAACTGGGCGGATCTTCGCCTCGAAACACATAAGTTTTGCGCTCAGACTTTCTTTTACTCCTTCTCCCGCGTTTTAAGGCACTGTGGCAACTTTTGTTCCGTGAAACTTGAAATAAGAAAGAAAGAAAACAATACTGGCGATTTGAAAAGTTTGTAATGTTCGAACAATGTGCCTTTTATTCCAGCTCGGGCACTAAAATTTTATAACACCGATTTAAATAGTTGTGAAACGCCGTCTCTATTCAAGACTTTTTCGAAGTTGTGAGGAACATTTTCTTCGAGCCTTTAATGTTTTCGCCCACGGTAAAGTCAGAGAATATTTTTCATCTCTTTTTGTTTTTATCTCGTTCATTAATCCACATTTATAAACATCGTGAGCAAACAGGCATGTTCTAGAACCAAAACATTCGAAGACTTGTGACATCTACCAACCCGCACTGGGCCCGTGTTGTGGATTACGGCCCATTCCCTCTCACTGAGAGGAGGCCTGTGTCCCAGCAGTGGGAACAATATAGGCTGAATATGATCAAATAGGTCGAATATTCACGTGACCACAAGGCTGGCCTATTTCTTTAGCCCAAAAAGTAAGCATTGTCATCCAATGTGGTACTCCTGCCGGCCTTTCGGGCTCAAGGCTTCACAAACACCAATAACCTACTAGAGTCCATGTAAAAATGATAGGCAGACGCGGAAGGGCGCACGTCTCGTGGAGGCGATCGGCGGCGGCGACCTCTCGCGTCCGGCTATGGTGCGAGCCATGGTACGGAGCGAGAGGGCATGGGAAGCCGTCACCTCCTTCTGCGAAGCAGTAATGCTTGCAAAGGAGGAGGCGGGGCGCGTGAGGGAGTGGCAGTTTCTGCACCCTCACGTCCCTATCCACCGCAGGAGGAGACGCCCCGGGCGTCGGGAGTCGATTGCGGACTCCCGGCCACCGCAGGCGCGAGCTTGCGGGTGGCGAGCAATGGGTAGCTCGCCGCCCGGTAAGGTCCAAACTCGGGTCGACGGCGCGCAATGTTCCACGCGCGCCTCAAAGAGATGTCAGCAGTGCTGAAGGGGTCTGCTAGGACCGATGCCTGCTGGGGTCGCGTGATTGTTCGAAAGAGATACCGTGACCCTGGCACATGGGCAACTGATGGAACACGGGTGGGTTTTAGTCAGTAAAAGTCTGACACGCCCTCCCGCTCCACCCAGAGCGGGAGAAGACATTTGATGGTTTACCATCCAAAAAAAAAAAAAAAGACCGCACGTCAGTGATAAAAAACTTAGTGTAAGCTGGCTCTTAATCTATTGGAACTCCAGAAACTACGCTAGGCTTACTTAAGGTCAAAGTGTACGAGTATAACGTAAGGTCTATAATTAATTGACCATATTTCATCATCACCTTAGCGTTTTCCGAACTATGTTGGGTTCGACTTCCAATCTACCTGGATACGGCTGAATACCAATATTTTATATCGAGCGACAGCCTACCTGACCTCCGTTACCCAGTTACTGGGTAATACGAAACTGTTTAGTAAAATTTGTTGTCATACTTTCAGGGTTCTGACGACCCGTAAGGACTGCCAAAGATGTAAATGACACCCGGGATAAACAGAGGCTCGGAGGGGTCTTAGCGTAGCTTAACCTGGTCGATCAACCTGGACAGATGTTTTTAACTTAGATGTAATTGAACATATTTATGATTTAAAATAGAATCACACAAATCGTACGCATGTTAATAGGCCAGACAGAAACGGTATGTTTGATATTATGGGACGAAAACTTTCGTACTAAGACAAAAAAAGTACCTTTTACTGAAAACTTAGGACCTCCTTTCAGCATTTCACCGCTTCGCACTCACTGTATACAATACTAACCGTCCCTTATCCTAGCCTTTTACGAATAGAGCGAAGGGTCAGTACTTATCGTAAACCCTAGCAACTCAGAAGTTGCTTCTTATATACTTAGTTCTTCTATTGTTGTGGTAAAAGGTCTTTATGTATAAAAAAATAAGCATTTGTATAAATTGCTGGGTTAAAATAAAAACACGTAAATTATGTAGACACAACGCGGCGACGGTTACAGTAATTGGGAAAAATCTCGGAGAATAAAATAATATGGGTTTTTATACTTTTTTAGGTTTGCACAATAACTAGCGCCCCGCCCGGTGACTTAAAAAGACATCATGATTTCTTTATTACTACGAGAAACTAGATATAGCCAAACTACGCTGAGCCACTACTAAACGACTTAGGGCGGCTGATGCTGTTAGTCCGGCTCTGACAGCTGTTTACCAAGTGTCAAAAACTTGAAAACTAAAATCTTGAATGGTATGAAATGATCACTCATGCTAAGCAAGGAAGTCTTTGTAGACTGACGACTGTGTTACCAACGACATAAGACAGGGCAGGCTAAGATTTCAACCAACACAACTAAACAGGCTATTCTGTAAATGTTCTCAAAGTAATAACTATATAGGTGTATTATAGTAAGCTGTCATGCCGCATCTCATTTATTCCCGTGGGTGTCGTAGAAGGCGCCTAAGGCGCTCCACCCACTGCACCGCGCCCCGTCGCGTAGCGCGGGATGGCAGATTTTACCATTGTATGAAAGTATCTCAATTTTTATGTATAGAAATCACGCCTAGCACAACACACTGCCGACGCGGAAATGCGCGAGAAGGCGCCCCGTGCGTTATACGTCGCACTATGGAAAATGGTAGAACAAGCGCATATCAAAAATGCTTTTTACGAATATCATAATTTGGCTAATATGGCTATTTTATTAGGTTCTCTAATAGTCAAATTATAATATTCATTAGGTTTTTTTCACTTAATACGCGAAATTATTATTTTCTTCATAGATAGAAATAAATAGAAGACAGAAGTACCAAACTCAAGTCTTTGCGTATACATGTTTCAATACCATATTGTAAAAAAATACTTGGTACAGATATGCAGTATTATACATTTTTAGAAAGGTTATTTTATGCTTTTTGCGATATAGCTTAATGATTTTAAAAGGAAAGAAAAATATTTCAGTAATTACTTAAAAAGTGACATACCTTATTTTTCACTTTTATTTTTTTTCGTCGAAGGTTTTCAATGTTACCCAAGTTTGCCCAAGCGCTAGTTTTTGTGTTGACTAGTAGTCTAACTATTCATAAATAGAATGCAAAAAAAATCAGCTGCGGATATTTGCGGTTTTAGAAGATATGAGAAAAAAACTGACAAAAGTCAGAACCCGAAAATTGGTAACAAAGGGACCTTATCAAATTTTCACTCGGTTTGCGTGGGAAATTACAAGATAATAATGATGTAGGTACCAATTCGATATTGTAAAATAAGGGAAGCAAAAACTATTCGAACCATCTACATCAGTGTAACTTCAAGTGAAGCAAATCTCATCTACGCCTATTATTTCTGCAGATTGTGCAGTGTTAAATGTCTTCCTTCAGCTGTACCAAACGAGACTTCATAATCCCCTACATCGAGGGCAGCAAGACCATGGAATTATTATCCAAAGTTTTAGTGGAAAAGCTCAATGTTTCTGAAAACAACTTGTGTTTTATAATTAGTGACATACAAAGGCACATTCTTCCTATTTTCAAGAAGCGCTGGGCCCTGGCATCTCGGAAAAAAGTAACATTTTTACAGAATAATTGTACTTGGTTGGACTCAAGGTATTCGTTAAATTTACCGGATTCTGAACAATATTCTACGCCATCAACATCTGGCCAACGAGGAAGAGCATGCGTGGCTTATGAAGACTCCTCAGAATCTACCAAGAAGAGGAAAAACACTCTTCTACTCCAAGAATATGGCTTCGAGCATATAAAAAACGCCTATGTGCAGGGACAACGGGCTTTACGTGAGTACACAGAAGCTCATCTTGTCGAAGAATTAAGAACCGCTGACACTCAAAATAAATTAGATATCTCAAGTAAGTGGAACGACTCAGACCAGATGAAGATTCTTTCCGAAACGGAAGCATTGAGTGCTTTTATAGATTTGGATCTAACAAAAGCACAATATATGTACCTACCTGAAAAACTTAACCAACGAACGAAAGTGTTGTATATTCCCGCCTTACTACAAAATACAAAAAATAAAAAGATCTTGTTATCCACCATCTTCTACAATCAAAATCACGAATACTTATGCTAAAGTGATTAATATCCAAGATTTATTGGATCATACTGCTGCTAGAATTTTAAAAATCGATTCTGTTTTCCAAAAACAACATAGAACATTGATCCTTTATTGTAAATGGGGATGTGATGGTTCATCTGGTCAAAGCCAATACAAGCAAATACTTGCAGAAGAGTCGGAAACCATTTCAGATGCCAATTTGTTCATCACTTCATTAGTCCCCATCAGATTAGTTGATGTGCAATCGGGATCCGTTGTTTGACAAAATCCAGTACCTTCATCTGTCCGTTTTTGCAGACCCATTTCTATTGAGTTTTGTAAGGAAACTCCAGAAAAAACCAAGGCAGTTGTCGATGATATTAAAAAACAAATTAGGGCTACACAAGCATCACTTATAAACAAAGCTGGTCTTGTAGTAAATGTGAAGCATGAACAATTTCTAACGATGATCGATGAAAAGGTGGCTCAGGTCCTTACAGATACTCTATGTGGTTCCACATGCACGATATGTGGGGCTACTCCACGGCTAATGAATGACCTATCGAAAGTAACTGCCAGACCTGAAAACGAAAACGCCTATCAATACGGATTGTCCACCTTACACGCCTGGATTCGCTGCATGGAAATGATATTGCATATTTCCTATAATCTTTCGTTTAAGACTTGGTCTGCTTCAACTGAGGAAAATAAGAGATTAAAAAAAGAAAAGAAAGAACTTGTTCAAATACGGAGGAGTTGGGATTAATCATCGACAAACCTCGGCAAGTTAGCGGGAATACGAACGATGGCAATACCGCACGAAGATTCTTCTATAATAGCACTTGCTCATCGGAAATAACAGGTGTAGATGAGGCATTGATTAAACGCCTATAAATTATCTTGCAAGTTCTTTCTTCTGGAATGATGATCGACCCTGAAAATTTTGGGGAATATGCAATAGAAACTGCAAGAATCTATGTTTAGTAAGTAATTACGATTGGTATTATATGCCATCCTCCGTTCATGAAATACTCATACCCGTGTATGAGTTAGAAAACGTTATCAAACATTTTGCGGTGCTTCCTATTGGATAGCTATCGGAAGACGCACAAGAGTCTCGCAACAAAGACTACAGAAACATAGGTACGACTTCATCATGCCAGAAAATGTTCCCTATCTGCTACAAATGAAGATGTCTTCAAAACGCTTTTATACACGTCAGATCCATATATAACAAGTTTGAGAAAACCGTACGTAAGAAATGTGAAAGAACTTGAAGAGGCAATTAAGTCTTTTAAACGTGGCACCTGAAAGTGAACCCACATTTACTGACCCTGATCCTTAAGTGGTATAAGTTAAAAATAATATTTATATTTAGTTATTACTTATATTTGTACCTAGCTACATCATTTTCTGAAGCCAGAGTAGGTATAGGATGTATCTACCTATTAGTAATATGTTTTTAATTTAGTAAATTGTTATTATATATATATTGTTTACTTTGCTTGTTGTAATTAACCATGGTTTAATCTTTTTAGTCATTATAAACTTGTATTCCACTTGAAATAAATTTTTAACTATTTTTTTCGTGTTTTTCTCCCATTTCTTTCAGTCTATGCAAAAAAACATATATAGATACACAAGAAAACACTATAAACTACACATCATTCGAATCTTCAAACCTTACTGCATATTTGTGCCAAATTTCATCACGATACGACAAAAATTCATGAAGTTACAGATTTTTGATCCGATACCGACCTATATTTTCCATAGTGCGTCGCTCCGCGCACCGCGGCGGGACGCATCTTCAGTGGGTGAACCGCCTAAGGGACTTACTGGAGAATAGGCAGCAGCGTACTCTATGCATCTTACAATCATATGGCGATCGCCAACCCACCTGCCAAGCGTGGCGATTATGGCAAACCCCCCCTTTGGGTAGGCTAATATCCAGTAGTGGACGTATTTCGGCTGAATTGATGATGATGAGCTGCTATTCCACCCGAAGCAAACTGTTACAATCTCTTTTGTCATTATTTCACAGTGATATTTTTACATTATAACATAGCACATATTTTGATCGCATCTTCAAATCGAACACCATAGTCTTAGTAAACCAATAGAACGGTAATAACAGTTCAGTCTTGGAATCATTAATAACCCCAACGCAATCACGTCCCAAGTGCGGTCAATCTAAACGTACTTAACCGTCAGTATGGGATCGTTCATCATCATTATTAAGTCGTCATTCAGTGATAGAGACAATATTAATTTAGTTGTAATTACTGTTGTACTAACTTAGTTCTATATTAAGACTTTACGGGGTTTGTAGCACACTAACTGATGACTTTTATTTTAACAGTTGAACAACATTCATTGCATTATTTACGTTTTCGAGCAGATATTTTTTCTGAAATATGAAGCAATGGATTAGCAATATCCTTCAAAACGGTTCTAAGTGTGTTGCTTACTGCCAGGGTCGTGAAATCCGTTCGAAAGAGTTACCGTGGCCCTGGCATATGGGCAACTAAAGGAACATAAATGTGTTGCTTACTGCCAGGGTCGTGAAATTCGTTCGAAAGAGTTTCCGTGGCCCTGGCATATGGGCAACTGAAGGAACATAAGTGTGTTGCTTACTGCCAGGGTCGTAAAATTCGTTCGAAAGAGTTTCCGTGGCCCTGGCATATGGGCAACTGAAGGAACATAAGTGTGTTGCTTACTGCCAGGGTCGTGAAATTCGTTCGAAAGAGTTACCGTGGCCCTGGCATATGGGCAACTGAAGGAACATAAGTGTGTTGCTTACTGCCAGGGTCGTGAAATTCGTTTGAAAGAGTTACCGTGGCCCTGGCATATAGGCAACTGAAGGAACACGAGTGAGTTTTAGTCAGTAAAAGTCTGACACGCCCTTCCGCTCCCCCCAGAGTGGGAGAAGTCATTTGAAGATTTGCCATCCGACAAAAAAAAAGTGTGTTGCTTAGTTAGGGTGCAGGGAAATACAAAAAAAAAAAAAAACGAAAGATGTGATATAGCCAGAAATGGAGCTGACTATTGAGATGACTACTGGAGTATAGAACAAGCAGACATGCTGCGTTGACCGCAAATAGATTCGGACACTAAGAATTTGTAGACCACCAGACTAAACAGAAACACCCGTCTGGTCCAAGGCCACACAGCCAGCTAACACCCACGGCATTAATGGGTTTCCTGAACACCGGCGCGGCGGGCAGCGGGCGCACATTTTTAGTCATCGATTTCAGCCACAGCAAATTTTCAGCCGGTGAACAAGAAGAGCTCTTAATTTCTCTTCTGGTCGACGTAGCAGTCAGCCTCAACCCGGTGCTGTAGCATAACGCAGCACCATCCCAGCTCACTGGGGAATCTTTGCAGACAGTTTACGGCTCACGGAGAACTCTGCGACACCCGGTTTTGACACACTGGAACCTCTACTAGCCCCCGGCATGCATCGTACGGTACAAGACTCAATCCACTATCGACCTCTGGTCTCCGGAGGGGAGAGATGTAGCGTCTACATCGCGACAAGCAACTACGTAAAACACTGACGTCACTTAAATTCTTGCATCGCACAAGCAGAGTTTAGCTCTAAAGTTTTGAGGAGAATTATGATACTGCAAATAGATTTCTGACTACAAAATATAAATGTAAACTTTTTAATACAAAACACCGCCATACTAACGTTGGTAAAGACTAGACCACTCAGCGACTATTAAAATGCAAATGTTGTTGCACGATTATCTATCTCTTTTGCTTACCGTTACGTAGCACTAAGAAAATAAAATTGACCTACTTGTGAAAGACAACATTTTGTACCGATACTCAACACCCAGAATCTACATTCAATCTGATACATTCAATACATTCAATCTGACATCCGAGGTTTATTTGAAGTGTCGAAGTGAGTCGTTTCCTTTAAAAAGGACTTTACTCAACTTTTGCTCATCCATTCAATTTTATTATTTCTCAATTTATACATATTTTCTTTCATTTGAACAGTTCATCCAATTCGAACGTCGAACTTTTATTTTTAGCGATTTTGTCTGGTTTAATTTGTGGGGAAAATACGATTCACATTCGTATTTAAAAATAGAAGCAAAAACTGAAATGCTCAAACATTTTATAAGAGATTTTTTTATCTTTTTACCACGGTTTTATGTTTCATTTATCAAAGGCAAATTAACAAAGTATGCTTTCAGTGACAACATTTAACGTTTAAGCAGCTTCTAAATAAATAAAATTAGTAAATAGACTAGTATTCATATTTCTACAAACAGGACAACCTATTAATACAAAGTTAGCCAAACTTCATTATTGAGCAGTTCAAAATGATGACCGGAATAAAACAATAAACAAAACTACTCATACCTGGACTAATCATAACATAACCCAATGTCAGTTTAAACCTATCTAACAAAAAAATGCGTATTTATACTAAGTGAAGATAAAATAAAGCTCTAATGCTTATGCAGTGTTCATAATAACGTCCTGATGCCAACGAAGCGGTAAAATAAGAAAAAACAAGTCATTTATTCACATTAGGCTGAAAATCAGCATTCATTAACATCAAAATTACATAAGACAGCCCCCAAAACGCCCGCCTGTTACCGCGTTCTATAGCTTCTCTGGGAAGAATACTGGCGCAACCAACTCCACAGTAGCACATTTGTCTGTTAAGTTTAAAAAAATAACTTGAAGCTTTACAACATTAAATAATAAACAGTAGACATTACAATACACAGAACAATCAAAGAGGAGCATACAAACTTTAGTTCATAAAATACAGAACATACACAACAATCAACATAATAAAGAAGCACTAAACATTTAATTAAATTATTTGCCACATCTGAATTAGTACACGCCAATATTAAAAAGGAAAAACATTGAAAACTATACTCTAGCATATACCTAAATAAGCGTAACTATTATACTATTATTACATATTCGTTATATGTAATCCCATCAAAAACATAAACGTGAAATGAGAGCCAAGTTCAATATTATGATATATGCCTTGCTTGTTGACTTCAACGACAAAAGAAGTGAGATCTAAATGTGTGCCAAGTTCAATGGTCAGTCCTGGCTTGGCTAGTTCTCATATACGAATTATCATGTTCGATGGCTAGTTTCTATCAACAAGCCAAATTTTCGGAATAATAAAATAAAAACCGACAGCTAACATGGTTAAAACTTTCGAAGGCTATAATATAATTCCTATATGAAAACTAGCCAAGTCAGGACTGACCATTGAACTTGGCACCCATTTAGATCTCACTTCTTTTGTCGTTGAAGTCAACAAGCAAGGCATATATCATAATATTGAACTTGGCTCTCATTTCACATTTATGTTTTTGATGGGATATCATTACTTTTTGTACATAAATTATTAGTAGGTATTTATTTATAACAAAATTAATACCAAATGGTTTATATGTTATAAGTGTTCCTTATAGAATCTATTAAGTGAAAAATTATAATAAAATGATAAAAATTTACCAGTTTCTGATTTATTCCTTTGTATACACCTAATTACCTATCTGCATGCCAAATTTGAACTTTCTAGGTCATCTGGAACTGAGTTAGAGTTTTGATCTATAGGTCAGTCAGTGATAAAAATGACGATTTTAGGACGTTAACATCTAAATAACCGTTTGAGATATGTTTATGAAATTTGGAGCACTTAGGTATCTTGCAAGTCTCACTATATGAGCCAAATTTGACACGTTTATGTGAAATGGTTTTTGAGTTATGAGGGGGTCAAAAGTGGCTCCAAATGGTTCGTGTAATATTACACACGGTGCTGCTCGCCAGTTCTGTTACTTAAACTTGGCTTGACACGCTGCCGCGTGTCTAGATAATAGTTTAATAGTTACGCTATTATATTATTACGCTATTATATACTACTATTAATACATATTCGCTTCTGGAAGTTTTTGAATACGCTTTAAGCTGCCTCCTTAACACGATCTGACCAAAATTATGGGTGGAGTTCAAAAGAGACTGTGAGACTGTGACCTGTGAGTTTGGAACACTTAGTAAACACCAAACTCATCTAGTTTTAAAACATTATTTATTTTCGACATGTAAAAGTGTTTGTATTAACCTACTTACACAAACAAATTAATTTATATTTAGACTCGCTATCTTTATAACACTGCATACACCACAACCTCCAACCAAACCACCTTATTAAAAGAAAAAGGAAAAAACCCCGAACTTGGCAAGTCCATTGAAACTTTTTCTAAGTGAAAATCTTTTACATCTAACGTGTCGTAATTTTGGAGGACAGAGGCCCCCGTTGTTTTTCTATTTAACCTAGCCCTTTCCATTATAACTCGTGTAACTTAGTTTTTGAACGAGCGCCTTGGGCACGGCTTTGAATTAGGGCTGGCAAGTTATAAAACACAAGTTCGTTTTAGTACATAGGGTTGGTCAGAAACCTGAGTGAAGGTTACGTAGGGTTAACAGTGTCGGTGTGTTTGGAAGTTATAGTTAGGTAATTGTGTAAATTTTCACAGACAGATAATTCAGATAGAAATCTGGGAGGCTGTGCTTTTTGCTTGAAAATTTACACAAATAGTATATTTTTATTCTAGTGCATCACTCAGACAATTTAATTCTCGAGCTTCGATCAAAATGATCGAAGTTCTCGAGTGATCATTGATCGCTGCGTAATATTTTAGTACCAAAGATTAGAAACAATGTGAAAGCAGTGTATATTTGATATAACATCACTCTACTCTCTGTATAGACAACCACAAGATTGAGATACAGTCGATATTCAGAGTGATAGCTTGTACATTGGTACAAGATCCAACTATCAAATTAAATTACATTCAGTAAATTATTTAGGTACCTCAGAGCTGATTTTTCAACCGCCAGGTAAGTATTATTTGAACAATGGTTTTTTTGAAATGTTTATTTGTTGCATATGTGGCGGCATCTACAACGCCACATACGTATGACACTAACGTCAAAAAAAAATTTGCATCGCGCGAGCAAAGTTCGACGCGTGACGGGCATTTGGAATTAACTACAACGTCCCGACATCTACCGTCGGACATAAGCCCACCAGACACATCTTCCGTCGGTTGGAGGATTCTACCTTTTCAATAGGGGATAAAGAATATTACACCTTAAGAACACCTCATTCCTCTGTAGATAAAAGTTATCTGAAGATTGAAAAATTGGTCATTTGATAGGTACCTAATTAAAATCGGTCATGCTTTTTGTTAGGGTTCCGTTGCCAAATGGCAAAAAACGGAATCCTTATAGATTCGTCATGTCTGTCTGTCTGTCCGTCCGTCCGTATGTCACAGCCACTTTTTTCCGAAACTATAAGAGCTAGGCTGTTGAAACTTGGTAAGTAGATGTATTCTGTGAACCGCATTAAGATTTTTACACTAAAATAGAAAAAAAAACAATAAATTTTGGGGTTCCCCATACATAGAACTGAAACTCAAATTTTTTTTTTCATCAAACCCATACGTGTGTGGTATCTTTGAATAGGTGTTCAAAAATGGTATTGAGGTTACTAACATAATTTTTTTCTAAACTGAATACTTTGTGCGAGAGACACTTCCAAAGTGGTAAAATGTGTCCGTCCCCCCCCCCCGTAACTTCTAAATTAAGAGAATGATAAAACTAAAAAAAATATATGATGTACTTTACCATATAAACTACCATAGAAAATTGGTTTGAACGCGATCGAGTAAGTGGTTTTTTTTAAAACGTCATGAATCGTAAACCGCAATTTACCTTTCATTCAATCAACTGAAATATAAAAATTAAAAAAAAAAAACATTTATTTTCATAAACATAAACCTTATACATAAACCGAGAATATCTACAGGTTTGTTCGGAACCCTCGGTGCGCGAGTCCTACTCGCACTTGGCCGGTTTTTTTTAAATAGTGCCCTTTGTAGGGCGTGGGTTAGGGCGTAGTGGCTTTTAAAAATCGTACGTTCACAATAATGTATACAGTAGTGCTATTGTATAAAAATCTCACCGTGTTATCTGGGGTTAAAGTGGGCTATCCAATAAAATAGTTATTTGTGCAACAAGAGAGCAAAGTCGTTTTTTGTTGCGAGTGCTGATGTTGAATCCTGAGCAAGCGAAGGATTCAACGATTGAAATTCTAAAGTTGAATCCTGAGTGTGGCGAGGGATTCAAAGGCACGAGATGCAAAAAAACTTTGCTCTCGTGTAACACACATAACTTTTCACTTCAGCAGCGAGAACACTTTAGGAGATAAAATAATAAACAGGAATAGATTGAAATAATTATTTATTGTGAATCAAAATAATTAACATTGTAGGTAGAGGTACCAATTCAATAAAATAGAACATTTTAAAACTTAAAAGTAAAATTACTGCAAGATAAGCTAGTACAATACATTGGTGAGACAAGCACAGTCCCCGAATCCCGGCTGACTGTAAAACAAACAAATTGTATTTGTCTCGATACGGGAAAGAGAGCAGTGGTGGCCCAATGGTATCGGCTCCGACTTACGAGTTGTAGGTCGTGAGTTCGAACCAGGCAGGGAACAATGCTGGGAATAGCAACGAAACCTGCTATAACTAGAAGTTGTTTTTAAATTGAAATAAATATTACGACTATGCGAAACGTCCTGAGTTCCAGACACACGGTTTATTTCCCGCCATCATCATCATCATCATCAGCCTATATTTTTCCCACTGCTGGGATACTTGCCTCCTCTTGGTGAGAGGGAATGGGCCGTAATCTACCACGCGGGTCCAGTGCGGGTTGGTACATGTCACATGTCTTCGAAATTTTATTCTAGGACATGCCGGTTTCCTCACGATCTTTTCCTTTACCGTTTTGAGAGCAGTGGTGATGAAATTATTTACACAAAGTAATGCGCTTGTCTAGGTTCGTATCCACGACCCACACACACCCCACATTCCCACATTTACTCAATTTTGTTTAATGACACGTGGATGATCGCTCAAAATTAAGCAATTCACTAGTAGGCAGTAGGTGCACGTGCTTGAGTTACTGGCATAATCCGGTTTAAAAACACACTTTGTAACTCAAAGTCGAAGTCTTATAATAGTTCAGCCGTTTTCCTCAACCAATCGATCTCAAGCAGTCACCACTCACCAACGCTTGAACGATCTTGATCCAACGTTTGAACCTTTGACCTTTAAGTAATAAGGTAGAATGTAAGCTGCACAGGTAGGTAAGGCTAAGGATAACTTTGCGTTGTAGGTTTTTATAGAAAATGCGACGAAAGTGACTGACTAATATTACCCAATTCAGATATTTTTTTTAAATCCCAGGAATAAAATTGGTGTCTGATTGAAGGAACGACTTACGACGCAAGATAGAAATCAAAAATAATCGACGATATTATGGAAGCAATCGTATCTTTATTTGCAGTTAATTTTACCATTAAGTAAATTAATTTCAAGAGCTTATTAAAAGCAAATATTTCCGTGTAAATGCGTTTGACACATATTATAATACTCTTTTGGTTAAAGTCTATGGTCAAACTGAGAAAAGATTATTTATATATTTTGCCCTAATTAATGTATAAAGTCACACTGAATGTCAAAAAATACGTCAAATAATTATGACTAGTGTTCGCCCATTGGTCGAAATTCGACCGTACTTCATTTGAATAAAAAACATTATTAAATGAAAAAATAGATATATATAATAATAATATAAAAAAATAATATGGTTATATTTGACATTCAGTAACACAACACTATAGACAAATTGTTGACGCTGTACAACTGTGGAGAGGGTTCGCTGGCGGGATGGTGATGGCCAGGACCAGGACGTAGGTGTAATGAGTAAAGAATACTTCTTCAGGACTCTCTTCTTTATTTTCTTAATACTTCTTATCTGCTGGATATGGAATGAATTATCACAGAAAGCTCTGTTTTTATAGAATTTTCCCTATTATTTTTAATTAATTATGACAGTTCAAAATGTCATAATTATAACCAGCCTGTACAATCTATGATCAGCCTGTACAATCGTGAGGCATAAAACCTCTACAGTTTGCACACGACACTAAGTTTTGTATGGGAAACTTACTAATGCCATACTTGACACTCCCCATAAAACCATAAAAATATTTCATAGAAATCTAAACTAAATTCCTACCATCGCTAATACAAATAATATTAAAGACATTAAAACAACAAATAGGTTATATATCTTTAAAATTCATTTATTACCTATGGTTATACTTGACATTCAGTAAGACTATAGACACAAAATCAGGCTTACCAACTTAGGGGTTTTCCCAAATTTAGGGGGTAAATAAGGGGATTGGGATTTTTAGGGGCGTTCCATTTTTAGGGGTATTCTTAGGGATTTTTTGCCATCTTATATTTCTCACTGTATTTTTGATTACAATAAAAGTATTAGCGACTTCTAGTAATATTACTATACTGTGTGCCGGTCTATGATTACTGAACATTCGTTGGTTATTTTCATTATAATTTTTTAGGGGAATTTTTTAGTAATTGTGGTAATTTTAGGGGTTTTTAACTTAAGCTTTAGGGGTAAATATTTCTGGGTGTTGGTAACACTGCACAAAATATTAAAGACAGATTTGGACCATAAACAAAAGAATATCTATGAATGTGTGTATTAGATACACGGTAATGAATAGTAGTGTGTGTAACGTGTTATTTATTGAAAATAATGTATTTTAACGCATAATTAAAAAAAAAATATTAGCATTCGTCACTTTTTCTCTATATAAACTATAAGTGTGCGAAATTTCATTCTTCTCCGTCCGCCCAATTTTCGTAAAAAGGGATCCAAAGTTTTCGCTTCACGTATTAATATATAGATATATAGATTACATACCTAAGTCAAATATCGTTCAAACTTAAAATTTAGGTAAATGAATTATGTTCGAAATTCGACCACTGGGCGACCACTAGTAATGATAAAAACAAAGGCCAGTGATCTTTCGTGCCAAAACTGTAATTTGAAACTGAGAAAAACGATACCCATTTACGCAGACTTTCAAATTATCAAGTTTTGATCCGACAACCCTACAAACTAATCCGTTTCGGTTCACTTTTTTTTCTTATTTACGTATTGCGTGTAAAATATTGAAGGGTGTCCGTACCCGGACAAAAGTTTTACGTATTTACCGGAATCCTTTCAGCAAACGGATTAAGGGTAGAGTACATGTGTGTGTTTTTTTCCACTGTCCGATTCTTTTAATATGTTTTATGACAGCTACTCTTCTTCTTGTGAATGAAGTTTGACTACTCCATTTTGTTCAGAAAATTGAATGGAATCCTGTTCACACGTGACTTTATAAGTTGAGATTGAGTTTCTTTTTCTTTCCTGATCTGAGTTGTTTAATTATACCGTGCAGAACCCGCTAGATGTACACAGCTATAAGGGTTACATAAACATTGCAAAGAATTACCTGTTCTAGCGGGCTCTGTGTATCTGTTCCTCATTGAACGTTTTGATAACAGTGATATTCAAATTCCAGTTAAATATTACTACGTGTGTTTAAAATTGAAAATTTGATAAATGTGGAGGACCGACTAAAACCATATCCTAAGATTGGGGAAATTTTATAAACACAAGATAGATATTATAATGTTTACGAGTCGCCAGAAGCACGAAAGTCTGACAACCAGTCCTACCAAGATAGGAGAGCCTTGGTAAAACTGGCTGTCAGATTACCCAGTAACTGGGTTGTGGAGGTCAGATAAGCACTCGCTCCATGTATTCAGCTGCATCCGGTTTGACTGGAAGCCGACCCCAACATAGTTGTGAAGAGGCTTGTCAGATGATGATGATTTTAATTGAAAATAGGATGAAAAAGAGCGTCATTAAAAATTGCGAGCTCTTCAATTAATAGCCTCTTCAATTAATTCTCTCTAATGAATGGCTAAACGAGGCTTTGAACCTTTGCAATACCCAATGAATAGGTGTAAAGTTTATGATGAATTGATAACGCTCGCCAACTGGTTGGTCTTCACATCGATGGTGGAAAGGAAAAAGAAAAGTAGCGCCTTTTCGTACAATTGTTCAGCAGAGCTGTTTGAAGTTTAATTTTTGTTTCAAATTATTATAACTTCTTTATGTTTGTACTTTAAATGAAACACTGAAAAGTGGCTTTTAACCTAAACACATCGATACAGAATCAAAAACCATATCGAACTCTATAAAAAACGAATTTTCGACTAAAGTGGCATTTCATTTGTTTTTCCATTCCACCGTCATGATTCTAACTAAGTTATGTCTGGACTTTATAAAATACTTCAACCGTTGAGTTTGTTTCCCCATTTCTTCTCAGTGATAGTCAGATAGGAACTCTATGTAGTTTTATTTAATTTGGCTTATTCTATATACATAACAAACAATTTCATTTGATTTCGAATAGGGTGCACATCGAGGATGATCTTTGGAAAATTGTAATAAAATACAGGTTAAAATGTTACGGAAAATTGAACTTAATTGATTCGGTACTTACTCACCATTTTCAACAGCAAAATCACCCTGAAATAACACAACTCCCTAATATCTAAAACTTCTAAAACTGCGTTTAAGATATCACTGCAACATTAATACGTCGCCTTCAATTGTTATAATATTAATTAGATTGTAAATTAATTTATGCTACACACAGCTGTCATATGGTACGATATTCACAAGTCAATCACTGGCTGCCATTAACATTTCATAATTGATTAGCATGCGAATACAATATAGCAATTCCTACAACTGTGAATTTTACCCCTTTATTTATACACTAGCTTCTGCCCGCGACTTCGTCCGCGTGAAGTTTTACTCCTGACCCGTCGCGTCTTAAATCATCACCAGCCCGCGTTCTTGCTTCAATTACACTTAACCTTCTATCCTTTTTTTTTTTCATTTTGCTCGGCTCCTACGAGTTGTAGCGTGATGTTAAATAGCCTTGAAAACCTTGAAACCCGTCCTGAAGTATTGGGCTATCAAATATAAATATAATTTTTCAAATCTTACTGGTAGTTTCAGAGATTACTACCTACAAACAAACTCATAACCTTACAAACTTGACTCTTTATAATAAATATAATAATAATATTTATTGGAACCAGAAACAGTACATTTACAATTAAATTGTGTACGATAATAGTCACATTAGTTAAAAACTGTGTCGCAGCTATTAACACCCACCTCCATGTGGAAGATGACAGTGTCCCAGATATTTAATGCCTTACAAAATAAAATTCATTTACAAAATAAAACTGAACTAATTAAAACTAAAAGTTAGTATGTAGAGTTTGTATGAGCAGTGTGGGTGCGTTTATGGTGTGTAAATGGAAGATGAGTTCCGAGGTGTGGTGTGCGTGTGTGTGTGTGAGTGTGTGTGAGGGTGTGTGTGTGTGTGTGTGTGTGTGTGTGCATGTAACGTGTGTTAGTGAGGAGGAGTGTGTGTGATGTGCATATCTATCACGGAAGAAAATCCAACACAATGTCCTTATGGCTTTACTAAAGACTCCAAATCTTCGTAAGTCAGGGTGCAAAGCCAATCGTTGGTTATTTTTTTGCAATCTCGGGAAGAGGAAGAATAAATATTAGGTTGTTCATTTACTCTATTATATACCACGGGACCAAAGAAAATATACTGTCGTCGGACAGTTTCAAGTCTAGCCGGAACTGTTTGGCAGACTCTAGCAGTTCCTCGTCGTTTTCTGCTCAAATTATGGTTAAACGGCAGGTCACAGTGTTTCCACAATACCGTGCTCAATACAAAGGAGTGTCTAACGGTAGGTAACTTCCATAGCTGATATAAATCACGTGTAGGGAAATGAATGTGTATGTATGCCATGACTTTGAGCACAGCCCTTTGAACTCTCTCCAAGTGCAACAGCAGACACTTTCCAGCTCCACCCCATGATGATATACAGTTCGTTAAAATGGAGTGAGCAAGAGCAAAGTAAACTGCTCTTAGGGTGGAATAATTGGCGGAGGTTCTAAGATTTTTAAAAATAAAAATTAACTTTCTCACTCTAGATACCAGAGCATTTATTTGCTCACTCCATGTCAGCGTACTGTCAATAAGAACTCCAAGGTATTTTATAGAATCTGTGCGTATAATTTTGGTACAATCACAACCAATATTATTTATTGTACCACATACATGAGCTATCAAACAGTTTGTGGAAGATGGCTGTGATGCTTTCCGCGGACTAAATGTGAAGAACCTAGTCTTATCTAGGTTAAGTGTGAGCAAATTCTGTGTTAACCACGCCATGACAGTACGAAGTGCAGACTCTGCACATTTGCAAGCCTTGGTCCAGTCGCTGCCATTGACCACGATTACGGTGTCATCAGCGTAGGTAATAATTTTGGCATTGACAAGTGTAAGTTTACAGAGCTCGTTAATATATAATAGGAACAGAGTGGGCCCCAGAACACTACCCTGTGGGACACCGTAGGAGAGAAATGCTTCTTTGCTATAATGGTTTTCAATTTTTACTACTTGAGAACGACCACTAAGGTAACTCTTGAAAATATCCAGCGGTAAGCCTCTTATGCCTACCCTTTCCATTTTAGTAATTAAGAGGGGTACAGAGACAGTGTCAAATGCTTTAGAGAGATCAAGGAAGATAGCCATGGTCTTATCTTTATTATTAGTATTTTGGGCTAGTGTACTCAGTAATTCTAATATAGCATCTTCCGTCTTTTTGCCAGATCTAAACCCAAATTAGTTATCAGTCAGAATATTTTTTGATTGGAGATAATTAAGTAGACGTTTATTTTATATTTTTTCTAGAAGTTTAGATAGGATGGATAAAACCGATATGGGTCTGTAGTTGTTGACACTGCCTCTGTCACCATTTTTATGAATTGGGTGCACAACGGCCTTTTTAAAAGCATTTGGAAATATTCCAGACGAAAGGGCAAGGTTAAACACGTGGCAGATGACTGGGACAAGAATATTTTTGGCACCATATATCACAGTAGCTGGGATACCATCCCATCCTACAGCACTATCGAGCTTCAAACCAAAAATAGTCGCTCAATTTCTTCGTTCTTCGTGTTCAAGATGGCCATCGAACTGGAGTGGAACCCAACCGAAACAGCGCCAGGGGTTGTCGAGACATAATTTGCGGAATTCCTGATGTCAGATGCAAGCTCCCTACCCATATTTGCGAAAAATTTGATAACCAAACCAAGCGATTGAGATAAATCTGGAGTAAGAGACAGCAGTTCACTGGCAGATTTCATATTCGTTTGAAGATTGGAGATAGTTTTAATAAGTTTTCAGGTAGCCTTAGGATTGTTACGATGTTTTTCAAACTCATGAAGTTCATATTCACTTTTTAATTTTTTTAACAAGTTATTGCAGTAGTTTTTATATCTGTTACGTTGTCTTAAGAATTTCATTATCAGGGTCTTTCTTAGTCTTAAGGTACAGTTTATCCCGGTTTCGAATACACTTAAGGAGCCCAGGTGCGATCCATGGCTTAATAATTCGCTTTCTACTCTACTCGAGATGATAGGGTTACTGCAATTTTTATTTACAACTGAGGAGATCAAACTAACCATGTGCCCGTGGTTCGACCGCGTAGTTCTACTAGTAGGACCAAGGGTATTTTTCATTTCGGTGGTTCTACCAATCGGACCATTTTTAAACAATTATCATATTTTATTGGCAGTAGATCTACTGGCCGAGTAGAACTAAGATAAATGTTTTTGCCCATGGTACTACTTGTACTTAAAAATGATTGGAAATGGTTTTTTTTATTTGAATATGGTTTTATTGGTTTCACATAACACTATCTGTTAAACGAATTGACTAACTATGTAAATTAACTGGCTTAAAACTAAACTAACAGACTATGTAAATTAGGTGGGATCCCTTCTTTTTACATAATGTTATTTTTCCTAACACATATTTTTTTTTGGCATACCTATTTTCATATAATTTGTTTTGCCATAATAATACTTTGTCATATATTTTTTGACATACAGTTTTAGTTGGCATAATGATCATGAAGGCTAATTTATTTTGGCATAAATTAAATTCGCATCATTTTACTAGGTGTAATGACTATTAGCATAATGGTATTTTTTTTTTTTTTTAGATTCTAACCTCACTTTCGAATTTTCGTGTATCGACATCGATTTAAAGGCCGGAAAGTGTGGGATTGACGAATAAAACGAATAGAGGTTAAAATTTCCACTATAGGCCATCTGGGAGTAGGGGCGCGCATAGTTTTTTTTATAGGAAAGTCGACGGAGCCCAGCTTCACGGGGCTCCTACTTCTGTGTGGTTTAAAAAAAATTAACCACGAAGAGGATGGCGGGGTCTTTGAACCCGCCATCGTCTTCTAACCTAACCTGTCCGAGTCGGGGTACCCCGAGTCCAGAGCTCGCTTCGCTCGCTCTTGTATTTCTACGATTTATATTATTATTTTTCTCGTAAACAAATTATTTTTCAAACTTAAAATTGTACGTGGAGGCTTCTAATAATATGATCTTTCTGTGAAAAAAAATATGGACTCCTAACTACTGCTAGGGACACAAACGATGACTGACAGATTGTTTAACAACAAAAAAAAGCATCGATTTACGTTTCGTTTCAATTATCGGTAATAGTCGGTAAATTCTTATGTGATAATGTGATAGTACTAAATTAAATTAGCGAAATATATATAATACACTGAAACATACATAAAAAATATCTAGTTAACTAAATATACGTATTTATTGCATCATAAATATGAAGTAAAACATTATAATGCATTTACCTTACTTGAAACGAAACGTTTAATGGCGAGCCAAATGTCAAAGTGACAAAATATTCCGAAATTTCTACGATTTAAATTATTATTTTTCTCGTAAACCAATTATTTTTCAAACTTAAAATTTTACGTGGAGGCTTCTAATAATATGATCTTTCTGTGAAAAATATATGGACTCCCAAATCGTGGGCTGAGTTAGTAACTCAGCCCACGATTTGGGAGTCCATATTTTTTAAATTTTTAAGCTAAGGCGGTAATTAAGTTATCTAATTAGTATATAACAAATACAATCTTTTGAAATGTCACATATTAAGTTCATAATAATAGTTAGTGTTTCTATAGTAAAATTGTTGCAGTATAAAAAACAATAGATGTTAGTTCAGAGCTTTAAGGGATATCCTACAAAATATTATAAATTTAAAAATTCATGAAGATGTTTGAAAGCTTGTTACTTAACCACGCTTGAATGGCTAAATGAATTTGTATGAAATTTCTCACACAGATAGTCCACAACCCAGATTAAAAATATAGGTTACTCTTTATCTCAGGAAAATAAACAGTTCCCGAGCTATACATAATAAGTTTTTCTGTGTTAGATAAGCCAGCCAACCTGGAGCCTCATGCAAGGAAAACAAAGGTTATAGAACGTTTAAGGGATTTTGAGATTGTATGTTAGATTTTACAACTGTTGTAGTAGTAGTATTGTTGTTTATGATTTTTATTACTACTACAACAATTTTTTTTACTTAAATTTCAGACTGAACCTCAACCAGGTCCTTCATATTGTCAGGTGCAAGTTTTGAAAGACGTAACCAACTGCTATTGTTCCGTCCCGTTTGACTTGATTAATCTGTGCGCCTAACGGAACGCGCGTGTAACGAACTGACAACTGTCACTTGTCAGTTTGACTTTGACACTTGACACTCTTTGGTTTTGGTTTTTGGAAAAATGCCGGTCGCCGTTTGGACCTCGCGACGCGTTTGTTAAATTAATCCCTTAGAATCGGTCGTTTTTGTAGACAATCTGTCGTGACCCAATTGTTTGATTGTAAATAACCCCCTTTGACGAAATAGAACGGGTTTTAGTTTGAACTTTGGTTGAAATACTTTGAGGTTAAGTGACAGTGACCGCGTGTTGGAGACCGCATGCCTTTGGTAGCAGGGCGTATTGGCGTATTGGAGCGGTGGATTGTATCCTGGAGAAACTCATAACGTCACTACACAACACAATATACACTCATTTACATCCATAAATTCAGGTAGGCTCCAGAGCAGGTGTTCTTCAACTATCAGGTGAGTCTTTAATTAAATATATATAATAATATTGTGTTGATAAGCTCCGCGCACGGCGGACATTTCGCTCGCCACTCTTTTCCCAAGGCCCACAATTATGTTTCGACTGCGCTTATTAAAATCCTATGGTGGGGCCTCGGCGCCTCGGCCTGCCGCCGAACATTCTTGGTAGCAGAGCGTGGTTATAAGATGTACAACCAAATTGGTAATTTACAGTGAGCTAATTACTTGGCAGTCTCTATAAAGGAAGTAGTAATTCGCTGTAAATGTTTGTTAGCTGTAATTGATTGTTCATTTGTATTAATTTGTTTTAAATTGTTGAGACGGGTAAACTGAAGTTACCAAAGTCAGCCTGGTTACATATGCTAACAGAGTTAATTGGATTGGGCTATGTTACAAAACCATTGTTATTGTATCTGACCTGTTGTATTGAATGTCTGGAAGACATTAAAATATTGAGTTTTGTACCATTGACATGATTGTTTGTGAAAATTTACATTTGAAATTGGCATTTTTGATCAGTAACCTTATTTTAAATTGAAATAAAAGTTTATTGTTGTTCATTGGACTGGAACCAATATTTTTGTAGTTGTCGTGAGTTGGCAGTTTGATTGTTTGCTTTGGTTTTCCTGGTTATATTGTTTGAACTTTGTTATTTGATTATTTTTTGTTTGGTTTATTTGAATTGTATTGTTTGTGCAATGGCATACAAAGCGGTGAGAGAGGCAATCAGTGGATTGACCACACAGCTACGGTGGTTCACTTCAGCTGCAGCGACCGCTGAGCGCCCGGATCTTGAAGGGGTCACGCTTGCTCGGTTCGAGCAGTTGAACGTGAGACTCGGCAACGTTGATGCTCTGCTCACCCGCTACAACGAGTTCATTTGTGAAGTGGATCTGGAAGTGCTGGACCAGGCAGCACGTGATAAGGTCCTTGCTGACTACGACCAGATCTTGGACCTGGGGGATGTCATTGGTCAACGTGCTCGGGAAATATTGGAGAGCCGGACACCTGTCCAGGTCAAACCGGAGACCTCGGTTGTTTCAGGTCCCGGACTATTGAGTAGACTGTCTACTTTGAAACTGCCACACTTTGACGGTCGCTTGGACCATTGGTTGGGTTTCCAAAACCTTTTTGAAAGTTTGGTTGATGCATGCTCGGACCTCAGACCCGCCCAAAAGTTGGCCTATTTGTTGTCTGTCCTGGAAGGTGAGGCCCGAGCCTTGGTACAGCATTTGTCGGTGACTGACTCAGCCTACCCTACCGCTTTGGAACTACTCACCCGGCGGTACCAAAATAAACGTTGTTTGGCTGACGTGCATATTAAATTGATTTTGGGGTTACCGGTCATTACTAGTTTGTCAGCATTGCGTACTGACCTGTTGAACCCGTTGGTGGCAGTGACCAACGCTTTAAAGCAATTGGAGTTGCCGGTGGACCATTGGTCTTACCTTTTGGTACATGTTGTGCTGCAACGGCTTCCTGCCGATTTGAGGGCTCGTTTCGAGCAAAAGTATGGTGGGGATAGTGTCACACATCTCCCCCCATTTGGTGACCTCGTCAAATTTTTGGAGGATGAGTGTCGATTTGTGGATAACTCTGGCGTTGCCACCGAGTCACGCCAGCCGTCTTCCCGGCCACGAGACCAGGGACGGACTGGGGCTCGCGGGCCTGTTGATAGTCGCCCCGCCACTCGTTTTGCTGGCACCCAGAGTCATCCTGTTTGTGAGTTTTGTAGGGACACGGGGCATGGCATAGCAACTTGCGCGGCCTTTTTGAAATTGCACGTGAGTGCCCGCCGCCGAATTTCCAATGCACGCCGTCTGTGCTTCTCTTGTTTGGGGGCTCACTTCCATCGGGACTGCCCCAACCCCCGCCTTGTAGAATTTGTAGGGGGTCCCATTTGGACATTTTGTGCGCTAACGCAAACCACGCTGGCAGACCAGCCTCTGATGAAGGTTCGCGCACGGGGGGATACCATGGAGTTGGTCACCGGGCTTCTGCCTCGCCGGTTCAGAACCGGGGAGAGGCCCGCAATTTTGAGCGCCGCACTCCACCCCCCGCGCAAGTTGATCGGGAGCCGCGCGACCGCCATTTGGTCTCCCCGCGTAAAGGCGATTACGCAGTTGTTGCTAGGCAGCGCTGGCCAGACCAGCACCGCCTTCCCTCCCCTCCATTGGCGGAACGTCCCCGGTTGGAGTCACGCCCCCCGCCATTCAGGCATCCGGTGGGATATGCCCTTCCAGCGATGGCGCGTGGCTCGGGACACCGCGCGTACGAGGTATTTGACCTCCATCCTCGTCGGGAGGGACTTGAGCCTGGGTGCGGCGATCGGTCGCCACCCAGGCATTGTTAGGACATTGGCGCCTGCCCCATTTAGGTACCCCCTCAGATCGACACGGTTTTGTTGCCAACGGCATCGGTCAGGGTCTGGGGGCCCACAGGGGACTCTGTTGTGGTCCGTGCCATTTTGGACACGGGAGCTCAGGGTTGCCTTTTGTCTATTGTTTTGTTGTTTTGTTTGTGTATTGTTTTGGGCAAAATTGTTTTCTTCAGCGCCTTTGGACTGCGGGACTTGGTTGGGACGAGCCACTTCGGGAAACCCTGTTGCAAGATTGGCTCTAATTTGTATCCGCACTCCCTACAGTCAACGAGGTCGTGTTACCCCGCGCTGTCCTCCCCCCTGGGAGCAGCACTGCTACCCTTCATGGGTTTTGTGATGCGTCTTCGCACGGTTATGCAGCTGTTGTTTATCTGCGCACCGTCAGCGCGACAGGCCAGGTGAAGTTGTCACTGGTCTTGGCCAAGAGCAAGGTGGCCCCCCTCCGGATGGCACTGACCATCCCTAAGTTAGAATTGTCAGGGGCGGCGCTTCTTGTGCGTCTATTGAACCACGTTGCTCACACTTTGGGTGGAACTGTGGACATTCGGGCTTCTTACGCCTGGACGGACAGTCAAATTGTTTTGTGTTGGTTGAAGACGTCCGTCCACTCTTTGGAGGTCTTTGTTGCGAACCGAGTGTCCCAGATTCAAAATTCTGAAACACCTTTGATTTGGAGGCACGTGCCTGGAGATCTGAACCCAGGCGACGTGGCCTCACGTGGGTACATGGCACCCCGCCTGATTGCTCACCCCCTATGGTGGGGACCAGACTGGCTGACTCACCCCGAGGATGATTGGCCTCGAACGCCAGTCTTGATGTCGGGTCCTTTGCCCGGGCTCAAGGTGCTCGCTGTTGGAACGAAGGACTCTCCGTTTGGCCCTGATTTTTTGTTGAGTCGATACAGCTCGCTCGACAAATTGTTGAATTGTTGTTTGTTGTTGTTGAATTGTTGGTGACTGCTCGTCACAGTAAGAACTCGCATGCCGGTTGCAATGCGCTGTTGGCCATTCTGCAGCAAGAGTTTTAGATATTGTCGGGAGCCGTTAGTAAGTTGAACCCCCTTTTGGACGATACGGGTCTTTTGTTGTTTGGTTGTTGATGGTTGAGGCACTCTAGCCTTCCTTGTGGAACGCGCACGGCGGACAGTTCGCTCGCCACTCTTGTCCCAAGGCCCACGATTATGTTTCCACTGCGCTTATTAAAATCCTATGATGCAGCTATTTTGAACCAAAACCATTACCAACGTTTAAAAAAGCAATACTTAAACCTCTACCTGGGGAGATTCGTCTCAACTGCCCCAGCGCCACAGCAAGCAGCCCGCTCGAGTGCTAAACACAACATTTTGACTGCGTTGTTTCGGCATCAAAACATAAATAAAAAAATAACAACCATATACATTCTGAAGCGTCTTTACCTCAGCTTTAGAAATGGTATTATTTATTTTCATGATTTTTCTTTACATAACCTCGAAAAATGTAAATTAAAATTGAAAACGTGTTTTCGGCATGGTCTTCAATTTTCTAATTTTTTTGGACCACACAGATCGAAAGATCAGGTGTTTTTACTTCGATTTAGATTATAAAAAAATAGGCGTTTTTCGTTTTTTGCGAATAATTAAATGCGAAGCGAAACGATATTCGCAAGCCGCGCGCAGCAGCCGGGAGTACCGACGACGCCGCTGCACGCGTCGGCTGTCGGTCTTTCTGTCTTCTGCAAAACGAATGGTCAAATTGAATGATGGAATGATAAAATTCGCTCGATGATATCATTAGTTACCATTACTGTCTGAACTGTTCATGCGACAAAGCGAACTTTTGACTTTAAAATTCAGATATACAATACTGACAGATTTATCATTAATTAAGTTGTTTCTTCAAGTCCTGCAGGTAATAATATTCATCACATTACCAACAATCTGAATCATTTTAAGTTTTTTTGTGTGGTCATTACAGTGAAGGTGCAGTGCAGTGTCAGTTACAGGTCGGCAAAGCCCCCCAAATTGGGGGAGGCCTAAGTCCAGCAGTGGACGTCTTACGGCTGAAATGATGATGATGATGAAACAAAGGTCTTGTCAAATGTCCACAATTCTTGCAAGATGCTTTTTCGATAATACCGAAAGATGCGATGATTTGTATCCAATGTAAAATTGAATCACTTACGATTACGAAAGAATGCGAAAAACGTAACGAAAAATCTTTCAATCAAGTCACAATCTTACTAAAAACCTAATTTTATTTACAGCCCGTCAAATTTTCTAATTATTGTTGTTATTCAGGAAGTCAGAAAGACCGACAGCCGACGCGTGCGGCGGCGTCGGTACTCCCGGCTGGCGCGCGCGGCGTGCGAATATCGTTTTGCTTCGCATTTAATTATTCACAAAAAACGAAAAGTACCTATTTTTTATAATCTATATCGAAGTAAAAACACCTGATCTTTCGATCTGTGTGGTCCAAAAAAATTAGAAAATTGAAGATCATGTCGAAAACACGTTTTCAATTTTAATTTACATTTTTCGAGGTTATGTAAAGAAAAACCATGAAAATAAATAATACCATTTCTAAAGCTGAGGTAAAAAACAAAGTATAACCGAAAAACAGATTTAATAGAAGGATTCTAAGACCATGGACTTCAAGGCAGATCGCCACAATTAGCAACACATGTTCTAGTGTTCATGTTGGCTGGCATTAGATAAAAGATTAAGAAGCCTGTGGCTTACTACTTATCCAGCGAGTATGTAACAGCAGACCGTCTAGCAGTCTTGATTAAAGAGGTAATGTTATCAAAGCAATCACACTACTATTATAAAGGCGAAAGTTTGTGAGTGTGTATGTGTGTTTATATGTTTGTTACTTCTTCACGCACAACCGGTTGAAAGGATTTGGATGAAATTTGGCACACAGATAGTTTATAACCAGGATTAACACATAGGATACTTTTATCCCAATATTCCCACAGGACTTATGCGGGTGAAACTGGGAGGTGCAGCTAGTTATTACTATAAAAATACCATAATTACAGCTACCTATCTAATAAAACTCAGAACTCCTTATGTTAACGTATATTTAGAAACAGTAATTTGAAACATATAATTTTAAAGAATAATTTTAGATAGGTACTGAATTTAAATAATACATAACCCTAGTTAGTTTCCACAAATTAAATTAAATAATGATGTGTGTGTATTAATTGTCGATTTTTTTTTTCAGGTAGTCCGTGAATGTCGTGAGGTGGGTCTTAGCATAGCGGCAATGGTTTGCGACATAGATGGGGTAAATCGACGAGCTTTGTCAATCTTGGGTGCCACTACTGAAAAACCCTCATCGCCTCATCTTCTAAAGTGTTTCAGAAATTTATTTCTGAAATACGATATCCAGTGTACTTCACAAATAACATCAAACAACACAAGTGGGATAGGTAAGAACTAAGAATATTATAAGAAGTGTTCTCATTACTAAATAACTAGCTGACCCAGCAAACTTCGTACTGCCTCAGAATCAATAAGAACGAATTATGAGAAAATGAAAATCTTAAAAAAAGAATTGTGGATTTTCCCCATGTTTTAATAGTTATTCTGCTATCCAAGGCGGAGACAAATCCAACTAATTAAAGATCATTAAAATCGGTCCAGCCATTCTCCAGTTTTAAATGGTGTAACTAACTCAACTTCGTTCTATAAATGATAAATACCTTCACATTTTTTTTTTTCTTAATTAAATGAACTTGTTTATTGCAGGTGTTGCAAATGGAGCCACTTAAAAGCTGTTTATGATCTGGACAATCAGAACCCCAATTTTGTATTTGCTCCGGGTTTAAAATTAGAGCAGCTCCAAACAGCAAGCGAAAAATGAAGGTTAAATTGGCGGCACAAATCTTGAGCCATACAGTTGCTGCTGGAATGATGGCAAAAATTTCAGAAGGTATATAAATAATTTATGTTTTAATTATATTATTTCAATCTATTAACAGAACCCTGTTTTTTTTTAATTTTTCGCTAAGCAATAAAGACATAGTTTATACTAAATTTTTACTTCCATTTTCAGGAGCACTGACTTCAGAAGCAGCTGTAACTGCAGGTTTCATTTCCAAAATGGACATGCTCTTTGATTCTGTCAACAGCGACTCCTCAAATTTGCGCCGCGGGATGATACATGCGACAAATTTAAAACAATCCACACCACATCTCCAGTTATTGAAGGAAATGAAATTATTTTTTAATACTTTAAAATTCTTAGTCTGCACGCGCACACCGCCTTTAAAAGAAGGATGGGTGTGGACTCTAAATGCAGTCGAACTTTTATGGAATAAACTCCGTAATAAACATTCAAATGTTCAAAGTCTTGCCACCCGCAGACTACAGCAGGACCCACTAGAAAACCTGTTTGGCTGCATTCGGGGTAATTGTGGTGCAAATTACAATCCCACTGCTGGACAATTTGTTGCAGCCTTAAAAACTTCTATCTTGAGCAACCTAGCTCACTTAAGCACAGGAAACTGCGAAAGTATAATTGATAATTATAAAGAGGTATTGACCAATGGTCCCTCTATCTGGCAGAAAATTGATGCTCCGAATTTTATTTGGCATAACACACTTGGCATAATCTTATTTAAACGAATATTTGTAAGGCATAAAAAATGTTCAGCATAATCATTGTTTGGCCGAATGTTCATATGCTCGACTTTACGCTGGCATACTTTCAAGATGGCAGAATTTTATTTCGCATAATTACCTTTGGCAGACTTAAAATTCCGCATAATTTCGTTTAGCATAACATTTATTTAGAGCAATGATTATTTGGCATAATTTCACTTGGCATACTATGAAGATGGCAGAATTTTATTTAGAATAATTTTGTTAGGCATATTTTCATTTCTATTAAATTGCATTTTAACCTTAAATAAAATGAAATAGTGTCTCAAAAAGTCAGTATATGTTGTGCTACAAAAATTATTGACAGAAACGAATCGCTGCAGAACCGACTCCACGTAGTCTTGTCTGCCCTACCCCTAGAGTGTAATTTAAGCCCGTGTAGGCGCGGAGTGGCGAGGCGGCCCGCGAGCTGAGGAGCAGGTGGTTTTGACGGCCGCCGCCGTGGCTGAGGCTGATGCCGCGGTGGTGAGCGTAAAACCATCTGCGACGATGAGCTCGCCTGGGACCGCCGGAGCCCCGCAGCGCCGAAGCCGTGACAGAAACCATGCATGCTGCACGTTGCATGCTCGCCTGCATGCTGTAAGCTTGCTTGCATGATGCATGCTTGCTTGCATGCTTGCTTGCTGCATGCTTGCTTGCATGCTGCATGCTTGTTTGCTTGCATGCTGTATGCTTGGTTGCTTGCACGCTGTATGCTTGCTTGCATGCTGCATGCTTGGTTGCTTGCACGCTGTATGCTTGCTTGCATGCTGCATGCTTGTTTGCATGCTGCATGCTTCTTCGATATGAAATGTATGCCAAAAGATGATTCTAAGTTTAAAGTTTCTGAGATATGATAGTTCTGCCTTTTAATAACTATCGATATGAAATTATGCCAAGAGACGATTCTGACTGCGAACTTTCTGCGATATGATGGTTCTACTTTTTAATTATTATGGAATAAAATTTATGCCTAAAGATGATTCTGACTTATGAAATTATGCGTTGTGAATGTATGATAAATGAGTGTATGCCAATCGATTTTCTACGAAATGAAGTTTATGCCATCCGCTGTTATGCAAAATAATATTATGACGAAAAAAATTCTGCCATAAAGGGTGGACCCATTGACCAAATCTACAAACATAAATGATACAAGATTTCAGAATTATTCATATTCCTCAGATTTGTCTGAGGAACTTGAAAATATATGTAATGCTGAACCATCAACTGGTGAAGCTCAGGCATGTTCATATGTTTGTGGATTTTTAATTAAAAGATTAGATTGTACCTGCACAAGTTGTCAGAATATTTTAATTTCGAAAGAAAAATGGTCAGAACATTTATTTATTCAATTTAAAGAATACAATTCAGAAAAGCAGAGCTTAAATTATCCTCATGAATATTATAAATTATGTGGAATCCTGTGCTTCGGTGGCAAACAAAATGTTTGAAGCTAGAGGACACGAAAAGCATGTGCTTAAAAGAGTTAAAGAAAAAATTATAGAATCAGTCGATCATGAGTTTTTAAAGGCGTGTCCAGCACATTGGGAAAAAAATCTCAATTATTTTGTAGAAAATACATCATGTATTTGCGTAAAGAGGCACTGTACATTAAAAAATCGTCAGTTCGTAGAGGAAGCTTCGAAAGCTTCCTTAAAAAGAAAAATTGATATTTTAAAACATAAATAAAATTGTTTTGTTTCTTGCAAATAAAGAAAATTATTATAATTCCTTAGTTTTTTTTTTTTTGCTAATGTTTTAGAGCAAATTAAGAAATGAACAAAGTTACATTTTTCTTTCTGGTTGTGCAATAGAAATGAAAAATTATGTCAAATTAGCATAATATATTACGTACGTCAGTAATGCTAATTTGAGATAATTAACCATTCCTATTGCACAACAAGAAAGAAAAAATCGGTTTTGATGACGCAGTAATTTACTTTATTTCGAATTTCCCGCTCTGTTTGCGTCCTTTAGTTGTTTTGGGGTGCCACTAGATGGCGCGCAGCAAAACTATCATGACTTTTTTTGTACGAAGTCGTTATTCTTCTCCAAAGAGATTTAAGACAAATAGAGAGGCCATTTGAAGAAATGTCAAAGAAAAATTGTGATCCCATGACTCAGTAACGCCATCTAGCATAGTATAGTAAAATTAGAACGGCTATGGAAAACATTTTTGTACAAAATTTTACTCTCCAGCATTAGTAACGCCATCTAGCTTTGAATAGCAAACATTCAAATACAAAAACTTGATTATGGTTGAATTTCATGAATTCTCTATCGATATAATATATCGATAATATTGAAAAGTGACTACATTTTTTTCACATTTGAAAATTCCAAACAATTTGGAATGATTACTAGATTCAATGTTTACAAGTTATTTATTTATAAAAATCTTTTTACAGACTAATTACTAAAGTATCATTATTATGGGCACTTGACACGTCTAAAAACGTTTACACGTCAGTCTTATTTTTTTTTTAAACTAGATGAGGTCGGCGTTTCCTAACTGACTACTCTGAGGAGAAATGCCGAAACAAATTCAGAAAAAAGTCTGTGACCTCACAGACTCTTTCACCGATCACTAATGTTAATGTAACAAATTAAAATTAAGGCAAAAGTTTACAAAACTGGTTTTATTTCATGGGACTTAGGTCCCATCAAATAAAATCAGTTTTGTTAAAATTACATTTGTATTAACTGGTGTAGTAAGTCTGGCTGGCTGCGGGATTTATTTCATCATCCTCAAATTACAAAAAAAAAAAGAAAACGTCTGAGTGTGATTCGTACTCACTCTAAACTGTATTATGAACGTTGTACTGAATCAGTATTCTTTTTGTTGGTTACAACATAAAAACTGAGATTTGCCTTTTCTTTCGTATCTTCTTTAGGGGCCATCCATAAATTACGTACACGAATTTCATGATTTTTGAACCCCTCCCCCGTCCTTGTCACAGCTGGTCACATTTGTGAGACCCCCCCTCTAATGTGACGTCACATATTTTATAATTTTACATCAATCGAATAAAATTAATATCAAATCAAACACTGCAAGAAATTAACAAAATAAAAAAAGATTAATTATATTAATTAAAGATCAAACTTAATCATCTTGAGTCCATATAGGCATGTGCATGGCATAACAGCCACTTCGTTCTCGTTTGGGTTGTTAATGTCAGGAATATTCGATGTGTCCACATCTTTCTCATGAAACCATACAGCATCATCGTCATCATGCAAACAAAGAATTTCTCTGGCACGTCTAGCAGAAATTATTTGAGAACGAATCTTCACGATGGGCAAAACTTCTTGTTGTTTCTTATGTATTTACTTGTGTTGATTAGTGGCCTTGTATGATGCAAAATTTAGACTACAAATGCTACATGATTGCTTAAACAAGTATGCCTCGATACTGGGGCAACAGCTATCATACGAATATGAATATGTGTTTTACTTAACACTTAGATTAAAATTGATTTTGAAATGTGACGTCACGAAATTTAGGACCCCTCCCACCCCCTTGTCACACAATGCCACACTTCGTTGACCCCCTCTCTCCCCCTTAACGTGTGACGTAATTTATGGATGGCCCCTTAGCTGAAAACTGGTTGCGAAACTCGATTGCTAATGTGGCCGAAAGTAATATATTTCAAGATTTTATTTTTTTCTATAAAAAAAAAATGGGAAAAGTCCTAAAATAGTCGAGCAGACAGATATCAAAAGTCAAGTGAGTAGTGGGAATTATGGGCAGTGTTCTAGTTTACCATACATACATAAAGAACGACTACGAAAAATTTATAAACTTGCTACTAACTTCTCTTGTAGTAGAAGGTACCGATCCTTTTTTTAAAGATCGACCCGTCTTTCCAAAGTAAATGTCTTCGCTTTTCAAATGCTTGGAACATAATTTTGACGAAGCAGATGGAAGCCAATTACTTCTCTACGATCCTTTTGAACAAACTGTATCCGCTTTTCACGTTCAACTTTATTTACATTCGGAAACCTAAAATAACTGAAACCAATTTTACGTACGGACATATACAAACAGATAAGAATAGCAAAATACATGTGCATTCAAAAGTATAGCTTATTTTTTTTTAATATTTTCCAGCATACCTCTGATAGAAGAGAAGATAAAAAGATGTAGTCAGCGTGTGTAAAAGTAAAAGAGAAAATAAAAAAACAGTTCACTTAAGAAAATACAACAAATAATATGAGAATACTACTTACATAGGTACATAAAAACAAACATAATATGTTTATACATACAGAGTTCTAAAATAAATATCTACGTGAGCGAACAGCACTATTGTTGCTAAGTTGATATTTTATCTAAATTACATAAATAAGTTCAAATAGTTTTGAATTTTACTAACTTAAATAAATATTATCGATAACAAAGTCGATAAACATCATAACATCTCTGCAAGGCAGTAGTAAACCTACTCAGCAATAGAGGGCGTTTATTACAAAATTATCTTCTAAAAAATATATGTTCTAGAACTATCCATGAATATTATTTAATTCAAATTTGTGAGAAATATTTAAAAATACTTTCGAAAATAAACCGAAGTTAGGTCCAGACGTTTTACCATAGAGTGATTTGCAATATCGTAAAGCGCAACTCGGCATATTTATTTAAGAAATGTTTTTCTTTTCTTGTCAAACGGACACAATGCGTGTTGACATGCAGACAAGCCATCTTAGACTGTCTTAGACTAAACGCCATATGACCACTAGGACACAAGTATTGGATTACGAGTTTTTTCGTTATGTCCCGTCTATATACTTTAAGGTGCGTTGGGGTAATACCGGACGGATTTTAGTTGCAAAGATGTTACAAAAACTTTTTTTTCTCAGTTTTGGTATACACCACATTCTTGAGAAATGGTGGAAATTGATAATGATTAAGCGCAGAGTAATTTAAATATTAATTTATTTCTAAAAACTCAATACTTTTTGTTTGGTAAGCCTGTGAAATCAAGACACAATTTTTGTGAGTATAATGACGATTTGGCCGTTAAGGGGTAAGTTCGGACAGCAATATAATACTATTTCTATAGCTAGAAGTACTAGATGTTAGAAAAGAATGTAACCTATTTTTCCTGTTCTTTAAAATGACATCAACAAAATCTACCTAATATTACAAACATGGATGTACCAAGTGATTACTTATTTTTTGGTTTAAACTGTCCGATCTTACCCCACATACCAAATTTAGAAGATATTACGATTCCCAAAGTTTAGTTCTATCCACAAGCAGGCTACTAAATAAAATACGCATATGTTAAAGCGTCATATAAAACCGTAATACTGTATGGTTGCTATGGAGATGAAGGGAAGAGGTAACAAGAAAAAAATTGAGCTTTTTTAGAAACCCGTTTTATTAGAATAAGATTTCAGATTCTAAAATAATGAAAAAAAAAAATATATATATCAAGTACAGAAATCACAAACATGGAATGAAATAATTTATAATACTTAATATATATGAAATTAACATTATTCAATTTAAAAGAAATGAATACAAACAATTATAGCAAATAATTGACCATTGCCATAGACATTTCAGTATTTTTAGGATAAAAATCCTAATTAAACTGAAATTTCTATTACAAAGGTCTTTTTAAAGGAACATTTTACCATCTTAAAGAAAATCAAAACATAATTATCAATAACAAAATACACATTTTCACTTTTTAGGAACATTTTACAATCTTAAAGGATAGAAATCACAAATACGGAATGATATACATAATTCCTATATGAAAATAAACACAACAATTTTCAATTTAAAATAAATTCTCATCATCGTCATTCATAAGGGTATACTCCACAGGATCTTCATTTATCTGTAGTAGCTCTGTCACCTTAACTATATTATAATCAGGTACGTAATATTGATCATTATGCTTAGGAATAAAAAAATTTTGGTTGTTTTTCTTGCCAATAGTTTTATAGAATGTTATCGTGTACATATTCGGGTTTGAATTGATATTACTATTTTCAATGATGCCGACGTAATATATCTAAGTTCGTTTGAAATATCTAATTAGAACTGTATCCCCAATATTGTATATGTTCGAATCATCAATATAATTTTTGGTCCCACGTTATCACCTTCATTAATGTTGAAACAAATAAAAAGTTCCCACTAAAATCGTTTTGATCTTTAGTCATTGTTTTTGTAGGGCAATTAACTGTCTTTTTTTTTCTTTGGTATATTAGATACGCGTGCATTTTGTGATAATTTTCGGTTTTGGTTTGTAAACAAATCTAAATCTTTATCAATTGGCTTTAGCTGCAAACTTCTGGGTAGAATTTTATAGAAAGCTTGTTTTTCTGGTGTGATTTTTACAGATGAAAAGATAGTCACTTTCGTAGTATCATTTGCATTAACGTTTGTCTTTATCGTAGGAATCTCTGGAATTTCTTCTATCTCACATCTCTCTTCGCAAGTATCGTCCCTTTGGCTTGCTTTTCTCTCTTGATTATTATCCATTTCATGTATTTTTTTAACTATTTGTTCAATTTGTTGCTCTCTAGATGCAAAATTTAAATCAGTCTTGTTTTCCTCATAATCATTTAAATCAGTCAATTTATCACAGTTAGATAATATTTCGCTCAAAGTATCTAATAAGTCAGAATCACTGTGGATACTCATCTGAACACATTCACGTGTCGTAACACTGCTTTTAGATCTTTTACGTTTTTCCATCGCTGTCTTTGTAGCTGTCTTTTGGCTAAATTTATTATCCAATCTATGTAATTCGCTTTTCTTCCTGTGTACGCTGCCAGGCTAGACTAGACCCCTACCATAGGATTTCAATGCGCAGTGGAAGTGTGATAATCGTGGGGCTCTAGAGACAAGAAGTGGCGAGCGCAACTAGTCCGCCGTACGCAGAGCAGACAATCAAACCAAACACTTACAATACAACAAAAGAACTTACCTGGTTGAAGGACACTGCTTCTGGGTTACCTGGAGTTATGTATGTAAGTGAGTGTATGTGTATCGTGTCGTGACGTTATGAGTATTCTCCTGGTAACAATCCGCTTGCAATAAGGCTGGAGGCAATCACAGCATGCGGTCTTCAAATCACTCATTCACAATAGCGTCACTTTGACTTGACCTTCAAACTATTTCAACAAGATATGTCCAAACCCGTGTTATTACGTCAAATTAGGGGTTAGCTACATTCACCACAACTGGGTCATGACAGATTGTCCACAAAACGACCGGGGTAAGGGATAACTTTCCAAAAAGATCGCGAAATACAACCGGCGACGCGTTCCCCCTTTTCCCACCGAAATCCAAGAGAACCAACAGAACTGTCAAGTGTCAAAATCAAACTGTCAAGTCAGATGTCATTCCGTTCGGGCGGCGCGTTCGGAAAGCGCATAGAGTAACAAAGTTTTCGGTCCGAAACATCTACCCCCCCCGGATGGGCCTTCCCGTCCGCTAATCACTTGGCAATCCCGACAAGGTTGCGTTTTATCAGTCCACCTGACGCGCTGCTGGAGGATGTGCAAATACTCCAAGCTCCAACGCTTCCAAAACTCTGAGCGAGCTACTGCACCAACTGAAACCGCGGTAGCCAATTTTGGCTCACATCGACAAAAGGGTGCTCCGGCAGGGCGGCAAGTGGCTGTAAAATCAAAAAATGGCCCGGGGTCAGGGCCTCCAAGACGTTCAGGTCCGAAGACAGCTAGCACAATGGACGCGAGTTCAATACAGCTTCAAAACGGCAAAATACCGTAGCTAACTCCTTAAAGGTGAGAACGGTGTCTCCCAACAATCTGCGCCAGAGTCCCTGTGCCACTTTCACCGCGGCCTCAAAAATACCCCCCCAATGGGGGCAGGCTGGCGGATCAAACAATAACAAACAGCAAACAACCAAACAACAACAACAACAACAATTTAACCAAATGGCCCTCCTTAGGCAACAAAAGGGGGTGACGGACCCCATAAGGAAGGCTAGAGTGCCTCAACCGTCAACAACCAAACAACAAAGGACCCGTATCGTCCAAAAAGGGGTTCAACTTACTAATGGCTCCCGACAATTTCCAAAACTCTCGCTGCAGAATAGCCAACAGCGCATTGCAACCGGCATGCGAGTTCCCAATGTGACGATCAGTCACCAACAATTTAACAACAACAAACAACAATTCAACAATTTGTCAAGGGAGCTAAATCGACTCAACAAAAAATCAGGGTCCTTCGTTCCAACAGCGAGCACCTTGAGCCCGGGCAAAGGACCCGACATCAAGACTGGCGATCGAGGCCAATCATCCTCGGGGTGAGTCAGCCAGTCTGGTCCCCACCATAGGGGGTAAGCAAACAAGCGGGGTGCCATGCACCCACGTAAGGCCATGGCGCCTGGGTTCAAATCTCCAGGCACGTGCCTCCAAATCAAAGGCGTTTCAAATTTTGAATCTGGGACACTCGGTACGCAACAAAGACCTCGGGTTGGCTTTAGTTTGGTTTGGCAGGCGGAGGGAGCTAAAAGTGGTTAAATCTGGTAGAGGGTGGGGCCCCGATTATAACGCTACCACTCATAATACAAGGTAATGGATATTTTTCCAGTAATTCACAAAAAATGTTTCTAACCTTAAATCAGATAAAAAGCGTAATGTAAACGTTATTAGGTGAAACGGAACGATTAAATGGGCGATCGACAACCGAATATTTCCTAATATATCGTCTGTGGTGTACAAATCATTGAAAAGGAACGCAAAATAAAGTCTCTGGTTTTTGCGTCGTGACTCATGTGTCATTTGTGACGTTTGTTTTTATTCCGTTTCTCCTTGATATTTATTGTGGTTTCATTTTTATAACAACCTAGAAAGATGCAAGAGCGAGCGAAGCAAGCTCGGGACTTAGGGCACCCCGACTCGGACAGGTTAGGTTAGAAGGGGATGGCGGGGTCTGAAAGACCCCGCCATCACCTTCGTGGTTATTTTTTTTTAAACCACCCAGAAGTAGGAGCCCCGCGAAGCGGGGCTCTGTCGACGACGCCTTTATTAGTATTGATTTGAAACAAATTTAGAACCGCACGTGATTTTCCTTGACCGCAGTAGGTGATTTTAGTGTTTTGAGGTTAGATTACAAATATCAGTTTTTCTCAAAAATGGTGCGATACCTTTTCACGGGAGTGGTACCAGGGGAGAGGGGACACCTCCCTCCCCTCCCCCCTCCCCATCACCACCCCCTCCGCCTGCCAAACGATACTAAAGGGACCCCAAGACCTCCAAAGAGTGGACGGACGTCTTCAACCAACACAAAGCAATTTGACTGTCCGTCCAGGCGTAAGAAAACCGAATGTCCACAGTTCCACCCAAAGTGTGAGCAACGTGGTTCAATAGACGCACAAGACGCGCCACCCCTGACAATGCAACTTAGGGATGGTCAGTGCCGTCCGGAGGGGGGGGGCCACCTTGCTCTTGGCCAAGACCAGTGACAAATTCACCTGGCCTGTGCGCAGACGGTGCGCAGACAAACAACAGCTGCATAACCGTGCGAAGACGCATCACAAACAAGGGTAGCAGTGTAGCTCCCAGGGGGGAGGATAGCGCGGGGTAACACGACCTCGTTGACTGCAGGGAGTGCGGATACAAATCGGAGCCAATCATCCAATAGGGTTTCCCGAAGTGGCTTGTTCCAACCAAGTCCCGCAGTCCAAAGGCGCTGAAGAAAACAATTTTGCCCAAAACAATACAAACAAACAACAAAACAATAGACAAAAGGCAACCCTGGGCTCCCATGTCCAAACTGGCACGGACCACAACAGAGTCCCCCGTGGGCCCCCAGACCCTGACCGATGCCGTTGGCAACAAAACCGTGTCAATCTGAGGGGTACCTTAGCGGGGCAGGCGCCAATGTCCTAACAATGCCTGGGCGGCGACCGATCGCCGCACCCAGGCTCAAGTCTTTCCCGACGAGGATGGAATTCAAATTCCTCGTACGTGCGGTGTCCCGAGCCACGCGCCATCGCTGGATGGGCATATCCCACCGGATGCCCGAATGGCGGGGGGCGTGACTCCAACCGGGGACGTTCCGCCAAAGGAGGGGAGGGAAGGCGGTGCTGGTCTGGCCAGCGGTGCCTAGCAACAATTGCGTAATCGCCTTTACGCGGGGAGACCAAATGGCGGTCGCGCGGCTCCCGATCAACTTGCGCGGGGGGTGGAGTGCGGCGCTCAAAATTGCGGGCCTCTCCCCGGTTCTGAACCGGCGAGGCAGAAGCCCGGTGACCAACTCCATGGTATCCCCCCGTACGCGAACCTTCAACAGAGGCTGGTCTTCCAGCGTGGTTCGCGTTAGCGCACAAAATGTCCAAATGGGACCCCCCACAAATTCTACAAGGGCGGGGGTTGGGGCAGTCCCGATGGAAGTGAGCCCCCAAACAAGAGAAGCACATGCGGCGTGCATTGGCAATTCGGCGGCGGGCACTCACGTGCAATTTCAAAAAGGCCGCGCAAGTTGCCATGCCATGCCCCGTGTCCCTACAAAACTCACAACCAGGACGACTCTGGGTGCCAGCAAAACGAGCGGCGGGGCGAACATCAACAGGCCCGCGAGCCCTAGTCCGTCCCTGGTCTCGTGGCCGGGAAGACGGCTGGCATAACTCAGTGGCAACGCCAGAGTTGTCCACAAACCGACACTCATCCTCCAAAAATTGGACGAGGTCATCAAATGGGGGGAGATGTGTGACACTATCCCCACCATACTTTTGCTCGAAACGAGCCCTCAAATCGGCAGGAAGCCGTTGCAGCACAACGTGCACCAAAAGGTAAGACCAATGGTCCACCGGCAAGTCCAATTGCTTTAAAGCGTTGGTCGCTGCCACCAACGGGTTCAACAGGTCAGTACGCAATGCTGACAATCCAGTAATGACCGGTAACCCCAAAATCAATTCAATATGAACGTCAGCCAAACAACGTTTATTTTGGTACCGCCGGGTGAGTAGCTCCACAGCGGTAGGGTAGGCTGAGTCAGTCAACGACAGATGCTGTACCAAGGCTCGGGCCTCACCTTCTAGGACAGACAACAAATAGGCCAACTTTTGGGTGGGTCTGAGGTCCGAGCGTGCATCAACCAAACTTTCAAACAGGTTTTGGAAACCTAACCACTGGTCCAAGCGACCGTTAAAGTGTGGCAGTTCCAAGGTAGGCAGTCTACTCAATAGTCCGGGACCTGAAACAACCGAGGTCTCCGGTTTGACCTGGACAGGTGTCCGGCTCCCCAATATTTCCCGAGCACGTTGACCAATGACATCCCCCAGGTCCAAGATCTGGTCGTAGTCAGCAAGGACCTTGTCACGTGCTGCCTGATCCAGCACTTCCAGAGCCACATCACAAATGTACTCGTTGTAGCGGGTAAGCAGAGCATCAACGTTGCCGAGTCTCACGTTCAACTGCTCGAACCGAGCCAGAGTGACCGCTTCAAGATCCGGGCGCTCAGCGGTTGCTGCAGCTAAAGTGAACCACCGTAGCTGTGTGGTCAATCCACTGATTGCCTCTCTCACCGCTTTGTGTGCCATTGCACAAACAATACAATTCAAATAAACCAAAATTAAATAATCAAATAACAAAGTTCAAACAATCAATTACAAAATAACTACAAGCAAACAATCAAACTACCAAACTGACTAATCAGCAACTCATGAAATAACAATATATTGGTTTCAATTCAATTCAACAATAAACTTTTATTTTAATTCTAAACCAATATCAACATTCAACTTCACTATTCAATTCAAATATTCAAATTCTAATCCAATTCCAAATGTTAAGTTCACAAACCACTGTGTGGTACAACAATAATGAACCTTTATTCCAATTTAAAACAATGGTAATACTCAAAAATGCCAATTTCAAATATTAATTTTCTCAAACAACCATATCAATGGTACAAACTCAATATTTTAATGTCTTCCTGACATTCAATACAACACAGAGGTCAATTAACAACAACAAGAGGTTATAACATAGCTCAATCTAACCAACTCTGTTAGAATATGCAAACCTGGTTGACCCCGTCAATATGAGTTACTCGACTCAATAAATTCCAACAAATTATTTCAAACAAACAATTAATTACCGTTAACAAACATTTACAGCGAATTACTACTTCCCTTATAGAGACTGCCAAGTAATTAGCCTACTGTAAATTACCAATTTGGTGGTTTTATAGGTTAGAACCACGCCTCTGCTTCCAAAAATGTACGCTGCCAGGCTAGACTAGACCCCTACCATAGGATTTCAATGCGCAGTGGAAGTGTGATAATCGTGGGGCTCTAGAGACAAGAAGTGGCGAGCGCAACTAGTCCGCCGTACGCAGAGCAGACAATCAAACCAAACACTTACAATACAACAAAAGAACTTACCTGGTTGAAGGACACTGCTTCTGGGTTACCTGGAGTTATGTATGTAAGTGAGTGTATGTGTATCGTGTCGTGACGTTATGAGTATTCTCCTGGTAACAATCCGCTTGCAATAAGGCTGGAGGCAATCACAGCATGCGGTCTTCAAATCACTCATTCACAATAGCGTCACTTTGACTTGACCTTCAAACTATTTCAACAAGATATGTCCAAACCCGTGTTATTACGTCAAATTAGGGGTTAGCTACATTCACCACAACTGGGTCATGACAGATTGTCCACAAAACGACCGGGGTAAGGGATAACTTTCCAAAAAGATCGCGAAATACAACCGGCGACGCGTTCCCCCTTTTCCCACCGAAATCCAAGAGAACCAACAGAACTGTCAAGTGTCAAAATCAAACTGTCAAGTCAGATGTCATTCCGTTCGGGCGGCGCGTTCGGAAAGCGCATAGAGTAACAAAGTTTTCGGTCCGAAACATCCTGTGTTCATCATACTTGTCCAGTTTCATTTTTTTTTTTTGTCTTTTCTAGTTCTTTTCCTACTCCTTTGCCTTTTTTAATTACGTCACTGCTGCTCTTGTTAGTCAAAATCTATTCATTCGTTACCGCTTCTGTTCTTAAGTTATTATTTTGATTTCCAGATGGTCCTGGTATAGGATCAAATGCATAATTTTTAGGTTGAAGTACTGTTTTTTGTTTCCGTTTTATTGTTTTCTGTATTTCTTTTTCGCTGGTTAATTCTATCGCTTGCTGTTTTTCTAGAAAATATAAAAACCCGCAGTCCTAGAACGCAAAGGGAAACTTAATGACACATGTGTGTTTTTAGTCACTAAAAATATGACATGCTCCACCCTAGAGCGGGAGAAGTCATTGGATGATTTCCCACCTCAAAACAAAAGATGCAAAACAGTTACAGTTGCGTAAGTTTGTATAAGTAGATTAATATCTCTTACATAAGCCCCAGATTGAAACGATTACGAACACGATTAAGTATTTAAAATTAAAATCATGTGTAATAAAAGTTTGACAATCACTACCAATTTCGAAAAGGGTTAGCACCGGATATTTTTGTCCGATCTTCACTCGAGATGGATAACACCGGATATCAGCTTACAAAAATTGTAGACATTTATGGATACGTTTTATCGAGTTATCTCTGCTTAAAACTTAGTATTTATGCAAAATAATACCAAATTAAGCTATACTTTTGCTAAAATATGCAAATACAAATGAAGGTGAAAGACCGGATCGACAAATAATTTATGAATTTTATCTTTTTTCTTTAACGGCGCGTAAAACACGTCCGAGTTGCCGGAATGACTGGCGGCTACTGCGGGGCGGGGCGGGACATATTGACGTGCCACGCAATGTGGCTAGCATTAAAAAATATAGCCAAATAAGCGGGATATTTGATTTCTACGTTCTTACCCCAGCTTCGATCTTACCCCAACGCACCTTAATGTCTTTGTTCTTCTCCCTAGAGTATAATTATGTGTTCTGTGATTCTTGTCCCCGGCTGGAGGCCTAAAAAGGTAACTGTTTGAACTCTACCAGAGGCTACCATCCGTTTAAGTCAAAGACATTAAATTATATAGACGGGACATAACGAACAAACTCGTAATCCAATACTTGTGTCCTAGTGGTCATATGGCGTTTAGTCTAGGATGGCATGTCTGCATGTCAACACGCATTTGTGTCCGTTTAAAAAGAAAAGAAAAACATTTCTTAAATAAATATGCCGAGTTGCGTTTTACGATATTGCAAATCACGCTACGGTAAAAGGTCTGGACCTAAGTTCGGTTTGTTTTCGTAAATATTTTTCAGTAATTTAATTAAATAATATTCAAGGATAGTTCTAGAACATACGATAATTTTGTAATAAACGCCCTCTATTGCTGAGTAGCTTTACTACTGCCTTGCAGAGATGTTATGATGTTTATCAACTTTGTTATCGATAATATTTAATTATTGGTTTCTGTTATTTTAGGTTTCCGAATGTAAATAAAGTTGAACGTGAAAAGTGGATACAGTTTGTTCAAAAACATCGTAGAGAAGTAAATTGGCTTCCATATGCTTCGTCAAAATTATGTTCCAAGCATTTTAAAAGCGGAGACATTTACTTTAGAAAGTCGGGTCGATCAAATTTAAAAAAAGGATCGGTACCTTGTACTACAACAGAAGTTTATACATTTTTCGTAGTCGTTCTGTATGTATGTATGGTAAACTAGAACATTGCCTATAATTCCCACTACTTATTTGACTTTTGATATCTGTCTGCTCGACTATTTTAGGCCTTTTTAAAAGTTAACAAAACTGATTTTATTTGATGGGACCTAAGTCCCATGACTTAGGTCCCATCAAATAAAATCAGCCACAACAACAGCAACTTTCGCCTTAATTTTAATTAAGCTTTAATTTTAATTTATCACATTAACATTAGTGATCGGTGAAAGAGTCTGTGAGGTCACAGACTCTTTTCTGAGTTTGTTTCGGCATTTCTTCTCAGAGTAGTCAGTTAGGAAACGCCGACCTCATGTAATTTAAAAAAAAAATAAGATTGACGTGTAAAAGTTTTTAGACGTTGACACGTCTAAAAACTTTTACACATCAATCTTACTTTTTTTTTCACTTGACAGTGCCCATAATAATGATAATTTAGTAATTAGTCTGTAAAAAGATTTTTATAAATAAATAACTTGTAAACATTGAATCTAGTAATCATTCCAAATTGTTTGGTATTTTTCAAATGTGAAAAAAAAATTAGTGACTTTTCAATATTATCGATATATTATATCGATAGGGAATTGAGGAAAATCAGCCTTAATCAAGTTTTTGTATTTGAATGTTTGCTATTCAAAGCTAGATGGCGTTACTGACGCTGGAGAGTAAAATTTTGTACAAAAATGTTTTTCATAGCCGTTCTAATTTTGCTATACTATGCTAGATGGCGTTACTGCGTCATGGGATCACAATTTTTCTTTGACATTTCTTCAGATGGCCTCTCTATTTGTCTTAAATCTCTTTGGTTTAAGTAGTAAGAATCTTTCAGGTTAACTACGAGATGTCCCACAAAAAAAAAGTGTATTCTTGTTTAAATTAAGTTGGAACATACGGTCTGCTCTCGTACATATTCCCGCTAGATGGCGCCGTAGTCAACATTTTTAGTTTATATTGTTTTATGTGTAATTGGCACATTAGTAAGTCGTAGGAGTAGTAGGCGCGCTTATCGGACATTACACTTTATTTAATTAGGTAATAACATTGCCTCTAAATCCACCCAATTTGACACAAAGCTGGTAGATAAGATCTGCTATTGAATACAGGTCGTTTACATACACAGATGTAAGCGAGTGCTTCCAAGAATAGACTAGTAGGTGGCGTGTATTTAAAAAAAATGCCGCGTGGTACGATTATTATAAGGATTATGTTAAGAAAAAAAAATGAAATATGAAATGCGTTGGTTGCGAAGCATGTGTGGTGTGAATACTGTGCGTAGTACCGGCGTGCGTGTATGACCAGATTTATGAACGTAAATGAGAAAAGGAGTAGGTACCTATGTAAGAATCGTAGCAAGTGCTGTTCTGTAATTTCTGCCTACCCCCATGGGAAGAAGGCGTGAGGATGATGATAGGATAATAAAAGTTATATTAATGTGTAATTAGGTGTAATTTATCTATAATATGTGTGTATTTAGAAATATATAAGTATGTTTATCAGTTGTCTAGTACCCATAACACAAGCTCTGCTTAGCTTGGGACTAGATGGCGTTGTGTGATAGTTGTGGAATATTATTATATTATTATTATTCATATAAAATAATGTCTTTTATTCAAACTAGACTGAGAATCAGCACTTTTCGAATGTCAAAATTACAATAAGACAGTCCCCCAAAACGCCCGCCCTTCACCACTTCCTAGTGCTATAGCTGGAAAGAACATTGTGGCGCAACAAACTCCCCAGCAACATACTGTCTGTTTAGTTACAAAAACTTGAGACTATACAGTTTATTGTCGTGTGTACGTAGGCACCTTTATATTATTAGTTCATATACGTGTCTTACAGTATAAAACAAGTAACATTATTTTAATAAAGGCAGTATTTACTCATCATTCGCCTTGGTATCATTTCGCTCCAATTCCCAACATCACATGGCGACCGTGACGAAATAGTCCCCTGGACTTTGTTTACAATTCCTATGACCGTATAAGGATACCGTTCCACGATGAACCGCAAGTGTAGTCGCAAACAAGTCTTTGTGAGAAACAGTGTGAACAGTGTTATTTGTGTTTATTGTCATGGGGAAAAATCAGAGTAAGGAAGAAGTTATTATAGCTCAAACAGCTTCTGGCGGTAATAACAACGCAGATTTGGAGCAGTTAAAGTACCATACCAGTACAACGAATGTGGTTTTGTTGGTGATTTTGTCGCTGCTGTTGCTGGGATTCCTGTACTTTATGTTCAGGGTTTACAAGAACTGTCACACCAAGTGGATGACTAATGAAATAAATCGACACGCATTGCGAAGGTCAATTTCATACTTTCGGCGAGACCCAAAAATAAATGTGGGAATGGAGAATGTATAGCAGAAAACTTCAAAAGGATGAAACGATTTGAAAAGACATGGACAAACACACGAAACATATACATAAATAAATTAGTATACATGAGTATGACCATGAATAAGGAGACAACTGCATGCTAATACCTACTGCCACCAAGCACCAGAAGGAAAATAAAATAGTGAAGTGGTAACATTAAATTAAAGTGAGTGACTACCTATTACCCAACCGTGAAAGTGCCAACAATTTAAAGCCATTAGTCCAGTGCGACAGGATCCAAAGGTGGACTTTAGACATTACTCATCAACCCTAAGTAGAGAAATCTCGTGAACACCATATATACATTCTTGTATTAAACATCTTATTATACGCCTAGATATTATTACTAAATATCCCTAATTGAAATGTACCAGTATTGTGTATGTATGAAAACAGCTGTACCTAATAAGTAAGAAAATATACTAAAAAGACGCCTCAGGTTTGTAAAGGCTTCTATATTTGATAATTATGCCATATGGCTCAAGAGCTATCAGATTTACTTGTAAAGATAAAAGAATTAAGAACATATTTAGTGAAGATAGGTGCCACGAGGCGAATAGGTAAAACAATTGAAGTAAAGGTACGAGAAGCTAACCACTTGTATGAAGAATATCAAAATATTTTAGGAAAATTAGAAGCAATTAAAGGCAGCATTAAGGAACAAGAATACTTGTTAATAAAAAAGAATTGTGAACAATTTAATATAATTCATAAGGAAATATTAAGCTTGTGTTCTGTGAAAACTGAGGAAAGCCAAAAAATGGCCAAGTTTGATTTAAAGATAGCAATGAATTTATTGCCTCTTTCAGCCGACGATGAATCCAGTATTAATCGTCTTATAGATGGTATTGAATATTACAGCTCAGAGCTCGACGGCGACTCCCAGAAAAGGTTAGTAATCTTTGTTTTGAAAAATAGATTAACTCGAGCCGCGAAATTGAAATTATCCCCTGATTATTCCAGCACTGATGCACTTATTAATGATATGAAAATTCAGCTGTTACCGAAAAAATCCGCGACCGCCATTCAACGCAAACTGCAATGTTTCAGACAGGAAAATCTGTCAATTGATGAGTTTGGTAATAAAATTACAGAAATGTTCGTCGACCTGACCATTTCTCAGTCGGAAGGTAAGGACCACGCATACAAGGTTTTACGTCCACTGAACGAAAAACTCGCTATAAAATGTTTCGCAGATGGATTGAGAAATCGTAGACTCAGTACAGTTATAACAGCAAGGAACTATACCTCGTTAAAAGATGCCGTTCAAGCAGCTTTAGATGAAGAAATGACACGACCCATCGAATCAGAAGTTTTGTATTTCAATCGCAATAACTATCAAAATAACAATTACAGGGGTTTCGGGAATCGTCGAGCCAATATGAGGGCCAGAGATACGTCACAAGTAGCTGCAGAAGAGCAAAACAGCGAGAACTTCGGTTACCAGCAGGGCACCGGGCGCGGTTGGCGAGGTCAGCGGAACTCAGCGCGCGGTGCAAGGCGGTCATCCTTCAGGAACAGAGGTAGATCTAGTTATAGTCGCCAAGCACAATTACATACTTTGACAAACTCAGACACGACTTCTTTACAGGCAACCGAAGCTTCTTTGCAAACAGCCGAATCTTCTTTGCCATCCCACGAAAATAATGAGTTTTTTCGTGACTAAAAGAGCAATTCTTTTTACAAATAATAATACTAGTACCCTTTATTTAAATGGTCGCAATGGTTATCCATATAATTGGTTAATTGACACCGGTGCCTCCATATCGGCAATAAAATATAAACATGTAATGGAGCAAAACATTCCAATCCATAAACAGAACATCGACGTATTTGGAATGGGGGGCAAAGTCCAATCAATTGGATATGTTTATCTAGCATTGAGTTCTAGAAATCAGATACTGAAACATAAATTCTATGTTTTTAATTCCTTGCCTTGTAAGACCAGTGGCATAATAGGGCATGACTTCTTAAACAAATACAAATCAATTCTAAACCTGGGTAACAATACTTTGTTGCTATGGAATAACAATGTTGAAATTTCTTTTCCATTACGTTTTCCACGCAAAAATATAACCATACCCGCGAGGTGTGAATCAATACATTTTATTAGTGCTCAGCCGAGGTATGCATTTGAAGAAATTGTTATTTGTGCATCAGAACTGCAAAACGGAGTTTTTATAGCTAGCACATTAGTAAAACCCAAAAACGGAATGCTTCCGATCCGAGTCCTTAATACAACGGATAATGATTTAACCATAGAAGAAATTAATCCCATCATTCAAAAATCGTCAGATTACAATATCTGTTCTTTTGAAAAAACAATCAATAACGCGGATAGGGTTAAAAGCCTATTTTCAAATCTAGATTTAAATCACCTCAACAAAGAGGAACAATTATCAATAGAAAAAATTTGCGCGAAGTATTCCGACATTTTTTGTCTTGCAGGGGACAAAATGACGACCACAGACTTATATACGCACAAAATTAACTTAAAATCGAATGTAGCACCGATATATTCAAAGCCATTTAGACTACCATACTCACAGAAAGGAGAAATCGACAAACAAATAGAAAATTTACTACAGCAAGGTGTTATAGAAAAATGTAACAGCGAATGGTCAAGCCCAGTTCTACTAGTACCCAAAAAACCAGACTCAGCGGGGAATAAAAAATGGCGATTAGTAATCGATTATCGCAAACTTAACAGCTGCATACAAGATGATAAGTTTCCTCTGCCAAATATAAATGAAATACTAGACTCTTTATCAGGCTGCATTTACTTCAGCCACTTAGATCTAAACCAAGGTTTCTATAATGTAGATCTACACGAAGACAGCCGCAAATACACAGCATTTGCTTCTGGGCAATACCAGATGACGCGAATGCCGATGGGTTTGAAAACCAGTCCCAGTTCCTTCTCACGCATGATGACAATGGCTATGGCCGGTCTAACATACGATAAGTGCTTAGTATATCTCGACGACTTAATAGTCCTTGGAAAATCCCTATCTCATCACAATAAAAACCTCATAGACATATTTGATCGCTTACGCAAAGTTAATTTAAAACTAAACCCTACAAAATGCAATTTTTTAAGGAAAGAGATGCTTTATCTAGGCCACATAGTATCAAGTGAAGGTGTACTACCAGATCCCGCAAAAATAGGTGTTATTAAGGAACACCCAATTCCCAAAAATGTAGACGACGTAAAACGTTTTGTCGCTTTTGCGAACTACTATCGTAAGTTTATTCCAAATTTTGCAGATAAAGCTTACTATCTTAATTTATTATGCAGAAAAAATGCAGTATTTAATTGGGATAACAATTGTCAGAAATCATTTGACATACTAAAAGAGACTATGATAACACCGCCAATACTACAATATCCAAATTTTTCACTAGAAAATAAATTTATAATACAAACAGACGCATCGGGCTATGCAGTTGGAGCTATTTTATCAAATGCGGATGGGCGTCCAGTAGCTTACGCAAGCAGAGGCCTAAATAAATCAGAGAAAAACTACCCCACTATTGAAAAAGAACTACTAGCAATAGTGTGGGCAGTGAAACATTTTAGACCATATTTATTTGGCCGTCCATTTAAAATTAAAACTGATCATAAACCATTGATTTACCTGTTTAATCTCAAAGACCCATCCAGCAGACTACTAAAATTTAAATTGATACTAGAGGAATACGATTACGAAATTGAATACGTCAAAGGTCGAGACAATGCAGCAGCAGACGCACTGTCTCGATTAACATCAAAAGATTTGCAGGACATGAACAATAGCGTATGTGTTATGACACGGGCGCAGAAACTAAAATTGAATGCCAACCCACCATCAAACGAGGCAGCCCAACCAAGCGTTTATTTAGAAAGACCAAAAGTTGTTGAGATACAGAATAGACCAAAAGAAGTGGTAGAATTAAGATTTATAGATAATTCAGGGTTAGAAAAATTAAAGAAAGAAAATGAACAAAATAAAGAAAACAATGTGTTCATCTATTCAAAAAATAAAAGGACTACGTATATAAAACCAGCGGCTCACTCGCAAATGACTCGAGCAGAATTTGTGAAAGCACTGAGTAATTTTTGTAGTGAGATATGTGTAGAGGAAGTATATTTTATGAAAAGTAAGAATAATAGAGTATTTGTAGAAAAATTAATCAGTCAAATCAAAGACAGCGAAAATTGGTTAGGCCCCAGATTAATCGTAATACAAGATGTAGAACGCGTAGAAAATAAGGACGACAGAAAGGTAATACTTAATGATTTTCATCTTTTACCGACAAGTGGCCACGCGGGTATAAGGCGAATGGTAAATAAAATTCGGAAATATTACTTTTGGCCAGGCCTAGATACAGATGTTGAAAATTATGTGAAAAAATGCCCAGATTGCCAAAAACAAAAGTACACAGTACAAGTTAAGGAACCAATGACCGTCACGACTACAGCACACACTGCTTTTGAAAAGATTTACCTAGATTTAGTAGGGCCATTAGATAGGGACAACAATGGATATTCATACATACTAACAATACAGTGCGAGTTGTCAAAATATGTATGTGCTTCTCCACTTATAACAAAAACAGCTGCAGAAGTTGCACGTTCATTTGTGGACAACTTCGTGCTCATCATGGAGTGCCGGAGGAAATCGCCACCGACAGGGGTACTGAGTTTATGGCAGAAACAGTAAAAGAGGTATGTGCTTTGCTTAATATTAAAAAACTTAACTCAACAGCATATCACCATCAAAGCATAGGAGCTTTAGAAAACTCACATAAAAGTTTGTCCGCATTTCTTCGTATTCAAACGGAACAAAAATCGGAATCCTGGAGTACTTGGCTACCCTATTGGTGTTTCGCTTATAATACTTCTGTAAATACGTCAACTAAGTTCACTCCGTTTGAATTAGTTTACGGTAAAAAGTGCAATTTGCCAAGCAACCTCACTCAAAAAATCGAGCCGCTACACAACTATAATAGTTACCCTCTCGAACTAAAATACAGGTTACAGTTATCACAAACACAAGCTCGCAAAAATTTAATTAACAGTAAGTTGGTAACAAAACGTAAGTATGATACTTATATTAACCCCAAACATTATAACCCCAATGACAAAATATTAGTAAAAAACGAAACCGGCAATAAACTCACAAGCTTATACTCAGGACCGTACAAAGTTATCAGGGACATTACACCAAATGTAGAAATCGAAATTAATGGAAAAACTGATGTAATTCACAAAAACAGAACAAAGCCATATTATGATTGATGTATTTACTTTATGTACCAACAGCAATTGCACTGTAAAAACCACATACTTATAAAATAGAATGTAAGAAAGACAAACTGTCGTTGTCATGTCCATTTATAATAAGCTAAATGTAACCATATAGTAATAAGCATCCAATATTATGTTAACCAATTTATGTCTCATATAAAAAAAAAAAAAAAAAAAAAAAAAAAAAAAGGGGGAGGTGTCGTGTGTACGTAGGCACCTTTATATTATTAGTTCATATACGTGTCTTACAGTATAAAACAAGTAACATTATTTTAATAAAGGCAGTATTTACTCATCATTCGCCTTGGTATCATTTCGCTCCAATTCCCAACATCACATTATGAAGATAGTTTTATTTTATTACCTTACAATTCACTATCAAACTAAATTATTTGAAATGACATAAATTATGCCTGAAACACTATTAAATTTATAGCATAACTAATTATTACAATAATTATAGACATAACACATAACAGACAAAAGAAAAAACAAAAGATGACAACAAATCAAAAAAATACAATTTAGGATGCGATTATAACCAGGTAAAACATATTTTATAATGTCAAAGCAACATATAGATTCTAAACAAACTACTACAAAAATACGCCTTTTCATTTTATAGTAAATACAAATAAAACAAACTACTACAAAAATACGCCTTTTCATTTTATAGTAAACTAGCTTTTGCCCGCGACTTCGTCCGCGTCAAATTTTCGCTCTCCTTCCCGTCGCAATGAATCGCCTGCCAGTTTTAGTCCATTTTTTGTTTGCTGCTCCGCTTCATTTGAACCGTAGCTTGATGTTATATAGCCTTCCTCGATAAATAGGCTACCCAACACAAAAATATTTTTTCAATTCGGACCTTCCTTCCTTCCTTCCTGAGATTAGCGCTTCGATAAACTCTTCAGCTTTATAATATTAAGTATAGATGTGCCTATGTAACGGAAACTTTGAACATGATTTTGTCTCCTTTTCGATTATGATGGGACTCCCTTTTTGGTACTTAGACCCTCATTCGGGTGGGTCCCCGAATGAGGGTCTTTTTTATATTTATTTTATTCTGACTAACAAAGCCAGTCTAGCTTCGCCTAAAAGCGCAGAAGCTTCGAAGCATCAGAGGCTTTCCGAAGCGATCTCATTGTTCCGTAGATTGGACTGCAGATTGGAGTCAGCACTTTTCGAATGACAAAATTACATAAGACAGTTCCCAAAATGCCCGCCCTTCACCACTTCCTAGTGCTTTAGTTAAAGAAGACAGACAGGCGTTAGTGGAAGAAGACAGTCCCCCGGCAAGTTGGGAAGAAAAACTGACGCAACAAACTCTTCAGCAGCTCAACTGTCTCTTCACTTAGAAGAGCTTGATCATCATAATCAGCCTATATTGTTCCCACTGCTGGGACACAGGCCTCCTCCTGGTGACAGGGAGTGGGCCGTAATATACCACACGGGCCCAGTGCGGGTTCGTAGATGTCACATGTCTTCAAATTTTTGGTTCTAGGACATGCCGGTTTCCTTACGATGTTTCAAGAACTTGTTAAAATATAATACTAATAGCTGACCCGGCGAACTTCGTACCGCCATATTTTATTTCTCTAATCGCAACTGAGGAAATAAAACCCTTCCGGTGAAATCGACTTAGCTAAATTGAAAATAAAACTGGAGTACTCAATTGAAAAATTCATATTGTCGTACAAAATGCGTAGGGTGCTTATTATAATTACTACAGGTATGCTAAACTATCGTTAAAATATTTACAGCAATGCAAACCAAACACCCCACGCTTTTTGTACAACTATATGAATTTTTCAATTGAGTACTCCAGTTTTATTTTTAAATTTTTTGTGTTTTTTAGATTTTTCAAACTATAATTTATTCAATGTAGATTTTATTTTTCTTATCTTTAACTATTCTTTATAAACAATGACTTAATTTTACAAAATACATGAAGAAAATAAAATAAAATGCAAGCAAAAATACTTACATGTGTATAAAGTTATGATTTTGCACTGATTAATACTTGCAGAGGTTATATACTTGGTAAATGCACAGGTATATTTACGTAGAGACTGACGCAGAGAGTAGTGACGCTAAGACTTGCACTGAGATTTTACTGAGACTATCACTTTCCGGGAGATAGTATTAATTCACTCGTTTAAAAAGGAACTGCAGTGCTATTCTGTAACCATCTCACCGGGTGAAGTGAGCGTGGAGTGAGCTATCAATGTCATTCCACCTGATGCTAGGGATGACCAACTATCATATTTACAATCATAATCGAGATTTAGATACCTAATATTCTTATGCTAATTCTATTGATTATTTATATAAGGATTTCAAGCTAGCATAGTGTCTGAACAATACTACTCTTTCGGGAAGTTTTTCAAATGAAATAGCAAAACCGAAAATCAGACATTGTTGTTTTTTTTCTATTTTTTCCTCGACTAGCCCTTTATGCTTGACGCACAAGTGCAACACGCACGAACAATTAATGAATATAGTAAGACATATGTACATGTATAGGTAAGACAGCTACAACAGAAAATGCGAATCGACATTGTCAGTTATTATAAACCCACTATAAACTGATTAAAATTAAATACGTAAATGCAATGACATGACCTAATCACGATGTGTCTTGGAGAAGCGATTGTAGATCGACTCGAGTAAAGATTGTGCAACGTTCTTCAGAAAATCTATTAAAAAAAGATGAAAGAACCTGGCCGTGCCTGACTGACGGAGCATAGAATTCAATCTCACACATACTATGTGGGAACCCACATCTAGGCGCTGTCATATACACAATTACATTTGTTTACTAGGTAGGTATTTATTTTATTGTAGATAAAAATATACCTACTTACTTACTCACTTATGTCGTTATTATCAATAAAAAGAATATTCATCAAATGGTCACCATCTTGAAAATATTATGTTGAAAGTCAACAGTTAAAAAAGAAAACGGTCACCCGCGTGCTCGCGAAGTGAAGTGATGTTACCATGACAACGGCATTACGAGGATCGCGTGATCAAGCCGCGCATGCGTGCTAGACGCTGTCATCAATAGGTATCAACTTTTTTTTTTTGTTCGCCTTGTGCAGACGCCATTTCGTATTCGGTTTCAAGAATAATTAGTACGCAGGGATTTATTTCAATTCTTGTAGATATGTACCTATCTAAATACAACAGTTTTCATACAAGTACAATGTCAGTTTAGTTCTACACTTTGGTGTCGACAATTAATCCGCTTTTTTTTAACCTATGTACCTACTTACTGCTCATTTAACCTTTATCGCGTGGTGACACCTGCACGCTAAGAATATGCAATAACAAGAAGTACCGTACAGCGACCTACTACACAGAATCTTCTCGTAGTCTGAGCATTGATTGGTAAGGTAACGATGATGATTGATGAGAGATAAAATATGATGTGCATGTGTACTTAAACACTCATCATCATCAGCCATCATTCTCATCAAACTCATTGTCTATAATAAAAGAATATTCATCAAATCATCATCTTGATACCTACTAGGTATATCAAAATTCAACGCTTCAAATGACTATCGCGTAGCGCGTCTCTGCGCGTGTTCACTTCACCGAGAATACATGCGATGATGCGACGAGAATCGCGTGGAGTGCTCACGCCGCGCAAGCGCACTAGGCCACTAGTTCATCAGTCATACATTTTTTTTTTCTTTTATTTTTGTTTTGATGACCATGTGCCTGAACATATTTAGAGTTCAGACAAAATGATTAGATACTCATTTATTTCAATGTTTGAAGGTAACCTATTTGGTTGCAAACAATAAAAAAGAATATTAATCGAATCGTCATCATCTTGATAATAATGTCAAAATTCAATAGTTCAAAACGGTCACACGCGTGCTCGTGAGGTGATGTTACCATGACAACGAAATTGCGAGCATCGCGTGATCAAGCCGCGCATGCGCGCTAGACGATGTCATAGATAAGTATCAACTTTTTTTTATCACCTTGTGCAGAAGCCATTTCGTAATCGGATTGAGAATAATTAGTGCGCAAGTATTCGAAACATTCATATAAATGCATGTATACCTACTTAATAATCGTATTATTAATAAAAGAATATTCATCAAATCATGATCATCTTGATACCTACCTACCTACTAGGTATGTCAAAAATCAACATTTCAAATGAAACTCGCGTAGCGCGCCCGCGTGAGTTCACTCCACCTTGACTAAATGTGACGAGAATCGCGTGAAGTGTTCACGTCAAGCAAGCAGTACTCATATGGTGTGGTTGCTATGGCAACAACACCGTGTGAGTAACGGTTTCGGGTGAAGTGAGGTGACCGACGCTGTCATTGTCAAGACATTTTTTTTTTAATTTCAGCCTTTCAAGTCATTGCTAAAGGCAATGATGTATTCGCAGTTAGCCAATGAAGTATATTTTTACTTAATGTCAATTCCAACCATTGTTGAACATTTCAAAATTATAAATTATGTTTTCAACAAAATATGAATATTAGGTACCTACTTACTTGAGAGGTGTGAGATCGAGCATTCGCTGAATCGAGAGAGGCTTATAGCTAAATAAAAACAGCCGCACAGTCCGATCGATCCCGTAGGCCTCGGTCGGTCCGTCTATGGGGACCATCTTTACATACCAAGATCACGAAGGTCGAAAATCTGACAACCAGTCTTACCAAGGGGGGTAACATATTACCAAATAACTGGGTTGTCGGAGTCGGATTGGCAGTCATTGCATGTGAAAAACCCGTGCATTCAGCTGCAACCGGTTAAGACTGGAAGCCGACCCCAACACAGTTGGACAAAGGCAGGCAGATGAGGTGAGATCGAGCAACTTCATTAAATTGTGCAAAGCAAGTATTCAGTGACTGGTGATGTGTTCGTTAACATTATTTACATAATATATGTAAATAGCATAAGTACCTGAAGGTTTTTTTAAACAGCTATCATCTAGATTCTGGATAAACAATAGTTCATGATACAAACCCTATAACAACAATACACAAAATATTTAGGAACATCAATAATCTAGTTATGGGTGCTGTTGAGACACAAATTGCTCATCTCCCTTGCTAACAAGATTTCAACATTATTCATGTATTGATTTTCGTTTATTTTTGTACTATAAGGTACACCTCTGCCCAACCCTTCGAGGAAACAAGGCGTGATGATATGTTTGTTTTTTTATTTTATTTCATAAATGTGTAAATAAACATTGTATGTAAATACAATTATTATTTTAAGCCGATAGAACTATGTATGTTTTGGTTGCTATAGCCTAATTAAATCTGTTTAATGTATAGCGTTTTACACAAATCGTCTATGTTTCTCATCCCAATTGCAGATGTGCTGCAAGAAATTTCTTATGTTTTAAGCAGATCCTTTGTGCTTTCCTATCTTTGTATATTTTATTTTATTAAGTGTTAAGTTTGTTCATAAATAAATAAGATTTGTAACACATCAAACAAATTTGCTAATACATTTTTTCTACTGAGCTTGCTGTTTCCCGAGCTTCAACTTCTTGATGCTACGAACGGAGGGTCGTTGGATGTGTGTGGACTGCACGCCGCCATCGTGACTAGCTAAAAATAATGGTAAGCGTTTATTACTAAGCATTTGTTTTAACTCATTCCTAAACTCATCCATATTTTTTTTGTCTATTTCATTTACATTTTATATGGTTCAGTGTCATGAACATGTAATTGAAATTATCATCAGAATCCTGCAGCCAATTTAATACTTTCAAAACTGTAGCAGTATGACTTATTTATAATACATTTAACAATCAGTGTCTAATTCCAGTCCAAATAAATCAAATCGGTAAACATTATTCCTACATTTTGAGTACAATGAGATGCAACATTTCTTAACTCCATGCTTATCCTTGGTCCTCGCGCACATGTGGGAGTGGCGCGAGGAGGGGAAACGCCGGGGCGAAACTCCGCTGCCGCGACAAATCGTGGCACGGCGGACAGAGCTCCGGTGTGATCTCATGGCGACATGGCGGGTACGATTGTCGCAACCCAGTGCTGGGCACGCCACAATTGCGGCGGTAAGTCCCCTCTTTGAGGAGTGGATAGAGAGGCGCCACGGCGTCCTCACCTTCCGTCTGACGCAGGTTCTCACCGGGCATGGGTGCTTCGGTGGGTTCCTGTTCAGGATAAAGCGGGAGGATACGTCCGGGTGTTTCCATTGCGAGGATCGTCTGGAGGACACGGTGGAGCATACGGTGGAGGTGTGCCCTGCCTGGGCGGAGCACCGCCGTGTCCTCGTGGAGGCGATCGGCGGCGGCGACCTCTCGCGTCCGGCCCTGGTGCGAGCCATGGTACGGAGCGAGAGGGAATGGGAAGCCGTCACCTCCTTCTGCGAAGCAGTGATGCTCGCGAAGGAGGAGGCGGGGCGCGTGAGGGAGTGGCAGTCTCTGCGCCCTCACGCCCCTAGCCGCCGCAGGAGGAGACGCCCCGGGCGTCGGGAGTCAATTGCGGACTCCCGGCCACCGTAGGCGCGAGCTTGCGGGTGGCGAGCAATGGGTGGCTCGCCGCCCGGTAAGGACCAGGCTCGGGTCGACGGCGCGCAGTGTTCCACGCGCGCCTCAAAGAGATGTCAGCAGCAGTGTAGGGGTCTACTAGGACCGATGCCTGCCGGGGTCGCGTGATTGTTCGAAAGAGATACCGTGACCCTGGCACATGGGCAACTGATGGAACACGGGTGGGTTTTAGTCAGTAAAAGTCTGACACGCCCTCCCGCTCCGCCCAGAGCGGGAGAAGTCATTTGATGATTTCCCATCCTGAAAAAAAAAAAAAAAAAAAATGCTTATCCTTGTCCCAATTTTTTGGCTCTATTATGTTTATCCAAAATAGTCTGAAATTATCAACACTAACCTCAGACTGCCAAGATCAACATACAGCTAGGAATGATGTAATCAAGTAGATGCGGTGTTCTTTTATTGTCTTCAGTTCCTTTATCCTCAGCAACTGCATGGTCCAATAGGCTCATCTACCGAGATGTAAAGTATTCAGATTTTTATAATTAATATGCATTTTTTTTATCCATGCATTCTCCCACAGCTGGGCAAAGGTCTCCTCCATACTACCATACTTTTCAAAAGTATTTTTTGACTAAAGCATACGGTCAAAAGTACTTTTGACTGATTTTGCTAGTCAATAATACTTTTGACTGGTTAAGAGTTTTGACTGCAACATTATTTCTGTGTATAAGTACCGTATCAGCCTGTAATGCTCATAAACCGATCGACCTCAATTATATAGCGAAAACAATGCCTCCTAAGATACAGGATCTTCCTAGTTTAGGAGACAGGGCTCAATTTTTTGTATTTAACAAATATGTATATGCAAACTTGTGTCAAATATTCTTTGCTAATAAATATTATACTTTTCCAGTTTTTCTTATGTTATGCCGTCTTTGGACAGTATGTATGACCTTGATGTTACTATAGCTTCTTGCTAAAACCGTCGTTATGGTGAACCTAATCTTCAGAGGGTAGTAACAATAGTTAAAAAAATATAGTATTTTTCTCCAGAGTAGGCCAACTTCATTCCCACCATTAGGTATGTTGAGCTGGAACAAATGACAGTTGAATTAAACTTGCTATAAAAAGGTAAGATAATTGAAAAACAAATGAGTCTAAGTTGGAATTTCAGAAAATATATCAGAATTATTGAAATCACGATGAAGATATTAGTTAATATAAGGTTTCCTTAAATAAATAAAAGCAAATATTGCTAGATTTATTATAATTATTATGACAGTTTAATGCTAGTAAATGACAACATTGTCATTTATATTTTATGTGAACAGTAAATTGCAGACGTAATAATAAACATATTACTAATATCACAAATATTTAAATAATACAAGCTGATGTCTGCAACTTCACATCAAAGCGTATATTTTGCATGTGGATCACAAAAAACTTATAAATTTAATTTTATTTTATTAGTTTAGTTTGAATTTAGTTCGCTTTGTTAGTAAAAATTTTACACATGTTAATGTATTTCAAATCATCATTAAAAACTTACTAAACTCTTGATCATCTATTTTGGAAATTGATGTCTATGGCATATTCCTCAACAAAAAAAAAAATGTGTTATCTTGGAGTTAAATATTATTGAGTTTGATCAAAAAATATTCGTCAGTCTGTATTTAATGTCCTTTTAGTAAAACTTAAAAAAAAAAATATGTACGCTACGTTGTCTGGAAATAGTATCACAAAAAATTAAACCCTGTGGTCTCTCTGTTTAGTGAAACCATAGATAATTTAGAATGTTACTGTCAAGTGTCAAATTTTGGCGGTATTTTACTTGTCTTTCATAGATAGTCTTTCCCAAAGAGTAAATTAATAAACAGGGGTTTTTCCATAATCTAATTTTGTTTAGTAGTTTCGAGTTTGTTTGCTCATGCTGACCTAATAAAGTTCTCGGTGTATTTATAGTGTATTCATTTACATCGGTAGTGCAATATATACAACAAGATCAACAAGGGTAGCACAAACTATGTGTGTGGCAGAAACACTTTGTAAAAGATATATCAATGATTAGCATTGGCTCAAAGTGATCTTACCCCTCGTGGTTTTAGGCCGACGAAGTTACCACAGGAATAATCACGAAAAGTTTACGAAGGTTTGTACGTTATCATTAACGAATGGTGTGAAACTAGTAAATTTCAATACAAGACACTCAAGTTTTCCTTGCCAACTTTGTGTTTACCTGAGCAGGCCGACCAACTTCGCTATTTATTTATATAAGCCTGTCAATAAAGTTTAAATAGTAGGTACTAATGTACCTATACATTGTTTTTTTCAGATGACTCTCAGAAATGTGATCGTATTGATGGAAAATGAAACAAAAACCATACTTATATGCCTGCCTGCCTGGTATGACTGATATTTCAATTAACTATCTTGAAGCTTAAAATATTAATGTGAATATTAAAATACAAACTTGTGTTTTAGATACCTGAATGCCGTGCCTTTGAATTAGAAAATTGGGCCTGAGTTGACAGAAAAAAGAAATAGGTTGCAGCCACTTTTGATTTACATATTCAGATATGTAAGTTTTTGTGATCCACATGCAAAATATACGCTTTGATGTGAAGTTTCAGCCTGTATTACCTAAGTATTTGTAATATTAGTAATATGTTTATTTATTATGTCTGCAATTTACTGTTCACATAAAATATACATGATAATATGTTGTCATTTACTAGCATTAAACTGTCATAATAATTAGAAAAAATCCAGCAATATTTGATTTTATTTAGGTACTTATTGAAACCTGTAATTAATGTCATCATCATGATTTCAATAATTCTGATATATTTTCTGAAATTCCAACTTAGACTCATTTGTTTTTCAATTATCTTACCTGTTTATAGCAAGTTTAATTCAACTGTCATTTGTTCCAGCTCAACATACTGGTGGGAATGAAGTTGGCCTACTCTGGACAAAAATACTATATTTTTTTAACTATTGGTACTACCCTCTGAACATCAGGTTCACCATAACAACGGTTTTAGCAAGAAGCTATAGTAACATCAAGATCATACATACTGTCCAAAGATGGCATAACATAAGAAAAACTGGAAAAGTATCGGGGAGACCTTTGCCCAGCTGTGGGAGAAGGTATGGATAAAAAAAATGCAATTATAAAAATCTGAATACTTTACATCTCGGTAGATGAGCCTATTCGACCATGCAGTTGCTGAGGATAAAGGAACTGAAGACAGTAAAAGAACACCGCATCTACTTGATTACATCAGTCCGGCTGTCTGTTGATCTTGGCAGTCTGAGGTTAGTGTTCATAATTTCAGACCATATTTGATAAACATAATAGAGCCAAAAAATTGGGACAAGGATACATGGAGTTAAGAAATGTTGCAACTCATTGTACTCAAAATGTAGGAATAATATTGACCGCTTTGATTTATTTGGGCTGGAATTGGACACTGATTGTTAAATGTATTATAAATAAGTCATACTGCTACAGTTTTTGAAAGTATTAAATTGGCTGCAGGATTCTGTTGATAATTTCAATTACATGCTCGTGACATTGAACCACATAAAATGTAATTGAAATACACAAAAAAAAAAAAGATTTGTATGTGTAGGAATGAGTTTAAAAAATGCGTAGTAATAAACGCTTACCATTATTTTCAGCTAGTCGCGATGGCGACGTGCAGTCCTCACACATCCAACGACCCTCCGTTCGTAGCATCAAGAAGTTAAAGCTCGGGAAACAGCAAGCTCAGTAGAAAAATGTATTAGCAAATTTGTTTGATGTGTTACAAATCTTATTTATTTAAGAACACACACAATAAAATGAAACACACAAAGATAGGAAAGCACAAAGGATCTGCTTGAAACATAAGAAATTTCTTGCAACACATCTGCAATTTGAATGAGAAACTTAGACGCATTGTGTAAAACGGTATACATTATACAGATTTAATTAGGCTATAGCAACCAAACCATACATAGTTCTATCGGCTTAAAATAATAATTGTACTTACATACAATGTTTATTTACACATTATGAAAAAAAAAACCATAACATCACGCCTTGTTTCCTCGAAGGGTTGGTCAGAGGTGTACCTTATAGTACAAAAATAAACGAAAATCAATACATGAATAATGTTGAAATCTTGTTAGCAAGGGAGATAAGCAATTTGTGTCTCAACAGCACCCATAACTAGATTATTGATGTTCCTAAATATTTTGTGTATTGTTGTTATAAGGTTTGTATCTTGAACTATTGTTTATCCAGAATCTAGATGATAGCTGTTTAAAAACAAAACCTTTAGGTATGCTATTTACATATATTATGTAAATAATGTTAACGAACACATCACCAGTCACTGAATACTTGCTTTGCACAATTTAATGAAGTTGCTCGATCTCACCTCATCATCTGCCTGCCCTTGTCCAACTGTGTTGGGGTCGGCTTCCAGTCTTAACCGGTTGCAGCTGAATGCACGGGTATTTCACATGCAATGACTGCCAATCCGACTCCGACAACCCAGTTATTTGGTAATATGTTACCCCCTCGGTAAGACTGGTTGTCAGAGTTTCGACCTTCCTGATCTTGGTATGTAAAGATGGTCCCCATAGACGGACCGACCGAGGCAAGCGTAGCTTAGCCGGATCGGTTGGACTGTGCGGCTGTTTTTATTAAGCTACAAGCTGCTCGATCTCACACCTCTAACATAATTTATAATTTTGAAATGTTCAACAATGGTTGGAATTGACATTAACATATACTTCATTGGCTAACTGCGAATACGTCATTGCCTTTAGCAATGACTTGAAAGGCTGAAATTAAAAAAAAACTGTCTTGGGTCACCTCACTTCACCCGAAACTGTTACTCACACGGTGTTGTTGCCATAGCAACCACACCGAATGCTTCCTCGACGTGAACACTTCACACGATTCTCGTCACGTTTTGTCAAGGTGGAGTGAACTCACGCGGCAGCGCTACGCGAGTTTCATTTGGAATGTTGATTTTTGACATACCTAGTAGGTAGGTATCAAGATGATGATGATTTGATGAATATTCTTTTATCTATACTTATAATATTATAAAGCTGAAGAATTTGTTTGATTGAACGCGCTAATCTCAGGAACATCTGGTCCGAATTGATAAATTATTTTTGTGTTGGGTAGCCTATTTATCGAGGGAGGCTATAGGTTATATAACATCACGCTACAATTAAAAGGAGCGGAGCAGTAATTAAAAATGTTGCAAAAACGGGGAAAATTTATTCGTTTTGAGAGTTTCCATTGCGTACGCTGCGTAAACGGTTAAATTAACGCAAAAATCATATGCGACGGAATTGTTCCTTTTTAAAAGTTCTAAAAAAAAGTCCGCGAGGGCATATGTCTATCTTTTAAGGTTGACTCACTATAACTCAAAAGAAGCGAGCAGCAACGAAAAATGAACGAAAACTAGCAGGCAAATTGATGCGACGGGAAGGGTCAGGGGAGCAAAAATTTGACGCGGGCAGAAGCTAGTTAATAATACGATTATAAAGTAGGTGTACATGCATTTATATGAATGTTTCGAATACTTGCGCACTAATTATTCTCAATTCGATTACGTAATGGCTTCTGCACAAGGTGATAAAAAAAAAGTTGATACCTATTGATGACAGCGTCTAGCGCGCATGCGCGGCTTGATCACGCGATGCTCGCAATTCCGTTGTCATGGTAACATACTTCACCTCACGAGCACGCGAGTGACCGTTTTGAACTACTTATTGAATTTTGACATTATTATCAAGATGATGACGATTCGATTAATATTCTTTTTTATTGTTTGCAACCAAATAGGTTAGCTTCAAACATTGAAATAAATGAGTAGGTATCTAATCATTTTGTCTGAACTCTAAATATGTTCAGGCACATGGTCATCAAAAAAAAATAAAAGAAAAAAATATGTATGACATTGATGAACTAGTGGCATAGTGCGATTGCGCGACGTGAGCACTCCACGCGATTCTCGTCGCATCATCGCATGTATTCTCGGTGAAGTGAACACGCGCAGAGACGCGCTACGCGATAGTCATTTGAAGCGTTGAATTTTGATATACCTAGTAGGTATCAAGATGACGATTTGATGAATATTCTATTATTATAGACAATGAGTTTGATGAGAATGGTGGCTGATGATGATGAGTGTTTAAGTGCACATGCACATCATATTTTATCTCTCATCATCGTTACCTTACCAATCAATGCTCAGACTACGAGAAGATTCTTTGTAGTAGGTAGCTGTAGGTACGGTACGTCATGGTATTGCATATTCTTAGCGTGCTGGTGTCACCACGCGATAAAGGTTAAATGAGCAGTAAGTAGGTACATAGTTTAAAAAAAGCGGATTAATTGTTGACATCTAAGTGTAGGTACTAAACTGACATTATGCTTGTATGAAAACTGTTGTATTTAGGTAGGTACATATCTACAAGCACTGAAATAAATCCCTGCGTACCTACTAATTATTCTCTAAACCGAATACGAAATGGTGTCTGCACAAGGCGAACAAAAAAAAAAAAGTTGATTCCTATTGATGACAGCGTCTAGCGCGCATGCGCGGCGTGATCACGCGATCCTCGCAATGCCGTTGTCATGGTAACATCACTTCACCTCGCGAGCACGCGGGTGACCGTTTTGAACTGTTGAATTTTAACATAATATTTTCAAGATTGTGACCATTTGATGAATATTCTTTTTATTGATAATAACGACATAAGTAAGTAAGTAGGTATATTTTTATCTACAATAAAATGTTACTCGGCACATTTTTGGACGCTGGTTTTGCATTTTCCTAATGTTCTTAGTGCGCTTATGTGACACGTTATAAGTTAAATAAATACCTACCTAGTAAGCAAATGTCAATGTGAATATGAGAGCGCCTAGATGTGGGTTCCCACATAGTATGTGTGAGATTGAATTCTGTGCTCCGTCAGTCAGGCACGGCCAGGTTCTTTCATCTTTTTTTAATAGATTTGGGTTAGTAAGAACGTTGCACAATCTTTACTCGAGTCGATCTACAATCGCTTCTCCAAGACACATCGTGATTAGGCCATGTGATTGCATTTACGTATTTAATTTTAATCAGTTTACAGTGGGTTCATAATAACTGACAATGTCGATTCGCATTTTCTGTTGTAGCTATCATACCCTATACCATATGTACATATGTCTTACTATATTCATTAATTGTTCGTGCGTGTCGCACTTGTGCGTCAGGCATAAAGGGCTAGTCGAGGAAAAAATAGAAAAAAACAACAATGTCTGAATTTCGGTTTTGCTATTTCATTTGAAAAACTTCCCGAAACAGTAGTAATGTCAAGATAGTTTACTAGCTTTGAAATACGCATAAAATGATCATTAGAATAAGCATAAAAAATATTATCAAAATCTCGATTATGATTGTAAATGTTATGTTTGGTCAATCCCTAGCAGCACTGGGATGACACTGACAGCTCACTCCACGCACCTTTTCACGGTGAGATTTTTACAGAATCGACATGCTGTACTGCGGTGACACTCGGCGCTAGTATTTATACCTGCATGTCGATTCTGTAAAAATCTCACCGTGAAAAGGTGCGTGGAGTGAGCTGTCAGTGTCATCCCAGTGCTGCTAGGGATTGACCAAACATAACATTTACAATCATAATCGAGATTGAAGAATCCAGAAGTTGAAGCTCGAGAAACAGCAAGTTCTGTAGAAAAAATGTATTAGCAAATTTTTTTGTGTTTGTGTTACAAATCTTATTTATTTATTAACAAACTTTACACTTAATAAAATAAAATACACAAAGATAGGAAAGTACAAAGGATCTGCTTAAAACATAAGAAATTTCTTGCAGCACATCTGCAATTGGGATGAGAAACATAGACGCATTGTGTAAAACGGTATATGTATATGAAAACAGATTAAATTAGGCTATAGCAACCAAAACATACATAGTTCTATCGGCTTAAAATAATAATTGTACAGACGCCACCAGGTCAAGCTACCCGAAACTGTCAATTTTTCCCAATGAACCTTGAACCTAATGCTCTAGAAATAAAGTCGAAAATCTATCAAAGAAATCTGACAGATTGTAGTAGCTTGATGTGTTGGCGTCTGTACTTACATACAATGTTTATTTACACATTTATGAAATAAAATAAAAAACAAACATAAAATCACGCCTTGTTTTCTCGAAGGGTTGGGCAGAGGTGTACCTTATAGTACAAAAATAAACGAAAATCAATACATGAATAATGTTGAAATCTTGTTAGCAAGGGAGATAAGCAATTTGTGTCTCAACAGCACCCATAACTAGATTATTGATATGCGTAAATATTTTGTGTATTGTTCTTATAAGGTTTGTATCTTGAACTGTGTAGGTATCCAGAATCTAGATGATAGCTGTTTAAAAAAACATTTAGGTATGCTATTTACATATATTATGTAAATAATGTTAACGAACACATCAGCAATCGCTCGATCTCACCTCATCATCTGCCTGCCCTTGTCCAACTGTGTTGGGGTCGGCTTCCAGTCTTAACCGGTTGCAGCTGAATGCACGGGTATTTACCTACATGCAATGACTGCCAATCCGACTCCGACAACCCAGTTATTTGGTAATATGTTACCCCCTTGGTAAGACTGGTTGTCAGAGTTCCGACCTTCGAGGTCTTGGTATGTAAAGATGGTCTCCCATAGACGGACCGACCGAGGCAAGCGTAGCTTAGCCGGATCGGTCGGACTGTGCGGCTGTTTTTATTTAGCTACAAGCCTCTCGATTCACCGAATGCTCGCTCTCACACTTCTCAAGTAAGTACCTAATATTAATTTGTTGAAAACATCTACACTTCTACACTAATAATATTATAAATGCAAAAGTAACTGTCTGTCTGTCTGTCTCGCTTTCCTACTAAAACTACTGAACCGATTTAAATGAAATTTGGTACACAGATAGTTAGCGTTAGTTAGAGCCTGAGAATGGACATAGGATACTTTTTATCCCGGTAGTATACTCCCGCGGGATAATTTCCGACCTCCACGCGGGCGAAGCCGCTGGCAAAAGCTAGTAATTTATCATTTTGAAATGTTCAACAATGGCTGGAATTGACATTAAAATATACTTCATTGGCTAACTGCAAATACGTCATTGCCTGTAGCAATGACGTGAAAGGCTGAAATTAAAAAAAAAGCTATCTTGACAATGACAGTGTCGGTCACCTCACTTCACCCGAAACCGTTACTCACACGGTGTTGTTGCCATAGCAACCACACCGAATGAGTAACTGCTTGCTCGACGTGAACACTCCACGCGATTCTCGTCACATTTAGTCAAGGTGGAGTGAACTCACGCGGGCGCGCTACGCGAGTTTCATTTGAAACGTTGATTTTTGACATACCTAGTAGGTAGGTATCAAGATGATGATGATTTGATGAATATTCTTTTATTAATAATACGATTATTAAGTAGGTAGGTATACATGCATCTATATAAATGTTTCGAATACTTGCGTACTAATTATTCTCAATGCGATTACAAAATGGCTTCTGCACAAGGTGATAAAAAAAAAGTTGATACCTATTGATGACAGCGTCTAGCGCGCATGCGCAGCTTGATCACGCGATGCTCGCAATTTCGTTGTCATGGTAACATCAATTCACCTCACGAGCACGCGGGTGACCGTTTTGAACTATTGAATTTTGACATTATTATCAAGATGATGACGATTCGATGAATATTCTTTATTATTGTTTGCAACCAAATAGGTTACCTACAAACATTGAAATAAATGGGTACCTAATAATTTTGTCAGAACTCTAAATATGTACAGGCAAATGGTCATCAAAACAAAAATAAAAGATAAAAAAAAATGTATGACATTGATGAACTAGTGACCTAGTGCGCTTGCGCGGCGTGAGCACTTCACGCGATTCTCGTCGCATCATCGTCGCATGTATTCTCGGTGAAGTGAACACGCGCAGAGGCGCGCTATGTACGCGATAGTCATTTGAAGCGTTGAATTTTGACATACCTACCTAGTAGGTATCAAGATGATGATTTGATGAATATTCTATTATTATAGACAATGAGTTTGATGAAAATTATGGCTGATGATCATGAGTGCTTAAGTACACATGCACATCATATTTTATCTCTCATCATCGTTACCTTACCAATCAATGCTCAGACTACGAGAAGATTCTTTGTAGTAGGTAGCTGTACGGTACTTCATGGTATTGCATATTCTTAGCGTGCAGGTGTCACCACGCGATAAAGGTTAAATGATAAGTAAGTAGGTACACATAGTTTAAAAAAAGCGGATTAATTGTTGACATCAAAGTGTAGGTACTAAACTGACATTATACCTGTATGAAAACTGTTGTATTTAGATAGGTACATATCTACAAGAATTGAAATAAATCCTTGCGTACCTACTAATTATTTTCTAAACCGAATACGAAATGGCGTCTGCACAAGGCAGACAAAAAAAAAGTTGATACCTATTGATGACAGCGTCTAGCGCGCATGCGCGGCTTGATCACGCGATCCTCGCAATGCCGTTGTCATGGTAACAAAACTTCACCTCGCGAGCACGCGGGTGACCGTTTCGAACTGTTGAATTTTAACATAATATTATCAAGATGGTGACCATTTGATGAATATTATTTTTATTGATAATAACGACATAAGTAAGTAAGTAGGTATATGTTTATCTATACTAATATTATAAAGCTGAAGAGTTTGTTTGTTTGTTTGTATGTTTGTTTGTTTGATTGAACGCGCTGATCTCAGGAACTGCAGGTCCGAAATGAAAAATTATTTTTGTGTTGAGTAGCCTATTTATCGAGGAAGGCTATAGGCTATATAACATCACGCTACAACCAAGAGGAGCGGAGCAGAAATGAAAAATGTTGCAAAAACGGGGAAAATCGCACGGGTAGGCTATTCGACGCGACGAGAAGGGTCGGGGGAACAAGAAATTTAACGCGGACGAAGCCGCGGGCAGAAGCTAGTCTAAATAAAATGTTAGTCGGCACATTTTGGACGTTGGAATTGCATTTTCCTAATGTTCTTAGTGCGCATACGTGACAATACCTACTTAATAAAAAAAAAAAAAACAAATGTCAATGTGAATATGACAGTGCCTAGATGTTGGTTCCCACATAGTATGTGTGAGATTGAATTCTATGGTCCGTCAGTCAGGCACGGCCAGTTTCTTTCATCTTTTTTTAATAGATTTGGATTAGTAACAACGCTGAAGAACGTTGTACAATCTTTACTCGAGTCGATCTACAATCGCTTCTCCAAGACACATCGTGATTAGCCCATGTGATTGAAGACACATCGTGATTAGGCCATGTGATTCCATTTACGTATTTAATTTTAATCAGTTTACAGTGGGTTCATAATAACTGACAATGTCGATTCGCATTTTCTGTTCTAGCTATCTTATACTTGTACATATGTCTTACTATATTCATTAATTGTTCGTGCGTGTCGCACTTGTGCGACAGGCAATAAAGGGCTAGTCGAGGAAAAAATAGAAAAAAAAAACAAAAATGCGATTGTCTGAATTTCGGTTTCGCTATTTCATTTGAAAAACTTCCCGAAAGAGTAGTATTGTTTAGACACTATGCTAGCTTTGAAATCCTTATAAAAATAAAGAATAGAATTAGCATAAGAATATTAGGTATCTAAATCTCGATCATGATTGTAAATATGATAATTGGTCATCCCTAGCATCAGGTGGAATGACATTGATAGCTCACTTTTGGCGCCAAGACTTTAATAATTCTCTAACAAAAATAGTACAATTTTTTTTTGTTATTAATGGTAATAATATTGTAACATAATACGCAGTATAATTATAAAAATATCAGTCACAAACCATTAAAATAATACGGTTATATCGTGAACATAAATAAATATTACGTGAAATAAAGTAATAGAATTTATATTCTAAGAAACAGAACACAGCGCCATCTATTGGGTGTATTTGTAACCTACATGTCAAACAATATTGAAGAATTTTATTGATGAATCAACGTACACCGCCAACTTCATAAAACTATATTTAGTTTTATGAAGTTCTCATAGATGGCGGTAAATAAACACTTGCTTAAGAAACAATTAATTGATACATTTTATTCGTTTACATTCACGACATAAGCGAATAATTGAGATGATAACTATCCTATCCAGTAAGTTAGACCAAAATACGGATACATGTGAAATTTGATTGAAATCGGTTCAGTAGTTTCGGAGTTTATTGGCAACATACATCGTGACACAAGATTGTTATATATATAAAAAAGTACAAATAAAACAAACTGCTACAAAAATACAATTATACAAAAACCGGCCAAGTGCGAGTCGGACTCGCGCACCGAGGATTCCGTACAAACCTGTAGGTATCCTCGGTTTATGTATAAGGTTTATGCTTATGAAATTAAATGTTTTTTTTTTAATTTTTATTTTTGAGTTGATTGAATGAAAGGTAAATTGCGGTTTACGATTTATGACGTATTAAAAAAAAAACTACTTACTGGATCTCGTTCAAACCAATTTTCGGTGGAAGTTTACATGGTTATGTACACCATATATTTTTTTAAGTTTTATCATTGTCTTATTTTAGAAGTTACGGGGGGGGGGACACATTTTACCATTTTGGAAGCGTCCCTCGCGCAAACTATTCAGTTTAGAAAAAAAAATATATTAGAAACCTCAATACCATTTTTGAAGACCTATTCATAGATACCCCACACGTATGGGTTTGATGAAAAAAAATGTGAGTTTCAGTTCTATGTATGGGGAACCCCAAATTTTATAGTTTTTTTTCTATTTTAGTGTAAAAATCTTGATGCGGTTTACAGAATACATTTACTTACTAAGTTTCAACAGCGTAGCTCTTATAGTTTCGGAGAAAAGTGGCTGTGACATACGGACGAACAGACAGACAGACAGACAGACGGACAGACAGACATGACGAATCTATAAGGGTTCCGTTTTTTGCCATTTGGCAACGGAACCCTAAAAATCGTTCACTTGTTGATTTCAACATCTGCCGTGAGTTTTCTTGTCCACTGCTACAAGGCTGCTGCACAGAAAAATAACTTTACTTAGTAAGTATATATGTAACTTTAGACGGATATTATTTTCCATTCATTTCAAAATGTCATTTATCATCAATCTCTACAGCTGCCCTAAAATGAAACTTTACTAGTTGCTCGGATTTCCAACTGATGTTGATGGCCAATTTTCTACTAGAATAATATAATAATATATTTTAGGCATTGAAATTGACAACATTTATGAAAAATTTCCAGTATCAGCTGATCTCGAATTGTATAGAATTTCCGTACAATGAGAGGTCTGCTTATACTGGTTATTTATAACTTGATATCTAGCTGAGCTGATCTTGATATCGGCTGTGTATACATACCATTCAAATCTAAATGTATAGATGCATTTTTTTAACACATCTCAATATGGTTCACAGTTCTTAAAAAAGTCTAATCACATCGGTATCATATTGCTGATAAATTCCTTATCTCGAAAAACTTTTATCACAGTCAAAGGTTCAGTGACTGAAATAAAACATAAGTAGCATTTATCCATTTTGCTAACTCGCATTTGTCCTTGAACCTGAAATAGTAGATTTTAGTTCTAGTAAGAGAAAACAAGTTTCTGAAATAAATTGTAAAGTGGACATGCAATAGAATGATCGATTTAGGTACTTGATGGTAACAATCATGCTCTATATTCATAACTAAAACGTTATTCTCCAATTTTAGAGCAAAGTTTTTCATTTCTATTGCAGCTGCCTCTAAACTTTGATTTTTCACCAATGATGGAAAGCACTTGATCTCAATAACAGCTCCCTCATTTTCTATTAGACCTGTAACAAATTGACATAAAATATAAAACAATGAAGCTCTTTATATGATTTGATACAAGAAATTCAATCGCCTATCGTGCTCGTAAACGCTGGTGTCTCGCGATTGGTGTTGGTGTCTGGAGATGACCAAAATGCAGTCCCGAATGGAGGTTACGGAAAAAACAAATACTGAACTACGAGCGGAAATAGCATTATTGCGCAAAGTAAGTTCAGTAATTGGGTCACCTGAGGCCTCTAAGGTGAACACACGTCGAGGGGCGCAAAATGCATCTATCGGCAGTATTGCATCGGCGAACACAAGTGCGTCACCAGCTGATAATGCTGACCAAGCGCCGCCCGCCGCCGCCGTCGCCCGCGCCACAACACCGGCTGCGGAAACGTCACACGTAGGTACGTCGACCCCTAAGCGTGCCAACGCTGCTACTGTCATGTCATGCGAATCAGGTGTGTCACAGACTAAGCGACCAACTGTAATAGGGGAAAAACAGAAGAAGGGTGCCCAACCTGCCCTGGCTGCGGTCCGTAGCTCCTTCCCGAGAACGGGCCAAGTTGATGAAGAGGGTTTCACGAAAGTGGAAAGGAAGAAGAAGAAGCCCTGTTCACGAAACCAGTGTGGTACCGCTCCGAGTGGACCCAACATGCTGCTGCGCCCTGCTGTGCCTACGACGCAGCTGTACATTTCACACCTGCACTACTCCACGACGATTGAGGAAGTAGTGCAGTATTTGAAAGTGAAGACCAACTGGACTCTGAGGGTCGAAAGGTTGGAGTCGCGCCACAACATCAATTTTAAGTCGTTCGTGGTACGAGTTCCAACCGACCATCTACAGACCTGCTTAAGAGAGGACTTTTGGCCGAAAGGTATCGTATTTCGACGCTTCCGAGGACGGTTACGCGACACCACGCAGCGGAACACGACGCCGTCTTCATTACGTGTTTAGAGACAGTTTTAGTTTAGTTTAGTTTTATAGAATACTAGCTTTTGCCAGCGGCTTCGCCCGCGTGGAGGTCGGAAATTATCCCGCGGGAACATACTACCGGGATAAAAAGTATCCTATGTCCTTTCTCAGGCTCTAAACTATCTGTGTACCAAATTTCATTTAAATCGGTTCAGTAGTTTTAGCAGGAAAGCGAGACAGACAGACAGACAGACAGAGTTACTTTCGCATTTATAATATTAGTGTGGATAGTGTGGAAGTGTGGATGGAAGTGTGGATGTATTAGTTTATAGTTATTGATTTTATATTATTTATGTATTGTTTTTATGGGCCTTAGTAGCCTAAAATAAAGGATTGTATTGTTTTGTTATTGTATAGCTAGCATTGTAGTTTTACATATTTGCCAAATAAATAGATAAAATTGAAGATTGATAAACAAAAACTTACCATCTAGACTGCCAGCTAAACATCCAAATTCTTCATCAATAAAAAGACCGGCAGGTGCTTTTCCATGCAGTTTCATGCCATTTGTGTCCAGTACAGTACAAGCGATAATCCAAAAGATAAGAGCACGATAAGAGATAAGAGAAAAATAAGAGATAAGAGCACGATAAGCGATTGAATTTCTTGTATCAAATCTTATAAAGAGCTTCATTGTTTTACAATTTATGTCAATTTGTTACAGGTATAATAGAAAATGAGAGAGCTGTTATTGTGATCAAGTGCTTTCCATCATTGGCGAGGAAAAATCAAAGCTTGGAGGCTCTGTAGTGCGTCGTGTAAAAAAAGCAGTAAAATGTCGCTCGAAATCCCGCTGATGAGCACCGATGAGGTGACTGTGTAGTTAATACGAAGTTACGATTAACTTTTTCGTTTAAAGTGTCAGTGTCGTAATCTTATTTTATATTTGTTTATTTAGGTGATTGAATTAGATCCAGACCAGTTACCCTCTGGCGATGAAGTGCTGAGTATATTACAGCAGGAAAGATCTCAACTTAGCGTCTGGATCAATGTTGGTGTAAGTAAACTTAACCTTAAAAATTATTGTTTGTGTTATTAACACGTAGCTCATAAAATTGTTACATACCACAATCGGCGAATAACATTAAGAATTGGGGTTTGTAAAAATTACTAACCGCAGGGGAGTTTTAGTTTTAAGACTTAATTAATACATTCTGGTTTTTGAGGTATTTTTTATTAGAGTTGATCGTTTTGATTGATAAATAATATTATTGGTTCGATATCGTGACGTATTGCCATTCTAAAAACTTGGTTAAAGCAAAAATATGTTGGGTCAGTTGGATTAAATAACTTTGTAATATTTGATGACTTTAGAAACTGTTCCGTACCGTTAAAATTGGTTACTCTATGCGCCTAACGGAACGCGCCCGAACGGAGTGACATCTGACTTGTCAAGTTTGACTTTGACACTTGACACTTCTCTTGGTTTTTGGCTTGGAAAAGGGATGGCGGTCCAATTTGCGTGTGCGACCCTTTTGTTAAATTAATCCCTTAGAACCGGTCGTTTTGTGGACAATTTGTCATGACCCAATTGCTTTGATTGTAAATAACCCCAATTTGACGAAATAATACGGGTTGAGTTTGGATATATCTTTGTTGAAACTTTGAGGTTAATGTGATAGTGATTGGAGCCGCATGTTGAGAAAATCTCTGGCGGGTTGCAGCGGCCGTGATTGTAACCTGGAGATACTCATAACGTCACAACACAATACAATACACACTCACTTACATACATAAATCCGCGAACAGAAACTATGTCCTGTTTCAAAGTTATAAAAAAAAGAATTTTGCGCCCCTCAACCCACAACAATGAACTTTTAGGAACAGTAACATCACAATAGAGTGTAATTTAAGTTATATATCAATCATCATCATCAATCATCAATATATATAAAAATCAATGCCACTTTTCGTTGTAATTCTATAACGGGCTCATCTATCCAAACCAAATATTTAGGCTTTGTTCGGACTATTTAGTAAATGGTTTATGTGAAATTTGCACAAAATTGGTCGAGCGGTTCTTCATTTATCACATTTTTTGTAACAAATGAATTCAATAAATGGCGCATCATTTTGTTAATGGGGATTTTGCTATCAAATTGAAACTTTTTTCAGATGGGGATTGTGCTGTCAAATTGAAACTTTTTCATTGATGACAGTACAAGCATGTTGTTATGTCATTCATTTCTGTCATTTCATTTTGGACATACTTCGATTAAAGCAAATTGTCAGTGATAATTATTGCTTTGTGTTTATATTTTTAAACATATTGTTGAGTACATTCATACAAATGGTGATTTCTTTTTAATTAGATTTATTCTTTTTTATATGAAAAAAATGCCACGAGCCAGACGTAAATGCCTGTTTGAAGTCATCTCATCAGTTCTTTGGAGATATGTACTAAGATTGACACTGAAAATTAATATACGTATTCACCTACAAAATGATCCAGCTGCCCATGAGTTTTCAAAAAAATTGGTGATGGCAAAATACAAATCGACATTAGGTACCAACGGATTGATCGCTGTACTGAACAATTTTTGTACAATTGCGCAATCAATAGATGAATTGATTGAATGTGTTTTTCCGAATATTCTTCAGAATTACAGAAATCATGATTGATTGAGAGAACGCGCCATTTTAGCACCGAAGAACATTCATATCAAAACCATTAATTTTCAAATTCAAGCGAAACTTCCAGGTGTAGTCACAACATATAAATCAATTGACAGTATTATGAATCAAGATGAGGCAATGAATGTTCCAATTGAATTTTTAAATTCATTGGAACCGGCTGGTATGCCATCGCATTGCTTGAATCTGAAAGTTGGTTCTTTGATTATATTATTGCGAAATATTAATCCACCAAAACTGTGCAATGGCACCAGATTGGCAGTGAAAAAGTTATTGCCTTTGATTGAAGCTACGATCTTAACTGCTAAATCAAAAGGAGAAGTTTGTTTGATACCGCGTATCCCTATGATTCCAACTGATATGACATTTGAGTTCAAACGATTACAATATCCTGTGCGTTCATCATTTGCTATGTCCATCAACAAGGCCCAAGGGCAACACTTCACGTTTGTGGTGTGAATTTGGAAGAATCATGTTTTTCACATGGCCAACTTTATGTTGCCTGTTCCAGAGTCGGTACCCCCCAGCCATTTGTTTATTCATGCTCAAAATGGAAAAACAAAAAATATTGTTTATCCAAATGTTTTGGATTAAGTTTTAAAATAGCTAGCAATTAATAAAATATTTTTTTGATTGAATAAGTGAATTTTATGTTCCATTTTTTTTTTATTATTTCACTTTATACGTAGCGAAGCACGTACCGAGCCGGGTAGTTTAAGTTATATAATTATGTTCTATGTTATTAGAGTTTGGTTTCCGCACTTAGTCCTAAGTGCGGAAACCAAACTCTAGTTAAGTGGACCATTGTGCATGGGCCACGGCAGCTGTCGGTGCTGATTCAAAACAGCCCACCTATCTTCAAAAATTGATCTTATGTCCTAATCTGTTGAGAATGTCCGTGTAAGATCTGGGTGTCCTGAGGGTTTCTGTCCTAATCAGGGTGACAACTGCACGTTCAAAAAGTACATGTGCAACACTTTCCTCCTAGTTATGTATTCATTTGAGCAAGCACATGGACACAACTCAACATGAGTTCATTTGTGCATTATAAAATGTTTTTTTTAAATACCTTAAGCCTGATTTCTGATGTGTGTAGTTTATTTTGTCGAATTACACAGAAAAACTTAAGGATAATGGGAGCAAATAATGCAAGAACGAGGGAAGCAAGCTCGAAAATTATAATAATGCATCATCTCAGATAGGTTCAGTTTTTTTTTTTGCCCTTTTTTCTATCTTATAGGGGTTTGGTTTCCGCACCTGTCCTAATCTGGGTGACGCCTGTACATGCGCAATGGTTTCCTCAACCTCGAGCCTCAGGCCCTGCACAGGGGGCTGTCCGTTATGCCTATTGTGCAAAAGTGTTGTGTGATGATCCCTGTCATCAGACGCTGACCATCCCTGTCCAGGCGTAGCAGACATCTGGTCAGCCTGCCATCCAGGGTTGGCATAGCTTCCCTGGCCTGCTTGCAGCCTGGTGCCGAGGTCCACCAGCTCCCCGCTTGTGTGATGGTAAATTCCTGGAGCCACCTGCATAGCTGGTTGAAGGGGGTGGGCACGATGGGTTCAGGCCCATAGACTGACGCACTAGATGCCCTTCTGGCCAGTTCGTCAGCAGCGTCGTTGCCTAGTGATCTGCTGTGTCCTTTGTCCGTTGCAGTGTCACCTTATTGCGACTAGAAACTATCAACCGTTCTAATGCGTTGTGATATTCTAGTGTTAGGCTCTAGTAGAGTTGCAAAGGACTCGAGTCTTCGAGTCCTAATTTTAAAGACTCGACTCAATTATGCAAGACTCACTGTGCTCAAAAAGTTCGGTAACAGATAAGCACTCGAGTCTTAAACAGGACTCAAGTCTTAAAAAGGACTCACGTCTTAAAAAGGGCTCGAGTCTTAAAAAAGACTCGAGTCTTAAAGAAAAACTCGGAGCATGAAGATGAAACTTGTACCTCATCATTTGAAAAGACTCGAAAGAAGGCAATAAATTCAAATTAATGGTTATAATGTAACTTTGCTAACAAAAAATCTCTTTTGGGTTTTTTCGAATGATGAGCTACAAGACTCGAGTTCATTTTAAGACTCGAGTCATTTTTAAGACTCGAGTCCTTTTTAAAACTTGAGTCCCTTTTTTAGACTCGAGAATGACTCGGGCTCGGCTTGACTCTAGACTCCAAGCCTTTTGAGCACACTGAATCTTGCCTAATTGAGTCGAGTCTTTAAAATTATGACTCGAGGACTCGAGTCCTTTGCAACACTTAGGTTATGTATCGTTTGGCTAGGGATTGGAGAACTGAAGCGCTGTCAGAGAGTACATATACGTATATGGGTGTCCTCGTCTCTTCAGGCTTCTATGGCGTACGCCGCTTGTATGATGCTCATGCATTCCGCCTGGTGGTGTTGAGCATTCCGGGATAGCTGGATATTTTTATGTTAAGGTCGTGTGAGAAAACTCCGGTTACAGAGGCAGTCTTTGAGCCATTTTTTGTGTTTGTGGGTCATATCATGCTTAACCACAACTGGACATGACTCTATCTACACATTATCTAAGATCATTGTCTTCTTTTTGATCTCGATAACGAAGACCCTTTGCAGTCATTATTACCTGGCGTGTTGCCTTTAATGACTCGCCAGACCGAATTTTGTTTAAAATACCCAGTCGCGACAGAGTTAAAGGAATAGGCATAGAAGGGCCTAGGTCTCTCATTACGTATCTGGCGTTCTTCTGTTAACCGATTCATTGCCACCTTCATTTTCGTGAACATTTCAGCCAGGCCCCATTCATTGGTCGGTGGCTCACCATTTGAGTCATCGGCCTCCCTGAAGGATGACTCAACTGATGAGTCATTGGCTCCTTGTAATGATTTAATGCTTTTCGCCATCATTCGAGCCAGTCTGACAACCAGAAACGTGTTACTGTGTTCTCCTATTCGAATTTGTGGATATTAAAAGTGAATATGGCGTTTCAAGGTAGTATTTTTTGATTTTAATGAAATATTGCAGAGGTAGTAAACATTTTAGTAACCTTACCTACATGTATTCAATCATTATTTATTATTGTAATATTATTTGTAGTAATCAGGACTACGACGATTTTACTGAATGTAGCCAGGCAATGTTTACTGATTTCCATGATCAACAAAATGAAGATAAGGAAAATCAAGGTTTTCCAAGCTATAGTCAATCGATTTTACAAAAAAGTATACCAAAGAAGCGTCCATTCAGTGAATCTCGTAATAGTTGCAATGTAGTTTCTAACAACAGTTCAGATACTAGCATTGAAGAAATTTTGGACTCTGATGAAGACGAAGATATTAAAAGAAAAAAAAATAGTTTTCATATGAATGAAAATAAAATGAATAATGAGGTCTCTATAGAAAAAAAAAAACAGAACATGTTTGCTGTGCAGCAAAAAAATATTTTAATGCATTATTTTCTAAGGATTTGACAGCAGAATTGAATACACAAGATGAGTTGCCTCCAATTTATGCTCAGTTTGAGCATGATTTAGGCATAATGCTTGCTTTTAGGTTGAGAAATATACCAGCAGACAAACGTTTGGAGTGTTATGAGAAACTAATTAATACTGTTAGACAATATGAAGGGAAAGAATAAAGAAAGATATTAAACAAGACATTTATTAATAATAATATAATAAGAATAACTAATTACAAGATTCATATTTTTAAAAATCAGGTAGGTACAATTTTTTTACATTAATTGGTATATTATAATCATATTCTGATGGCAATCATATTATGGTGATGACTAATCAACAAAGAATAACTAGTTTAATAACAAATCAACCAAGAAAATATTAATTAGTTTAATAATTGTGATATGATCTAAAACAATTCCCCAGACATAACCCAGGAAAGCCTGGGCAATCTGGGCAACCAAAATAAACTTGCACTCTTTTTTTTGATGTATTATAACACTGTCTACATCTCTTCCTAATTTTTTTGCCATGTTAAATGTATTTTTGCGTCATTTGTTAGGCTGTTTGTAATATAATCTTATTAGAGAAATACCTGTATAAAAATATACAGATAGTATGTATAAAAATCGAAGTAGATAGATTTAACTTCACCCATGTGCACATAACATTTCGGCCCATAACGTGTCGGCACACATTTGACTCAACTATTGAGTCATTGGCCATGAATCGGCCACCTCGGCTATCGGCTAACAAAAGGTTTATGACACCTGACTATTAAAAATATTCTGTAAAATGAAGGGCCAGGTCTGATATTCACGGAAATGTTTAATGAGATCTGAAAAATGGTAGTTTAAGTAATATTTTTTTTTTAATATCCGTTTTTATACAATTTTGGTTTGACTCACCAATTGAGCCATCGCCCTTCCTAAAGGTTTTTTAATGACTCAACTGTTGAGTCATTGGCCATGTATCGGTTAAAGGATAAATGAAACATTTTCGTAGTCAATGAAGTGCCCTATGCCAGGACGACCTATTTGAAGCAAGCCCCTACCAACTGGTTGGAGCAATAGTGCAAGCGCTTAAATGCCTCTTGAACTCATCCTTGGAGTGGAGATGTTGACCACTGAGCTTCCCTTTACCTTCCGTCATCTCAGAGTAGAAAATCACTTTAGGTAAACAGTGGACCTGCATGCGAAGGATGCTTCCACACCACCTGAGTTGATGCAGCATAAGTAATATCCCCATGCTGTACATTTTAGAATGACTCTAGACTTCCGTATTAGAAACACAGTCCTGCCATTTAATTTTCAAGACGGATATCAAACACCTTAGTTGAAATGTGTCCATGTATCCTTAGGTCTGATTTGTAGAGGCACCATAGCCTAATGCTTACCCTGCAAAGGTCAGACCAGAAAGGTGGTGAGATAACTGGTTACGTGGGAAGAAAACGATCACAAATCCTATGCCCAGAAATCAGACAGAACAGGCAAAACTAACTATTTATGCTGTAAGATATAGTTCTTTCAATTAACATTCTTGATTTCCAGCTTGCATACTACAAACAAAAGAAGATCGATGACTTCCTCAAAATACTGGAGGCGTCCCGTACGGACGCCAACATTGACTATCGAGATTTTGAAAGGGACCAGATGCGAGCCCTCGATATGTTGGCCGCATACTACGTCCAGGAGGCCAACAAAGAAAAATCTAAAGACAAGAAGAAAGAATTGTTTACTAAAGCAACACTTCTTTACACTATGGCTGATAAAATCATCATATATGATCAAGTGAGTAATTTTATTTACAAATATCTGTTGAAATCTCTACACTACTTCTTATTTGAGAAATAAAGGATACTTCAAAGGCATAAAATGAGCTTTAAAATCTGAACACAAAACTACAATCTACACAGTACAACAGATACTATCTGATTGTTTATTAAACTTCTAGAACCATCTCCTTGGCCGCGCCTACTTCTGTCTCCTTGAAGGTGATAAAATGGAGCAAGCAGATGCCCAATTCAACTTCGTACTGAACCAGTCACCCAACAATGTTCCCTCATTGCTTGGTAAAGCAGTTATTGCATTCAACCGAAAAGATTATAGAGGTGCATTGGCTTTTTACAAAAAAGCCCTGAGAACCAATCCAGACAGCCCAGCAGCATTGCGCTTGGGAATGGGCCACTGCTTTATGAAGCTGAATAATCAAGAAAAGGCTAGGTAACAATTCAAGTTTGTAGTCATTAATTTTATATGAATTAGTATGACAATATTTTGTAATAGAAATAAAATTAACCTTGGTATTTTCAGCCTGTCTGAAAGTTCTTTAACATAAATATATTTACAAGAGTTGTAAGCATTAATATGCATCCATATATAAGTTTGAACCCTGAATTGTGTAACCTTGCATATTATTGAAATAATAATGTAATAACATATTTTTTATTTTTCCGTTGTTCCAAGGATGAATCTCAGAAAAGCGATAAACGAAAATAATATGTTTTTTATAAGACATGTCATGTACCGTGTGGTGCCGGACGTAAATGATAAATGATAATGATAAATGATTTATTTCTGTAAGTAGGTTGGTACAAACACTTTTACAAGTCAATAATATTTTTTTGAGCTAGATGAGGTCGGCGTTTCCTATCTGACTACTCTGAGAAGAAAGGCCGAAACAAACTCAGAGGTCACAGTCTCTTTTAAAGTCCAGACATAATATTGGTAACATTATGTGAAGACTATGTAGATAGCTGTCTGAAATGGTCTTTAGAGGAAAGAACCAAACAGATTGAGTGGACCTGTCTAGTCAGTGGACGCATTTGTCACTAATCGTGCGGCTCAACTCAGAACTTGAGAAGCTCAACGATCCGACGAACAATACCAAAGAAAGGACATTTGGGTAGGCCGCAAAAATTACTCAACCTGCCAGATCATAATTACAACATACTTGACAAATAAAGGAAGATAAAAGAAAAGAAGAAACATACCCACACAGTCTTCACATTCACAATGATTAAACAATATGATACTTTACAAAGTAAATATTCATGTCATTGTATAAATAAAATTTATCAATGTCAATGTGTATATGAAAAATCCGGAAAGGATCTCGGTCTAATCACTTGATGACCATGTTAGTCGCTGTCTGAAATGGTCTTTAGAGGAAATAACCACACAGATTTGAGTGGACCTGTCCAGTCAGTGCACGCATTTGTCAATAATCGTGCAGCTCAACTCGGAACTTAAGGAGCCCAACGATTCGACGAACAATACCAAAGAAAGGACATTTGGGTAGGCCGCACAAATTACTCAAACTGCCAGACCAAAATCGAAAGTAAAATAATGACCCACATAGTCATCAAATTCACAGTAGTTAAAACAATATGTACATATAGTAAATATACATGTAGCTGTAAAAAAGAAAAAAAAAAGAAAAAAAATAAAATATCAAAATAAAATCAGAATAAAGTAGCAAAATAATATATAAAATCAACATTCAGTGCAGTTATTGGAGCAGCTCAATCCCAAGCAGTTTTATCCTCAATATAGTCTTTGACAGTATAATAGGCTTTTTGACATAGTTTCCGCTTTATAAAAGATTTGAATTTATTTAAGCTTAGTTCTTGAATGAGGCTGGGAAGTTTATTATAAAAACGTATACATTGGCATCTAAAGGAGCCACCTATTTTCTTGAGCCTGGTTGTAGGAATAACAAATTTGTTTTTGTTTCTAGTATTAACATTATGGATATCACTGTATCTTTTAAAGAGATTAATATTTTTATGTGCATACAAAAGATTTTCATAAATATACTGAGAAGGCACAGTCATTATATTAATCTCTTTAAATTTATCTCTGAGGGAGTGTCTGGGACTTAATTTATAAATTGAACGAATTGCCCTTTTTTGTAAAACAAAAATTGTCTGAATGTCGGCGGCATTTCCCCACAATAGAATACCGTACGACATCACACTGTGAAAATAACTAAAATAAACTAAACGGGCTGTCTCTAAATCAGTTAAATCACGAATTTTTCTAACCGCGTATGCTGCAGAGCTAAGCTTTTTTGACAATTTTTCTACATGAGGGCCCCACTGAAGCTTGCTATCCAGAGTTATGCCTAGGAATACTGTGGTATCTTCGGGTTTCAACTCTTCCTTCTTTATGAGAACACTAGTTTCTACTTGCCTAACATGAGGTATCGTAAACTTAACTTCGTTTTTTTCTCGTTTAGAAGTAGATTATTAACATTAAACCAGTTAACTACATTTGCAAGGGCACTATTTACATTGTCAGTAACTAGCTGCTGACGTTTGAGTTTAAATAAAAGTGAAGTGTCGTCGGCAAACAATACTATATCATGTTTATCCTTTATGAGGTAAGGTAAATCATTAATATAAATAAGAAATAAAAATGGGCCTAAAATTGAGCCCTGGGGGACCCCCATTCTAATTACAGATCCAGGTGATCTTTTTCCGTTGACGTCAACTCTCTGAATCCTATCACTTAAGTACGAAGTAAGAAGATCCAGAGAGGCGTTCCGGATTCCGTAGTGGTGAAGTTTCCTGATCAATGTTTCATGAAGAACACAATCAAATGCCTTGGACAAATCGCAAAAAATGCCCAAAGCATCGCACTTCTCCTCCCATGCATTATAAATATGTCCTAAAAGTTCAACTCCGGCATCGGTAGTCGAACGACCTCTTATAAAACCAAACTGTTTGTTATGTAATAAATTATGTTTATTAAAAAAACGTTGCCATTGAGTTAGAATAAGTTTTTCAAAAATTTTACTAAAGGTAGGTAGCACTGAAATAGGTCTATAATTAGTAGGGTCTGATGTACTACCCGATTTAAACAAAGGTATTATTTTACTGTTTTTCATAAGATCAGGAAACTCACCATGGTCAATACAATTATTAAAAATAACAGCTAAAGTAGGTGCTACAGTATTTATAATAGACTTAGCAACTTCCACAGAATTACCCCATAGATCGGCGGTCTTTTTAACATTTAACGAGTGAAAGGTTTTAATGATATCTGTAGAGGTGATATATTGGAAATGAAATTAATTATCACATACAGGCACGTTTTCTTTAAGTAAGGACTCTGCGGCAGTCGGTGATGAGTTTAGAGAGTTAGTAATTGATTTGGGAATCTCTGCAAAGAAATAAAGAATAGCATCACCCCATTTCTTCCCGTGGGTGTCGTAAAAGGCGACTACGGGACTTACTAGAGAATGGGCAGCAGCGTTCTCTAAGCATTTTACCACCATACTGCGATCGCCAATCCACGTGCCAAGTCTGGCGATTATGGCAAAGCCCTCCAAATTGTGGGAGGTCATGTCCAGCAGTGGACGTATTGCGGCTGAAATCATGATGATGAAGACATGTCATAAATCTTAAATAAAAACTGAACGCTGCTTAACTTAAGGCTGTATTCAGCTATTTATAATAATTACATTTCTTTTTTCTATAGAATGGCTTTCGAAAGAGCTTTGCACCTAGATCCACAATGTGTTGGCGCGCTAGTCGGCTTGTCTATCCTCAAACTAAATCTTCAAGAAAATGAGTCAAACAAACTGGCTGTGATTATGTTATCAAAAGCATATTTCATCGACCCCAAGAATCCTATGGTCTTGAACCATTTGGCCAACTATTTCTTTTTCAAAAAGGTAAGTTCGTTAAGGTAGTTTGAATGCATTATTTTCACACTATTACCCCGTGTTTTCACCAAGGTATAAAACATAATATTCTATATGTTGAGCCTACTGTTTTTTGTTTATTGTCTACACCCAATTGTTGTAAAGACTAGTTGTATACAAAGCTTTATGAAACGTCCCAAAAACGAAACATGTCTGAAACAACGTGACACATTTCGATGGTGGGAGAAAGAACAAATGTAGCGCCATATGGCCAATTGTTCAGCAGAGCTGTTTAAAATTAAATCTTTGTTTATAATGATTATAATATTTTTTTTAAATATTTGTACTTTCTTCCGAATTGGCTTCTATCCTAGACACATCGTTAGAGAAATAAAACCATCGAATTATATAGAAAGATAACTTTCGCCCAAAGTGGCGTTTCGTTTGTTTTTCCTTTCCGCCGTCGATTTGTATGATACCATTTTTTATACCCAACAGGTTTTTTTCAAGACTTGTTGAAAACAAGCATTACAACTTGCTTTAAGAGTGGATTATATTTACTGAACATGGAAGGCCATGACTAAGTAAACAAGCTCCAGTTTCTGATACCCAGTTTATTCAATCTAAGCTAGAATTGGTTGTTGATACTGTTACGAGCTGGGGTATGGGATAAATTAATAGAAACCAATTTACCAAAACACACAACACAGTTTAATTTAATAAACACAAATACCACAAGAAACGTCACAAATAATCACTTGTTTCGCTTGTACAGTATCGCGTGAATCGTATTCGATCGCTTCCGTAATCGAACGGCCTGACAATCCGCTATTTATATCCCGAGCAGAACATTCTCGAACATTCGACACTGTGCCACAGTTCCAGGTAGCGTAGAAGCTTCCAGCAACTTCCATTAAACATCTTTTTACTGTTTAATCCCTCTATTCGACAATAGATGGCGGTAGCGTCTACGTACAATTTTGTGTAGTACTTGCTACTCGATAACAGATGGCGTTAGAGTGTCGTTTCTAGTAGTTTCGAACACTGCCCCATCCTTAGATAGAATTAACTTGACGTTTCTAGACTTTTCGATCTACGCAACACTGCTCCCTCCTGAGATGAAGTTAGCGAGATGTTTCTAGACATTACGATTTACGTAACAATATTTTGGTCCACCCTGTTGACATTAGCTTACGCTTCCAAATCCAAATCAGACACTTATGAACTTCTTATGAAATTTACACAAAAAAAAAAAAAAATCAAAACTAACTTATCCAAAAACGATCTGTCTTCTTTCTTTCAGGACTACAGCAAGGTCCAACATCTAGCTTTACACGCGTTCCACAACACTGAGAATGAAGCGATGCGCGCAGAAAGTTGTCACCACCTCGCGCGAGCGTTCCACGCTCAAGGCGACTGCGACCAGGCCTTCCAGTATTACTACCAAGCGACCCAGTTCGCGCCGCCTAACTTTGTGTTACCGCATTATGGGCTCGGCCAGATGTATATCTATAGAGGGGATACGGAGAATGTAAGTTGTATAAATATTATATACCTGACTAGCACTTCAACCGCTTCATATTTTGATCTTTGACACACCACGTCGTATCCCATCGCCCGCCTGCGCTATTACTTACTTCGTAATCACCTAGCGTTCTTTTCGTACGAAAAGAAAGTAGTGAATAAATAAATAATTGTCTAATAAAATATCTTTGTATAAATATTATACTTATTTATTACTATTATATTTTAGGCATCCCAGTGCTTTGAAAAAGTACTAATGGTCCAACCAAGCAACTATGAAACGATGAAGATCTTAGGTTCTCTATATGCCAACTCACCTTCGCAGTCAAAGAGAGATATTGCTCGACAGCATCTAAAGAAAGTCACAGAACAATTCCCGGATGATGTGGAAGCTTGGATTGAGTTGGCTCAAATATTGGAACAAAATGATTTGCAGGTAACATATTCAAACCAAAATTTTTAACTCACAATAAAAGAGTTGGCTTACTTTTGGTCTTCAAGTTGGCCATCTATCTCCACCATTTATTTTCACCGCAGGGATCTCTAAACGCCTACACCACTGCAATGAAAATTCTCAAAGAGCAAGTGAATGCAGATATACCGGCGGAAATACTAAACAATGTGGCAGCCTTGCATTATAGACTTAGAAACTTGAATGAAGCTAAGAATTATTTGGAAGAGGCACTGGAAAGGTACAATTAAATTAGGAAAGACACAAAACATTAGGTATAATATAGTACGTAAAGAAAGATAATGGGAACGAAAATAATAAAAGCGATAGATATTTGAAAAAAAAAAAATCCACGCTTTGAAAGCAGTTTAAACTAACAATCTCAGTGACTTCCCTAACACTATCTATCATATCTAAACTTAACCGCATTCAACTCCGTTTACACACACACGCACACAAATACACATACTAACCCTTAGTATAAGTTAACATATGTTTGCACTTTTTTTTGATCGGTAATCATCAGATTACTTCTCCCACTCTGGGTGGAGCGGGAAGGCGTGTCAGACTTTCACTGGCTAAAACCCACCCGTGTTTCTTCAGTTGCCCATGTGCCAGGGTCACGGTGTCTCTTTCGAACAATCTCGCAACCCTGACATGCACTGGTTCTAGCAGACCCCTTCAGTTCTGCTGACATCTCTTTGAGGCGCGCGTGGAACACTACGCGCCGTCGACCCGAGCCTGGTCCTTATCGGGCGGCGAGCTAGCCATTGCTCGCCGCCCGCAAGCCCGCGCCTACGGTGGCTGGGAGTACGCTATCGACTCCCGAGTCCCGACACATATGTTTGCACGTTGTAGTCCTTAGCAGTCTGTATTAAAATGTTTGTGCTCCTGTGGGAAACTGGGTTAATACAGTTTACCATGTGACCTAGGCAACAGATTCAATTATATTAATTTTGATTTTTACTTTCCTTTCGACTTAGCCCTTAATTGTTAAATTATTTTAATTGTAACAGACCATTCCACGCCATTTTTTCTATTTCTTTTCGAACTCGAACTGCACACTTATGTGAAGAGACAGGTACAGATACTTGCAAATGATTTGAAATAATACCATAGTTTTTACACGCTTTATACTAGCTTCACTTGTATGTTTGTATGTTTGTTTGTAACCGACTCCTTATAGCGCGATTTTGACCCAATTTAAACGACCAGATTTCATTCAAACTTTGCACACCTGTCAAAGACCGATGACAATGCAATAATTTCATAAAGGACATGTTTCATTTTCGGCCATCAGACGTACATTTATCGAAAAAGAGGAAAAAATACCACAAATTGGGGAAAAATATTCTATGGTGAATTTGAGCCTGATTTGTTGTGTACAAAAAATAATAGTTTTTCAATTATTGCCATGTTTTATTCAACATGGCGTCTCGTTTGCTTGCAAACTTCATTCGTTCTGAAATCATGTCTCACCAAATCAATGTTAAGTAGAAAAAAAATAAAAAATGTGTTTATTCTTGTTGTGATAAAAATAAATTACTCTTATTCTCTTACACATATTTTTGAGTAAACATAATTAAGTGTGACCATTTCATCGTTACAAAAATCTTTAGTCTCCATTTTTGAAGTGTGTTTCTAAACGAATTCAAAATAATCGCTCGCTAACTCTTAGGACAAACGTCAAACATTTTTAATTTTTATTTTGTACTTAGAAACCATTTGATATTATGAAAAAAATGTTACTTTATTCTATTCAGGAGTAAGTTTTCCAACTTCGCTAAACTGTACACGTTATGGCCGGAGCCCCATATAAAAATGAAACATCTCCTTTGTGCCACTATCCTTACCAGGGTTACCAGGACAGCAAAAAAACTGTCTTCGAAAACTACGCTAACATACGTCACAAATTACGCTGACATATGTAGGTACGTCTCAAAATTCGAAACACCCTAAAAACTAGAAAACATATAATAGCCTGGTGATTTTAAGGTATTTTTTATTGATATCAGGCACCCCACGCTTTTTTCCATTATTTTCTACTTTTTAGTTTGGTTTTCTATGGAAACGTATTTTTTAGTTTATTTAAACTATTATTTTCCTATTTAGCTACCGAATATTTTTGTTATTTCTTTTTTTTCAAATTTTTTCAAACTCATATCAGTGTCAATGGAATCCCATTATTTTAAACTCTTTTACAGAGAAAAATCGGACGCTGAAACACTGGACGCCCAATACTACAACTCCATAGCAGTGACCACCATGTATAATCTAGCGCGACTGAACGAAGCGTTATGTGTGTACAACAAGGCAGAGAAACTGTACAAGGACATACTGAAGGAACATCCTAATTATATTGACTGTTATTTGAGGTAAGGAAATAATAACTGAGTAACGTTTTGTTTCTTTTTGTTAGAACAGTGGTGGTACAGTGGTATCGGCCCCGAAGGGTTCAAACCCAGGCAGACGCTTTACTTTGTGTAAATAATATGATAAAAACTGCTCTCAAAACGGTTAAGGACAAAATCGTGCGGAAATTGGCATGCCTAGAATCAAAAATTCGAAGACATGTGACATCTCCCAACTCACACTGGGCCTGCGTGGTACATTACAGCCCACGATGTCTCGAAGAGAGGAGGCTTATGTCCCACCAGTGGGAACACTAAAGGCTAATTATGTTGAAATTTAGTTTTGTATCCATACTATTTTTAATTTGTTACTTTATATCCCAAACAATTTTATCGACAAAGCCAATAGTGTTTCCTTGTTGGAGTCCATTTGTTCATTGTGTCGATGGGATGAAACATTGACGCTGATTTCATTGCGTTATTGCAGTTTTTCATCCGTTTACGCAGCGTCTACGCGCAATACCGATCTTGCTGGACAAATTATGATAGGCACGAAGACACAAACAAAAACTTGAGAGGTGTTAAGGGCAACCGGATGGAACGAAGTTCCTTTCGATTAATTGCATTTATTATTGTCTGCATAAAATCTCCACTTACCTAACTCCATCAGCAATATCCGGAACTTGTGCAGAAACACTGTCAGGATTAATTTTGTTATTATTTTTTATTATTTATTATGTACAAAAAACCTGTAAACACTCAACAAAAATAATCGTCGCGACACCACACTGTTCAATGCGAAATAAAAAGACGAAACGAAAATAACTGGCTTGCTTTCTATGAGAGAGAGAGAGACAAACGGTGAAACACGCGCACGCCGCACGGCTTACAACTATAGCAAAAAGTGTCGTTACAACTTTTGGTCTTAATTTTTTCCGTCTAACCCCCTTTCGCAACGCGCGATAAAGAACTTCGTTCCAAAAAGTAATACATACCAAACTTTATACAGGTTAGGCTGCATGGCTCGCGACAAGGGTCAGATCTACGAGGCATCGGACTGGTTCAAGGAAGCTCTCAAAGTGAACACAGACCATCCCGACACATGGTCGTTGCTAGGCAACCTGCATTTAGCGCAGCAGGAATGGGGACCGGGACAAAAGAAATTTGAGAGGATATTACAGAATTCTAGCACTTCGAATGATGCTTACTCGCTGATCGCTTTAGGTGAGTTATTTTGTATAGTATTTTATAATAATTTTTATCTGTACGTTGAAGATGTGGCGGGGTTTTCTTGCTAATATGTATGAACTCTAGGTCTGTGCCGGTAGAGTTTACTTTGCCGAAACCGTCGCTATGTGCTAGCGACGTTTTCCGAGGCCCATTATTGAGTGTGTAAGTCACCCCCTGCATTTTTATCCGTATATATACAAAACATTGATCAGTTTTATGAATGTCCTGAAGAGTAATAATTTTCATTCTTATTAATCTCTGTTATTTAGGTAACGTATGGCTGCAAACCCTCCACCAGCTTAGTCGCGAGAAAGACAGAGAGAAACGTCATCAAGAGCAAGCGCTCACACTGTATAAACAAGTATTGAAGAACGACCCTAAGAACATATGGGCCGCCAACGGCATTGGATGTGTACTTGCACACAAGGTAAACAATACTTAATGCTCGCTATAACAACGACTTTCATGTGTTTTTCCACTTCATAGATACGCAGAACGCTGAACTAATTGAACGCTGTTCAAGCCGTACCGTTCTGCGTAGTATTACTGCGCATCAATTCAAAGTCGCTCAGCGAGCTATGACACGAACTATGTTTGGAGTCTCTGAGGGATAGAATCCGGAATGAGGTGATCTGGCAGATAACCAAAGTTGTCGACATAGCTCGCAGAATAAGCAAGCTGAATTGGCAATGGGCTAGCCGCCTAGGACCGATAACCGTTGAGGTAGACTTGTTTTTGAGTGGAGAGCGCAAATCGGCAAACGTAAGGTACGGCGCCCTCAGCCTAGATAGAGCGACGATCTTCGGACGGTAGCAACTGGATGAGAGTTCCCGAGAATCAAGCAGAATGATGTGAAATAAGAGGCTTATATCCAGCAGTGGACTGTTATAGTCTTACGATGAGATATACAGATGTTCAGGAGGTCCACTCTCTAAGAACGAAATACGTATTTGTTCCGTCCCGTTTGACTTGTTTAATCTGTGCGTCTAACGGAGCGTACCTAACGGAGTGACATCTGTTATTTGTCAGTTTGACATTTTTGTCTTTGGTTTTGGTCTTTGAAAATGTCGGTCGAATTGGCTTGTGCGACCCTGTTGTAAATTAATCCCTTTGAAAGTAATCCCTTAGAATCGGTCGTTTTTGTGGACAATCTGTCGTGACCCAATTGTTTTGTGTGTAATCAACCCCCTTTGACGAAATATTACGGGTTCAGTTTGTTTGAAATTGAAGTACTTTGAAGTGACAGTGACCGCGTGTTGGAGACCGCATGTCTTGGTAGCAGGACGTATTGGAGCGGTAGATTGTATCCTGGAGAAACTCATAACGTCACTACACAATACAATATACACTCATTTACATACATAAATCCAGGTAGGCTCCAGAGCAGGTGTTCTTCAACCATCAGGTGAGTCTTTTGAATATTGTACTAATCAGCTCCGCGCACGGCGGACAGTTCACTCGCCACTCTTGACCCAGGGCCCATAGTTATCATCTTCCACTGCGCTATTAAAATTCTATGGCTGGGGCCTGGCCTGGCGTCGAACAGTATTTTTGGTCGAAGTTACGGACGTAGCCTATCTACTGAGTATCACCTTCGGACATAAGATTAATTCGGGGCCCGGACTAAGAACGAATGACGACGCGATTTGACAGTTGTCTTTACTCCTCATGTGTTTTTACCTATCAAAAATAGCGAATTAAAAGGGAGAAGAGTTAATTTCGAAGTATCAAACTACTTTTGGACGGGTCTGTATCTTTGTTGACGGATTTAAAGAGAAAGGCCTCATGTTACGAAATTATGAGTCCCATCATCATTATTCATCATTTCTCCTGGCCTTATCCCAATTTATCTGGGGTCGGCGCAACATGTCTTTTTCTTTCACTCTTCTCTATTAGTCGTCATCTCGTTAATAACCCCCTTACTATTCATATCACTCACACAGTCCATCCTTCGTTTCATTGGTCTCCCTCTAGTACCATTAGATTTTAATGTGACATATTATATCAACCCGCCTACCCGACCTCATCTAGTTTAAAAAATATTTAATTGACGTGTAAAAGTGTTTGTACAAACCTACTTACAGAAATAAAATCATTTATCACTAGACCCGTGATTACAGCCAAATCCCTCTCGAAAACAAGAGCTCTGAGAACCCAACATGGGGCTGATTATGACTACATTCTATTAAAATATTTTAATTAAATTGTAATAAAAGTGTTTTTACCAACAAAGATGAATCAAAAACAAAATCTCGTAATTGATAACGTTAAAAATGTAGTTGCAGTTTCATCTCAATCGACAGTCAATCTAAAACTTCTTCAAAAGGAAGAGGAATTAAAAGTTTTTTTTTCTTTTTGACAAATTGATATTGAGTTTAGAATGCTAACGTTAAAAATACGAGAGTTACCCTTTGGTGGTAGTAAGCCTAAGCAGTACTTTTATACTGCAATTGATCTGTGATCGTTTTGCGTGTACCTAAATACTAGGGTTGATCCAAAAGTAATGATAATCGGTTATTTCCAGTGCACACAAAAATAAAAATAAAATGTTTTCTGCTAGCTTAGGTATCCAATACTTCACCATAAAAAAATCATTTAAAAAGACCAGGATTTCCGGGAGCTACATTCATTTGAATACGAACATCAAAATGGAGAAAAACGAAATCAGAGCTGTCATCAAATACCTCTGTTTGAAAAACATGTCTACCAAAAACATTTACAGCGACTTGGTGGAAACATTGGGGGACTCTGCTCCTCCATATTCCACAGTTGCACGCTGGATCAAGGAGTTTAAGCTGGGCAGAACATCGACAGAAGACGAACAACGCGAAGGACGCCCATCCACGTCCCTCACTGAAGATAACGTAAAAAAAATTGAAGATGTTGTATTGGCAGACCGAAGAGTGACTATCAGGCATGTAGCTGAGGTCACAGGGATCTCATATGGCAGTGTTCAAAGAATCCTGGCGAACGAATTGCATATGAGAAAGGTCTCCGCGCGTTGGGTACCGAAAATGTTAACCGACGAGCAAAAGAAGAAACGAGTCGACATTTCAAGAGCGAATCTCGCAAAATTCCAAGCAGATCAGGAGAATTTTTTGTCACGTTTCGTGACCATGGACAAAACTTGGATCCACTACTTTGATCCCGAAACGAAACAACAATTAATGACGTGGAAATGAGCCGACGAACCGACGCCGAAGAAATTCAAAGCGTCAAGCTCGGCGGGGGGTTATGGCGTCTGTTTTTTGAGACGCTGAGGGAATTATTATGGTGGAATATTTGGAGAAGGGAGCCACTATTATGGACTCTTACTACGCAGAACAAATAAGAAGATTGCGGGAGGCCATTCAGAAAAAAAGACGGGGCAAACTGCGAGCCGGAGTGCTGTTCCACCAAGACAACGCACCGGCTCACAAAGGTGCAGTTGCCATGGCTGCCATTCAAGAAACGGGCTTTGAATTGGTGGAACACCCACTCTATTCGTCAGATCTAGCCCCCAGCAATTACTATCTCTTTCCTTGGCTCAAGGAACACCTCCGAGGCAAAAAAATTGACGACGATAGCGACGTGATTGCCGCTGTTGAGGATTTTTTGGAGGGTCAAGATCTAGATTTTTTTCCTAAGGCAATTCTGGGTTTAGAAAAGAGATGGACTAAATGTATTGACTTGTTAGGGGACTATGTAGAAAAAAAAAATGTTTTTACTGTATTCATCGTGCTTAGTATTGATTATCATTACTTTTGGATCACCCCTCGTAAATAAGTATTCAATACCTATTCATCTCTTTTTGTTGCAGGGCTGTGTAAACGAAGCTCGCGATATATTTGCACAAGTGCGTGAAGCGACGGCTGACTTCCCCGATGTATGGATGAACATCGCACATATTTATGTTGAACAGAAACAGTATATTAATGCTATACAAATGGTGAGTGAATTTACATTTTTTATTTGTTAACGGCATGTATTTAATGCAGCAACTAAGTAAAATGAATATAGGTTTAAAAAAAAAATAGAGTGGGTACCATATATAATGGGTTGACAGCTAATAAGGAGTATCGTAATAAGTAAAAGGTAGCATATTAATATATCAGTTAGAAGCTCCCTTTTAATTTAAACTAGCATCACGTTTTTCTTTTGGGAACTGAATTAATATCTAAGCGAAAACTTAATGATGACAATAAAATAGAAAATGGGCATTCATAAATAATACAAATCAGATTCTATTTAAAATGGGAAATAATAATGGTTCCGAAAAACAAATTAATCTCCAGCGATCTGTGGCCGACTATTATTCTAATTAACCAGCGTTATAATGAATTATCGACAAAAAACCCAAAACATAAACGAAAATAAAATATCCAATTTAACAACAAATAAGTGCATGTTCAAATTACATTTTCTTCTAAAAATAAATGGATCTTCACAAAACTAAACTTCCCGATAGAATACTGAACCTCCGACAAAATTACTAAGTTACCGACAACAGAGATTATGTCAAAATAATCATATTTTTACAACTTGCATGCACTGTTTTAATTTCTATTGTTGGTTATCAAATTTATTTTTTAACTCTTAATAATTATGAAAATACGGTACTCCCTTTCTTCTCCTAAAATTGTTTGTCCGAAAATTATTTTCCATAACACGTTAGCCATAAACGTCAGTAACCATAATATTCAAAAAATCTAAATTTTGTTTTACATAATGATCTTTGCTTCTAAAACTATTTTGTCATAATATCAAATATGTACTATAATCATTAAGTCTCCTAATTTGCTTGTTATAAAGTCATATGTCCTAAGTATTTTATTATGTAAAGTGTATATTGCGCAAATGTTCATTTATAATAAAATTTTTAGTGGTGAAAAATTGCTACAAGTTAGGTTTTTGTGACAGAAATGAATCGCTGTAAATCCGACTCCACGTAGTCTTGTCTGCCCTACCCATAGAGTGTAATTTAGAATCACGTTGGCGCGGAGGGGCGAGGCGGCCCGCGAGCTGAGGAGCAGGTGGTTATAACGCTCGCCGCCGGAGCTGAGGCTGGCCAGCAAGACGAAGCTGCGGTGATGATCGTTAAACCGTCTGCGACGATAAGCTCGCATGGGACCGCCGCCGGAGCCCCGCAGCGCCAGAGCCGTGACAGAAACCATGCCTGCTGCATGCTTGCTTGCATGCTGTTCTAACTTTTTAACGCCTAAAATAGGTTCCGATATCGAAGCATACCCGTGGTAAGTAAAATTCATGATATATGACGCAAGTAAAAGTTATTATTACAAGTACATTTTTATATTTTTTATAAGTTTCTGTATAACCACCCAGAATAATATTTTCAGTATAATGTTACAGTTAAAATAGCACCACAGTCTAAGAAATATGAAAGGTAATTTATGAATTAATAGTAGGCAAGTAAAGATAAAAATTACAAAGCATAGTTTTCAGTAGAACGTAATTTATGCTGGTAGAAAAGTATTAAAGCAGTAATCAGTCATGTTTATTTTTCAAAGATTTCAGTATCTCATTCGGTCGTTTCGTCATTTTTAATCGGACAAAAGTAGTCGGAAAGTTAGTATTTTAGGCAGTAGATCTAATATTTTGAGTAAGGACAATTCTTCTTTTTTTGTCGGAGCTTTTAATACTACCCATTTAAAATTGATTGTATGAAGAATAAATATAAACTAGCTTAAATTATACATAATATTGTGTGACTTTTAATAGCTTTAAATAAACTCTAAAATGGCATGAAGAAAAAATATTTTGCGGCTTAGATGGTTTTACGCTCACCACCGCAGCTTCGCCGGCCAGCCTCCGCTGCGGCGGCGCGCGTCAAAATCTCCTGCTCCTCAGCTCGCGGGCCGCCTTGCCCCTCCGCGCCTACGCGGACTTAAATTACACTCTAGGGGTAGGGCAGAGAAGACTAAGTGGAGTCGATTCTGCAGCGATTCGTTTCTGTCAATAACTTTTATAACCATCTCACCTTCTGCCGTTTTCATGAAATTATGACCAAAAAATATTAATAATTAACTCTTATTCCTTTTTATTGTACTCGTTTTAACATTTAGAGCCGCCCGCAAAGCGAAGCCTGAAAGTGGGTTTTTAGACGGCACGAAATAGTTGGTAATATTTATCTTTGCCATCCTACTAACATTATTAGTCGCCAAGTCATTATATATAGCTCCTCACCTAATATTTCAATTGACTGGTGTAGTTTATTTGCTACCTAAACGCTGCTGCTAGGTTTGGTTTTTATAACACCCTTAATTTTGAACCTTACATAATATAATAGTCGCAAAAACATTTAATCGCTGGCAAGTTATTTTATTTGGTGCAAACATTTAGTCGACTTTTAAGCTATTAGTCACTTGGAAAATAATAAGCCTTTGTTAACTAGCTTCTGCCTCAAATTTCTTGCTCCCAATGGTATTAGCGTGATGTTATATAGTCAATAGCCTTTCTCGATAAATTTGCTGTCCAACACTAAAAGATTGTTCAATTCGAACCTTAGTTCCTGAGATTAGAGCGTTCAATTAATCAAATAAACAGGCTTTTCAGCTTTATTATTAGTACAGTTTCAAAGTAATAACTTAAACAGCACATACATACTGTACATATTATAAATTGAAGTCGCCTTTTGAGGCTGTGTGACTAAGATCTGCTTTGAAACTATGCGACGGGTTTTGATGCGGTTTTGTACCATCATTTTGAGAATTTATTTCGGAAGGTTTGTGTGCGCTGTTATAATATATTGCTAATAAAGTTACTTGCAGGCGGTAGTGGCATCGTCACAATGTAACCATGAATTAGCACATGAGTCTTAGAATCCCCAGTGTAAAAATTTTTCAAGGGTTATCATTAAATAAATCTGCTGTTTCTAAGAAAAGTGTAATACTTACGCGATCAAAATGAACGGAACAACTTATTTGTTTGTTTTAAAAACCGATGAATATTTTCAACATCTTACAAAATGTAACAGTTTGCTTGTTGATGACATGCTACCCTGTATATAGATAGATATATAGATAAATAGTTTAATTGCTGCACACAAAAGACAATATACAAAGCACGATTAACTAATGATTTAACGTGACGGGCGGGTGACGTGTGTCGTGTTTTTTGCATTATAATGATATCTCCTTTTTTTTGTCAAGTCATAAAAACCTTGCAAAGCTGGGTTGGATCGCTGGTAAATGTGTGTTGGTTAGTACGAGAACTGCGTGCGCAAGTTCCGCATGCACCACGACGTGGAGTGGCTGACGTGGGTGGCGCGTGCGCATACTCTGGCGGGACGTGCGGGGGCGGCTCTTGGCGCTTTACTACGTGCGCGCCGCGTGGCGCCGCACGACGCCGCGCTGGCCTACAACACGGCGCTGACGCTGCGGCGCCGCGCCGCGCTCGTGCTCAAGGACGACCGCTCCGACCTGCGCCTCGTGCTGCGCGCCGTGCACGAGCTGCACGTCTCGCACAGGCACTTCATGCACCTCGCCGGACTCGAGGTATACCATACTCTTGTACTACATTATAATTTTATTACAGTATACTACATTTCCTTAGTTCATTGGTCGATCTAGCTGGGGAGCGTCCACACTACGCTTACGGATACGCGGTCTCCACTCCAGGTCTGGATGCGGAAGGTGGAAGATAGAGTGTTGTGACGCAATATGCGACAGGCCTATGTCCAACGATAGGCTGAGTTGATTGATTGATACTACATTTGGCAATTCTTCGGGCTATGCCGGTTACCTTGGTTCTCCTACGGATCTCTTCATTTTCTTCGTAGCGTTGGTAGGCTTCCCACAAAATGGAACGATGAGCTCGTGAAGGGCGCAGGAATTCGCTGGATGCGAGAAACACAGAACTGGTGAAAGTGTACTTTGGGGAGTGGGGAGACCTATGTCCAGCAGTGGAAGTCTTTCGGCTGAAATAATGATGATGATAAAACGGTTTCAAAAAAAAAGAAAAGAAGATTATTTATCCTATTCGGGGATAAAGCTGTCTTCGTTTTGGGCAATGTTGAATTCCTCATTGTTCTCAAGATTCTAGTCATAACTCTTTCACTTCGGCCAGGAGCTAACTCTTGAGATCTCTCGTTGTGCTCGGGAGCACTAGAATCCGCACAGGATTAAATATAGCGCCCATCACAGAAGACACTGTCGGACAGGCAGTGTCTATTGTGGCATACTAAATGATCAAATTTTGTCTTCATTTCGCAGGCAGGCACCGAGGGTGACGCGCGGCCTGAAGCTGGAGCAGCCGGTGCGGCCAGCGCGGAGGCGCGCACGTGTGCCGACCTGATGTCGCAGGTGCAATGGCACGTGGCGCGCGCGCAGCGCCAGCATGACGAGGAGGTCACGCTGCGGGACCGGCATTTTCAGCAGCGGGAGGCCTTCCGGAGGCAACAGGTATACACTATCGCGACCTGCTGTCGCAGGCGCAGTGGCACGTGGCGCGCGCGCAGCGCCAGCACGACGAGGAGGTCACGCTGCGGGACCGGCATTTGCAGCAGCGGGAGGCCTTCCGGAGGCAACAGGTATACACTATCGCGACCTGCTGTCGCAGGCGCAGTGGCACGTGGCGCGCGCGCGGCGCCAGCACGACGACGTGGTCACGCTGCGGGACCGGCAGCGGGAGCAGTGGGAGGCCTTCCGGAGGCAACAGGTATACACTATCGCGACCTGCTGTCGCAGGCGCAGTGGTTATATTTCTAAGATTATGGTCATAGTTTTAAGAGAATTATCTGATCTACTCAACGTCCGTATGTCACTGCAGGGATCCAGTAGAATATCAGCGTCAGGTGTACTTACCTGACACATGCTGAGCTGGACTCCCATTTAGTGTAACCTTGAGACGCAAACCGCACCTTGTCATTTGAATTATGTCATAGTGAGTCAACTACCCTTATTTTAAGTTTGTTTTTCCATTTGGGGATATAATGTCACCGTGTTTTGTTTTTTTATTTTTTATTATTGTTATTTTTCATCATTTAATTGTAGTTTTAGGTGTTGTGTTGTGTCTTTTGTGTGCACTAAATAAATGTTTTATCTATCTATCTATCTAAGACGTACTTGATTCCTCACAATATTCTCTTGCACCGAAATACCCGACATATTCTTTGCCACCACTGTAATGTAATACCTTGTCTAAATACAATATTTCAACATCCCACTTACATAATGTCTGTCTAACAGGAAGACGAACGCAAACGTCGCGAGGAAGAACAAGCAAAGAATACAGTGGTCGCGTCACAAAAACGTCAAGAGTACATGGAGAAGACGAAGAATGCGCTACTATTCGCCGACATGCCATCCGAGAACAAGTCAAAAGGTGGGCGCGGCAGGAGGCGAGACGAGTACGTGTCGGATTCACCCGGCAGAGGGCCGAGGGAAGACGGGTGAGTGTCTGTGTGTAGTGTATTTATTTCTATTTAGCAACTTACGATTCGCCGTGTTTTTGAACTCTCACTTTAAGTATTGAAGTCACCCATAGCTACGTTCTAGTTAGGCTTAGTCGTACTATGCATTGCCTTGGCAAACTACCGATTGGCAAGAAAGAAACAAAAAGTGACTTTGATATTTAGTTAGTATGCAAAAAAGATGTTACAGGAACACTTGCGGAGGATAAATTTGATGAAAATGTATAAATTTAGATTTTTCAACTTCAATTAAATAGCTGAAGGAATAGTCGTAGAAATTTAGTGAATAGTAAAAAATTATAAGAAGGGTTTACCCGACCAACACAATTTTTTCACTGGCATACTTTGGATTTATGGCCCAATATGGCTGACCTCCTTTGTCGTTGACGTTGTAAAGCAGACCAATTATTGTTACGCAATGAAGGGCCCATTATGCAGTGGCCATTAGTTCGAGTATGTCCAACAGAAAACTTTCAAATCTCAACTTAATGTCTCAACTATAAACTAAAATACTTGTTTGTTCTCAGACGTGAGCCGAAGCAACGCAAACGTAAGCGCGATGGTGAAGGTCGCAAAGGCAAGTCGCGCAAGAACAGGCGCGGCTCGGGCAGCGACAGTGACCCGCCCAAGGAACGGGGCAGGAAGAAGGTCAGATTATGTGATATTTTACCAGACTACATCAAAGCAAATCATCAATTCCAAAATAACGGATTATGTTTTTGGCACTCTATGTGCATACATAGAATGCCAAAAACGTAACCCCTACTCTTGACGAAGCATTTTTTTGAACGCGTAGAGGTATCAAGTTGAAATTATTGAAGAATATACGTATTTTATCTACTACTTACGTTGGTCTACGGTCCCTTGAAGCTCTAAAAAGTCAACGCTGTAAAGCATAGGGCCATAAATGATAAATGATTTTATTTATGTAAGTAGGTTTGTACAAACACTTTTACATGTCAATGATATATTTTTTTTAAGCTAGATGAGTTCGGCGTTTCCTAACTTACTGAGAAGAAAGGCCGAAACAAACTCAGAGGTCACAGTCTCTTTTAAAGTCCAGACATAATCTTGTTCACATCATGTGAAGACCATGTAGATTGGTGACTGAAATAGTCTTTTGAGGAAAGAACCACACAGATTGAGTGGACCTGTCCAGTCAGTCCAAGCATTTGTCACTAATCGTTTAGCTCCTGTCGGCGGGCCTGTTCCTCCTGTCGGCGGGCCTGTTCCTCCTGTCGGTGGGCCTGTTCTTCCTGTCGACGGGCCTGCTCCTGCAGCATCGCCATTAGAGCAGAAAGATCCATGGCTGGTGATGCTGTAGGAACACCAGACACTTCGGAAACTGGCTTCGTCGTCGGCTGATTACCACCAGGTGTCTGTCTAGAAGAACCTTCAAACCGCCGCTGATCCACCTCTTGCTGGCGCTGACTCCTGGTACGAATACCTTACGTATCCTCCTTCGGTAAAACTGGCATAATTTATCCCACTTCTGACACCAAATGTTACGAGCTGGGGTTCGGGATAAATTAATTTAAACCAATATTCCGAAACACACAAACTGTTTAATTAAATAAACATAAATATCGCAACCACAAGAAACGTCACTTGGAATCACTTGTTTCGCTTATACTGTATCGCTTGATTCGTATTCGATTACTTCCGAAATCGAACTGCTCGTCGGTCCAACAATCCGCTATTTATATCCCGGGCAGAACATTCGCGAACATTCGACACTGTGCCACAGTTCCAGGTAGCGTAAAGGCTTCGAGACATTATGAGAACCGACTGTTTCCTGTTTAATCCCACTATTCGACAAAAGATGGCAGTAGCGTCTACGTACAACTTCCTGTAGTACTTGCTACTTGATAACAGATGGCGTTAGCGTGTCATTTCTAGTAGTTTCGAAGACTGCCCCAGCCTTAGATGGAATTAGTTTGACGTTTCTAGACTTTTCGATTTACGTACACTGCCCCTTTCTGAGATGGAGTTAGCGTGATGTATCTAGACTTCACGATCTATGTAACAATATTTATATCGCCAACCAGAATTATAGTCTGTAGGCCTAGGTGTAGGTGACAAATGGCTGGATGTTTTTCGTTGTAGGAGATCTATATACTGCAATAAGAGCCACATCATTACGTAATTTAACTACTAGGCAGTTTGCGTCAGCGAGTACTGGCTTTTCGATAGCTAGTTGTAACTCTAGTTTAGTGTACACGACAACTCCATCATTTTGGTTTGAGTTATCGGAAAAACTGGATACGAAGCCCAGAATGGAGGGAAGGGTAAAACATTTGCGTAACTAGCACTCTGATAAAACGATGACGTCAAACTGAACCCTTATACGATGCAGCAGTACAATGAGATTGTTAAAATTGGCAATGCTGCCGATGCTTAAAGGTCTGACTTGGCTAGTTCTCATATACGAATTCGATGGCTAGTTTCTACCAACAAGCCAAATTTTCGGAATAATAAAATAAGAACCGGCAAGTAACAGGTTTAGAACTTGCGAAGGCTGTAATATAATTCGTATATGAAAACTAGCCAAGTCAGACCTTTGGCTACAATATATTATCCTAAGTTATAAGTAGAAATGATATTTTATGTAGTTATAAATAAATTTCAGGACTGATCATTGAACTTGGCACCCATTTAGATCTCACTTCTTTTGTCGTTGAAGACAACAACCAAGGCATATATCATAATATTAAACTTGGCTCTCATTTCACATTTATGTTTTTGATGGGATATCATTACTTTTTGTACATAAATTATTAGTAGGTACTTATTTATAGCAAATTTATAACAAAATTAATACCAAATGGTTTTTGTTATAAGTGTTCCTAATAGAATCAATTAAGTGAAAAATTATAATAAAATGATAAAAATTTACCAGTTTCTGATTTATTCCTTTGTATTCACCTAATTACCTACCTGCATGCCAAAATTGAAATTTCTAGGTCATCTGGAACTGGGTTAGAGTTTTGATCTATAAGTCAATCGGTGATAAAAATGACGATTTTTGGACGTTAATATTTAAATACCCGTTTGAGATGTTGGTGGAGCCGCGTGTAAATAGCTGGCTCCATGCGGGATCTTAATTATGAAAATTATGGTTTGATAGTAATTATATTAATTCCTATGGAACCCACCCTGTGAGCTGAAGAATGATAAATGGTTTCGACGTTAGCACTGAAAACTATAGAGCCACCAACCAGCTTACATAGACCAGCTCAGGAACGCTTCCACCAGCTACTGTCAGCAGCTCACACCGTGAAGCACTTTCACGAAACAGGTTGTCAAATCACTGTTGGGTATTTATAACGAGTCTCTCCGAATTTCAGCTGTCCATCACGGTGAAAAACCAACTTTTCCTTAAAATTATAGGAGCAGGCACCGCTTGTGACACTCGAAGCAAACAGACTGACGGTTACACGTTAGTCCGCACTCGGCGCGGGGTGGCCACACCACTATATGGCACCAGTGTTGCCAGATTCAGCGGATCAACAGGCGCGCGAACCATAGCCACAGATACTAACATATCAAAACCATTTGAAATGAATGAATTATTACTAGAGAAATGACCTAACACTTAGGTATAACAAAAATAAGTATTAAAAAAGTCAATTTGGGTCACTTAAGGTGCCCAACCATGCTGCCAGCTTTGGAAGTTCGCAGAACTCATAACAAGAGACAAATTAATAAAGATAAATGAATTATGATTGTAAGAATTATGTATATTAAATTAATGGCATTATACTAAATAATATGAGAAAAGAGAAGATGTTATTATTGCGTTGGTATAGGATACAGTTTTACAACCGGTCGCTTGAAAATTCCAAATTTCGTTTTGACCGTCGCAACACGAACGACATTATCAGAACCCGGATGAATTTCCGTAATTACACCTAATGGCCATCTTAAAGGAGGGCAATCATCCTGTCCAACAAGTACGACAGTTCCGATTTCTGTGAGACGGTCAGGAGAAGTCCACTTCTATCTGACTTGCAGCGTGTGCAGATATTTTAAACGCCACTTTTTCCAGTAAGACTGAACCATTCTATCTAATAATTGCTTGCATTGACTGAGATTAATGCGTACGTCTTTCAAATCCCCGGCAGGCAAGTCCTGTAATGGGGTTGACATTAAGAAATGCGCAGGGGTTATCACTTCTGGTGAAGGATCAGAAGACACAACAGTAAGTGGACGAGAATCTATAATGCACTCTATCTGAACCAATACTGTCTGTAACTCCTCGTAAGTGAGAAGCTGATCTCCTATCACACGGTACGATGACAAATCTGCCATCATGGGCTCTGGGTGTGATGGATTTATTCGGAAACAGTAGTTGCATTTCCGCACCCTAACCCTTACAACGGTTCTGGCGTCCAATATCCAGACACGTTGGCGCAAAATTGAGATAAGCAGCCCTGGTCCTGTATGACAGTTCATAACATGGAAATTATGAATTAAAAGATCCACCACAGAGTCATGCTTAGGGAGCAACAGAGGATGCTTAGCCTCAAATGGCAAGTCCGAATTAAAAAGCCTACCTCCTATGCGCAACAGCCCATCTTCGTCAAGAAATACGAATAAGCTTTGCAGCTTTTTTGAAGGCAATTTATCTTTAGTAAGAGCTTTGATATCTTCTGCAAAGTGAACTCTTTGAACAGAACGAATCACAGCCTTTTCTGCAGTCATAAGATTCTTTACCCATACCAGGAGAGGAAGAAACCTTCTTTATAAAGCGAAGGATATAAACGACAATCCTAAGAAGCTTATCCCAAGAGGATATACGCTGAGCTAATTCATTTAGGATCAATGGTTCACACTGAACTGTCGCAGTAAGTATCTTTGCCCTGTGTTCAGGCAATTGACCTACATTGGAAGGAGTGAAAGGGTTTACGGGCCATTTCGAAGATGGGTTCCGAATCCACGATGGGCCGTTCCACCACTCCAGAATAGAATGAACCAAATCGTCCATATAAAGTTTAGACTCCGCCACAGTGGCAGCATCCGGGAAATGTGGCCTCATATCGAGGGCTAATAGGCGAACGGTCCGCATTGCCAAATACGGGCTTGACTTGAGTCCAAAAGGGACCCCATTAAATTGAAAGGTACGTATTAGAACATCAGGACTGAATCTATATAAGATTCTCAAATATTTACGATGGTTATCAGGGACTTCAATCCGCAAATACATTTGCTTTATATCCGCAGTCATAGCGACAGGGAAAAGCCGAAAATCAAGCAATAGCAAGAATAAATTCGCCTGCAAGTTAGGACCGGTATGTAACACGTCGTTTAATGACAATCCGGTGTGAGTTGTGACACTAGCATCAAGTACGATCAGAGGCATCAGCTTATCCCGACGGGTAACAGCGTGATGCGGGATGTAGTATCCCTCGTCAGTAATATTAGACTCGGCGACTTGTGACTAGTAACCCATAGCGATATATTCATTCATTACGTTATTATCGTTTTTTTGTAAGTCAGGCGACTGTTTGAACTTACGTTTCAAAGCTATCAGCCGACGTTGAGCAGCAGTGCGAGAACTACCCGGTGCACTCGGGTCTTTAGAAAAGGTAACGCGACAGAATACCGCCCATCATCAGCGCGAGTGATCGACGATGCAAAAAAGGTCTCACATTTAGTATCTTCTGGACTTAGAAACCGCATATTAGGTATTTCTTCCAGTTGCCAGATTTTTTCAACTGAATCATTAAGTACGAGAGCAGAAAAGGAACTTTTAGTAACTTTATTTTGAAACTCATTACATGGATAGTCACCCATCATCACAAAACCGAACGTGGTCATCAAAGCGGGGGGCGCGTTCGTGCCCGACTCAACTTTGTTACCTAAGTAAATATACGGAAACAATTGCGCACCTAGGACGACGTCCACGTTCCCGGGGATATTCCACGTCAAATCAGCAAGAGGCAATCCCTCTAAATAGCCTACATCGCCCTTGGTTATATAGTGTGTAGGCAGCTGATCCGTTATACCGTCGACGACAAGTGCATGTATCGGGTATTTATTATTTGGGTATATGCGAGACTCAATGTCCAAATTAACGTACCCCAATATCGGCTGCGAAGCAAAACCAATTCCCTTAACGAAAGAATTACTCAAGGGAATTATAACTAAGTTAAGCACCTTGCAACAACCAACGGTTATCAAGTTATTTTGAGAACCATCTATATATATAAAACTAGCTTTTGCCAGCAGCTTCGCACGTGTGGAGGTCGGAAATTATCCCGCGGGAACGTACTACCGGGATAAAAAGTAGCCTATGTCCTTTCTCAGGCTCTAAACTATCTGTGTACCAAATTTCATTTAAATCGGTCCAGTAGTTTTAGCAAGAAAGCGAGACAGACAGACAGACAGACCGACAGACAGACAGACCGACAGACAGACAGAGTTACTTTTGCATTTATAATATTAGTGTGGATTAGTGTGGATAGTGTGGATAGTGTGGATTCAAAGTCCTGAGTGACTGACTGACTGATATATCAGCGCCTAAACCGCTGGTCGTAGGGACATGAAATTTGGAGAGTGTGTTTTTTGTGAAGGGTAGGTATCCACTAAGAAAGGGTTTTTAGAAATTCCACCCCTAAGGGGTGAAATGGAGGGGTTGAAGTTTCTATGAAACTTTTTATTCTCTGGGTCGATTCACACAAAAATTGGTACACATACTCTTCAAGTTTAGTTATGAGACACGTGTATCACAGTTTTTCCAAAATCATCCATTTACTGAGTCAAATAGGGCTTCGAATATCCTACGTGGCCTGGTAGACGGGCGCATGGCGTGCGGGGCAGCCCGGGGAGCGCATTGTCGTCACCAGTGTCCAATATCAACCAAGGTAACAGGGGATGTATCAAACATGTAACTGATATTAGCATGAACTAATATTTGCAAGTAATAAGTTAGTACATGTAAAAAACGTGTTTGTTTCTGTATTCAATAAAATTAAATAACTACAGTGACTATTGTTAAATAGATACCTATGCAATTTTATAAGTAAAAACTAATTGGGCACATACATCTGTACGTTCAGTGAGTAATAATGCGACTTTAGTATATACATTAAAGTAAAACATAACGACCACGCCACAATCATCAATTAAATTCTCTTCAGATCGTTCGATGGAGTAGGAAAAGTTTAATGTGTGACCTAACTTTTTTATCCATAATTTAAAGAGCCATATTTTTTGTCCTAATCATCATTTGTCCGAATGATAACTTGCCCTAACTAAATGTCACATAATATCACATGCCATAAAATTGAAATTCCTAAATACAATATGCCCTAAATCCGTTTGACATAAATATTACAATCAATAGTATACAAAAGAATTAAAACTGTTTTCAATAAAAGTTATACGTTGTAAATTCAAATTATTGTATGTTTATTTATCTTAATAATATTTTGAAAACAAGGTATTACAAAGATCATTTAGAACTTTATTATTTTATCAAATCCAACTGATACAATACATAAATAGTAAAGTTGCAAAGCGTTATGGCATTTATCAAGGCCTCTGGCATGGCGCTGCATGTATTATTAAATCACTCAATAAAACAGGTGATTATGAACATGTGGTTTTATTTCCCTCTAAGAAGCATGCAAACAAGCATACACCACGCATGCAGCATGCATGCAAGCAAACAACATGCAATCAAGCATGCAGGTATGCATGCATCATGTAGCATGCAAGCAAGCATGCAGCATGTAAGCGAGCATGCATGCAAGCAGGTAAGCAGCATGCAATCGAGCATGCAAGCAAGAATGCAGCAGGCATGGTTTCTGTCACGGCTCCGGCGCTGCGGGACACGGTCATGGCTCCGGCGGTCCCACGCGAGTTTATCGTCGCAGACGGTTTAACGATCACCACCGCAGCTTCGTCTTGCAGGCCGGCTTCGCCAGCCAACCTCAGCTGCGGCGGCGAGCGTTACAACCACCTGCTTCTCAGCTCGCGGGCCACCTCGCACCTCCGCACCTACCCGATTCTAATTTACACTCTAGGGGTAGGGCAGACAAGACTACGTGGAGTCGGATTTACAGCGATTTGTTTCTGTCACAAAAACTTAACTTGTAGCAATTTTTTACCACTAACAATTTTATTATAGACGAACATACGGCAATATACACTTTATATAATAAAATACTTAGGACATATGACTTTATAACATGCAAAATTAGGAGACTTAATGATTATAATATTTGATATTATGACAGAATAGTTTTAGAAGCACTGATCATTATGTAAAACAAAATTTAGATTTTTTGAATATTATGGTTACTGACGTTTATGGCTAACGTGTTGTGGAAAATGATTTTCGGACAAACTATTTTAGGAGAAGAAAGGGAGTACCAGTTCAAAATCATTATAAATCAGTGAACTCGAGTGATAAACCACGATGACGCCATAAATTACCCGGTTGAGTTTCTTAACACATTGAAGCCTCCCAATCTCCCAACTCTCATATTAAAATTTAGAGATGGTGGCGTCCCAGTTATGTTGCTGCGTAATTTAAACCCGCCAAAATTATGCAATATCACCAGGTTGCGAGTGAAAATATTACAACGAAATGTTATCGAGGCAACTATACTGACAGGTTGTTCCAGAGAGGAGTCTGTGTTTATTCCGGGGATTCCTCTCAACGCCATCGAACTACCCCTTCGAGTTCAAAAGAATGCAGTTTCCCCTCAAAGTCTGCTTTGACATGACCATAAATAAATCTCAAGGCCAAACACTTAATTTAACAGGGGTAGACTTAAGGGAGAACTGCTTTTCACACGGTCTGGTGCAGACCAGTAGCCTGGTGATTCTAGCACCTGAAGTTAAAACAAAAAATATTGTTTACAAAGAAATACTGCGGTAGGCATAGTATTTCGTTGTAAACAATATTAATTGTTTATTATCCACTTCTGATTGAATCCTAAATAAATCTTTTCACACACGCTTTGAGTTCTATTAAAACTATACTACTCTCATCCCAGAGATTAGTTAAGTTTTACGAAGAACTTCGTCCTATTTGTTTGGGATATTGTCAGTTTGTATATTAAATTGAGAGGTAGTGAGAGCGCGGAAGTTTGTTTCTGGAAAAAAAATGCAGAAGCAGCTATACAAAATAAACCAATGAAATAAACACAGGCAACAAAAATCTCTTGTAATTATATTACATGCATACGTGTCGAATTCATAAAGATGATGCTATAGACTATCTTATTGAGCTCTTAAATTTATTCAACTCATCTGGTCCCCGTCTCACACAGTTATCCTCAAAGTGGGTGCTCCAGCAATGCTACCACGAAATCTCAGCCATGTCGTGCAATGGGACCAGGTCACGTGTGAAAACTTCACATCAAAACGTGGTAGAGGCTCCGCCATTGTATTAATACTGACTGTGCTCAAGGTGAATCGGTGTACTACCACTGTTCAACCCATATGGTCTTCGTCTCACACACTTATCCTCAAAGTGGGTGCTCCAGTAATGCTACTGTAAAATCTTAATCCGGCCAAGTTGTGCAATGGGACCAGGTTGTGTGTGACCATTGTATTTACTGGCTGTGCTCAAGGTGAATTGGTGTACTATATACCGCAGATACCACTAATACCGTCGGAGTACCCATTCGAGTTTAAAAGGCTGCAGTCCCCTTATGATATGTTTCGCAATGACGTATTAATCGTCATTGCGAAAAGTCTCGGGGACAGTCCCTTAAAACAGCGGGATATCATCTTAGAGGGGACTGCTTCTCGCACGGCCAGGTTTACGTTGCCTGCTCGAGAGTGAGCTCATCTAGCAGCCTGGTTGTATTAGCACCTGAAGGCAGAACCTCTAAAGTAGTATATAAAGAGATACTTCATCATTACATATTATAAAATAAAGTCACTTCGCTGTCTGTCTGTCCCTATGTATGCTTATATCTTTAAAACTACGCAACGGATTTAGTTCCGGGTTTTTTTAATAGATAGAGTGATTCAACAGGAAGGTTTATATGTATATAACATGTATAATATAGTAAAGAAACGCTGATAATTTTAGAGGTTTCTAATGTGATGTCATAAATAAACTCATTTTTTTGCGCTTACATTGCGAACGCTGGCTGAACTCTACGAATTAGATCAAAATAATGTACTACAGTATTGTACACCTTAAAAAGTTCTACAAAAAAGTCCGCGATGGTATATGTCTAACTCTTAGGGATAACCCACAATAACCACTTTTATCCTTTACTTTTTACGAGAAATAATGGCTTATTTATGAATGCGATTTTAAGCAATACAGCATTAATCCTTATCCAATTAAGTACCTTAAATAAATTGTGCATTTCATGTAGATCAAAATTGCCCTTTACAGCATATCATTAAAATGAATATTTTAGAAGATATCAGAGATTATAATAAAATTGCCGCAGAGCGGCTAGCGGGCCGTCCCGCGTCCGGCCATCTCGCTTGGTAGCGGTCGGGTACTGCAGGATTAGTAGGATTGTAATATTGTAATTCATATTACTTTGGCTTCATAGTAAATGCGAATATATTGTGTATTCGAAGTACTCAAAATAAAACTAATTGTATTATTCCAAGTAAGAGACCGCGAAATATGCCTTAGATGTTTAGATTTTTGGATTGATTTGGATTTTTGGTTATCCTGCATACTTACCATATAGGATACTTTATCCCGGTAGTAGGTTCCCGGGTGATATTTTCCGACAGCTATACGGGCGAAGCCACTGACCAAAGTACTATTCTTATAACTATGTTTGATTTGGTGTCTGGTAAATAATTGCGTGTCTGTATAGGTAGAACAGGAACGTTAAGAAAAACCAGGAAGACTTATATTCAATTCAATCCAGCCCTATGTCGCAGTTATCTTACTCTGAATACCCACTATTAGTTTTATTTTAAGTACATCAAACACACATAATATGTTAGGATCGTAGCAGGTGGCGTTCCGTAGTTTCTGCCTACCCCCATGGGAAAAAGGCGTAATTTTATGTATGTATAACATGGATTACAACATTCTTACCGCGGTAGTACGTCCTGTTGCGATAATTTCCGACATCCACGCGGGCGAAGCCGCGGGCAAAAGCTAGTTAAGTATAAACTAAAAAATAAATAGTCTTTAACCCCTGTGAACAGCAATGTAAGTAAAATCGTCATTTGAATAATTTAGGTAACAATTTTTTTCGAAATTCCCAGGGAATAAAGAGAACTTATATTTTCACTTTAAAGTTGCCTTCAAATTTGGCATACACGTAGGTAATTTGCCGTTCCGTTATATATTCCGTCAATATTGTTATGATTAAGCAATATTTCTCCTACAACAATCATTTATCAATCCGAAGGCTGCTCCTTGGATAACACAAAGCAAGCAGTGCAATAACCCATTTTTTACCTGGATAAACACAAAGGGTACTTTTAATCCTGGTAATACGTTCCTGTGGGATATTTTTCGACATCCACGCGGGCGTAGCCGCGGGCAGAAGCTAGTTATCAATGAGGCATCGTATTATTATTTTATTACCATTCATAGATTTCGCGTAAACTTGCGCGGTTGACAATAAAACAAAATAATTAGGTCTAACTTCAGCACTCAATGACAGCGAGGGAATACCTGAGGAAACATCAACACTATGATTCGAGTTATCAATACGCAACCCCACCTGAGTAGGTGCGCTGTTATCAGCTGAGCAATTTGCCATAACGCGCGAGTCTATATTTACGTCAACCTGTCCGGGCGAAGCGCGCGAGAAGACAGGTGACGTCAATGACCCTTGACCGTTAGGGCGAGCGCGCACTGCCTTGCGGTGCGTTTATTCTACCGCACGGTAGAATAAACGCAGTCACGAGTCCGCTCACTGCGGTGGAAAAAACGCACGTTTTGTCATTCAAGTTACAACTGTGCAACCCACAGTACATGTCGTTATGAACTAATACAAGAGTCGCTCTCTGTATATATATCTATACTAATATTATAATGCTGAAGAGTTTGTTTATTTGACGCACTAATCTCAAGAACTACTGAAAAAATAATTAATGTTTGGTGGTAACCCATTTATCGAGGAAGGCTTTAGACTATGTAACAATAGGAGCGGAGCATCAATGTTGCATAAAACGGAGAAAAGTTATTCCTTTTGAGAGCTGTGCTGCGTAAACGGTTACAATAACGTAACAATTATTTATAACGAAATTGTTCCTATTGAAAAATTCTACAAAAAAATTCACGATGGCATAATGTCTATCTTTTAAGGTTGGCTCATTATAGCGTTTTTAACTGTATTCAAAACATAAAGCTGACGAGGGGAGTCGGGGCTGCAAGAAATTTAACGCGGACAAAAAATTCTACAACCAGGGTCATCAGCTTTATTTTTAGGTATAGTAATAGATAACAAATTGAACTGGAAGGAACATGTAGAAAGAGTATGCAGTAAACTTGATAAATTTTTTTATGCTCTTCGCAAGTTAAGATTAGTGTCCAGTAGAAAAACAGTCCTTAATGCCTATCACGGGTATGTTTCATCAGTACTGCGTTACGGCCTAGTGATATGGGGTAATTCAGTGGATGTGGAAAGGGCATTCATAGTGCAAAAAAAATGTATTAGAGCCATGAGTGGAGCAGAATATCTGGACTATTGCAGGCCATTATTTAGGGATTAAAAAATTCTTCCACTCCCATGTTTGTATATTTTTGAAATTTGTCTATTTGTAAAAAAATACTCTCATCTTATACCTTTAAACGAGCAATTCTTGTATATATATATATATATATAATCTGAATCTCGGAAACGGCTCCAACGATTTTCATGAAATTTAGTATACAGGGGGTTTCGGGGGCGATACATCGATCTAGCTAAGATTCATTTTTATAAAATGTCGTTTTATTCGTGTTTTCGATGACCAACTTTATCGATAATCAACTTGAACATAAACTTATTATTTTAAACACAATTTACCAAAAAATACCGAGCAAAGCTCGGACAGCCAGATATTTTATTTCAATTAAATGAACAATTCTCCGAAAGACTGAACAAAAAAAAATGCCGGAAAATTACTCGTCCCTGCTCAAAGATTACAATTATATAGTAGAAATGCTAGTTGCATGACAATTAAAATTTATAATAAATTACCACCCGCCCTGAGAATGTTACCAATTAATAAGTTTAAATGTAAAATGTTTGATTTTCTCTTAGACATGTGTTTTTATCCCGTGAATGAATTTTTAAATCATACTTTTTAATATAATATTGTTTTAATGACATAGTAGGTACCTTTACATTATTATGAATTCTTGGACATTGTAGTTTTAGTGTTTGACATTATAATTTATATTTTTGACATGGCATATATTTTTAATCAAACAATTAATACTTCTACATTATAAATAATGCATGTACCTATTTTATTATTTAATATTTCTACGCCAGCAATGGTAGTATGTGTGAAACAATGTTAAATGTAAGATCTTAATGTACCATATACTGAGAAATAAATGAATTGAATTTAATTGAATTGAAAAAGTCGCGGGCAGAAGCTAGTCTTATAATAGTTTGTTAAGAATTGCTGGTCCTGAAATTCTGCGATTGACTCTCGCACCACCACCGTCGTCGCCGGAAAAACGCCAAGTAACGACATATCTGTGTCGTAACCCAACAGCAACTGAGCGTGTCTCAGTGCGTTTATTTCACCGCAGTGCGCGGTACTTCTTAGAACACTATGCGATACAAAAAAAATTGCGGTAGAATCACCGCGCAGCGATGATTCTACCGCATGCGTTTATTTCACCGCAGTGCGCGCACTTCTATGACATTTCATACTTCACAAATTATGCGGTAACAAAACGCATGGCAGTGCGCGCTCGCCCTTAGAGAGTTGAGACACTTGAACGTAATTATTTGATCTAATATTATGATCTTTTTTATCATCAAAGTGTAAGTAAGTGTGATGTTTTTTCTTGCATGTATCGCAAACACACAGTTACATCTGGCAAATCTACGCAAGATTTGCCAGATGTAACTGTGTGTAACTAGTGTTGGGATTTTATCCGGATAAATACTCAAAATGGATAAATACTCGATAAATATCCATTTTTACTGAGTATTTATCCAAAACAGCGGATAAATACTATTTTAAGTTTTCGTAACGTAAATTTTGTCATTTTACTAACAAAAGGATTAAAATTAATGAAAAACAGACAATGCAGATTGGTATCGTACCTTATTAATCATTTTAACAATTACAAAATGCTGATATTGACAGTAATTTCACTCAATCATGAATACAATTCGTCAATAACTGTCAAAGTTAGATAAAATTTTACATTTAATTTTGTACATTTTTTTTTCACATACATACATGAACTCGTGCCTTTCTCCCATGCGGGTAGGCAGAAACTATTTAACCCTCAAATGCATTGTGATGGAAATTTCCATCAATGTAATTTTTTCGATATCATTCCAGTCATTTTTTGTTTTTGTAATTGGAAAAAAGTGGTTTATTATCTCACTACACATTTTGTTCTCAGTAGGTTTGTTCTGATTACATAAAGATGTAAATTTCCACCAACACATTACAAAAAAGTAAATTTAATTTGGTTAAAAAGTAAAAATCATGCATTTAAGGGTTAAGTAACGCTTAAATCATTGTAATAATAAAAATCTTGAGAGGTGTCAAGGGACACCCGGATGGAACGAAGTTCCTTTCCTTTCTTTATTGTTATTATTTTTTATTATTTATTATGTACAAAAATACCTGTATACACTCAACAAAAATATTCTCCCGAGAGGGAGGAAGAGACGGAGAGAGAGAGAGAGGAAGAGACGGAGAGAGATCTCTCTCTCTCCCTCTCTCTATCTCTCTATTTTGTGGTTGGGAAATCATCAAATGACGTTTCCCGCTCTTGGGTGGAGCGGAAGGGCATGTCAGACTTTTACTGACTAAAACCCACCCGTGTTCCTTCAGTTGCCTATGCCAGGGCCACAATACCTCTTTCAAACAGATCCGCAACCCTGGCAGGCATCGGTGCTCGCGGACCCCTTCAATATGTGCCGACATCTCTTTGAGGCACGCGTGGAATCGATGAACGCTGGCAGCACGCACGAAAAAGCATGACTCATTGTCACGTTCCACCTGCACCGAGAGTGCAAGCGAGAGCGAAACAAGCAATAGAGAGGCACGATCGGCCAAGTGTTCGACTTGTGACGCATCTATCTCTCTTCCACTCCATCGGCCGATGCGTCGTATAGAAGAGAATTAGATGCTATCACGTAAAATTATCGTCCGTAAACCGACTTTACAGACAACCAATTGTTTTTATTATATTTTATCATATCTGCATAATTATAAATTTTTGAAACTACCGCATTTCAGGACGCCATGAGCCAGCAAATTAATAGTGTGTGCTGCGCAGTTTAAAGGCTCAACACCTTTTAACTAATTGGAAAGTCCTTTGCATGTTTATAGCGCTGGCAAACAACAACAATGAACTTGTCTTCGCCGCATTTTTCTTGACTTTTAGAAGCTCTTCACAGAGATTTTCAATTATGTAGCAGTTCTCTACACTCTCAACAAAGAAAGATTCTAAAATTGTGTCTAAGGAGCATGCTCTATTAGAGACGTTTGGCCTCCTGACACAATTACAGTCCTGACAATTAACATTACAACTAAATAATATAATAACGTAGTATTTTGAAAAGCCTTAATAACAATAAAACCAATTTACATTATAAAATAATCATCCGATGCGCAAAAAAGATATTTATCCATCATTTTCAGTATTTATCCGATAAAAATGAGTAAAAACGAGTATTTATCCATTTCGGATAAAAACTCGAGTATTTATCCTCTGAGTATTTATCCCCTGCCCATCACTATGTGTAACCCACTTAAACAGTTAACACAACCATGTTTCGATTTGATGAGTTCAAATCGCGTTCGCGGAGAACTTAATTTCTTGAACTGTGAACAAGCGTAAATTAAATGATCGGTTTTGTTACAAAATTCGCACGGTTTCGTCGTCGAATTAATAGGCACACTCTCATTACTCGCGACGAACGATTTGTAGGTATGCGAACGAGACGATTGATTAGCGGGCGGCTTACCTGCGCCCGCGACAGTGTTCGATGTCCGCGTCGAGTTATTGTTTAAACGTTGCAATATTTTTGCTTGGTCTTGTATGAAAGATACCAAGTCATTATAAGACGGAATTTCTTTATTAGGAAACGCTAACTCAAACGCTTGTACTGTTTGTGAATCGATTTTCCTAAGTGCACAATGAGATAAGATGAAATCGGACAAATCCTCGATACCTAATTGTTTTAACGCCGACACGGAGGAGGTATACATACCAATAAAGGTATCAAGACTATTAGATGAGTTTGTGCAACTCTTAGGCGCGGGACAAATACAAGAGGCGTCGGGCGGAGGTGAGGCGCGGGCGCGGCGCGGGCGCGGCGCGGGCGCGGCGCCACTTCTTTGATACTTCGTACAAAATGTATAGAAGAGGTGGGGCGCGAGACATACTGAGACGGCGCGCGGCGGGGTGCGGGCGCGGCGCGGGCGCCGCTTCCTCGCCATCGGCGCACCCGCAGTTAGAAGTGGCATGACGGAACAGTGTACGCAGGAGTCAACAATTTAACATAAAATAACGAGAAACACCGCGCCTCGCCTTTCCGACACCGTTAGCACGCCTGTTCTGCGCTGCACCAGCGCACTATGGGACCAAACAGTATTTTCCATCTCAAAAATGGTTGTGTCGAAAGTCGTAAATCCATAGATTGTTTTATGGTTTTATACCCTCAAAAGATGGAACTTACGAATAAATTACAAAATATAAAAAAATTAAAATTTTTACGTTTATAAAATGAACCTCAAACATTGGGCATAAATATTTTTATGCCAATTAAATTACCGTTAAGGAAGTTCAACACAAAATTACTCGGAAGTTTTCCAAGGAAACATATTAGTATTATACATCATTAGATAGCTGAAAATATACACTTTGCAACCACGTTCAGTTTTTGTGAAATATTTTTATTTAATTTTTTTATATTTTTTTAGTAAAGTAAATTTAGTTTTTGTTAATTTCAATTGGAGTTTTCGTTGTTGCCGAAAACAGCCGGTGTCAAGTTAATTACTCTATTAGAGACCTTATCTATTCAGTAACTAGCTTCTGCCCGCGTGGATGTCGAAAAATATCCCACATGAACGTACTACCGGGATTGAAAGTATCCTATGTGTTAATCCAGGTAAACAATGTGTTACTGGATTGCTTGCTTTGTGTTATCCAAGGAGCAGCGCTCGGATTGATAAATGATTGTTGTAGGATAATTAATCCTAAAACCCAACAATAGTGACGGAATATATAACGGAACGGCAAATTACCTTAGAATTTATATTTCCGCTTTAAAGTTGCCACAAATTTGAAGGCAACTTTAAAGCGAAAATATAAATTCTCTTCATTCCCTGGGAATTTCGATAAAAAATGTTACCTAAATTATTCAAATGAAGATTTAACTTAACTTGCTGTTCACAGGGGTTTAAGACTATTTCTTTTTTAGTCTATACTTAACCTTTTGAATGTCTTAAGTTACACAATTCGACATAAGCAATTGTCTTTCTATTGTGTCTCTAATTCCGGCATTCGATGAGTTAAATTATCTCTTTAAATACTACTTTAGAGGTTCTGCCCTCAGGTGCTAATACAACCAAGCTGCTAGATGAGCTCACTCTCGAGCAGGCCACGTAAAACTAGCCGTGCGAAAAGCAGCCCCCTCTAAGATCATATCCCGCTGTTTACAGTGACTGCCCCCGAGACTTATAATCGTCATTGCTAAATATACCATAAGAGGACTGCGTCCTTTTAAACTCGAATGGGTACTCCGATGGTATTAGTTGTATCTGCGGTATATAGTACACCGATTCACCTTGAGCACAGCCAGTAAATACAATGGTCACACACAACCTGGTCCCATTGCACAACTTGGCCGGATTAAGATTTTACAGTAGCATTACTGGAGCACCCACTTTGAGGATAAGTGTGTGAGACGAAGACCAGATGGGTTAAATAAATTTAAGAGCTCCTTAGGAATTATATAGCATCATCCTTATTAATTCGACACGTATGAATGTAATATAATTAGGACAGATGTTTTTTTTGCCTGTGTTTATTTGAAATGACTTTTTTTTTTTTCAGAAACAAACATACGCGCTCTCACTACCTTTCAATTTAATATACGAACTGATAATATCCCAAACAAAGCAAATAGGACGAAGTTCTCCGTAAAACTAAACTAATCTCTGGGATGAGAGTAGTAGGTATAGTTTTAATAAAACTCAAAGCGTATGTGTAAAGATTTATTTAAGAGACGATCAGAAGTGGATAATGAACAATTAATATTGTTTACTACGAAATACTGTGCCTACCGCAGAATTTCCTTGTTAACAATATTTTTTGTTTTTACTTCAGGTTCTAGAATCACCAGGCTGCTCCGTGAGCTTACTCTTGAGCAGGCCACGTATAACTGACCGTGTGAAAAGCAGTTCTCCCTTAAGTCTACCCCTGTTAAATTAAGTGTTTTGACTTGAAATTTATTTATGGTCTTGTCAAAGCAGACTTTGAGGGGAAACTGCACTCTTTTGAACTCAAAGGGGTAGTTCGATGGCGTTAGAGGAATCCTCGGAATAAACACAGACTCCTCTCAGGAACAACGTGTCAGTATAGTTGCCTCGAAAACATTTCGTTGCAATATTTTCACTCACAACCTGGTGTCATTGCACAATTTTGGCGGGTTTAAATTACGTAGCAATATAACTGGGTGCCAACTCTAAATTTTTATACCTGCATATGTGAATTGAGAGACCGAGAGGCTTCAATGTGTTAAGAAACTAAACCGGGTAATGTATGGCGTCATCATTGTTTATCACTCGTGTTCACTGATTTATAATTTTTTTTCAACTCCTACGAACGATTTCAAAAGAATTTCATTGATGTTTGCGGCTTGGTCGTTATGTTTTACTTTAATACATAAACCAAAACGCACTATTGTTCACTGGACGTACAGATTTATATGTTAGTGTGTAAAGTATTATTGTAAATATGCGCCCAATTAGTTTTTACTTATAAAGTTGCATAGGTATGTATTAAAGAATAGTTAGTGTAGTTATTCAATTTTATCTAATACATAAACAAACGCGTTTTTTTACATGTACTTACTTCATCATCATCTGCTTAGCTTTTTCCCAACTATGTTGGGGTTCAGTTTCCAGTCTTACCGGATGCAGCTGAGTACCAGTATTTTACATGGAGCGACTGCCTACCTGATCTCCACAACCCAGTTACTGGGTAATACGTTACCCCTTGGTAAGACTGGTTGTCAGACTTTCAGGTTTCCGGCGACCCGTAACGATGGTCTAAGATCTACGAAAGACAGCCGGGACCAACAGCTTAACGTGCTTTCCAAGGCACAGAAGGGTCTTATCTGCCAGGGTCGCGAGATTGTTTGAAAGAGATACCGTGACTCTGGCACATGGGCAACTGAAGGAACACGGGTGGGTTTTAGTCAGTAAAAGTCTGACATCACTCCCGCTCCGCGCAGAGCGAGAGTAGTCATTTGATGATTTCCCATCCAAAGAAAAGGGTCTTATTATGTAAAGATGGTCACCCATCCACGGACCAACCGCGGCAAGCGTAGCTTAACCTGAATGATCGACCCGTGCGGCTGTTATAATTTGCAAATATATATTAAGTTTGTTTGTTACGCTTTCACGCGAAAACTGCTTAACCGATCATCGTGAAATCATCATCGTACACATCGTTTTGGAGGTATTGGAAGTATCATAAGATAATTTTTAAGAAAAAAAAATTGTGAAAGATAAAATTCGGTACGGGGTAAGTTTAAATCCCAAGAAAGCACATAGGCCTATTTTTATTCCGAGATTTCGTCTCCGTCCACAATAACCGATATTTACGCGGACGAAGTCGCGGCCAAAAGCTAGTTAGTTCATATTAATATCAGTTACATATTTGATACTTCTTGATACCTTGGTTGAGATTGGACACCGGTGACGACAGTGCGCTTCCCGGGCTGCCCCGCACGCCATGGGCACGTCTACCATTCCACGTAGGATTTTCGAAGCCCTATTTGACTCAGTAAGGGGATGATTTTGGAAAAATTGTGATACACGTGTGACATAATTATACTTGAAGAGTATGTGTACCAATTTTTGTGTCAATCGACCCAGAGAATAAACAGCTTCATAGAAAATTCAACCCCCCATTTCAACCTCTTAGGGGTGGAATTTCAAAAAATCCTTTCTTAATGGATACCTACTTTTTACAAAGAACACACTCTCCAAAATTCATGTCTCTAGGACCAGCGGTTTACGCTGTGTGTTGATATATCAGTCAGTCAGTCAGTCACTCAGGACTTTGAATTTTATATATATAGACTAGCTTCTGCCCGCGGCTTCGCCCGCGTGGATGTCGAAAAATATCCCACAGGAACGTATTACCAGGATTAAAAGTACCCTTTGTGTTTATCCAGGTAAAAAATGGGTTATTGCACTGCTTGCTTTGTGTTATCCAAGGAGCAGCCTTCGGATTGATAAATGATTGTTGTAGGAGAAATATTGCTTAATCATAACAATATTGACGGAATATATAACGGAACGGCAAATTACCTACGTGTATGCCAAATTTGAAGGCAACTTTAAAGTGAAAATATAAGTTCTCTTTATTCCCTGGGAATTTCGAAAAAAATTGTTACCTAAATTATTCAAATGACGATTTTACTTACATTGCTGTTCACAGGGGTTAAAGACTATTTTTTTTTTTTAGTGTATACTTAAAGTATCTCTGTATATACTACTTTAGAGGTTCTGCCTTCAGGTGCTAATACAACCAGGCTGCTAGATGAGCTCACTCTCGAGCAGGCAACGTAAAACTGGCCGTGCGAGACGCAGTCCCCTCTAAGATGATATACTGGTCTGCACCAGACCGTGTGAAAAGCAGTTCTCCCTTAAGTCTACCCCTGTTAAATTAAGTGTTTGGCCTTGAGATTTATTTATGGTCATGTCAAAGCAGACTTTGAGGGGAAACTGCATTCTTTTGAACTCGAAGGGGTAGTTCGATGGCGTTGAGAGGAATCCTCGGAATAAACACAGACTCCTCTCTGGAACAACCTGTCAGTATAGTTGCCTCGATAACATTTCGTTGTAATATTTTCACTCGCAACCTGGTGATATTGCATAATTTTGGCGGGTTTAAATTACGCAGCAACATAACTGGGACGCCATCTCTAAATTTTAATATGAGAGTTGGGAGATTGGGAGGCATCAATGTGTTAAGAAACTCAACCGGGTAATTTATGGCGTCATCGTGGTTTATCACTCGAGTCCACTGATTTATAATGATTTTGAACTGGTACTCCCTTTCTTCTCCTAAAATAGTTTGTCAGAAAATCATTTTCCACAACACGTTAGCCATAAACGTCAGTAACCATAATATTCAAAAAATCTAAATTTTGTTTTACATAATGATCAGTGCTTCTAAAACTATTCTGTCATAATATCAAATATTATAATCATTAAGTCTCCTAATTTTGCATGTTATAAAGTCATATGTCCTAAGTATTTTATTATATAAAGTGTATATTGCCGTATGTTCGTCTATAATAAAATTGTTAGTGGTAAAAAATTGCTACAAGTTAAGTTTTTGTGACAGAAACAAATCGCTGTAAATCCGACTCCACATAGTCTTGTCTGCCCTACCCCTAGAGTGTAAATTAGAATCGCGTAGGTGCGGAGGTGCGAGGCGGCCCGCGAGCTGAGAAGCAGGTGGTTGTAACGCTCGCCCCCGCAGCTGAGGCTGGCTGGCGAAGCCGGCCTGCAAGACGAAGCTGCGGTGGTGATCGTTAAACCATCTGCGACGATAAACTCGCGTGGGACCGCCGGAGCCGTGACCGTGTCCCGCAGCGCCGGAGCCGTGACAGAAACCATGCCTGCTGCATTCTTGCTTGCATGCTCGATTGCATGCTGCTTACCTGCTTGCATGCATGCTCGCTTACATGCTGCATGCTTGCTTGCATGCTACATGATGCATGCATGCCTGCATGCTTGATTGCATGTTGTTTGCTTGCATGCATGCTGCATGCGTGGTGTATGCTTGTTTGCATGCTTCTTAGAGGGAAATAAAACCACATGTTCATAATCACCTGTTTTATTGAGTGATTTAATAATACATGCAGCGCCATGCCAGAGGCCTTGATAAATGCCATATCGCTTTGCAACTTTACTATTTATGTATTGTATCAGTTGGATTTGATAAAATAATAAAGTTCTTAATGAACTTTGTAATACCTTGTTTTCAAAATATTATTATGATAAATAAACATACAATAATTTGAATTTACAACTTATAACTTTTATTGAAAACAGTTTTAATTCTTATATTATTGATTGTAATATTTATGACAAACGGATTTAGGGCATATTGTTGTTGTTGTATTATCTTTTTATTACAAAAAGATAATACAACAACAACAATATGCCCTAAATCCGTTTGTCATAAATATTACAATCAGTAATATACAGTCGTCTTAGCGCGACAAATTTTGTACGCCATGATTGGCTAAACATGTAGCTACCTCTTATTATTTTTAAGACCTGTATTTCTGCACTCATGTTTTACAAAATAAATATCTTGTATCTTGTATTTAGGAATTTCAATTTTATGGCATGTGATAATATGACATTTAGTTCGGGCAAGTTATCATTCGGACAAATGATGATTAGGACAAAAAATATGGCTCTTTAAATTATGGATAAAAAAGTTAGGTCACACAATAGAGAACCTTTCCTACTCCATCGAACGATCTGAAGAGAATTTAATTGATGATTGTGGCGTGGTCATTATGTTTTACTTTAATGTATATACTAAAGTCGCATTATTACTCACTGAACGTACAGATGTATGTGCCCAATTAGTTTTTACTTATAAAATTGCATAGGTATCTATTTAACAATAGTCACTGTAGTTATTTAATTTTATTGAATACAGAAACAAACACGTTTTTTACATGTACTAACTTATTACTTGCAAATATTAGTTCATGTTAATATCAGTTACATGTTTGATACATCCCCGTTACCTTGGTTGAGATTGGACACTGGTGACGACAATGCGCTCCCCGGGCTGCCCCGCACGCCATGCGCCCGTCTACCAGGCCACGTAGGATATTCGAAGCCCTATTTGACTCAGTAAAGGGATGATTTTGGAAAAACTGTGATACACATGTCTCATAATTAAACTTGAAGAGTATGTGTACCAATTTTTGTGTGAATCGACCCAGAGAATAAAAAGTTTCATAGAAACTTCAACCCCCCCATTTCACCCCTTAGGGGTGGAATTTCTAAAAACCCTTTCTTAGTGGATACCCACCCTTCACAAAAAACACACTCCAAATTTCATGTCCCTACAACCAGCGGTTTAGGCTGTGCGCTGATATATCAGTCAGTCAGTCACTCAAGACTTTGAATCCATACTAATATTATAAATGCGAAAGTAACTCTGTCTGTCTGTCTGTCTCGCTTTCCTGCTAAAACTACTGAACCGATTTAAATGAAATTTGGTACACAGATAGTTTAGAGCCTGAGAAAGGACATAAGCTACTTTTTATCCCGGTAGTATGTTCGATGAGGACTGTTATAATCAATTGTCCCATGGTTTTTGCACAAGGCACTAAAATATTAGTCCTTTAAATACCCGTGTTTCAGCATACGATCATCAAAGTGTTCAGATACTTCTTTTCAATAACAATTAACGCACAAAAAGCATATCATTATCTAACAATGAGTGAATTCGTTTGTGTTCGACGCGATAAAATAAAACAACAAAATATTTTACTGAAAGTGTCATGCCCGCCCGGCAGTATGCGCTCGCACGTGTTAGTTGTAGTGTGTTAGGGTCTGAATGTGAAAGTGTAAGGGAAGTGGTGTATGTGTGTGGCAGGGAATATGAGCGTGTGTGAGTGAGGGTGTGTGTGTGTGTGTGTTGGGAAGTGTGAGTGATACTCTTAGAGATACAGGTTACATCAAGCTAGGAAGTGTTCCAGATCAGCAACAAACGAAGACTTTCTGTATATTTTGTTATATACATGTGATCCTTATATATCTAGCTGTAATAAACCAAGTTTTCTAATATCCAAAGAATTATTTGACGAAGCTAAAGAATTGTTGGAAACAAAAAAGTGATGAGTACCTAGGATTAGCGCAAAAATTTTTTTTTCATGTAACTGTTTGCTTAATAATAATAATTTAGTTTAAAACTTATTTTAGGCATAAGTGTAACTTTTATTGCTATTTTAAAATAACTATATAATTTTTGTATGAAATTTCGTATAAGTTTATCTTTGTCATTTTTTTTTTCGGAAAAATATTGTTTGTAGAATGATGATGTTTAATTTCTTTTATTGCCTAGATATTCACAAATACGTGAAAAAAAAAATTAAAGAGATAAATCACAAAACAACAGAGTTATCGATTTTTGAGATGGAAAACACCGGTTGGTCCCATAGTGCGGCGCCACGCCCGCACCTCACCCGCGCCACGCTCGCGCCTCACCTCCGCCCGACGCCACTTGTATTTGTCCCGCGCCGTAGGCACAATGCCTGCCGTGACCTTGAGTGCGTCGTGTGTAAGTTTACCAACTAAATATTGCACGCGTTGCGAGTCAGTCAGCTGACTGTTGTTATGAATGTTAGATTTAAAACTTTCGTAAAACTTAGGCCAGTTTTGCGTTTTTCCATCAAAACTCGGCAATTGTATTGGTGGCAACTTAATGGTGCATGTGACATTAGAATGAGACGAGTCATATCGCGATGATGATTCATGTAATCACAACGCCTGAATAATATTATTTCGGGTGGTTTTACTCGAAGGTATAGATCATCGAATGCATCTAAAGGCTTATAATCTGGTTTAAATGTCAAATTAAGTGTTAACTGGAGACCATTTAAATCATCTAACAACGTTTCAAACTGACTACGCATCTCATCAATTGGTTCAGACTTAGCCATGAAAGTTTCATTACTTCTTGACGCGTAATTAGAAATGTCTTTTGACAGATCAAATAAATCATTCATCCGTGAAAAAAGCCGTTCTTTTTTAGCCCTCAAAAGGACAAACCGTTTATTTATCGAATCACTAGACATATTTTCTTTATCCGTAGGCAGTTTAACGCAAGAATTCACGATGAATTTAAGAAAAAATTGAAATATTATTTAGGTATGTGAAATTATACGACATAAAAGTATGTGTAATTTACAAATGGCGTTACCGACGCACAATGGCGGTAATTTGTAGGGTACTTCGAGAACTTTACCAAAAAAATTACGTAAATCTGCGAACATCCAAGCATTTATATGGAAAATAATACATTCAATAAGTATTTTGAATGAAAATATATGCTAGAATACAATATCCGAGCTACGAAGGACCAATTTAATGGTGGAACCGCGTGTAAGTAGCAGGCTCCATGCGGGATCTTAATTATGAAAATTATGGTTTGATAGTAATTATATTAATTCCTATGGCACCCACCCTGTGAGCTGCAGAATGATAAATGGTTTCGACGTTAGTACTGAAAACTATAGGCCCACTAACCTTACATAGACCAGCTCAGGAACGCTTCCACCAGCTACTGTCAGCAGCTCACACCGTGAAGCACTTTCACGAAACAGATTGTCAAATCACTGTTGAGTATTTATAACGAGTCTCTTCAAATGGCGTCCATCACGGTGATGAACCAACTTTTCCTTAAAATTATATGTGCAGGCACCGCTTGTGACTGTCGAAGCAAACAGACGACGGTTACACGTCAGTCCGCGCTTGGCGCGGGGTGGCCGCACCACTATATGGCACCAGTGTTGCCAGATTCAGCGGATCAACAGGCGTGCAAACCATAGCCACAGATACCAACATATCGAAACCATTTGAAATGAATGAATTATTACTAGAGAAATGACCTAACACTTAGGTATAACAAAAATAAGTATTAAAAAGTCAATTTGGGTCACTTAAGGTGCCCAACCAGATGTGTTTATGAAATTTAAAGCACATATGTATCTTGCAAGTCTCACTGTATGAGCCAAATTTGACACGTTTATGTGAAATGGTTTTTGAGTTATGAGGGGGTCAAAAGTAGCTCCAAATGGTTCGTGTAATATTACACACGGTGCTGCTCGCCAGTTCTCTTACTTGAACTTGGCTTGACACGCTACCGGGTGTCTAGATATGATGTATGTTAGTGTGTGTGCGTGTAAGGAAAGTGTGCTTTTTAGGTAAGTGTGTGTCAGAGACAGAGTTTTAGTATTGGGTATTACAATGTTAAAACAAGTTACATTTATAATGCAAAGGTAGCTAAGTAAAAATATATAACTTTATAATTAATATAGATACTCGCACATACATAAACACATGCCTTCTTCCTATGTGGGAAGGCAAAAACTGCAGAACGCCACCTGCTACGATCCTTACATACCTACATCTTTTGCTTCATTTACGTTTACATATCTGTCATACACGCACGCCGGTTACTAATACACACATGCGCATGTTACGTTATTGAAGAGTAGAATAAGGGGAGTAGCATAAGGTAACTGTTATATCCTTCTAGGTTGTCCACTCTCGGCGGTTGAATAAAGTTAAGAAATGTTTAAAAATAAAAAGCTGTGGTTCCCTTTAATTTATTTCAGAGTAGCCCGCGAAATTCATTTTTTGAATTCTACCACGAACATGAATCATTAATCGATGTATTTTAGGCATATCCAACTAAACAATGAATATTTTGTAAAAAAAAAACTATCGTAAACGTAAACTAATTGGCATGTGCATATGTTGATTATCGATAAAGTTGAAAATTGAAAACACCTATAAAACGACATATTCTAAAAATGAATCCTAGCTAGATCGATTTATCGCCCCCGAAAACCCCTATATACCAAATTTCATGAAAATCGTTGGAGCCGTTTCCGAAATTCATTCAGATTATATTTGTCGGAGTTGGTTGTCAAATACAAATTGTGGTTAGTCCGCATAATTTGCTATTCTTTGTTTTTATTATCATTAATTTACGTGATTTTTCTATCAGATAGTGTCTAATAAATCGGAACATAATTTATTGAGTACTTGGTGTACTCACTTATTAATTTTTGCAACTTATTCCGATTTGTGACCGGTAGTTTTGTCCAAAACAATAAATGACATGTCACTTTAAATTTTAGAATGGTTTACGTTGTGAATTTACCATTTGTTTATCTACGACAATTATTCTAATATTATTTGATTACTTTATAATTTAACTCTTATTTTGTTTAGAATACTTCAGTGTTTTGTATCAAGTAAACACGTGGCGTACTTCCGCGCGCCATCGGACAGAGTTGTCGTGGATATTATGGTGGGACATTGTCCTATAAAAGAGCTTGCGCTCGTTTAGCAAGTCATTAAGTATAATAAGCCCCGGCTGGAGGCCTAAAAAGGTAACTTTTTAGAGCTCACCGGGCAACCATCCGTTTAAGTAGTAAAAATCTTTCAGGCTAATGTCAGGCTACGAGATGTCGTACAAAAAAAAAATTAACAAGTCAGTCTATCTTCGGATTAGACTCATCACAGAGCTCCTGCTCCCGACAAAACTGTCGGTTTACCTGGTACAGCGCTGCTGTATATTTACATAGCTGTAGGTATTGACTAGATAACGATTGATACCGAAAGATGCACTTTGTATTTGGGTGGCTTAGTCTGCGGGTACGAAACTTGCGACGGCCGGAGCGACGGCGGGGCGGCGCGACGGCGATGTAAGCAAATCGCCCGTTTCGTACACAGCGCTTAGAGCGCTGTGTACGAAACGGGCGACGGCGGAGCGGCGCGATCGAGCGATGCACGGGCGGCGGTGGAGCGGTGGCGGCGCGGAGCGACAAGAACAAACTAGTTTGGTTTCGCCGCTCGCGCGGGTACATAGTGTTGCATTTTTATCACAATAATAATATGGAAATTGACAATGAAGAGTTAATATCTTTTATTTTTATCAAAACCGGCTATATGGAACAGTAAAAACGTACACCATAAAAACAAAAGAGTTATAATAATACCACGTGAGCCGGACTGCGCGGAAGTTTGTTTCGCCCCGCGCCGCACCGCCCCGCCCCGCCGTCGCTCCGGCCGTCGCAAGTTTCGTACCCGCAGACTTAGGCCTCTATACGAACAGTAACCTTAAGGGTTTGTTCGTTGTACTGTATTGTTATTACCTACTTTATCTACAAGTAACTGTTTTATTCAAGTTCTTCTAACTTAATAGACAGCTGTGCTGCTGGGGAGTTTGTTCCGCCACTTCTTCCCAGCTATAGCACTAGGAAGTGTCGAAGGGCGGGCGTTTTGGGCGGCTGTCTTATGTAACTTTGACGTTCAAAAGTGCTGACTCTCAGCCTAGTTTGAATAAATAACTTTTGATTTTGATTGTTTCTTTTTTATCATTTAATTAATATTGTAATACAACTTGGTAGTTGTTCATAATATTGTTTGTAGTTGTTAATAATATTGTTTATCCCAATAAAATGGGAACTCAAACCCTGACGATATACCGCTCGGCTCTCCTCCTGATGATCCGACTTATATATATATATATATATACAAGAATTGCTCGTTTAAAAGTTTTTTCGATTTTCAATAAAGCGTTTCTTTGTAAACCTATAAAATAGAGCATGTGTCTTCAACCACCTACTTAATTATATTTGAGCGTAAACTACGTGAAAAATCTAAATACAGTGTCTCCATGTAACGTCACTCGATTTAACGACAAACTCACTAAAGCGTCGAAATCACTCCACTTTAATTGGTTTAGCTTATCTTCCATACAATGATACACTCTGTATAGCATTACACTCACTCTCAGTAACGACAACAATTAAATAATAAATACTTTTTAAGTTGCCAAAATTTTTAAAAACTGCGCTGCTGTGTACGTTTCTTTTGTCATTTTATTATCATAGCCCGTAATAAGCTCGACTTTCGGCATCGTACATACCGAACTTTCTAAGAAATCCGTTCTTTTGTTTACAAATTGGGATTGCTTACACGTGTGTTGTTACTAGGAGTAATAGATTAGGCGCTCAACAATATACGCGATCATGCATGTCAGGGTCCTGGCGGAGGAAGCAGTGGCCCAGGGTGAGGTCGTCTTGGCGATGTCTTTGGACATTGCCAATGCCTTTAACACCTTGCCCTGGAGTTGAATTAGGGAGGCACTCCTACATCATTGGGTGCCAAACTACCTCCGCCGCATATTCGGGGCTTATCTGATGCACAGATCTATCATCTACCCGGTCAAGAGTGATGGGGTCGGCGAGACATGTCATACGGTGTTCCACAGGGCTCGGTTTTGGGGCCACCCCTGTGGAACATCTGGGGTCGCGCAAATAGTAGACAGGATCCGGCGGTTGGGTCTTCAGGTAGCATTGGACAAGTCGGAAGCTATATGCTTCCACGGGCCCAGAAAACGCCACCTTCGGGATCCAACATCATGGTAGGAGGTGTCCACATCGGTATCGAGTCGACGATGAATGATGATGATGCCTCGTCATGTCGATGTGTACAAGGCTGAGCTCCCACAGGCTCTATTGGTGGAGTGGGACCAACGACTTGCGCGACCCAACGCAGGGCATGACATCATAGCGGCGGTCAGACCTGTTCTGAGGGAGTGGCTGGAGAGACAGCATGGCGCCCTTACTTTCCGGCTGACACAGGTATTGTCCGGACATGGGTGCTTCGGTAAATACCTGTGTCGCGTAGGTCGGGATACGACACCCGGTTGCCACCTTTGCAACTGCCGTGACGATACGGTGCAGCATGTCCTTGAGGAATGCCCTGCTTGGGCAGTGCCACGCCGTGACCTCGTCGCGGTGGTTGATACTGCGGGTACTCTCTCACTTCCGGAAATGGTCCAGTCCATGGTCGGAAGTGAGAGCGCGTGGGACGTCGCCTCATTCTGCGAGGAAGTGATGGTTGCGAAGGAGGCGGTGGAAAGGGAGTGGGAGAATACAACCACCCTTCCAATCCGTAGAGTAGTGACCGGGCGCCGGAGGGCGCGAAACGATCTGCGGCCGCCTTAGGGTGAGGCCTGCAGGCAACAAACTTGGGGAGTTTGTTGCTTGAACAGGGAAAGGCCCGAGACGGCGGAGCACCGTGTTCTGCGCGCGTGTCTTTAGAGGATCTGCGGCCGTTTGCGGTTGCCGAGGGTGACGGGGCTCGCATGAATTCATGTGGGCCAAGACCTGGCCGGGGGAATGTGACGAAATGCGCAAGCACTCCAGCACCCCGGCTAAACCCGATAGCAGCAGAACACCGTGTGGGTTTAGTCAGTAGAAGTCTGACAGACCCAGGTTGGAGGACATCCATGCGGACTACCACACAAAAAAAAGAAGATATGGAATTATCAATCATATCATGGTTTCACCGACAGCGCCAGCATAATATGCCTATGACCTATGAATATATATTTTTGACAAAAGATAGATATAATATTGTTATGTACTATCTCTCTAACTATCACAAAAGACAGATAGCTGTGTCGCTATCATATTATCTTTGTATTTCAGCCAAAGATTTGGCTAAACAACTTGCTTCTTTTGAGCAATGGCACTTGGCAGAAATTAATGACATTCATTCTCATTTAAATTAGTAAGGATGGCAAATGAAAAATCAAATAATAATTTGATTTTTCATTTGCCATCCTTACATTTTTGCAAGAGGTAGCCTCTATTTTATTACTTTCTGTAAAAGAATTAAATAGTATCAACCTGGTGCATCAAAACATTCAAAGGTTTTTGAACAAAGAAGAAGAAGATTAGAAGTAGATTTATTCCTGAATTGTAACAATATAGATATCTATTATTTGTATGACAGAACATTGGCTTAAAAGCCACCAGTTCATGTTCAATTTTACTAACCACCAGGTTGGTAGGTCGTTCAACAGAGTAAATGCCATACATGGTGGCTCATTAATTTTACTTAATAACCAGCTTAAATTTAAAGACCGTACGGACATTGTGAGCCTGTCTGTTGAGCGAATAATAGAAATAGCCTGTATAGAATTGGAGCAGTTCATTATATTAAGTATGTACAGACCTCCCACTAGTGCCACTTGCTTAGATAATATTTATACGGATGTTAAACCAATCCACAAAAAAGTTATAAATTTATTAGACTCAGACCATTTGGGCAATTGATCACTATCCCAAATGTAAACAACAAAGTAACTAAAAAAGATATCACTGTTAACCCAAAAACTACTAATCGCTTGGAAAGATTTAAAAATAAACTTTCGAGTAAACTACCACTTTTGTCCGCTAATGATGACCCTAACGAACAATATATATATTTTTTTAAATGTATTGCACACAATTTGATAACACATTCATACCTTACCTAAGACATTATCGGTTAGTAGTAACGCATCTTTCAGTGACTGGGCCACCATTGGTATACGTAAAAGTAGAAAACGACTTTATGAATTGTATGATGAACGGACTTGTATAAGCACTGTTGAATTTAATTTATATGTTAAGAATTATTCTAAATTATTTAAATAAGTTTGTAGTATTGCCAAGTCACGTTATGTGAGTTCAAAAATAAAAAATAGCAGTAATGTAATTATAATGACATGGAATATCATTAATAGCGAAACAGGAAGGTCATGCAATCGAAATAGTGATTACAGTCTTGCCATTGATGACAGTATAATTAAATCGGATTCTCAAGTAGCCGCGGCCTTTGAAAATTTCTTTGCAGAGATTCCCAAATCAATTACTAAATTTCTAAACTCATCACCGACTGCCGCAGAGTCCTTACTTAAAGAAAAGGTGCCTGTATGTAATAATGAATTTCATTTCCAATATATCACCTCTACAGATATCATTAAAACCTTTCATTCGTCAAATGTTAAAAAGACCGCCGATCTATGGGGTAATTCTGTGGACGTTGCTAAGTCTATTATAAATATTGTAGCTCCTACTTTAGCCGTTATTTTTAATAATTGTATTGACCATGGTGAGTTTCCTGATCTTATGAAAAACAGTAAAATAATACCTTTGTTTAAATCGGGTAGTACATCAGACCCTACTAATTATAGACCTATTTCAGTGCTACCTTTAGTAAAATTTTTGAAAAACTTATTCTAAATCAATTGCAACGATTTTTTAATAAACATTATTTATTACATACAAACAGTTTAGTTTTACAAGGGGTCGTTCGACTACCGATGCCGGAGTTGAACTTTTAGGACATATTTATAATGCATGGGAGGACAAGTGCGATGCTTTGGGCATTTTTTGCGATTTGTCCAAGGCATTTGATTGTGTTCTTCATGAAACATTGATCAGGAAACTTCACCACTACGGAATCCGGAACGCCTCTCTGGATCTTCTTACTTCGTACTTAAGTGATAGGATTCAGAGAGTTGACGTCAACGGAAATAGATCACCTGGATCTGTTATTAGAATGGGGGTCCCCCAGGGCTCAATTTTAAACCCATTTTTATTTCTTATTTATATAAATGATTTACCTTACCTCATAAAGGATAAACATGTTATAGTATTGTTTGCCGACGACACTTCACTTTTATTTAAACTCAAACGTCAGCAGTTAGTAACTGACAATGTAAATAGTGCCCTTGCAAATGTAGTTAACTGGTTTAATGTTAATAATCTACTTCTAAACGAGAAAAAAACGAAATGTATTAAGTTTACGATACCTCATGTTAGACAAGTAGAAACTATTGTTCTCATAAAGGATGAAGAGTGGAAACCCGAAGGTACCACAGTATTTCTAGGCATAACTCTGGATAGCAAGCATCAATGGGGCCCTCATATAGAAAAATTGACAAAAAAGCTTACTCTGCAGCATACGCGGTTAGAAAAATTCGTGATTTAACTGATTTAGAGACAGCCCGTTTAGTTTATTTTAGTTATTTTCACAATGTGATGTCGTACGGTATTCTACTGTGGGAAAATGCCGCCGACATTCAGACAATTATGTTTTACAAAAAAGGGCGTTCAATTTATAAATTAAGTCCCAGACACTCCCTCAGAGATAAATTTAAAGAGATTATAATAAATACAGTGATATCCATAATGTTAATACTTGAAACAAAAATATTTTTTTTGTTTCTACAACCAGGCTCAAGAAAATAGGTGGCTCCTTTAGATGTCAATGTATACGTTTTTATAATAAACTTCCCAGCCTCATTCAAGAACTAAGCTTAAATAAATTCAAATCTTTTATAAAGCGGAAACTATGTCAAAAAGCCTATTATACTGTCAAAGACTATATTGAGGATAAAACTATTTGGGATTGAGCTGCTCCAATAACTGTACACTGAATGTTGATTTTTATATTATTTTGCTACTTTATTCTGATTTTATTTTGATATATTTTTTTATTTTTTTTATTTTACAACTACATGTCTATTTACTAAGTATATGTACATATTATTTTAACTACTGTGAATTTGATGACTATGTGGGTCATTATTTTACTTTCGATTTTGGTCTGGCAGTTTGAGTAATTTGTGCGGCCTACCCAAATGTCCTTTCTTTGGTATTGTTCGTAGAATCGTTGGGCTCCTTAAGTTCCGAGTTGAGCTGCACGATTATTGACAAATGCGTGCACTGACTGGACAGGTCCACTCAAATCTGTGTGGTTCTTTCCTCTAAAGACCATTTCAGACAGCAACTAACATGGTCATCAAATGATCAGACCAAGATCCTTTCCGGATTTTTCATATACACATTAACATTGATAAATTTTATTTATACTATGACATGAATATTTATAGTTAGGGAGGTGGCGAGCAAAATTTCGATATGATCAGCACACAAGGCAGACGTTATTAATAGTGATAATTATACCCTAAGAAACATCAAGAACCTCGTCTGCCACCATAGTGACGCTGCGTTGTAAATTTACAGCGTTTCAAAAATGTTAAAAAAAAGGTGTGCTATATTATGCGCACACGTCTGCCGCTGGGGCTGATGATCACAGTCATTCTGGAAGCATAAAGAATCGAAAAGGCAGACATACAGGGCTCTGACTTTTGTAGTATTCAATTTTTTAATTTATTTTTATGATTTAAAAAACTGTATATAAAGTGCACACTTGGCAGATTTGAATTGTTCGATTAAAAACCATGAGAAGAACCACGGAAAAATAGTCTGCCAATATGTTGCCTCTGCGTTGTCTATTAACAGTGCTCCAAAAATGTAAAAAAAAGAAGGTATGCTATATTATGCGCACACGTCTGCCTCTTGGACAGATGTTTGAATTACTTATGAAAACCAAGAAAACCGATGAGGCAGACGTTCAGGCCTCTGATATTCCAAAGGCAGACCATTTGATGTACTTTTTTCAACCCGACGCTCGTGCCAAACCTAGCAGGTATAAAATAACCCCATAGATCCTTTCGTGGTGTCTCTCTTTTCTTTTGAAATATGAGTGAGAACGGTATAACTCAGTTCCGACCTTTTCCGTATTGTGAAACTAAATGTATAGAGCGTATATCTATATACAGCTTATATCTATATACGTATTTTACACAAATAAAACGTGATTTAAAAAGTTAAAGACTGTTCCTATTCAGATCCTAATCCTATTCCGATTACATTCAAGCATGCAATTTAAAAAAAAAATACTTTCTAATTAGAGTTCCAAGCGCATTTCGTTTCTGCTTGGCATTGAGAAAAAATATGATTGCATAGATTTCAGCTCCAGAAGTTTAATCTTTACCGTGAGTTTAGAGGATAATATTAAACAAAATTATAAGAATAAAACTATAAACAATAACAATAATCCCATGCAATACTCGCTGTCCCTTGATTCCGTGAATTTCAAACAGTTATACAGCTGAAAATCAGTGAGCAAAGTGTCTGCCATATGTTTTTTAGAATCCACAGAGTCATAGTGAATCGAATGGGCGCAATGAGAACCGCGTGTAAATGACTTAGTAGAGCTTTTTTTTGACATTTTTACTACTCCGTCGCATGATAATGCAGAATCCTGAATGTCTGCCTCTTCGATTTTCTTCGTTTCCAAGATGATTGTGACCATGTACTCCAGAGGCATACATGTGCAAATGATTTAATACCCCGATTTTTTTAAGCAACTTCAATCCGCTGTAACGCGAAAACGCGTTGGTATCCATACATCTATTTTCAATGCCGCACTGTAAAGAAATGATCAAGCGAGCGAGCATCGCTGAACGAGTATTGCTGAGCGAGTATTATGTTTGATACCTCTTGTCGCTCAGCGACAAACTACTGAAGCGAGTCCTGGCTGGCAGTGTGAACAGTCAGCGATCAACTATTAATATTAGGTCTTTACCTATGAAATTGCCGTTCTGCAGTACTGGCCATTTCAAATCAAAATAATTTTTGTTTGTCTAAGAATTCTAATTTCAAATTAATTTTATTTTAAAAACATGGAATTTTTTTTCCAAAAGTAGTCATTTGTTTATTGATTAGTGTTACATTTTCATCGCATTTCAATCTTTTTCGTCATCATGGATACGTTAAAAATTCGAGTAATATTATGGAATATGAGTACCGTCGTGGCAGCAACGCGGCACAAGCGGCACGCAACATCAACGACGTTTACGGAGCTAACACTACAAACCAGTGGTCTCGAACGTCATAGAGCGAGATCGGTAGAATTGCCAATTAAAATTGTATATTTGTACCCAAAATCGGTAAATGACATTTCCATGTGTACTGTGAAATCGTAGAATATTCGTTATATTTCAGTATTTCGGTAGAACAGAGCCAGTGGTCTCGAACCTACCGAAAAATCGGTAGGTTCGAGACCACTGCTACAAACCAACGCACCACCTGTTATTGGTTTGCTCGCTTCCGTTCTGGAAATTTCGACCTGAAAAATGAACCTCGCGGTCGTCCGAAGACTTTGGTCGACAATACCGAATTAAAGGTGATTGTGGAAGCTGATGATACACAATCTACGGCTGAATTAGCAGCAGCTTTCGACGTTAGCGTCAAAACAATATTGGTCCATTTGCGTCAAATTGGCAAGGTAAAAAAGCTTGACAAATATGTGCCCCACGAACTCAATGATCGCCAGCGCGAAGTGCGCGTCGAGACGTTCCTTGCACTGCTCAACAGACACACAAATGAGGGAATTTTGAACCGCATTGTTACCTGCGATGAAAAATGGATTCTGTTTGATAACCGCAAGCGCTCAGCAAGTTGGTTGAATCCTGGTTCAGCACCTAAACAATGCCCTAAACGAAAACTTACCCCTAGAAAAGTGATGGTCACTGTTTGGAGGTCTAGCGCCGGTGTGATTCATCACAGCTTCTTACCAAACGAGGTGAGCATTACTGCAGATGTGTACTGTGAAGAACTGAACTCAATGATGGAGAAGCTGGCACATCTCCAACAAGCATTGGTCAATCGCTCGTCTCCGCTGCTCCTGCACGACAACGCGCGACCTCATACTGCACAGCAGACGGTCTCCAAGTTGCAAGAACTGGGGTTGGAAGCTCTTCGTCATCCGCCCTAGTCACCAGACCTTGCGCCTGCAGACTACTACTTTTTCTAGAATTTGGATAACTTCTAGGCGGGACAAAAATTCAGTACCCGAGAGGCAGTACAAAATGCCTTTGAAGAATTTGTTGCCTCCCGTCCAGCTGATTTTTTTAAGAAGGACATCAATAAACTGCCACTGCGTTGGCAAAGATGCATTGATTGCATGGGTGATTTTCAATTAATACAAATAAAAAATACATGAAAAAAATTCGTTTAATTTTTTTCATACAAAACGGCATTTTCATAAGTAAAGACCTCTTTTTTTATATATATATTTATTATATTTTTTACATATTATATGCATCTCTTTTGTTGACACGGAATGTATATCTATTGTACGTTTCTTGGTAGAGAATATCGCCAATAGTTAGTCGTTTTCTCGCCGGCGGTTGGACCACTACCTAACATGCACTACAAAACCACCGTTACTGCTACGAAATAAAGGGGCTTTCATTGTCAGCTTATCTACTGGTGCGGTTTACTGTAAATACTTAACTGGCTTCCTTCGAGATGATTGAGGCCTGTAATTTGAACCCCAGCGTCAGTAACTACATCAACATTTAAAAATAAATAACAGTAATAATACCCAAGAATATAGTAAAAATGCCTAGTCATAAAAGTTGCACCCGAGTCAACCTTAGATCGTGATAAATTGCAACACTCGGAAGTACACATCCCGAGTGTCAACAACAAGGCGTGCCAGATGGCCGGGAAATGCGGGAATGTCCCGTGTCCAGTTATTAGGCTTTACCGTCTCGGATTCCGAACACATCATACCTACTAGTTTTTTTAACAAAGTTATGAGAATAACTAGAATTGCCAGTAAGTAATATTTAGCCTATTATATTGTTTAACAGTAGGTACTGCAGATTCGGATCCGTTTTTACTTTTCTTGCTCAGAAATAGTATCAGTACTGCAAATACCTGACAGAGAAATATAATAGAAATGGCAAAATCGAATGATAAGTATTAAAAAATAGTCAGTTAAAGTTTTTATTTCATTTTTAGTTTTATTTAATTTAATGTGAGTCTAACAATACAGGGCCATGTCTAGATGGACATTTTGAAGGGACCATTGAAACTTTGAACTGACCTGTTCTAACAGACGGCATGCATGCACCAGTCATCGTGAATCCTATTTTAGGCAGCTCAAGGACTCGTTACAACACGCTCCCAGACCTGCAGAAAATATGCCTATGCCACTTACAAACTATTCAAAACTGCCTGACGGTTCTAAAGTCATGTATTCAAGTTAACCTTCTTGTACTCACATTCACAGTCAGTTTTCTCTATACGATCATATTCAGCCTATATTGTTCCCACTGCTAGGAGACAGGCCTCGGTGAGAAGGAGTGGGCCGTAATCTACCACGCGGGCCCAGTGCGGGTTGGTAGATGTCCCATGTCTTAGAATTTTTGGTTCTAACACGTGTCGGTTTCCTCACAATGTTTTCCTTCATCGTTTCGAGACCAGTGGTGATGTGATCTACCTAGCATCAATTTTTCTAATATTTTATTGAAGGTAAAAGATTGAAAGCACAGAAATTGGTCCAAGTTCGTGGGGTCTGCTGTGCAGTCGAGACATTCTATGATGGTACGGTTGGTAAATGACTAATTATTTCTCGTGTCCAACAATGATTTCTTCCCTGCATTCTCAACCCGTAACATTCAAATTTTAGTGATGTATTTCACCACCAGAGTCACTTCGTACCCACAATCCATGAATGGGGATAAAAACTACCACTTGCTCACTTCAGATGTCACTACTAATCATCATCTAAGAATTTGACAGCAAGCTCTCTGTACCCAAACACACCCAAACATTTTTAAAGACACGCGACTTATTTTTTAGAATTAAAGTGACATTTTTAAGTCAGTGCAAAGTCGTATGTTGATTAAAATATGATTCCCGACCGTCACAAATATTATTATTATTAATACAAAATGTACAGTATTTATTTACATTTTCGCTACGGCTGTTTTTTCTTTGTCAGTAGATACTCCCCTTTACCTAAGCTCATCTGTTAATAGTACTTCACTCCAAGTCGCATACATATTTATCTAGTTTTCGTTAATTTGTGATCGGAACAAAAGTAAACATAAGCAAAACAATGACGGCTTATAGACGGTGAACAGTGCTGCCACCTGTGACGACCTTTCAGTTTTTAAACTCATTGTTCATGAATGTGGCGAAATAGAGAACTAACATGAAATATTCTGGATTTGACAGACTTTTATGATCTAATAGATGATATAACAGACAGTGCCATATGTATAATATAGTTAGAGCCATGTTGGACTGTCTTATTGATATTGTACAGAGCGACCAGTATAATTGCCACGTGAATAAATTTTTTGTAAAAGTTTAATCATAGGAGTAATTGTAGATTGTAGGAACATATTATTTCAAATATTGCTAACATTATACTTATAAAAATATGCGATGAAATGTGAAAATTATAACGAGCTACTGAACATCCACAGCACATTAATTCAAAACAATAAAAAAATGAATCCGTTTAGATTTACAGACACCAATAATTATGAATCGTTTTGCAATTGTTGGACCTAACGTAGGTTTTTAACTAAATACTTATTTTATTGTTTTCGGTCTCGTTACTAAATAAAGTTTTCTCGATCGCACTCAAAAAAACGAAACTACAAATCAATAATCGACTAAAACTATGTTTACTCTATGTGACATCACTGGTTTTTATTATGTGAAATGAAATCGTTTTTTCTCTTGTCGGCAATCAGTGGAAGCGTAGTATTAGAATTTTTGATAAATATTACAATTGACTGATATTTAGCAATATTCCAACATGAAGAAAATAATATTTGTTTGTTTGTTGTCACTCTCTGTGTGCTTCAGCCTACCAAATGCACAAGGTAAGTAAAACAAATTATAATTTAGGACTACAAAGTGTTTCATAAGAATTTTCTCACGTTAAGATGCGTAGGACTGACGTTGAGTTATGTGTTCTATTAAATAATGAGCGTCTGGAATATTGGTACATTCAAATGTGTTATCGATTTTTGGTTTTATGTTGAGATTGGTATTCCACGTAGTTGTCAAGGTCAAGGAAGTATTCGTTGTTCCTGTACCAGTTGATCGCGGAGATTTTTTATGACGCGGCAATGTTGCATTTGCAGCAATATACATAATTCAATAAGTGTCCACGTCTAATACGCTTAATTAGCTGATAACGTTAAAAAGAAATTAATAAGTAATACCCGTTATTGGTACTCTCAAATCCAGTTTAACAACCACAAGAACGTGGTTATTGCACAATTTATTTGTTAATGTATTGACCAATGGAGTTATCAATTAGGTAGTTAAGAAACTGATTCTATTAGAGATTTTTAAATTACCCACTGTCTGAGTGATTATGATTCTCTATGTTGAACATTTGTATTGGCACTATGTCAATACCTTTACCTCAATGAGCTGGTAAAAAAACTATGATTTATTAGTTGCCAAGTTTTTTTTTCCTTTTTTTGTATTTGAAAACATAATTCCTTCCGCATGCAGTGTCATGCCAACACCAATATGTAATTTATGTAACATTGCCTGTATAAAGACACTTAACATGCATTTAATACTGTATATTGCGACACTCAAATGCAAGAAGTCTATTACCACAATTTCTAATTGCAAACTGGCATGTAAAGGTGGTATGAAATCAGTATAAAACATATGCCTCAAAACATAATTTGGCAATACAGGAACTCAACTCTTAGCCGCATAAAAAATCTAGAAAAAAATCATGTAGACTGACTAGCTTTGTAACAAAAACAACAAGAACAAGTTGTGTTTACATTAGTTGCACAGCTTTATAAACAAAAAGAGCATTGTTGCTATAAAAGACTTTGTTGTTAGCATGTTTTACAATATAATAAGCAGTCATTAACATCTTGGCACTATAGCACCCATACATATCTTTGTCAAAGAGCACCTTTAACATTGTTTATCAGTTTCTACACCAGATTTTTTTTTCACTTACATCAAAATCTCAAACCTACTTTAATGGCGATTCAATCTTAAGTAGCGTTTTAGTATTTGTCTATTACATTCATAAGAATAATTATTAACACACTCGAACTTGGAATAGATGTCTTTGCATTGAATATTGTCAGTTTGTTTAACAAACATACATTTTCCCCGTTTCTCGCTACTTCTGCAAGTCAGTTGGATATAATGTGATTGAGTGAATGACCAGTAATAAGCGGATCCCACATTGTGCAATGACTACTAACTGTACTGGACTGTGTTCTTGTATTGATTTTTGCCCAGTATTCACACATAGGGTAGAACTTACTAGCTTGCATTGAAGTATATTTGATTTCATTGAACAAAAGTAAGTTTTCCTTCTCTTCAATGACCAAATTTATCTATCCATAGAAGCTTTTCTCTCCTTTAACCAGTAATGTAGTTCAGTTAAATCAAAACTTTTTTGTCAACCATTCCTTCACTTTCCAAGTCTTGCATGTAGTTTGTTTAGCACCACGTAATATAGAAATATCAAAATAAAACATCTAAGAGGCAAAGGAAGTAGAAGGAAAAAACTCATTACTCATTTGAATACAACAAACTTTCTGTTTTATTATTGGGGAAATTCCCTAACAGAAGCAAAAAATAAATATTATAATGTTATTGGGGATTCCCCATAACAGTATCAGATTTCGTTGTTATTTTGTCAAATCTAAAAATCTCATTTTAGGAATCCCCAAAGTAATGATTTGGCTATCTCATTATCTTAGGTATCCCTGAAAAGTGGAGCCAGTAATCAGTTCTTACTTTTGAGTATTTATATTTAACTGTATTAGCTTTTGTCATCGGCTTCGCACGCGTATTATACGTATAAATCTATTAAAAAAAACGCACCAAAATCCGTTGCGTAGTTTTAAAGATCTAAGCGTACATAGGGACAGACAGGCGGAAGTGACTTTGTTTTATACTATGTAGTGATAACACATGAGCCTAATAAATACAAAAAATTCCCATTGCTAGGACTCAAGCCTTTGTGACAGAGATGAATTGATGTGATGAAATCTCTAACTCTGTTATTTAATAGCCCCAGTGGACCAAATATATGATGAAATTGTAGTTACTTAAATTGGTATACAAAAGTAATCGCCGCTTGATCTTCAGGAACTATAGTTACCATTTATGTTTGATTTTTTATCTAGATTGGTTAGTTCAAAAGTCAACATTTATTTAAATTTTATCATTTTGATTTTTCTCACAGATCTGATTTACACAAGATTATAAAGGTCTCATATTAAGTTCACAGATGGTATCTTCCTGAGTGCTAGCAATATTTAATAATCTACATAATTTAAATACATAAGTGATAATGAACCCATCAGACAGTCGTTAAATAATAAGTTAATAACACATCAAAAATGGCTGTAGCAAAACTTGTATTCTATTTATACTATTAAAAATACATTAACTGTAAATACTGCATCAGACATTTACGACTGATGAATTCTAGTGTTTTAAAAGAACTACCTTACTGCAAATATTTACTGCCTCGTTGGTCTAGTGGTAGCAAGCGCTACTGCTGAGCATGAGGTCCTGGGTTCGATTCCCAGGTCGGGTATAGTGCTATTGGGTTTTTCTATCTGGAATTTCTCTGTAGCAGCCCGGAGTCTGGATTGGTGCCCGGTGGATGGCAATAGGCTCGCCCCTATTACATATGGGACTTAAACATAACAGGCGAAATGTGGGTGTACTATAGGCACACCTCTGCCTAACCCTTCGGGGTAACAAGGCGTGATGTTATGTTATGTGTAGGGCATCCATTTCTAAGCGTAGCGATTATAGCAAACCCAAATTGGGGGAGGCCTATGTCCAGCAGTGGACGTCTTTCGGCTGAAATGATGATGATATATCAGTTACGGACTTAGAACCTATAAAAGTGGTGTTCGCACTTTATTTGTATACTTAGTACCCCTTGAATATAAGAACATAGCGCAGAGCAGCTAATGTAGACGCTTTTATGTTTCGTCGAAGTCGAGATGTTTACCACGTCAATAAAAGCAACACTTAATAGTCGAAATTCAAGCTAATTCTGTATCAAGAAAAAACTTTCATGAGGTGACGATTTACACGTGTAATCTGAATCAATTATCTTTTTAGTAGTTAAGTAGGTATATCCTATAAGTACTGGAATTTACGATATTTTATTTATAGCTGTGTATCCGCTTAGCAAAAACTACGATAGAACAGGTTTTTCCTCAAGGTTATATCCAATAGATTTGTTATATATTTGATATGAGTTATTTACGAGTTTTAAACTACTACTAATTAATCGGCATAATATGGACTGCAGGTGCGGGACACAAAACCGAGAATTTTATTTTGAAAATAATAGAATCATCATTATTATCATAAATGCATGCCGAATTTAGTTGGTGGAATATGAAAAACTATTGTGTATGTGTTATAAAATCTGTAAATTACCATATTTCAGGCAAATAAATGAACTATCCATACATAGGGTGTTTTGTTCATCATCAGTAAAAAAAAAAAAACAACAAAAAACCAAGCAACCAAAAAAAAACCCAACCAACCAAACCAACCAAACAAAACCCAAACCAAATTAAATCACACCAACTTAATTTTAAATTTCTCTTTTTCTTATTTTAGACGCCGCGGCCCAAGCGCCTGTTGCAGCAGCTAAGCAGAATGCTACAGCCACAGATGCGAAAGCTCCTGAAGGGAAACCAGAACATCCTCAGACTGCTGCCGCGGAAACACCAGTTACGTCACCAGTAGCAACAGCAGGAGTCCAGAATGCTACAGCTGGTAACGTTACCCAAGCCGCGACAGTCTCAAACGCGACAACTCCCAACGAAAGTAAATCAGCAGAGAAGAACAACTCTACCGAGGCTAAACCTAGTGCTGATTCGGTGAAACCCATAGAACCACCGAAAGGAAATAACGAAACTAAGCCCGCAGCCAACGTGCCTGCGAATAACGGTACTAATGCAGACAGCAAGGATGGCAAGAAGAATGAAACCACGACTCCTAAGGCTGAAATTGTCACCCCCAGTGCAGCACCAGTCGAAGCTAAATCCAGAGCGTAAGTTTTTTGTTTTTGACAGTTTCCATTTCTTCTATTCTAGCGTTTGTATGAATCATCCTCATCCATATTGAATCTGTTCATTGACTTTCAAGCATCGTACCTTAGTTTTTAAATATTTTTAAGCGGTAAATACTTAGTACCTAAAATTAGCGTACTCGAGCTAACGGCGACAGGGGAAGCTTTTCATTTAAAATAAGAACAGCATGTATTCTAACTAACAAGAGCAGACTACACATCGATCGCGGTTTACTTATTTATCTAACTAGGCAAACATTTACATTCATTCAGTACGAGGAAAAACGGTATACCGACTCATTGAACTGTTCCGTTTCATGTCCATTACTAATTCATAGAGGTATCGATTATTGCACACTACCGAACAATCGCACAGGACATTGACGTATCTGTGCTATATTTAGAGTATAAAAGTGACTCTTATACGAAGTCCTTGCTCTCTAAGCATTTGAATTGCTTATCCATTATGGATGACGAATGTTTGTTGTGTAAACAACAGATTCTTCGCTGGGTGATTTTAAGTGCTAATTTCGTTTTTATAGCGTGTTGTTTTTGTTTTGCATCCAGTAAATTATCGGCTTCGACATTCAAAGCCTAACACAACAAAGCTCGTAATATTGGATTGATATTACATGCTATGTTTTTTCGTATCAATGCGGAATTAATGCCGGAAAAACGAACATTACCGGAAACCTTTAGTTTTACCTCATGTAAATTATTTTAAGTTTTTTTTGTTAAGTCAAATCAATTAAATTCTAAAATTTCATAAGACTTTGAATGTGCTTTACCTAGTTTTATATGTTTTTTGCGTGCGTCTTTCAAGCCTCGTACAAAGACTGCCTTTCCTTCTATCATTCCAACATGCTAAAAGGGAATGCTGCTGATAATATTTGTAGTCTGTCAATATTGCAGGAAGCTAATGATAAAATAAACAAAGGTTATCATAGTAAGATTGCCATTCACGTTTATAATGCGAAAACTGTGCATTTGTTATCTACCACATTAACATATAAGAGATGACAATGAAACTACACAGAGGCTGGTTACGTCATCGTAAACAAAATACCGTTCGCTCGTGTATATATATCCAGTTTCATCTGGATTTTAAAACTTTTATTTTTCCCCAAACGCCACGTTTCTTTTTATCTAAAAATCGATTTTTACATGAATTAATGGATTCAGCATTATTTAGTTATTGCTGAACATTTGCGTTAACATCAAGTTATTAACAACATTAATTGGGTTTTTTTATGAGAAAAATATTTACAATAAGACAAACAGATTAGCCGTTTCTCAGAAACCAGTTTTGTTTTTATTTTTTTAGCATTTTGCCGAAACTACTCATAGATAATTTGTTTATTTTATTAAAACAGTAACATCTCGCCTGTATTCCTCAAAGCGCTTGGCTGGGGAATAGGTTCATCGATATTTTGCCAGCTTTATTTGCATGTAAAAAAGCTAAAAAAAAAGCTGCTACTAAAAATTTCTTAACAGAAATTTAGCACTTCCCCAACAACAGTTCAGCATTTGACCACTAGACCAATGAAACCCCCATAGTCATTGTTTGTTTATTTTTCCAGATTTGATGGACCAAGCTTCATTGGTGGCATCATACTGACGCTGGGTCTTCTCGCCATCGGCTTCATGGGCTTTAAGTACTATAAGAACCAAACCGAAAGGAACTACCACACTCTCTAAATATTAATAAGTTCACTCTAATTCTAAGTGCACCAGATTACGTATAAGAATTTAAGAATTATTTTATAAAGGGGAATTTATTTTATGTTACATTTTCAAACTATCGAGTGCACTTTAGTAAATACAGGTATATTAGCAAACTAAATGTAAATTTTGTTCATCTCAATATTTTAATAATATAACGTAGCTTTTCTGAATTTATATATTAGGGTGATTTCTCACTACCGTTCGTCTAGCTAACGTTATTACTTCGCCTGTGCTGGACGAACGTTAGTCTAAAATATCCCTTAGGTGGTTGGTCGTTAGGTCTAATTTTACAATTCGAATTTTAAATTTGTTCTCTTTTAAAATAGTGTAAGATTTTGTAACTTCTAGTAGATTGTTTGGCATTTATTTTTCTAGGTTGCATGCTTTATTTTAAGTAAGTAAGCATGTATGTATCTGTCTATTATTTTATTCCATCAGGTTTTATACCAGAGTTATTACATTCGTAATCTATATATATAAAAGAAAGTCGTGTTAGTTACTTCACTTATAACTCAAGAACGGCTGAACCGATTTAGCTGAAAATTGGCAGGGAGGTAGTTTAGAGCCAGGAGAAGGACATAGGATACTTTTTATCCCGTTTTTTTTTTTTTTTTTTTTTCCCCTTTTTACGACCGCGTTCCCGTGAGACGTCACATAAAACGTCAAAGAGAATACAAGTCACTATAAAACGTGGTACTATGACAAAAACGTTGCCTTCGAAGTACCAGGTTATCATAACTTGACAGGAGCTTACCAAACAAAGGAGTGTCAGCTAGAAAACGCTTTATGCCTTCGAAGTACCAGGTCATCATAACTGGGTAGGAGCTAACCTAACATATGAGTGTCAGCTAGAAAACGCTTACCAGATCACCACCGCGTACCAGGTTGTCAAACTTGGTACGTTTATAACAACATTTATTGAATCTGAGGCGATACGAAGTTCGCTGGGTCAACTAATTATCTATACTAATATTATAAAGCTGAAGAGTTTGTTTGTTTGATTGAACGCGCTAATCTCCGAATCGAATCCGGTCCGAATTGAAAAATTCTTTTTGTGTTAGGTAGCCTATTTATCGAGGGAGGCTATAGGCTATATAACATCACGCTACACCTCAGAGGAGCGGAACAGTAATGAAAAATGTTGCAAAAACGGGGAAAATTTATTCCTTCTGAGAGTTTCCGTTGCGTGCGCTGCGTAAACGGTTAAAGTAACGCAAAAATCATGTATGACGGGATTGTTATTTTTAAAAAGTTCAAAAAAAAAGTCCCAAGAGCATATGTCTATCTTTTAAGGTTGACTCACTATAACTCAAGGAGCGAAAATGGACGAAAACTAGCAGGCAAATCGATGCGACGGGAAGGGTAAGGGGAGCAAAAATTTGACGCGGACGAAGTCGCGGGCAGAAGCTAGTATTATATAAAAATATATTGTGATTTGTACATTTGGAATCTATAGATGTTTATATACTGAATTTATAAGATTCAAAAATATTATAAAGTCGTAAGGAGCCACTGATGATTATCATAGTACTATTTCATCTTTGAGTGCAATTTAGTTGTAGTGTTGATGTTATTTTTCTTGTGAACTGTGCCATGTTTCGGATTTCAATGTGGAACACTGCATTTGGTAAAATTTATAAACAGCTTCGTACACACTATATTTCAAAGATGTAGCTATTAAGTATATTTATTAATGTTAAGTGTTATTGTAAGGAAACGCAATGTGATGATGAAAATAAGGGTCTAAAGTAGTACCTATATTGGTTTGACATAATCAAGTTTACTGAATCTCTTACTACCTACTCGACTAAATCGAATACAACCCTGTTTCTCATCTATATCTTCAGAGAATCTCGAAATTTCAATATCTCAAAACTTTTTTGTGTCAAACCATAAACCAATTCTGTATATTATGTTTTTATTATTTGTGATTTTAACACGCTATTTGTAAACTGGAGAAAGTTGATTCCATCCTAAAGTGCTCTTAAATCTGAACTTTTATGGATAGTTATTCAAAAGGTTTACATGCCACTATAAAAATTCTGTCTATCTTACCACTGCTACTTACTCGTGTCTGTCAATGGTTATGTTAAATAAAGGTATACATACACATTATCTATTTTTATTTACACTGACATCAAACTCTCCATAATCATCTAATAATAAATTATTTAAAAAAAAGTCTAAATTAACTTAAATACTGATGATCAACCCGAGACTTTGTCTACCTTAGTTATAACAATAACATCACTACTTAATTTATTGATTCTTCACACCAAATTAAATATAAGGGCTACCGAATATTACAAGCGTCGGGCAAGCTTGTAGTGTGCAATGTTTTATAGGAAACTAAGTGATGCAGGAACTTTTTTTTGCAACGCGTTGTAATGTGAGCTAGTCTTTACCAAAGATGTACATAGTTTTGAGCTTTGTGATCATAAACGTAAGATTTTATTTTATTAAATATTATGAGCTATGAATACCAGATTGGTCCTTACCATACTTAGTTTTAATTTTTTTTTTTTCAAAATTTACATTCATAACATTTATACATAATTGAAATGCTGTCTTATATTATACTGTACCTACAAGTATATAAAAATAAAAAATCTTACAGCATAAAAAAATTGTCCACATCGTTGTCAACACCAAAAATTCAAAAGCTGGCAGCATTGCCTCGTCTCTCGGACGGCGCTGATTCTTTAATAAAAAATACTATTATTAATTTAGTTAGTCCCAAGACCATCAAAATGGAACGATAACTATATGTATGTACAAGTGAAGGACACGAAGCTCTAATATTAAACATGCAAATCAAAGAAAAATAATACCAGCAAAACAGTATCAGTTTCATTAAAATAAATTATCGTTTAACCTTTAGCTTCGAGCACTATAAATAGGTCAACTTCTTTATGATCCTAAGAGTCAGGCTCATATTTAAGGTTCCGTAGTCAAAAGTTCCGGTTTACGGGACCACATTATAAGTCTACTCCGTCCGTCCGTCACACAGGAGCGTTAAAGCTAGCCGACTCATCTAAAGAGGATACCCAATTCTCCATACAAAGAACATTGAGTGAATGCATTTTTCAACGTTTTCTGTTACTACTTTATATATGAAACAATGATGCTGATACTTTCCTTTACTAATATTTCACAGGCATTATACTGATGTGGTACGGAACCCGGGTTAGTTTAACATAAAGGCGCTGAGGTAGCCCGCAAAATACAAATATATCTACGTTTATGCTGTTTGCAAGACATTGGTGCCGATTCTGTTGTCACAAAATTCTCTAAACTAAACTAAAAATCACTAAAATTTGGTTTATTCCTGTCAAACGACGATTTCCTATTCTGAAATAGACTAAAGTGACACAACTTAACTATATTTTAGTTTGACAGCACTAAGATTGCACTGAGTTATTAGTTTAGTGAAAATGTCAATTTTGCTATTCTGACTTTGCCGGTTTTCACGAAAAATGTTAACTATAATAATTTATTTTAACTAAATCTGACTATTTCTAATCGCGATTAAAAAGGTGTGGAATAAAACTAGTGGTCATGAACAAAAATTCACATCAACGCCGCGCCTTCACGTGCAATACTGTATTTTTTTTTCTTTTGCATATTTCTCGAAAATGGCGTGTCCTATCGCAAAAATAATGAAAGTTTCGACCCCCTTTGAAACTCGCACACATATAAATCTCAACACGTGGGCAATATTTTTTTTTATTTTTCAAACCAAAAATGAAAAATTCCATATAAAACACGTCCAAGCTGCCCCCTTGCGCGCGCCTTCGTCTCTCAACAAGTTCATTACGTAGCGCACACAAGTACCACGATGCGAAGCCAAAAGAAAAAAATACCACGTTAAGTCACAACTGTCAAATTTGATTTTAGTCCTGTCAAAATAAGTTTTAAATTTAGAGATTATTTCTTGCAGAATAGCGTAACAATTCTCATAGCTAAAAGTAAGGAATTCTAGAGATAGTTCGGTGTACAACAGAATCGGCACCAGTGTCGGGTTATTTGTCTATTAAAATAAGATATATTAATATGACTTTCATGAAATAGTCATTCAATGGAATTATAGGTATGAAACTAGCTTTTGCCGCGATTTCGTTCGCGTGCAATTTTGACCCCCGCCCCATCTAACGGCCGCGCCATAACTACACTTAGAGTTCTGTCCAATTTTGTTTAATTTTGTTCGGCTCCAGGTCGTAGCGTGCGAATATTCCCAGTCGCCCCCGCGGGGATTGCCACCGGAGGCAAATGGGAATAAAAATTCCCAGTCGCCACCGGTGGTGACTGGGAACTCACTGCCCCCACTTCAGTTTCGCTGTACATTGATTTCTCCATCGTAGAGAATAAAACGATGAGGCAACTTATCCTAAAACTGCCTCTAATCTCTAAAAAAAAGACAGAATGCATTGAAATATTTTTTATTTTGATTTCGATATGAATAAACTTGTTAAAATTAAACATTTGAACTGATATTTTGTATCACAGATAATCAGACTCCTAAAGACAGTAATTAAATTAAGAATCTATACTTATAATAAAACTGTAGAGAGGTCAATTCTGTCTGTCTGTATGTGCACGCATGGGTCAAAAAATACTGAAGGGATTTTAACCAAACTTGGTACGATTGTAGTCCATACTCCTGGGCAGGTTATAGGCTATATAACATAACGCTAAGACACATAGAAGCTGAGCAATGACGATATATTTGCACCCTCTGGGTATGTGTCAGGTAGAAAACGCTTTATGACAACGACGTACCAGGTTATCATAACTTTGCAGGAGCTTACCAAACAAAGGAGTGTCAGCTAGATAACGCTTTTTTACCTTTGAAGTACCAGGTTATCATAACTTGGTAGGAGCTAACCAAACATATGAGTGTCACCTAGAAAACGCTTACCAGACCACCAACGCGTACCAGGTTTTCAAACTTAGTAGGGTTATTACAACGTTTATTGAACCTGAGGCGATACGAAGTTCGCTGGGTCAGCTAGTTAATTAATAAGGAACATTTTTGGATGATGTTTTACACCTTGGGTCCGAAAGACCCAAATATATTACGGAACCCTATTTTTTCTAAAATAAAATATAGCCTATGTTACTCGCAGATAATGTAGCTTTCAAATGGTGTAAGAATTTTTAAAATCGGTCCAGTAGTTTTTGAGTTTTTCCATTACAAACAAACAAACAAAAATACAAATTTTTTCCTCTTTATAATATTAGTGTAGATAAGAGGCAGGTTTAGGATAAGTTGCCTCATCCTTTTATTCTCTACGATGCCGCGATGGAGTAAGCAATGTACAGCGAAACTGAAGTGGGGGCAATGAGTTCCCAGTCACCACCGGTGGCGACTGGGAACTTTTATTCCCATTTGCCTCCGGTGGTAATCCCCGCGGGGGCGACTGGGAATATTCGGTAGCGTGATGTTAAATATTTATTTCCTCAAGAATTGAGCGATCAAATGCAAAAATATTTTTTCAAATCCTACTGGTATTTCCAGAGATCTCGATCTCGGTAAAATAAGTGCAGATTCAGATTAGAGGTTTGCTGAGTATTGATTATTTTAATTATTGTAATTCTGTAAATACACACGTGTTGCGGTTGCGAATCATTTTTTAATAAACATACATACCTTGCAGTTATCTACAAATTGCAAAAAAAACTTAGGTACAATTATTTAGAATGTGACAAATTTATCAAACGCGCGTGATTAGACCCATTTAACAAATCACAACAGTCTACAAAAAAAAAATCACATCAATTTTCGAAACTGACAAGGGCCACGCCGCATCACTGCGGTGCGACATCGCACCGTAGATATCTACGACGTCGCACAGCGTGTCGTGGCATTTTGCCGCACGTTAACGCACGGCACGAGGTGTCCAAGCTTGGAATAAACAGGATCCGAGCGATGACTGATTACGATGGCAACTATCTGATCTCCTTAACTCGGGAAAGTCCCGTTCTTTGGAATAAAACAATAGCAAAGTTTAAAGATAATTCTGATTTCAACTTTTCTTTAAAAATATTCTTACTCGTATGATAAATAAAATATGTTATCATTCATTTCTTTCATCTTAAAGTTAATCCCAGCATCTCCGAACTTCAACAGGTTTTCTAAATATATAAGTACCTAATTCCTTTGTTTATGACGAGAGAACAGGTTTAATAATTCTTCATAACTTGCTTTATTTATTCATAAGTAATCGACAATTTTCAAAGCCGCATGTTCTTTTTAAGAAATGCCCAAAGTTTGTAATAGGTACTTAAAAGTTCGTTTTGAAATGAATCCCAGATACTAATATGACATTTCAAGTCTTTGTGTTTCCTTTTTAGGGATCCTTACCAAAATGGTAAAAATGAACCCTCATGATGAGACTCAGTCTGTCTGTTCATCTGTCTGTCACAGCTGGATATCTCAAGAACTACTAATTCTATCAACTTTGTAGAATTAGTAGTTCTAGACGTTTGCCCAACTATTTTGCAAATAAGAAAATTCCGAACAGGGTCTGAACGTATGTCTTAAAAAATCGAAGAGGGGCTACTAGGGCATGTGGGGTATCATAATTATGAAAGAGCGTTATTTGCGAAAAAAATACTGCCCCCTCCCCCCCCCCCCCACTTATCTCGGAAGTTTACATGGAGAAAAGACTGAAATTCTTCTGTGATAGAAGTTTATATGAATAATACAGGAAGAAATAAAAGGATGTTAAAACGATACCAGTTTTCAGAAATCATCAACAAAAAAAAACCATTCGTTCCAGTACCGGGTACGAGATGGCGCTGCCCTAAAACTGGAGTACATGCAGTAATATGATACTATAAAATATGGTATATATTATGGTGACCTTGTGAGGCCGCAGGAATCCGCTGGATGCGGGAAGCACAAAACCGGTCGAAGTGGCAGAGCTTGAGGGAGGCCTAAGTTCAGCAGTGGACGTCTCGGCTTCGGCTGAAATGATGATGAGGATATATGAGGCACGGAACCCTTGGTGCGCGAGTCTGACTCGCTCTTGACGGTTTTTTTTTTACTAAAGGAATTTGATATGAATTTGACATTACATCTGTCAAATTAGTATCCGGGTTTAAAAAAATAACTATAATGCTACTACCAGTAGGTATTTTCTTTTCTATTTTTCTTGGTCAAGCAGATATATGACACGTGTAGTGCCGGGTGCTGTCTTTGTCTCACTAAAACTGAGCGCTTTCGCCAACGCTGCCAGTTATGCTATGAAATTTTTGCGTTGTCTCACCGCATCGTATTATAATGCGACGTCGTTTTTACGACGGGTCGGCGCAACGCTGTGGTGTGACCCTAGTGTGCAAGTCTAACTCACATTTGTAGGGCTGCCAGATTACGATCTTTCTTATACGTAATTGGATACAAAATATGTATAATCGGACGGTGTACTGTATCCTTAATTATTCCGTATAGTTGGATATAAAAATGGCGATATGAAATGAGACGTTACATTTTAAGTTGGCTGCTGTGTATAAATTCTTAAGATAAATCGGTTTTTCATCACGCATCTGTGAAATGAAACGTAATATAAAAAATATCGATTTATATAATGGTTATGTATAATGCGATCTGATTTCGTATAATTACAGATACAAAACCGTACAGCCGATTTTTTTTTACTAGCAGCCCTGCACATTTAGCAGGTTTTTTAATCTAATGAATACTCTAATTATTACGATCACAACAATAGGATAACTAAAAAAAAAACAACCGACTTCCTTCAAAAAAACACTACAAAGTCAAAAATAACTTTAATTTCGAAAGTCGGTGTCTTAGGCTCTGTATTTAAGGTTTTTGCCACCGACTTCCGAAATTAAAGTTATTTTTGACTTTGTAGTGTTACAAAAAAAAACAACCGACTTCCTTAAAAAAAAATTTAAGGAAGTCGGTTGTTTTTTTTATTGTAAAAAGTTTTTATTTTTTAACTTTTTAGTTGTGGTAGATACTCCGCACTAATCTAATCGCGTTATTCCTTCATTTGTCGCGCAAATACCTACTTAATGCAAATTTAAGACTTATATGGTTTTCACATGGACTCCATTGTCCGAATGGAACCAATTAAAATGGGACCATTCGGGAAGCACCAGCTTTCAAATAAAAAAAGAATCATCAAAATCGGTTCACCCAGTCAAAAGATATGAGGTATCAAACATAAAAAAAAATAAAAAATACAGTCGAATTGATAACCTCCTCCTTTTTTTGAAGTCGATTAAATAGACTTATATTTACTCAGTCGTCCTCGCGCCTCTCGCTATTTATTCATCAAAACGTACAATCGGTCAGACGTTGAAAGCTCCTTAATTCGTAAAGCAGTAAGGTTTCTAGTCGTTGTTGAGATGATCCTGACGTGCAATTTATTGTATCAAACCAAATTACGCACGGCGACAAATCAAGCTATACATTTCCAGTATAAGCTGACTTCCCATTGTGCGAACGGTCTATACAATGCGAGGTCAGCTAAAACTGGAAATGTATAGCTCGATATGTAGCCGTGTGTACAGACGCCAGCAGGTCAAGCCACCCCAATCTGTCAAATTTTACCAATCGAAAATTAACCTTCCACTATTGTGATATAAGGTTGAAATTCTATTAAAGAAATTTGACAGATTGTGGTAAGTTGATGTGCTGGCGTCTGTACATACATCACGTCGTTTGTGCAAATGTGCTCACGCGAATGACCGTTCCAGCATTTATGATTATTCAGGAAAGAAGGATGAGGTTTTCAACGGGAATCACTACCTATAGTGGCATTTGTAGTTTGCAAATGTTAATTAATACTTTATCAAGTTGCCAGTTGTAAGGCAAGCCTCTTTGTTACTTCACGCTTGGGTAAATCCAGCATAACATTTATTATAAAATTAAAGCTACTTAAAATTCGATCAGATTTCCTTACCACATGAAAAGGACACGGCCAAGTCTTTTAGTGTGACGTCGGTAACACACAAAGAGCGGCGTTTCAAACCACACGTGGCATGCTTGTATTCTTAAGGTTAACATTACTCAGCACCACTGCTCGAGAACAATTGATAAATGGACTTACTAATCGCAGGGCCAACATTGCGATTAAGATCGCCAAACTTCAAATTCGCCAGAAGAATCTCGCCTTCTTTCCTATCACATTTAACATAAGCATGTATCAGAGAATGCGGTGTTGGGTACTTTTTAGTTATCGCCAAAGCTTTTTCTACAGACATTCCTTTAAGTTGAAGAAGTAACTTAATAAAGGTATCTGTTACTGTGAGTGGCTTGCTCTTGGCAGATGTTTTGTTAAAGTAGTCAAATGTCATCAGCATTCCGTCTTGGGGATCGGCATTGTAGCCTCGCAAATGTTTGTCCTGAAAAAACGGGATGAAATGGTGCAATTACTTTTTTAAACTGTCTGCCATACCAACAGCTATTGTGTATGAAAGTGCTAAACATAAATGATATGATGGATGATTCCTATACCTTATATCTGATAGTCAATCTTTTAGTTAACATAGCCAAAAATCTTGCAGAATTTGTAAGAGAATCTGTCACATGAACTTTAAATCCATCTTGGACTCTTATATTGGCTATCGCTTGCATCAGATTCTGTATAGGCAGACCCACATGCTTGTTCTTTCCATAATTTTCCACCATGTAAATAATATTCTCAATTCCACATTTACGCAGTCTGAATTTCTGCTCATGGTATCGCCCATCTTTGATACTGGCACCAAGATCATCCATTCTCTTCCGTTCTATGATGAAAGGTAGAACCAGTTCCTGGTCTTGGTTGACTTTATGTTTGGCTATCCATGTAAAGTCACCAACTTTCAGGCTCCTGTACTCGTGCTTCAAGTCTGGATACTTATTGAACTGAGCTACTGTGGGATCATTCTTTTTTCTAAGCCTGTGAAAATGGTATCAAATCAATAATGTATAATTGAGTGCAGCGGTGGCCCGGTAGTAATGGCCCCGATTTACAAATTGCAAGTAAATAATTTCATCGCCACTGCTCTCAAAACAGTGAATGAAAACATTTTGAGGAAACTGGCATGTTCTAGAACTCAAAAACGCATGACATGTACCAACCCGCACTGGGCCCATGTGGTGGATTATGATCCACTTCCTCTCAGGAGGCCTGAGAGAGGAGGGGAGGCCTGTATCCCAGCAGTGGGAATGTTATAGACTGATTATGAATGTATTATTATTAGACCATTCAGTCTGCGGCTTTTGTTTCAATAACCCAACAATGCTTATTTAAGTTTTTAGAGATTTAGTATTATCTAAAATCTGAATTCAAGTACTATAGCTATGAGCTAAGTTTACAGAGAAGTCTTACACCTAAAACACTATTTATGACCAGCCTTTAAGAAAAATCAGAGCTATCTGACACAATCAAAACATAAATAAAATCCCTAATAAATAAATTCCACATTTAAAAATAGAAGCACAGTATTTGTTTATATGTGATAAAAGTTCAATACGGTGCGAATGCACTCATTAAGATAAAAAGACACAGGACACATACCCGCCAGTTTCATTTTTATCAATCAGTAATATTATATCAAATGTGCCAGCTGCCATTTCAATAACATTTTCTGCATCTATGTTTCCAGATGCAGATAGAATTTCATCATCAACAAGAACAAAGTCAGCATTTGGTTGTACAGTAGCATTACTAAGTGATGGCAAGTCCGTAAAAATTATATCATTCATGGTAGGTCTACTTTTTGCATCTTCTAAAATCTCTCTAGCCAATTCTTTGCCTTCTTCAGTCAATGTGTATTCAGCCTTTTTTCTTTTGTTACTTGTCACTAATCCCTTTTTCTGCAGTGTCGACATACTAGCCCAACCATTATAATATGAATCATATTTACGTTGCACTAATGATTCTTCTGCATGTTTCTGGGCTTTATCGATCAACTCATTTTTGGTCAGTGCACATTTATTTGGATTTTCTAAACTCTGTTCAAATAGCGCAACTAGTATAGCATAACCTCCAGATCTGTGAGCAGGCTTATACTTTCCTCCTTTTTTAGCCTTTACCGTGCCTTTGTCAGTATTTTTAGTACTGACAGATGGTGTAGGACCTGAATCTTGAACATTGTGAACTTCAATATTTTGTAAATAAACATAACATTCAGTATTTAGTTTTGATGAAGGTTCTGCTACCTTAGTATAATCAACACCTATGTATCCGTCCAAACTGAGACCATCCCTACTGTTTTCTTTGATATCCTCCCTGAAAGATAATGGTGTTGTTTTTGGTATAGATATGTCAGAACCAGTTACTATTAACTCATCGCGTCTTGATTCACATTCTTTTGATAAAACATCATTATTACTGTTCTGACTTAACAACTTATCGAGATACGCACACAACCTTCTATCAAACCCTTTGAGTATTATACATTCGGCTCCTGATTTTAACGGCAAAGGGTATTTCATCAGAGATTCCAATGCCTCCTTAAGTATATCTTCAAGATTGCTTTTGGTTGATCTAGCATCCGCATACATTGTTGCTATCCAGTCTTCAAAAATAGGATTTGGTCTAATCCGTTTACAGGTTACTTTGTTATTCATCTTGGAAGTTCACTATAAATCTAGTTAATGTATTTAACACGATGTACTAATGGACTCGCTACGCAAAGTATGGTCAGTGGGTAGCCTTGATATAGCGAAAATATATGTAGCCTTGTATGTATTCATTTTATTGGTCTTTTTTTTTAAAGAATTGAAATTAATATTCGAAATAAAAGTCATTATTCAAAATTTCAACAAAACAAACAAATTTATATTTGACCTCTTGACATTTAACCCATAGACTAGATATAACAGACAAATCTAGACACGCGGCAGCGTGTCAAGCCAAGTTCAAGTAACAGAACTGGCCAGCAGCACCGTGTGTAATATTACACGAACCATTTGGAGCCACTTTTGACCCCCTCATAACTCAAAAACTGTTTCACATAAACGTGTCAAATTTGGCTCATATATTGAGACTTGTGAGATACATATGTGTTCCAAATTTCATAAACACTTCTTAAACGGTCATTTAGATATTAACGTCCAAAAATCGTCATTTTTATCACTGACCTATAGATCAAAACTCTAACTCATTTCCAGATGATCTAGAAAGTTCAAATTTGGCATGCAGATGGGTAATTATGTGAATACCAAGGAATAAATCAGAAACTGGTAAATTTTTATCATTTTATTATAATTTTTCACTTAATTGATTCTATTAGGAACACTTATTACAAAAACCATTTGGTATTAATTTTGTTATAAATAAGTACCTACTAATAATTAATGTACAAAAACTAATGATATCCCATCAAAAACATAAATGTGAAATGAGAGCCAAGTTCAATATATGCCTTGGTTGTTGACTTCAACGACAAAATAAGTGAGATTTAAATGGGTGCCAAGTGCAATGGTCAGTCCTGAAATTTATTTGTACATAAAATATCATTTCTTCATATAACTTAGGATAATTTATTGTAGCCTAAGGTCTGAATTGGCTAGTTTTCGTGTACAAATTATATGTCGAATCATGTCGGTTCTTATTTTATTATTCCGAAAATTTGGCTTGCTGGTAGAAACTAGCCATCGAACATAATAATTCGTATATGAAAACTAGCCAAGTCAGACCTTAGGCTACAATATATTATCCTAAGTTACAAGAAGAAATGATATTTTATGCAGTTACAAATAAATTTCAGGACTGACCATTGCACTTGGCACCCATTTAGATCTCACTTCTTTTGTCGTTGAAGTCAACAACCAAGGCATATATTGAACTTGGCTCTCATTTCACATTTATGTTTTTGATGGGATAGTGTTTATAATCGACTAAATAGTATATGCGAAACGTTATCGTGTCGTAGCTTAGAGTAGAGCATTTAACCTATGTCGTAGGATTTTATTCCTATTTACCTTTTTGATAATCTTTTAAGATTAAGAAGTTTTTACACACGTGAGGGGGAGGAGTCCATGGACTATTATTTAAAAAAAAATACATTCCCTGCTACACCGCCATCAGGTAAAAAGTGGGCCCATTTTTAACTGATGGTGGTGATGGTGAAGCAAGGAATTTAGTTTTCACACACAGACACAGGAGTGTAAGGGGGAGCACACAACAACCGGTCTCCCCAAATGTCAACCTCACTTGCACGCAGTACACCCTGCCACTGACAGACGAGGAGCTGGCGACCAACTGATGGCGGTATAACCATCCAGATAGCCAACCTAAATTCTCCAGAGCGATGATGGGCAGCAGCGTCATCGCTGCGAAAGGATTGGCTCTGCGGTCACCAACCCACTTGCCCAGCGTGGTGACTATGGGCATTAAACCTCAACATGTTGAAAGTGCCAAAACAACGGCCCCCAGTTCCCGGTGGTCCTGATATTCCTGATCAAGGTAGCAGTCACGGTAACGGCGGGACGGGGGGTGCAAAGAATCCCCGGGTTACGGCAGGCTACCAACGACGACTACATCTGGCTACGAACAATGGACGTTCGATGAGGCTGGACCATCACCTTGCCGAACTTGAGGTAGAGTTAGGTCGCATTAACTGGCACATAGTGGGGCTATCGGAAGTCCGAAGACAGGGGGAGGATACAATAACCTTGGAGTCAGGCCACCTATTCTACTTTCGCGAAGGTGATCAGCTCTCCCAAGGCGGTGTCGGCTTTCTAGTCAACAAGGAACTCATCAGCAGCGTTGTGGAAATCAGTAGTGTGTCGACACGGGTAGCGTACCTTGTACTGAAACTTACTGACAGGTACTACCTGAAAGTGATACAGGTATATGCGCCGACTTCAACATACTCCGACGAGACAGCCGAGGCCATGTACGAAGATATTGCCAAGGCAATACACAGTACAACAAAGGCCCACTATAACGTTGTTATGGGGGACTTTAATGCCAAAGTGGGAGTACAAGAACGCGGCGAATCGAAAGTCGGACCATTCGGTTTGGGGTGAAGAAATCACAGGGGGCAAATGCTGGTCAACTTCCTAGAGTCGCAGGGGCTCTTTATGATGAACTCATACTTTCAAAAGAAACCCCAGAGGAAGTGGACCTGGCAGAGCCCTGATAACGTGACGAGGAACGAGATAGACTTCATCATGACGGATAAAAAGCATATATTTAGAGATGTCTCCGTGATCAGCAGGTTTAAAACCGGAAGCGATCACAGACTTGTACGAGGCACTCTAAATATAAATTTTCGTGCTGAGAGAAACCGCGTGATGAGGCCTACCCTCCGACCTACGCAGCTCCAAGCCGCTTTGGGATCCGAAAAGTTCCAACTGGAACTTCAAAATCGATTCGCACTGCTGGAAACCACAGGCACTGTTGACGAGAAAGCCGATGAGGTGGTCAGAGCGCTATGCGACGTATCCCGCAAACTTTTCCTGTCGCGGCGGAAAAGTAAGGTGTCAAAACTTTCTTTGGAAACTCTCGGACTTATGAAGGAAAGACGAGAGTTGCCATCCACGCAGCTGTCTTCGTCAGATAAAAGGACCTTAAACCTAAAAATTAGAAAGCTGACACGACGACACCTTCGGTGCTCCAACACCCGTGACATCAAGGTTGCGATTGAGCATAACCGAGGGTCGAAAGTGTTCGCTCGGCAATTAGGGAGGTCCCATCTGACGAAACTAAGAACTGCGGATGGCAGAATCGTGACTTCAAAGTCCGAGATACTCGAGGAAGTTGAGAATTCTACGGGCACCTTTACTCAACGCGGACGGTGAAACCAGCGGGACATAGTGAAGATGACCATCGAGCCGAACTAACGCGCCACTACACGGAGGACATCCCGGATGTTGACCAGTGCGAGATTAGGGTGGCTCTCGAGCAGCTTAAGAACAATAAGGCACCTGGGGATGACGGAATAACGACAGAGCTCCTTAAAGCGGGAGGGGCACCAGTCCTGAGAGAGCTCGAAAGTCTCTTCACCTCCGTGATTCTAGAGGGTACAACACCTGAAGCGTGGAGCAGGGGTGTGGTGGTTCTGTACTTCAAAAAAGGTGACAAAACCTTGCTGAAGAATTATAGACCCATCTCACTCCTGAGCCACCTGTACAAGCTGTTTTCGAGGGTCGTCACGAACCGTCTCGCCAGGAGACTTGACGAGTTCCAGCCACCAGAACAAGCCGGTTTTCGAAAAGGCTTCAGCACCGTAGACCACATCCATACTGTTCTGCAAATTGTACAGAAGACCGAGGAGTACAATCAGCCGCTGTGTATGGCATTTGTGGATTACGAGAAAGCCTTCGACTCCATCGAAATTTGGGCAGTTCTGGCCTCTCTGCAACGATGTCGAATTGACTGGAGATACATCGAGGTGATGAGGTGCTTGTATGACGCTGCAACGATGACTGTCCAGATCCAGGATACGAAAACCAGCCCAATCCAACTACTCAGGGGGGTGAGACAGGGGGATGTGATATCCCCGAAACTGTTCACCAATGCGCTGGAGGACGTATTTAAGACGCTGGACTGGACTGGACGGGGAATCAGTGTGAACGGCGAGTACATCTGACACCTTCGTTTTGCCGACGACGTCGTCATAATGGCAGAGACGCTGGAACAGTTAGACCAGATGCTGCATAGCCTAAATGGAGCTTCACGGCAGGTAGGTCTCGGCATGAACTTGGACAAGACGAAAGTCATGTACAATTCGCATGTCTTGCCGAGTCCAATCCGCATCGAAGGGTCGCTTCTCGAGGTTGTGAAGGAATATGTCTACCTTGGGCAAGTCATACAGCTTGATAGACACAACTTCGAGAAAGAAGCCGACAGGAGGATCCAGTTGGGTTGGGTAGCGTTTGGACAACTTCGTCAAGTCTTCTCGTCGCCGATACCGCAATGTTTGAAGACCAAGGTCTTCAACCAGTGCGTCCTGCCCGTCATGACATACGCTGCCGAAACGTGGACACTGACGGTTGGGCTGGTCCACAAATTTAAGGTCGCCCAGCGTGCTATGGAGCGGGCTATGCTCGGATTTTCTTTGATGGATAAGATCAGAAACGAAGTTATCCGAAAAATAACCGGAGTTACCGACATAGCTTGCAGGGTAAGCAGGCTGAAGTGGCAGTGGGCTGGCCATGTTTGTTGAAGGACCGATGGCCGATGGAGCAGACGAGTCCTGGAGTGGAGACCGCGTATCGGCAAGCGTAGTGTGGGACGTCCCCAAGCTAGATGGAACGACGACCTCAAAAAGGTGGCTGGGACAGACTGGATGCGGAAGGCGGAGGATAGGGTGTTGTGGCGCAGCATGGGAGAGGCCTATGTCCAGCAGTGGACTGCGATAGGCTGATTTGATTTGACACAGACACACACATTTTACAGTTTCTCCATAAGTACGTCAGTTTTTTTTAAATGACATCTTGCAGTCAACCTATGACGCTGTCGGCTGCATATCCGGACTTGCAACTACGTCAGTCTGAGTCATCTGAGTTTTTAACCGACTTCAAAAAGGAGGAGGTTATATACTTTACAGCCGTAGGAAAAGGTGGAAATAAATGTGGTCTGTAAAGTCAAACTTACAGACTCGTTGACGATTTAAAGTGCGATACTAGAGAAATTCAAGTATGGTTTTGTTGTGTGATTGCCCAAGGTTTTATTTAGGTTTTCTGATAAAACTGTCGGCAACACTCAACATTAGAGATGGGTCGTACTAGGTAAATTTTGTACTAGGTGCACCTAGTCCAAGTCCGTACAAATATTAGATCCAAATACCTATTCCACCTAGTCCACCTAGTCCATAATACGCATACTTTATAGATGCTTAGTGTTTGCGTACCTTCGATACGTGTAGATACGTACGTCATGCCAGGGTCGCAAGATTGTTCGAAAGAGATACCGTGACCCTGGCACATGGGCAACTGAAGGAATACGGGTGGGTTTTAGTCAGTAAAATCTGACATGCCCTCCCGCTCCGCCCAGAGCGGGAGAAGTCATTTGATGATTTCCCATCCAAAAAAAAGCAGTAATAAATTGTACCTTCATAATTTACGCAGGTTTAGAACTATCAATGTAAAATTAATCCATGTTGGCCTTTGTCCGTAAAATGATCACAAGCGACAATACTTTTTTTTTGGGAGCCATTTTTAAAACAATAAACACATTAATTAATGTCACAATAAAAAATAAATCTAAGTTCTTCATGATTTATCAAAATTTCGTTACGAAAACCGATCGCTAAATAACGTTTTTAAAAACGTTTTTGCGACGTCGTGTGTAGGTACTAAAACGTCAAGCGAGATCACATTCGCATCTGTCCGTACTTGGTACTAGACTGCATCATCCTAGTCTTCATTCAGGATCGAATATTGTCAAAGTACCTATTCTATAAAAGCCGCCTATTCCGGACTAGTCTCGAGTCTCGGGACTAGTCCGACAGACATGGATGGAAGGACTGCGGAATAGTGTGGTTAAAAAAGGACAGTATATTCTAGCACAATACAGTGTGTGTCATGTTCATTGAAATAAGGTTCAAATTCAAATGACAGGCACATGTTTGATTTATGTAAACACTAGTGCGCATCGCGTTACTTTAATGCATTTTGGATTAGGGTTCAAATGAGGGTTAGCGACGATTTTAGTTAAATATGTAGAATTACAGTCATACCTAAACCAATTATTTCAGTGAAATAATTATTAAAATTGGACCAAAAATGACGAAGTTAGAGTGGTTTTAATTTTGCATTTTCAAAAACGCTCGCCAATACGCACAATTCGTTGATGACGTCATCTTCCACGTTCGCGTCCGCAGCACCGCCGCACACGTTCTTTCTGCCTTTAGTTAAGTGACTCGCAGTACATTTAAACGAATAATGTCTTCTTAAAATATTGTATCGTGCCACGATGCGAAAATACAAGTGTTGCTACACCTGAAAAATTGTTATTTTGTGTCCCAGAAGACCCAAAAAATAGAAAGGAGTGGTGTACTTTCATGAGGAGCGACGCCCCATGTCCCCTTAACTAAAAGTACTTTATACTGCATTTCAATTTCAAATTTGTCCGGAAAGATATTGGTGCCGATTCTGTTGTCACAAAATTCTCTAAACTAAACTAAAAATAACTAAAATTTGGCTTATTCCTGTCAAACGATTTGCTATTCTGAGTTTGCCGGTTTTCACCAAAAATTTTGACTTTAATAATTTATTTTAACTAAATCTGGACTATTTTTAATCGCGATTAAAAAGGTGTGGAATAGAACTAGTGGCCACATTAACGAACACCTCGCCTTCACGTGCAAAAACAGTACTGTATTTTTGTTTTCCTTTTCTTTTGCTTATATCTCGAAAATGGCGTTTCCTATCGCAAAAATAATAAAATTTGCGACCCCCTTTACAACCCACTCACAGATAAATTTCAACACGTGGGTAATATTTTTTTTTTCAAACAAAAAGTGATAAATTCCATATAAAACACGTCCATTGCGCGCGCCTCGCGCCTCGCCTTCACGTGCCTCGCCTTCATGTGCAAAAACGGGGACAACTCCGCAAATAACAAAGCAGTGCGGCGCGTGGCGGGCGATCGAGACTCGTGATGTCATCAGCAGTTTCGCGCGCGCGGCGTGCGTTTTAAAACTCCCTTTTTTTAAAGTTTAACTTCGTAATTTCTCGATGGATTTGAGTGATTAAAAAAGAAATGAACTCAGATATTGTACGCTACCAGACTAGACCTCACAATACGATTTCAAATGCGCAGTGGAAGTGTGATAATCGTGGGGCTCTAGAGACAAGAGTGGCGAGCGAAACTAGTCCGCCGTACGCGGAGCAGACAATCAAATCAAACAATTCAAGTGAAGACGCAATACAATTAACAAATGACTCACCTCATGGTTGAAGGAAACTGCTTCTGGTTTCTGGTTCTACCTGGATTTATGTATGTAAGTGAGTGTATATTGTATTGTGTTGTGACATTGTAAGTATTCTTCAGGTTACAATCCGCTGCAAAAAGGCTGGAGACAATCACAGCATGCGGTCTTCAAACACTTAACCTTCAAACTAACACAGGTATTTCCAACAAACAAAACCCGTGTTATGTCTTCAAATTGGGGTTAGTTGGAATCAATACGATTGGGTCATGACAGATTGTCCACAAAACGAACGGGTGGTAAGGGATTACTTTACAAAAGATCGCGAGATTCAAGCGGCGACATGCTTTTCTTGTTAAGCATCAAATTCAAGAACTTCAGTTTTAACAAATGTAACCCGTATTATTACGTCAAACTGGGGTTATTAACACTCAAAGCAACTGGATCACGACTAATTGTCACAAGCGGATCGATTTAAAAGGATTAATTTCAACAAAAGCGTCGCGGGGGTTCCAAAACGCGACGGACCTCTTTTAGCGCCAAACCAAGAGACCTGTCAAGTGTCAAAATCAAACTGTCAAGTCAGATGTCATTCCGTTCGATGGCGCGTTCCGAAAGCGCATAGAGTAACTAATCCAACGGTCTTAAACAGATATTTATATTGTATTCGATGTATTATTCAAAATTGCTATATCCTTTTGTTGAATTGTTCCTCATTCAAGTGACTGACACACGAATGATTTTGGCAAACCTGAATGAGCTATGACTATGCTGCTATCTCGCTTCGCCGCGTAGTCGGTACGTCGGCGTCGACTCGCGCGGACCGCGGCGCGGGTGCTGTGTACTGCTTACGCACAGTGAGACTAGGTGGATCAAGTATTTTAAAAGTTGGAATAGGTGCAACCTAGTCTCGTTAAATACCTGATCCCTGTACCTGTTATAGTTTATACGCCTCATCTCTACTCAACATTAGTTATCTCTGGTTATCTTTATGTAGTCTGTGAACACCGCCATAACTATTTAAGTTTGTGCAGCGTTGTGTATTCTTGATTATATTAAAAATAAAGTTATTTTAAGTTTTGTGATGTAGTGCGTTGTGTAAAAAAAGCAGTAAAATGTCGCTCGAAATCCCGCTGATGAGCACCGATGAGGTGACTGTGTAGTTAATACGAAGTTACGATTAACTTTATCGTTTAAAGTGTCAGTGTCGTAATCTTATTTTATATTTGTTTATTTAGGTGATTGAATTAGATCCAGACCAGTTACCCTCTGGAGATGAAGTGCTGAGTATATTACAGCAGGAAAGATCTCAACTTAGCGTCTGGATCAATGTTGGTGTAAGTAAACTTAACCTCAAAAATTATTGTTTGTGTTAATAACACGTAGCCCATAAAATTGTTACATACCACAATCGGCGAATAACATTAAGAATTGGGGTTTGTAAAAATCACTAACCACAGCGGACTTTTAGTTTTGAGACTGAATTAATACATTCTGGTTTTTGAGGTATTCTGTATTGGAGTTGATCTTTTTGATTGATAAAAATAATGTTATTGGTTCGATATCGTGACGTTTTGCTATTCTAAAAACTTGGTTAAAGAAAAATTTGTTGGATTAAATAACTTTGTAATATTTGATGACTTCAGAAACTATGTCCTGTTTCAAATTCATAAAAAAAAAGAATTTTGCGCCCCTCAACCCATAACACTAAACTTTTAGGAACAGTAACATCACAATAGAGTGTAATTTAACTTTTGTATGTTCTATGTTAGTAGAGTTTGGTTTCCGCACTTTCCTTTAAGTGGACCATTGTGCATGGGCCACGGCAGTCGTCTGTGCTTATTCAAAACAGCCCACCTCTCTTCAGAAATTGATCTTATGTCCTGGTCTGTTGAGAACATCCGTTTAAGATCTGGGTGTCCCGAGGGTTTCTGTCCTAATCATGGTGACACATGCACATTCATAAAGTACATGTGCAACAGTTTCCTACTAGTTATATATTCATTAGAGCAAGCACACGGACACAACACAACATGAGTTCATTTATGCATTATAAAATCTTTTGCTCATGCACGGCCATACACTGCCAGAGTCATGGCAAACACACTTGCTGCAACTAAAGTGTAAACTCCATGATTTAACAACAAACTCGCTCGCTCTGGTTGGCTTAGCATGTTTTCCATACAATGATACACTCTATACTGGCTACAAGTGACTTTTGTCCCTTTTTTGTATTGACCATTTAACAAATCATCAATGTAACAACGGAATGGTACATCACGCTTGTTCTTATCTGGCGCTGATTGACCTACCCCACTGGGTCCGATTCTTTAGCACTGTAGAGAAATAGTATATAAAATACGAAAAATTGACAAAAGTCACTTAGTACATTCAACCGGTTAAAGCAATACAAGCACTCTCAATAACAACAGTAATTATATAATAAAAAGTACTGTTTATTTTGGCAAAATTAGTAAAAACTGCACAGCTGTGTATGTTTTTTGTCACTTTATTATCCTAGTTCGCACTCTTTAATACACTTCGATGGTCCCTATTAACAATGTTGGTTCTGCAAAAAGACTACTGTTCAGTAGAGCAGTTCAAAGTTTGTTTTACTACTAAAACTGTTGCACGGACAATGTTAATACAACCAACAATATGATCTTTAATTCTGGCAAAATATCATGATTTATAAAAAAACATTACGTACGATAGATCTTTTTATTGTGACTCTATTTATGTAAAAAAGTGAATATTTGTAAAAATGCATAACCAACATTGTTAATAGGAACCATCAACTTGATTGTCAGCATCATACATACAGAACTTTCTAAGAAATTCTGTGCCAGGACGACCTATCTGAAGTGAGCCCCTACCAACTGGTTGGAGCAATAGCCCAAGTGCTTGAATGCCTGTTGAACTCATCCTTGGAGTGGAGATGTTGTCCACTATGCTTCTGTCACCTCTGAGTAGAAAACCACTTTGGGTAAACAGTGGACCTTCATGTAAAGCATACGTCCACACCAACTGCGTTATGTAATCCCTCCATGCTGTACATTTTAGAACGATGCTAGACCTCCGTATTAGAAACATGGTCCTGCCATTTAATTTTCAAGATGGATATCAAACACCTTAGGTAAAATGTGGCCATGTATTCTTATGTCTGATTTGTAGAGGCACCATAGCCTAATGCTTACCCTACAAAGATCACACCAGAAAGGTGGTGAGATAACTGGTCATGTTGGTTGTGGTGTGGGAAGAAAATGAACACAAATCCTATGCCCAGCATTCAGACAGAATAGGAAAAACTATCTATTTATGCTGTAAGATATAGTTCTTTCAGTTAACATTCTTGTTTTCCAGCTTGCATACTACAAACAAAAGAAGATCGATGACTTCCTCAAAATACTGGAGGCGTCCCGTACGGACGCCAACATTGACTATCGAGATTTTGAAAGAGACCAGATGCGAGCCCTCGATATGTTGGCCGCATACTATGTCCAGGAGGCCAACAAAGAAAAATCGAAAGACAAGAAGAAAGAATTGTTTACTAAAGCAACACTTCTTTACACTATGGCTGATAAAATCATCATGTATGATCAAGTGAGTAATTTTATTTCCACTTCTTGTTTGAGAAATAAAGGATACTTCTAAGTCATAAAATGAGCTTTAAAATATTAAAACAAAAAAAATACAATCGACACAGTACAACAGATACTATCTGATTGTTTATTAAACTTCTAGAACCATCTCCTTGGCCGCGCCTACTTCTGTCTCCTTGAAGGTGATAAAATGGAGCAAGCAGATGCCCAATTCAACTTCGTACTGAACCAGTCACCCAACAATGTTCCCTCATTGCTTGGCAAAGCCTGTATTGCATTCAACCGAAAGGATTATAGAGGTGCATTGGCTTTTTACAAAAAAGCCCTGAGAACCAATCCAGACAGCCCAGCAGCATTGCGCTTGGGAATGGGCCACTGTTTTATGAAGCTGAATAATCAAGAAAAGGCTAGGTAACAATTCAAGTTTGTAGTAATTAATTTTATATGAATTAGTATGACAATATTTTGTAACAGAAATAAAATTAACCTTGGTATTTTCGGCTTGTCTGAAGTTCTTTAACATAAATATATTTACAAGAGTTGTAAACATTAATATGCATCCATAATTATATTAGTTGGGATCCCGAATTGTGCAACCTTGCATATTATTGGAATAATAATCTAATAACATATTTCTTATTTTTCCATTGTTCCAAGGAAGGTTGATATCTCAGAAAAGCGATAAACGAAAATAATATGTTTTTTATAAGACATGTCATAAATTTTAAGTAAAAACTGAATGCTGCTTAACTTAAGGTTGTGTTCAGCTATGTATAATAATTACATTTTCGTTTTTTAAAGAATGGCATTCGAAAGAGCTCTACACCTAGACCCACAATGTGTTGGCGCGCTAGTCGGCTTGTCTATCCTCAAACTAAATCTTCAAGAAAATGAGTCAAACAAACTGGCTGTGATTATGTTATCAAAAGCATATGCCATCGACCCCAAGAATCCTATGGTCTTGAACCATTTGGCTAATCATTTCTTTTTCAAAAAGGTAAGTTCGTCAAGGTAGTTTGAATGCATTATTTTCACACTATTATCCCGTGTTTACACCAAAGTATAAAACATAATATTCTACATGTTGAGCCTACTGTTTTTTGTTTATTGTCTACACCCAATTGTTGTAAAGACTAGCTGTTGTATACAAAGCTTAATGAAACTTGCCGAAAACAAAACATGTCTACAACACATTTCTAAACAACGTAACACATTTCGATGTTCGGAGGAAGAACAAATGTAGCGCCATATGGCCAATTGTTCAGCAGAGCTGTTTTAAATTAAATCTTTGTTTGAAATTATTATAATATTTTTTTTTTAATATTTGTACTTTAAATGAAAACGCCAAAAAGTACTTCCGAATTGGCTTCTAATCTAGACACATCGTTAGAGAATAAAAAACCCATCGAACTATATAGAAAAATAACTTTCGACCAAAGTGGCGTTTCGTTTTTTTTATAATAATAATAATAAGTTTTTCCTTTCCACCGTCGATTTGTATGATACCATGTTTTATACACAACAGGTTTTTTTCAAGACTTGTTGAAAACAAGCATTGGATTACATTTACTGAACATGGAAGGCCATGACTAAGTAAACAACCTCCAGTTTCTGATACCTAGTTTATTCAATCTACGCTAGAATTGGTTGTTGATATTTTGATCAACCCTGTTGACATAAGCTTACGCTGCCAAATCCAAATCAGACACTTATGAACTTTAAAAAAAAAAAGAATTATATATTCAAAACTATAACTTATTAAAAAAATATCTGTCTCTTTCCTTTCAGGACTACAGCAAGGTCCAACATCTAGCTTTACACGCGTTCCACAACACTGAGAATGAAGCGATGCGCGCAGAAAGTTGTCACCACCTCGCGCGAGCGTTCCACGCTCAAGGCGACTGCGACCAGGCCTTCCAGTATTACTACCAAGCGACCCAGTTCGCGCCGCCTAACTTTGTGTTACCGCATTATGGGCTCGGCCAGATGTATATCTATAGAGGGGATACAGAGAATGTAAGTTGTATAAACATTTTATACCTGACTAGCACTTCAACCGATTCATATTTTGATCTTCGACCCGCCGCGTCGCGTTCCATCGCCCGCCTGCGCTATTCGTATTCACCTAGCATTATTTTCGTTTGAAAAGAAAGTAGTGAATAAATAATTGCTTAATAAAATATCTTTGTATAAATATTATACTTATTTTTCGTGTGGTTTTAGGCAGCCCAGTGCTTTGAAAAAGTACTAAAAGTCCAACCAGGCAACTATGAAACGATGAAGATCTTAGGTTCTCTATATGCCAACTCACCTTCACAGTCAAAGAGAGACATTGCTCGACAGCATCTAAAGAAGGTCACAGAACAATTTCCCGATGATGTGGAAGCGTGGATAGAGTTGGCTCAAATATTGGAACAAAATGATTTGCAGGTAACATATATAAATCGCGATTTATAACTCACAATAACAGAATTAGCTTACTTTTGGTCTCCAAGTTGGCCATCTATCTCCACCATTTATTTTCGCCGCAGGGATCTCTAAACGCCTACACCACTGCAATGAAAATTCTCAAAGAGCAAGTGAATGCAGATATACCGGCGGAAATACTAAACAATGTGGCAGCCCTGCATTATAGACTTGGAAACTTGAATGAAGCTAAGAATTATTTGGAAGAGGCACTTGAAAGGTACAATTAAATTAGGAAAAACACAAAACATTAGGTATAATATAGTACGTAAAGAAAGATAATGGGAACGAAAATAATGATTACGTTCGAAATTTGAACAAATCACATGATACGCTTTGTAAGCAGTTTGACAACAATATCTGGTGACTTCACTATTGTAATGACTTCCCTAACACCGTATCTAAACTCAACCTCTTTCACATCCATTTACAACAAATACAAACTAACCCTTAATATGAGTTAATATAGGTTTGTCCGTTATAGTCCTAAGGAGTCTATTAAAAATGATTGTACTCCTGTGAGAACCTGGGCTGGCGAACCTTTATACAGGTTACCATTTAACCTAGCTAAGACACCAGAATCAATTATGTTAATTGTTACTTTATTTGTAAAATTATATTCAATGTAACAGACGGTATCACAGTTTTTTAAACAAATAAAATGATTATATTTTCTTCTGTTTCGTTTCGGACTCGAACGGTGTTCTTATATCAAGAGACAGGTACCGATAGGTATAATACCATCTTCGGTTCTATTTTGCCACTGCATATTTATTTTTATTTTTTCTATGTTAGGACATACCCGTTTCAACAAAATTCCATTATTTTAAACTCTTTCAGAGAAAAATCGGACGCCGAAACATTGGACGCCCAATACTACAACTCTATAGCAGTGACCACCATGTATAATCTAGCGCGACTGAACGAAGCGTTATGCGTATACAACAAGGCAGAGAAACTGTACAAGGACATACTGAAGGAACATCCTAATTATATTGACTGTTACTTGAGGTAAGGAAATAACAACTGAGTAACTTTGTTTTGATTCTTTGTGTTACATCTATGGTGGCCCAGTGGTATTGGTCCCGAAGGGTTCGAACCCCCGCTCTCGAAACGGTGAAGAAAAACATCGTGAGGAAACTGGCATGTCTTAGAACCAAAAATTCGAAGACATGTGACAGCTACCAAAGTAGCAAATCTTGGGCCTGCGTGGTAGATTACAGCCAACTCCCTCTCGAAGAGAGAAGCACCCAATTATGGTAACCCCAGCAGTGGGAACATAATAGGCCGATTATGATGAATTTCGGTTTTGTATCCATACTATTTTTAATTAACACACTTTTATTAGGTCGACCTGTATGTAACTAACTATGTAATGGAATGTAAGGTAACTATTTTAACCATCTTCCAAGGATCGTAGCGTCATGAAAATTGGCAGCTGTATGTAGTTCTGATGACAATACAATAATATGGTACTGTCAAACTGATCTGATTATGGAGCCGAAAGATGAACTGGAACTGCATGATGGAACATCGTATCATAGCTGTGTTTAGACTTGTTAGAAAAGCCTTGTAATGAACTTTGACCACGATTAGGTTTCAAGGTCTGATGATGAAGCCAGAAGAAAGGCACTGGCATTCCATGATGGAATATCGTATCATAGCCGTGTTTGGACTTGTTACAAAGGTCTTGTAATGAACTTTGACCACGATTAAGTTTTTGGTTTTTACGTGCATTTATAAAAGCGTGTTTTTCTAGTGTTTTTTAAACAATAAATTTATTAATTAACACGCTTTTATTAGGTCGACCTATATGTAATGGAATCTAAGGTAACTATTTTAACCATCTTCCAAGGATCGTAGCGTCATGAAAATTGGCAGCTGTATGTAGTTCTGATGACAATACAATAATATGGTACTGTCAAACTGATCTGATTATGGAGCCGAAAGATGAACTGGAACTGCATGATGGAACATCGTATCATAGCTGTGTTTAGACTTGTTAGAAAAGCCTTGTAATGAACTTTGACCACGATTAGGTTTCAAGGTCTGATGAGGAAGCCAGAAGAAAGGCACTGGCATTCCATGATGGAATATCGTATCATAGCCGTGTTTGGACTTGTTACAAAGGTCTTGTAATGAACTTTGACCACGATTAAGTTTTTGGTTTTTACGTGCATTTATAAAAGCGTGTTTTTCTAGTGTTTTTTTAACAATAAATTTATTAATTAACACGCTTTTATTAGATCGACCTATATGTAATGGAATCTAAGGTAACTATTTTAACCATCTTCCAAGGATCGTAGCGTCATGAAAATTGGCAGCTGTATGTAGTTCTGATGACAATACAATAATATGGTACTGTCAAACTGATCTGATTATGGAGCCGAAAGATGAACTGGAATTGCATGATGGAACATCGTATCATAGCTGTGTTTAGACTTGTTAGAAAAGCCTTGTAATGAACTTTGACCACGATTAGGTTTCAAGGTCTGATGATGAAGCCAGAAGAAAGGCACTGGCATTCCATGATGGAATATCGTATCATAGCCGTGTTTGGACTTGTTACAAAGGTCTTGTAATGAACTTTGACCACGATTAAGTTTTTGGTTTTTACGTGCATTTATAAAAGCGTGTTTTTCTAGTGTTTTTTTAACACGCTTTTATTAGGTCGACCTATATGTAATGGAATGTAAGGTAACTATTTTAACCATCTTCCAAGGATCGTAGCGTCATGAAAATTGGCAGCTGTATGTAGTTCTGATGACAATACAATAATATGGTACTGTCAAACTGATCTGATTATGGAGCCGAAAGATGAACTGGAATTGCATGATGGAACATCGTATCATAGCTGTGTTTAGACTTGTTAGAAAAGCCTTGTAATGAACTTTGACCACGATTAGGTTTCAAGGTCTGATGATGAAGCCAGAAGAAAGGCACTGGCATTCCATGATGGAATATCGTATCATAGCCGTGTTTGGACTTGTTACAAAGGTCTTGTAATGAACTTTGACCACGATTAAGTTTTTGGTTTTTACGTGCATTTATAAAAGCGTGTTTTTCTAGTGTTTTTTTTAACACGCTTTTATTAGGTCGACCTATATGTAATGGAATGTAAGGTAACTATTTTAACCATCTTCCAAGGATCGTAGCGTCATGAAAATTGGCAGCTGTATGTAGTTCTGATGACAATACAATAATATGGTACTGTCAAACTGATCTGATTATGGAGCCGAAAGATGAACTGGAACTGCATGATGGAACATCGTATCATAGCTGTGTTTAGACTTGTTAGAAAAGCCTTGTAATGAACTTTGACCACGATTAGGTTTCAAGGTCTGATGGTGAAGCCGGAAGATAGGCACTGGCATTCCATGATGGAATATCGTATCATAGCCGTGTTTGGACTTGTTAGAAAGGTCTTGTAATGAACTTTCACCACGATTAAGTTTTTGCTTTTTCCGTGCATTTATAAAAGCGTGTTTTTATATTGTTTTTTAAACTAACCCAATCCTCCCAATCCTATATCCCAATTTTATCAACGAAACCAAAAGTGTTTCCTCGTTGGGAATCCATTTGTTCATTGTATCGAAATCATGAAACATTGACGCTAATTTCTTGGCGATATTGCAGTATTTCATCCGTATACGCAGCGTCTACGGACATTACCGCCCTTGCTGGACAAATTATGATAGGCACGAAGATGCAAACAAAAAGTAATACATACCAAACTTTATACAGGTTAGGCTGCATGGCTCGTGACAAGGGTCAGATCTACGAGGCATCGGACTGGTTCAAGGAAGCTCTAAAAGTGAACACAGAACATCCCGACACATGGTCGTTGCTAGGCAACCTGCATTTAGCGCAACAGGAATGGGGGCCGGGACAAAAGAAGTTTGAGAGGATATTACAGAATTCTAGCACTTCGAATGATGCTTACTCGCTGATCGCTTTAGGTGAGTTATTATGTATCGTATTTTATAATAATTCGTATCTGTACGTTGACGATGTGGCGGGGTTTTCTTGCTAATATGTATGAACTCTAGGTCTGTGCCGGTAGAGTTTACTTTGCCGAAACCGTCGCTATGTGCTAGCGACGTTTTCCGAGGCCCATTGTTGAGTGTGTAAGTCACTCCCTGCAATTTTATCCGTATGTATACAAAACATTGATCACTTTTGTGAATGTCCTGAAGAGTAATCGTTTTCATTATTTTTAATCTCTGTTATTTAGGTAACGTATGGCTACAAACCCTCCACCAGCCTTGTCGCGAGAAAGACAGAGAGAAACGTCATCAAGAAAGAGCGCTCACACTGTATAAACAGGTATTGAAGAACGACCCTAAGAACATATGGGCCGCCAACGGCATTGGATGCGTACTTGCACACAAGGTAAACAATACTTAATGCTCGCTATAACAACTACTTTCATGTGTTTTTCCACTTCATAGATACGCAGAACGCTGAACTAATTGAACGCTGTTCGAGCCGTACCGTTCTGTGTAATATTATTGCGCATAAATTATAACTCGCTCAGCGAGCTATGACACGAACTATGTTTGGAGTCTCTGAGGGATAGAATCCGGAATGAGGTGATTTGGCACATAGCCAAATTGGCTATGGGCTAGCCATTTACGCCCTAGAACCGATAACCGTTGAGGTAGACGTGTTTTTGAGTGGAGAGCGCAAATCGGCAAACATAAGGTAGGGCGCCCTCAGCCTAGATGGAGCGACGATCTTCACAGGGTAGCATCTGGATGATAGTTCCCGAGAATCGAGCAGAATGGTGTGAAATAAGAGGCTTATATCCAGCAGTGGACTGTTATAGTCTTACGATGAGATAAACAGATGTTCAGGAGGTCTACTCTCTAAGAACGAAATACGTATTTTCGGCCGAAGTTACGGACGTATCCTATCTACTGAGTATCACCTTCGGACTTATAATTCATTCGGGGCCCGGACTAAGAACGAATGACGACGCGATTTGACAGTTGTCTTTACTCCCGATCCCGTCAAAAATAGTCCAATTAAAAGGGAGAAGAGTTAATTTCGAGGTATGGAACTACTTTTGGACGGGCCTGAATCTTTGTTGACGGATTTAGAGAGAAGGCCTCATGTTACGAAATTATGAATCCCATCTTCATTATTCATCGTTTCTCCTGCCTTTATCCCAATTTATTTCAGGAAGCGCAACATGTCTTTTTCTTCCACTCTTCTCTGTTAGTCGTCACCTCGTTAATAACCCCCCCCCCCCTTTCGTTTCATTGTTCTCCCCCTAATACCATTAGATTTTAATGTGACATATTATATCAACCCGCATTGGGCCCGCGATTACAGCCAACTCCCTCTCGAAGACAAGAGCTCTTAGAACCCAAAATGAGGCTAATTAATACATTTTTAACGTTATTAATTACGAGATTTCGTTTTTGATTTCTTTGTTAGTAAAAACACTTTTAATAGAATTTAATTAAAATATTTTAATAGAATCTAGTCAAGATTCTATTAAAACATTTTTAAAAATTGTTTTTATTTCTATTCATTTTTATTTGTTAAAAATGTAGTCGCAGTTTCATCTCAATCGACAGTCAATCTAACACTTGTTCAAAAGGAAGAGGAATTAAAAGTTTTTTTTTTTTTGACAAATTGATATTGAGTTTAGAATGCTAACGTTAAAAATACGAAAGTTACCCTTTGGTGGTAGTAAGCCTAAGCAGTACTTTTGTACTGCAATTGATCTGTGATCGTTTTGCGTGTACCTAAATAAATAAGTATTCAATATTCATCTCCTTTTGTTGCAGGGCTGTGTAAACGAAGCTCGCGATATATTTGCACAAGTGCGTGAAGCGACGGCTGACTTCCCCGATGTATGGATGAACATCGCACACATTTATGTTGAACAGAAACAGTATATCAATGCTATACAAATGGTGAGTGAACTTACATTTTTATTTGTTAACTAGCTTCTGCTTCAAATTTCTTGCTCCTGCATGATGTTATATAGTCTATAGCCTTTCTCGATAAATTTGCTATTCAACACTAAAAGATTTTTCAATTCGAACCTTTAGTTCCTGAGATTAGCGCGATCAATTAAACAACTAAACAGACTTTCCGCCTTTTTATTAGTATAGATTACGAGGATGATTAGTATAGATTCCTAGCAGTGGCGTAGCGTGCCTTAGCGGGGCCCCGTATAAAAATTTGTTTGGGGGCCCTTATGAAGGGTAACGATTTCTCACAAAAGAAAAAAAAATGTTTACATAAAATTAAAAGAAATATTTATTCATCATAATTATCTGTCTGACACTTTTTCCAATTTTTTTTTTTTCAAACAATTCAAATTAAATAACTCTCCTTGCCTTTTTTTCGGCAAACTGATTTATTAAATCATTTATAGCTGATTTTTGTTTTGCCTTGTGTTGTGTCACAGGTTCTTCAGGTTAAGCTACACTTCTCAAGGTCAGTCTTTAGATGGGTGATTTTTTTTTTGTTGTGAAACATCTATAGGCGAGGGTAAACTTAAATTTTGGCGTGGCGAGAATGGACATGGCGACGCATCGCCATGCTATATGATGTTGTTATGTTTGTTACCTCAGAACTTTCAACTGGGTGAACTGATTTGGATGATCTTTTTTTTATTTGAAATCAGGTGCTTCAGACTAGGGTGTACAGAGTAGTCCAAATTTTGATAATTAACAAACATATAATTAAATGTTATTTTTGATTATAAGTACCATATTTATTTCCTTCGTAAAGTATGCTTTATAAATATTATCTTCACAAAATAATTTCGATGCCAGGCGTCCCGCGACGACTCACTATTTGTTTTTAAATCCATAATCTTTATTAGAAATTATTTATTAATTAACCACATCTATTTAAAAAAAAAAATCGATTAATGTTCAATTACTAAACTTCTCGATTTTTGCTAATAATCGAATTCATTACGCAAAGGGACCTCACTATTTAAGTCACGTGACTAAATGTCGCTGTACCCATCCTATGTGAAAAAGACAATAAACGGGGAAATCCCGCAGCCCGCGATAACCCGCGTTGCCAACTTTGGAACGCACGCTTTACGCGGGAAAAAAGAAAATGCTTTTTGTGATTTTTGTCATTTCTGAAATAAAAAAGAGAAGTTGGGAAGTTTTATTAATTTTTGCTTACGCACGTCGGGGGCCCCCGTGGCCCGGGGGCCCCGTATAATGGATACGGCAGATACGGCAGTAGCTACGCCCCTGATTCCTAGACTATCTGTACATATTGTAAATTGAAGTCGCTTTTTGAGTCTGTGTGACTACGAGCTAATATTAGACTATGCAACGGGTTTTGTACCATCATTTTCAGAATTTATTTCGGAGGGATTGTGTGCTCTGTTATAAAACTTATAATATACTAGCTTTTGCCAGCGGCTTCGCCCGCGTGGAGGTCGGAAATTATCCCGCGGGAACATACTACCTATAAAAAGTCCTTTCTCAGGCTCTAAACTATCTATGTACCAAATTTCATTTAAATCGGTTCAGTAGTTTTAGCAGGAAAGCGAGACAGATAGACAGACTTTCTTTTGCATTTATAATATTATATTAGTAGCTTTTGCCCGCGGCTTCGCTCGCGTTAAATTCGGGGTAACACGGTTCCCCTTTCCTGATTTAGAACACAGAAGAGAACTCGGAACAGAATGTTATTTTAATACGCTACTGTAGACGATATTATATGTCTTTCCATTTGCGGATAGAATGTAAAGATTCTGGTCATTGGACACACGCGAATATGCTACATACAATTGTCTATGGGAAAAGCACGGCTTTGCTAAGTTCACCCCAGCCACCTAAAAAGAAAGAGAAAAAAAGTAGCCTTTGTCTCTCTCCATCCCTTCAAATACCTCCACTTAAAAAATCACGTGAATTCGTCGCTCCGTTTTGTCGTGAAAGACGGACAAACAGACACACACACTTTCCCATTTATAATATTAGTAGGGATAGTGTGGATTAAAATTAAACTTACACACATGTTGGCATCGTCGGGCAGAATTTACCCATGAATTCAGCACACGAGTTTACGCTCATAAACATAGTTTTTTTTTTTTAAAGTCAGCCGTTTTATCTTCGCGGTCAAATTGTACGGAACAGCACATTTATTTGTATAAACCGACGAAAATTTTCGCGATTTCGACGAAAGTTTGCGCGTCGATGAATGCTACCTTGTACAATAATGATGTCTATCTCTCTTGTCAAGTCATGCAAAACTTGCGAATCATGGGTGGATCGCTGATAATTAAAATACTTACTTTAACGTTTATCTGGCAGTACGAGAACCTATTTGTTTTAAAAACCGACGAACATTTTCAACACAGAAAAAATCTTACCGTTTGCGCGTCGACGTATACTGCTCTGTTTAATAATGATATCTCCATCTTTTGTGAAGTCATACAAACTTAGCGAAGCATAGGTGTATCGCTGGTAATAATGTACTTACCTACATGGGACGTTTACCTGGCAGTACGGGAACGTATTTTTTTTTTAAACCGACGAATATTTTCAACACAGGAGGCTTGAAAATCCCTCTCGCTTTCTTGCCAGACCGTTAGACCTAAAACGCACTAGCGGCAGGCCGTGACGCGGCGTGCCGTTGCGGTTCGCCGCACTTCAGTTTGTATATGAAACCGCTTGATACCAACGCACTGACTTGCGGCCAGCCGTCAACCGCTCCGGTTGTCTTGGAGCTGCGGTGGGCCGCACCGGTTGAATGTAGCGGCGCACCGCACCCCCTCCACGCACTCGGCGCGGTGTGCCGCAAGCGCTTACTGTGCTCCCCGCTACCGGCCAGTCAGTCGCTAGACATTGACGATTTTACTGACATCCTAGTGTATCTAAAGAACAAATTGTTACGTAGATCGTAAAGTCTAGAAGCATCATGCTAACTCCATCTCAGAAAGGGGCAGTGTGACGTAAATCGAAAAGTCTAGAAACATCACGCTAATTCCATCTAAGGACGGGGCAGTGTTAGAAACTACTGGAAATGACACGCTAACGCCATCTGTTATTGAGTAGCAAGTACTACACGAAATTGTACGTAGACGCTACTGCCATCTATTGTCGAATAGTGGGATTAAACAGTTCAATGGAAGTTACTAGAAGCTTCTACGCTGTGGCGGTGTCGAATGTTCGAGAATGTTCTGCTCGGGATATAAATAGCGGATTGTCGGGCCGACAAGCAGTTCGATTTCGGAAGCGAGCGAATACGATTCGAGTGATACAGTACAAGCGAAACAAGTGATTCCAAGTGACGTTTCTTGTAGTTGCGATATTTGTGTTTATTTAATTAAACAGTTTGTGTGTTTTGGTAAATTGGTTTAAATTAATTTATCCCGAACCCCAGCTCGTAACATTTGGTGTCAGAAGTAAGGGATAAATTATGCCAGTTTTACCGAAGGAGGATACGGAAGGTATCCGTACCAGGAGTCAGCGCCAGCAGGAGGTGGATCAGAGGCGGTTTGAAGGAACTTCTAGACAGACACCTGGGGGTAATCAGCCAACGACAGAGCCAGTCTCCCAAGCGTCTGGTGTTCCTACAGCATCACCAGCCATAGATCTTTCTGCGCTAATGGCGATGCTGCAGGAGCAGGCCCGCCGACAGGAAGAACAGGCCCGCCGCCTACAGGAACAGCTGCAGCAGGACAAAGAGGAGCAAGCTCGCCGGCAGGAAGAACAGGCCCGTCGACAGGAAGAACAGACCCGCCGCCTGCAAGAGCAGCTTCAGCGTGATAAAGAGGAGCAGGTTCTCCTTTTGAAAGATCTACACGCGACATTTGGCAAGGACATCAAAGCCATGAAGGAGACTGTTCAGGTACATGAAAATCGTATCTCCGAGGCCGAAGTCCAGATCGCTGATATAAGAAAAGCGGTTGGAGTTCTGAAAGCTGGAGATCGGACTACGGCTTCGATAGTTGCTGCACCTTCCGTGCGCGGGTTTAAAGTGCCACCCTTCGACGGAACATCTTCCTGGTCGGCATACAAAATTCAATTTGAAGCTGTCATGGAAGCAAATGGGTGGACAACGGGCCAGGCCATGACCGCGCTTACTTTGGCGCTTCGTGACCAGGCCTTAACTGTGTTAGAGGCTCTCGGCAAAAATGTTACCTACGAGCAACTCGTTGAGGCGTTAGAAGCCAGATATGGTGACGCGCACCTGAAACACGTTTTTCGTGCCCAGTTGAAGGATCGTGTGCAGCGCAGTGGTGAAAACCTACAGCAGTGGGCCCTGGAAATCGAAAAGCTGGTTCGAAAGGCGTACCAGACTGCGCCCGCGCTCATCGAGGGTATACTAATTCAAACCTTCATAGATGGCATACGGGACCTGGAAGTAAGGGCTGCTGTGAGACTTGGGCACCATGAAACCCTCAAGGAGGCCTTGGCCCATGCGTTGGAGGTGGAGGTAGTGAGGCATGATCATCGAGCCCATCGCATCAGGGAGGTTGCGGCGTCACCTGTTCGTGACCGTGTTAGGTACAGCCCTAGATGCTACACTTGCGGAGAAAAAGGCCACCTTTGCTCAAGTTGCCCGAAGCGAAGCACAGCTAACGAAGACCAGACCCAGGAAAGAAGGGCGGCTGATGTGACCGCCCAGCAGCAGGGAAACTAATAAACGCCAGGACTGCGGGGCGGGTGCTGGCTGGTGTTAAAATAGCCCCAAGAATTTCGGTCTCACAAGCCCATGATGGGAACACCCTAGTCATAAAAGGTGAAGTGAACGGAAGACCATGTAAGCTGACATTGGATACTGGAGCTTCTCGCACGGTTGTCAGTTCCCAACTAGCGAATCGTTTTCTTGGGGACTTCTTCGGTAAGCATGATGGCGTAAAATTAGTAACAGCCACCGGTCAGCACATAACCGTCCGTGGTGAGAAGGAGGTGGAGTTAAAACTGGGTAACACAATCTACCGACATAAGGTCATCATGGCCGACATAGTAGACGACTGCATCCTAGGTTTGGACTTCATGCGACAGCACTGTTGTGAGATTGACGTTAATCAAGGAGTCCTCAAATGTGGGTCAGAAGAAGTCTTCATTGAAGGTGCACCATCAGGGAAAGTGTACTGCTTGAAGAAGATTGTTCTTCCTCCCCGATCAGAAACAATACTTCCTGTTAGTCTTCCACATAATTCTGGGCAGAAAAACCGATGTATTCTCATTGAAGGATTGGATGAAAACCTTCCATGGAAAATTGCGCGGACCTTGGTAAAGGCAATCGACGTTGCAGCCGTACGCATACTGAACCCAAGTGAAAAGGAGCAAGTAATCAAGAAGGGTACGTTGATGGGTTCCTGTGGGGAAGTGGCTTGGATGCGTGAATGTCAATATCAGCCTTCTCAAAATAACACCCAAACTGCAAGATTTAACGTGTTAAATCTTTTAGAAGACTGTCATAAAGATTTATCAGAAGAAAAAAGAGAGAAGGCTAGGAAGATGCTACTTCAGTATGCAGACTTATTCTCCAGAAATGATGCTGACATAGGGAAGACTGGATTAGTTCAACACAAAATTAATACCGGAAATGAGTTACCAATACGACAACGACCAAGAAGACTACCAGTGGCAAGAGAAAAGGAGGTCGATACCATGATTAAAGGAATGGTAAAGGATGGAGTTATAGAGTCTTCAGCTAGTCCTTGGTGTTCTCCTGTGGTCCTGGTGAAAAAGAAAGATGGCAGTATGCGCTTTTGTGTAGACTATCGTCGATTGAATGACGTTACTAAGAAAGACAGCTATCCACTACCCCGGATCGACGACACACTGGACACGCTGTCAGGAATGAAGTGGTTTACAACGTTAGATCTAAAAAGTGGCTACTGGCAAGTGGAAATAGATCCTAAAGACAAGGAGAAAACTGCATTTTCTACGGGAAAGGGACTATGGCAGTTTAACGTCATGCCATTCGGATTGTGTAATGCTCCTGCAACTTTCGAAAGGCTAATGGAGCTCGTCCTCACGGGACTAATTGGAGACGCCTGCCTTGTCTATTTAGATGACATCATCATCGTGGGCCGCACATTCGAAGACCACCTTCAGAATTTGGAATGTGTTCTATCAAAAATCCGAGGAGCCAATCTCAAGCTAAGTCCAAAGAAGTGCTCATTCTTCAGAAAGCAAGTAAGCTTTTTGGGGCACGTGGTTTCAAAGGAAGGAGTACAAACAGATCCTGAGAAAATCGTCGCCGTCAAGGAATGGCCAGTCTCGAAAGACAAGACGCAGGTCAGGGCATTTTTGGGTTTGTGCTCGTACTATCGACGGTTTGTCAAGAATTTTGCTGACATTGCCAAACCTCTTCACAAGCTTACTGAGGAGAAAAGACCGTTCTGTTGGGATGAGAACTGTGACATCGCATTTCGAGATTTAAAGGAACGTTTGTGCAATACCCCAATTTTAGGCTACCCTGACACAGAAATTGAATTCATAGTTGACACGGACGCAAGTAATACTGGAATAGGCGGTGTGTTATCTCAACGGAAAGGAGATTATGAAGTTGTGATAGCTTACTTCAGCAAATCTTTATCAAAGCCAGAAAGAAATTATTGTGTCACGAGACGCGAACTTCTTGCCGTAGTAAAGACATTGCAGCATTTCAGCAAATACTTGCTTGGACGCAAATTCCACCTGCGAACTGACCATGCTGCAATAAAGTGGTTGTTGCAGTTTAAGAATCCAGAAGGACAAGTGGCGAGATGGATTGAACTGCTACAAGAGTACGACTTCGCAATTGAACATCGTAGTGGGAAATCTCACGGTAACGCGGACGCTTTATCAAGAAGACCTTGTCCTGAAGACTGTAAGCATTGTGTCAGGCAAGAAGCTAAGGAAACAGTACCTGTCAGGATGTTAAGAACGGACCTTAGTGACGAGTGGAAGGAAACCCTATGGCATGCCCAGCAGAGTGACACAGATATTAGGCCAATTCTCGAGTGGATTAAAGCTAATGCTCCCAAACCCAAATGGTGTGATGTTTTATTTATTTATTTATTTATTTAAGGAAAAACAAACAGTAACACAATAAGAGATAGACATATTATCTTAAATATTACATTTTGAACAATTGTGCTACCCACAACGTTTTCCACAGATTACAATGCTAAGTATATAAAACTAGCTGGTAGCACAGGTACAATGCCTAAACAACAGCCATTGTCCTAGAACTCTGGATATGGACTTTGAAATTTATAAAAGTAAAAGTAAGAAAAAGTGAGTTTGTGTGCATACATGATTAAATTATATTTATACAAGATTAAATTATATTGCGCTATTTCAAACTACTTTGCTGATCCTTTAGAGTTGCTCGGATTAACTTCTTAAATGCATTTTTATTGAGGAAAAGAATGTCGATTGAGTTAAATTCAACGTTATATGTCTCAACCAAACGATGAAGTGGTGAACGCGAGCCAGCGTTGGATTTACAGAGGCTAGTAGCAAAAAGACGTCGAGTGCGTACCTCACGTACATGAACTGTTCGAGGAACCAGGTAATACAGACTCCTAACTAAGTCCGGACAGTCAAAATGATTTCGGCACACATTGAACAGAGTCATAACATCCAAAAGTTTCCGTCTAGACTGTAAGGTCAGAAGATCATGCTTTCTAAGAAGTAAGTGGTATGACATTTTATTCCGATAACATCTAAAATTCATAGCTCGAAGGTATTTACGTTGTACCAGTTCCAGCCTTTCACTATATTTCACGTAAAAAGGATTCCAAATAGGTACAGCAAACTCCAACTGTGGCCTGATTATTGATTTGTATAATTGTAAAAAGGTGGAAGGTCGACGAAAATCTCTGGAAGATCTCATTACGAAACCAAACATTTGGTAGGCTTTGTTAACAATTTTTTCTATATGAGCATCCAGATGGAGTTTTGAATCTAGCAGGACACCAAGATCGCGGAGAAAACTTACTTTACTAATTGGCGTATTGACAAGACGATAGTTGAAGTCAGTAATATTTTTCTTTTTGGTAAATGTTATAACATGACACTTTGGAAGACTAAGGTAAAGCTTATTGGAAGAGCAGTAACTAGAGAAGCGGTCTAAATCCTGCTGGAAGTTAAAACAATCGACTTTATCAGAAATAATTTTATAGACCTTTAAATCGTCCGCGTACAGAAGAAATTTTGAATTTTGAAATATGTTGCAGCGATGAGTACCACCACAAAAAGTTATTGGGCACAGTGGGAGAGCTTGGTGATCCAGGATGGTGTCTTGTGCCGAAAATGGGAAAATGCTCGAGGGAATAGCTGTCACCTGCAAATGGTAGTCCCAAAAACGAAGGTACCAGAAGTTCTACGGCTCTACCACAATGGTTCTTCAGGTGGTCATATGGGAGTAAGAAGGACTCTGTTAAAGATCCGAGAAAGATTTTACTGGATCCATTGTCGAGAGGATGTGGAGGACTGGTGTCGCAGATGCACCAGTTGTGCAGCGGTAAAAGGACCACACACACGCAGCAGGGGTGCATTGAAAGTGTACAACGTAGGCGCCCCCTGGGAACGAATAGCATTAGATGTCGCTGGGCCATTCCCCGAAAGTGAAAGTGGAAATAAATATTTCATGGTTGTCATGGATTATTTCACCAAGTGGCCGGAAGTCTTCGCCATCCCTAATCAAGAAGCTTCAACAGTCGCTGATAAATTAGTGCACGAAGTCTTCTGTCGGTTTGGGGTGCCCTTGGAAATCCACAGCGATCAAGGAAGAAATTTTGAGTCTCAAGTGTTTCAGGAAACATGTCGGGTTATGGGTACTCACAAAACCAGAACCACTTCATACCACCCACAATCTGACGGAATGGTGGAGAGATTTAATCAGACGTTGGAAAGATATCTGGCAAAAGTTGTAGCAAGCAGACAAAAGGATTGGGACAAGCACATACAACCGTTTCTTCTGTCATACCGAAGTGCAGTTCACGAGAGTACAACTGTGACGCCAGCCTTCGCGAACTTTGGAAGGGAGTTAAGGTTACCAGCTGATCTAATAACCGGCATTCCCCCTGGTTCACCACGGAGTATAACAGATTATGCAAATGATCTGCGCAACAAGATGAATGACGTATATGAGCATGTCAGAGAATCAGGCCAACAGATGTCCGAAAGAATGAAAACTCGTTATGATCGGAAGATGAACAATACTGGCTTCGACGAAGGTTCGCTAGTGTGGTTGCATAACCCAGTGCGCAGCAAAGGAAAGTCCCCTAAACTACAGGCAAAATGGGACGGGCCGTACCGACTTGTGACCAAGATCAACGACGTCACGTACCGAATACAAAAGGGTATGCGAACTGCACCCAAAATTGTCCATGTAGATCGATTGGCACGATACTACGGGAATAATGATGCTCGGGACGAGCATGTCTAAGGAGGGGGCAGTGTTACGTAGATCGTAAAGTCTAGAAGCATCATGCTAACTCCATCTCAGAAAGGGGCAGTGTGACGTAAATCGAAAAGTCTAGAAACATCACGCTAATTCCATCTAAGGACGGGGCAGTGTTAGAAACTACTGGAAATGACACGCTAACGCCATCTGTTATTGAGTAGCAAGTACTACACGAAATTGTACGTAGACGCTACTGCCATCTATTGTCGAATAGTGGGATTAAACAGTTCAATGGAAGTTACTAGAAGCTTCTACGCTGTGGCGGTGTCGAATGTTCGAGAATGTTCTGCTCGGGATATAAATAGCGGATTGTCGGGCCGACAAGCAGTTCGATTTCGGAAGCGAGCGAATACGATTCGAGTGATACAGTACAAGCGAAACAAGTGATTCCAAGTGACGTTTCTTGTAGTTGCGATATTTGTGTTTATTTAATTAAACTGTGTTGTGTGTTTTGGTAAATTGGTTTAAATTAATTTATCCCGAACCCCAGCTCGTAACAATATCTTCATATTTAGTTAGTTCTGATATAAAAATATTAAACTCTTTGCTACCATGTCGTGGCTCCAGTAGAGGGTGTATCCAAAATTGATGTTTATTTTTACGACGACGTTTTCCACGATAATTTAAATAAATAACTACAGCAACTTCTTCTACGTCCATCATGACCAACATTTCTAGAAGCACTGACGACGAAATGTGGCGGGCCGCTACAGAATCGAGACGATACGGTTAGCCGGAATACAACGTGCCGTTGCGGCAGACCGTTTAAATTGCGGCCAACCACAACGGCACGCCGCATCACGGCCTGCCGCTAGTGCGTTTTAGCTCGTAACTCTTTCGTACAGATCTCACGACCGTGGCAGGGGCAGGGGCAGGATTGTTGGTAATACTATAAGTGGAATGTTTTCTGCTTAGTACGAGAACTGCGTGCGCAAGTTCCGCATGCACCACGACGTGGAGTGGCTGACGTGGGTGGCGCGTGCGCACACGCTGGCAGGGCGGGCGGGGGCGGCGCGTGGCGCCTTACTGCGCGCCCGCCGCGTGGCGCCGCACGACGCCGCGCTGGCCTACAACACGGCGCTGACGCTGCGGCGCCGCGCCGCGCTCGTGCTCAAGGACGACCGCTCCGACCTGCGCCTCGTGCTGCGCGCCGTGCACGAGCTGCACGTCTCGCACAGGCACTTCACGCGCCTCGCCGGACTCGAGGTAACACTACACTACTGCATTATGTCATGTCCAATTGTCCATTTCTACAGGAATTAGGATTCGTATAGATTAACTGTTAGTGACGGATCTAAAAGACGGTCTTAACCTCGTCTTATCATAAGTGAAAGATGTAGATAAATAGTGTATCGGTATGTGTCGGTCAACTATTGAAATTGTACCTAGAAGATTGTAGATTCGACTCGAATCGATCAAAATTGTGGATTGTAGCTAGCTAGAAAGGTGTAAAATGCAAGGTGCATTATTTTAGTGTAACATTTTAAATTTTTTTTTGAATGGGAAATCATCAAATGACGTCTCCTGCTCTGGGCGGAGCGGAAGGGCGTATCAGACTTTTACTGACTAGAACCCACCCATGTTCCATGGCCATGTTCCTTCAGTTGCTCGTATACCAGGGCCACGGTACCTCTTTCGAACAAATCTCGCGACCCTTTCAGGCATCAGTCCTAGCAGACCTCTTCAGTACTGCTGACATCTCTTTAAAGGCAGATTTCAGGATTCGATATAGCGGCCGTCACAAAACATACTGCCAAGCTGCTTAATAAATAATCAAATTTTGTCTTCATTTCGCAGGCAGGCACCGAGGGTGCCGCGCGGCCTGAAGCCGGAGCGGCCGGCGCGGCCAGCGCGGAGGCGCGCACGTGTGCCGACCTGCTGTCGCAGGCGCAGTGGCACGTGGCGCGCGCGCGGCGCCAGCACGACGAGGAGGTCACGCTGCGGGACCGGCAGCGGGAGCAGCGGGAGGCCTTCCGGAGGCAACAGGTATACACTATTTAGACGGAGACAAAAGTTTATCGATGGGGAGTTTTTCGTCCCGTGACAACAGACGGACCGTTTGACTTGTTTACTCTGTGCGCCTACGCATCATGACGTGAAATGGAGTGACATCTGTCACTTGTCAGTTTGATTTTGACACTTGGTTTTGATCGTTGGAAAATGCATGGTCGTTGTAATTTGCCTTGCGACCCTTTGTTGTAATTAATCTTCTTGAATCGATCGTTTGTGGAAAATTTGTCGTGATCCAGTTGTTTTGTGTGTAAATAACCCCTTTTGACGAAATAGAACGGGTTTTATTTTGGTATTTGATTGAAATAGTTTGATGTGATAGTGATTCATTGGGACCGCATGCTGAGAAAATCTCTAGCATACAATACTGTAGCGGCCTGGAATCCTGGAATACTTACAGCTTCACTACACAATACAATATACACTCATTTACATACATAAATCCAGGTAGGCTCCAGAACCAGTTTTCCTCAACCAGGTGAGTGATTGAATATTTGTATTAATCAGCTCCGCGCACGGCGGACAGTTCGCTCCACTCTTGTAGCCAAGGCCCACCATCATGCTTCCACTGCGCTAATAAAATCCTATGGCCAGGGCCTTGGCCTGGCGTCGAACAGGGAGTATAATGGCTGTGCAAACAGATCGATGTACATGAATATATTGCATGGCCAGTAGCAGTAGGCGCCTTCTACATGTACGAAACCATCAACAAGAGTTAATAGACTCCGCATGGATTCATAATTATCGACGGATACTGTAGCTCAGGCACAGTATGAATATGACTAACCTAACGTAACGTGAAACATGCTTAGAATTTGTGTTAGCGCATTTGCATTTTTGTGAGAGCTAATCCCGGTCACTTCCACCGAAATACCCCACATATGCTTTACCACCACTGTAAAACGTTGTCTGAATATTTCAACATCACACTTACATTATATTTATCCAACAGGAAGACGAACGCAAACGTCGCGAGGAAGAACAAGCAAAGAATACAGTGGTCGCGTCACAAAAACGTCAAGAGTACATGGAGAAGACGAAGAATGCGCTACTGTTCGCCGACATGCCGTCCGAGAACAAGTCGAAAGGTGGGCGCGGCAGGAGGCGAGACGAATATGTTTCGGATTCACCCGGCAGCGGGAGCGATAGGCCGAGGGAAGACGGGTGAGTGTCTATGTGTAGTATATTTATCTCTATATAGTATGAAAAGAAGACAAATGTACTACTTACTTACTGTTTACCAAATGTATTATGCTGGTCGGGGAAGTCATATAATTTTTACTAATGCGCTGAATCTCTATGGCCATTATTTTAGGTGCTTTTTAAGTCAAAAAATCTCGTTTCATATGTTTCAATCTATAAAAATCTATTGTAATATTATAAAGCTGAAGAGTTTGTTTGTTTGTTTGATTGAACGCGCCAATCTCAGGAACTACTGGTCGGAATTGAAAAATTATTTTTGTGTTGGGTAGCCCATTTATTGAGGAAGGCTATAGGCTTTATAACATCACGTTACGGTTAAAAAGAGCGGAGCAGCAAGCGAAAAATGGACGAAAACTAGCAGGCAATTCGATGCGACGGGAAGGGGAGCGAAAATTTGACGCGGATGAAGTCGCGGGTAGAAGCTAGTATAATATAAAACTACCGATTCAGTCAACTCAGGTACCAGCTTTAAAAAGCTCTGTCGTTATTCTGTCAACAGTCGGTGCCTTGTTGTCCTTTAGCTGCTCGAGAGCCGCCCTAATCTCGCACTGGTCGACATCTGGGATGTCCTCCCTGTAGTGTCGCGTTAATTCGGCTTGATGGTCGTCTCTGGTTTCGCCGTCCGCGTTACATAAAGGTGCCCGTTAATACGTTCCTCGAGTATCTCGGACTTCGTATTCATGATTCTGCCATCCGCGGTTCTTAGTTTCATCAGACCTCCCTAATTGTTGAGCGATCTCGTTCGACCCTCGGTTTTGCTCAATCGCAGCCTTAATGTCACGGATGTTCGAGCACCGAAGGTCGCATCACGTCAGTTTTCAAATTTTTAGGTTAAAGGCCCTCTTATCTGGCGAAGACGGCTGTGTGGATAGCAACTCTCGTCTTTCCGTTATAAGTCCGAAAGTCTCCGAGGAAAGTTTGGACACCTTTCCTTTTCGCTGCGACAGGAAAAGTCTACGGGACAAGTCACGCAGCACTTTGACCACCTTATCGGATTTCTCGTCGACAGTGTCTGTGGTTTCCAGCAGGGCGAAACGATTTTGAAGTTCCAATGTGAAATTTTCCGATCCTAGAACGGTCTGCCTAGGTCTGAGGGTAGGTCTCATCATGCTGATTCTATCAGCTCGAAAATGGATATTTAGAGTGTCTCAGAGGCTCTCGCATCGCTTCCGTATTTGACCTGCTGATCACGGAGACATCTCTAAATGTGCTTCTTATCCGTCATGATGAAGTCGATCTCGTTCCATGTCACGCTATGGGGCCCTGCCACGTCCAAATATTTTGGAGTTTCTTCTCGAAGATTGAATTTATCAAGAAGAGCCCCTGCTACTCTAAAAGGTGGATCAGCATTTGCCCCATGTGATACCTGCGCCCCAAACCGAATGGTCCTACTTTCGATTCGCCGCGTTTTTGAACTCTCACTTTGAAGTATTGAAGTCACCCATAGCAACGTTTTAGTTGGGCTTAGTCGTACTGTGCATTGCCTTGGCAAACTACCGATTGGCAAGAAAGAAACGAAAAGTGACTTTGATATTTAGTTAGTATGCAAAAAAGATGTTACAGGAACACTTGCGGAGGGTAAATTTGATGAAAATGTATAAATCTAGATTTTTTAACTTCAATTAAACAGCTGAAGGAATAGTCGTAGAAATTCAGCGAATAGTAAAAAATAATAAGAAGGATTTACCCGACCAGGGCAACATATTTTTTTCACTGGCACTCATCGATCACTAATAAAGAATTAGATGCACAATCCCAGGCAAAAGTTCTCTTAAAACTGTCACCAAATTGTGTTATTGTTATGCTAGTTGAAATAAATAAATATTAATGTAAATTCAACTTTAAGTGCAATGCTTAAAGTTTATTTCACAAAGCTATGTACAAAAAGCAATAAATTTTTAGGACCTATACGCACTGGTCAACACACATCAAAAGAAATTTAACCGCATGCCTTAAAGTTCGAATTAAAAAGTGCCAATAAATAACAAAACAGTTATACGATCCAGGCTCTCCGCTAGGACAAGGAATACGTGGAGTCGAACTGTCCAATATTTTTTATTTATATGTACTGTGATAACACTGGTCAACAAAAAAACAACTTTCGTAAGCCCATGAAATAAAATGAACTGATTTTAAGAGAGCATTGAAAAACATTCACAGTCATACTAATTTTACGTCTTGGTTAGCTCGGGTTTTTTGTGGATACCAATAAAAAGACTTACCGAGACTTACTTTAAAAGAGTTAAAAAAACATATATTCAGGAATAAATTTTAATAATTTTAAAAGTTTACAGTGGAACTACTTTTTCTTTTATAATTGAGATCTACAGCTTCTCTTCTTAACGTCCAACAATATCTGCCCGCATATCAGGACTCCACTATCCTTGATATCGCCGTTCCATGTCCGCTATTTCCTGAAGGAAACGCTCACCATGCTCATCGCTAACGTCTCACATATTTCGAGGTAAAACATCTAAATATGAGTCAAAATATAATACATATTGCGGGTAATTTTAGAGTCAATAGCGTGCAAGGCTTCAATCATATCTTTCACAGGTTTTTCATAGTTTTCAGCTCTCACATTTCCGAGGAAATTAGGAAAAACTTGTACCATAGATTGCCAAGCCCTACTTTCTTTTTATTTAATTTACTATTAAATGTATTGTCCTTAATCAACTCCTGTATTTGAGGTCCAATAAGACACCCTTCCTTTAATTTTACATCTGAAATTTTTGGGAACTTTTTTGTAAGTTATTGAAATAGCCCTGCAATTTTTTTCACGCAAAAATAAGAATCTTGAGACGTTATTTTTGTTTTTCCACCATATTGGTGTTGCAAAAGATAAACTTCTTACTAGAGAATGAGCAGCAGCGTTCTCTATGCATTTTACCACCATACTGCGATCGCCAATCCGCCTGCCAAGCGTGGCGATTATGGCAAAGCTCCCCAAATTGGGGGAGGTCATGTCCAGCAGTGGACGTATTACGGCTGAAATGATGAAAAGATAAACTTGATCGAAGGTCGGACAGCCAATCCCTCAAATTCTTAGCACAATTTGAGCATATCACGTGTGAAACCCACGGTTTACCTTGATTTTTAACTGCGCTTCGCCAAAGTATTGTATAGTTCGTAAGGGAATGCAATCTCGTACGAGATTTCCGCCTAGCGAGATCTCGCGAGACTCAAAACCCAGTCTCGCGAGATCTCGCAAATTACGGGATCTCGCGAGATTGGGAGAATCGCAATTAAAACATATGCAAATGCTTGTTTTAAGAACTAGTAATTGACATGATATGTAATTAAATAGAAAATGCGTTGCTTAGTTATAAAAATAATGTAAGTTTTATTTTAAAAATCAACAGAGTACTTATTATTTTGTCTCTAACTCTAATAAAATTTGTTTATGTCTATAATTAGTATACCTACTGTAGCTAATCAGTTCAAATTCTTACAATATTGGTAACAAATCAATAATTATCTATATTTAGTCTTTTGTAAATTATTACTTTAGTTTCAATAATTAAGTAAGAGTAATAGGAACATTACTTATGGTAAATAAATACAACAAAACAAAAACTTAACTTCACAAGTTCTTAAATAAATGTTGTGAGATCGTATTATTCAAATAAAAGAAGTTTAAAGTAGAAGTCAGATGAAGTTATCAAGGTACGGAAAGGCAAGTTAGTTTGTCTGAAAATGGCTTCTCAAAAAACACATCATGTCGAGAGTATCATCTGACAGACGACTTCTGATTTTGCATGCCAAATACCCTGCTGCTGAAAAAGCTCGTTCTGCCTCAACACTTGTGGGAACCACAGTTGAGAGGCAGTTATGTACGAAGTTTAAAAGTTCCCCTCTTACTCCACCAGCTTCGTACAAATTCATTTCTTTTTTTATTAAAATGTCTAAAGTATTTGTTGTAGAATTTGTTGAGCGAGCAGTGGGCTGTTTCAGTGCTTTCAGCGATTTTTGCAGCTTTTTATCCGCGGAGACGTCAGAAAGACGCATTGTAGTGTCTTCAATATCGAAGCCTTCATCGTCCTCTTGTGCAACCGGTGCAACAACATCGACATCCTGCGTCTGTGAGTTATAATTGTACTGTGTTTTGCAGTGCAATCTTTCTATAAGTTTTTTAATTTCTTTACGGATAGTGGTCTTCGGGGAAATAATGAATGTTTCATCTTGCGCATACTCTTCCAAATCATTTTCGTATTGGGTAAAGTTCCTTAAATATAGCAATACTGATGTCAAACATGTGCGGCGCTCAGATATACGGATTCTTAAGGATTCGGCTAGCTTTTTTGCCAGTGGCGTCGACTGTTCTTCCAATTCGCGTATCACGAACCTCAAAGTAGTTTCAGCAGTAACTAGGTCAGAATCTCGGTGACATAAGACTTCAACGGCGAGTTTGACAGGCTCGAAAATTCGCTCTAAGTTCGTCAAAACTGTACACTCTTCTGCACTCAAAGAGTATTCTGAATCGGTATCAAGACCCAAGTCAATTAAAGCCTTACTTACACATAGTTTGACTTTATTGAATGTCGATATCATGTCAGCAAGGCTGGACCACCGAGTCTTGCAATCAAGATGTAGCTGTAGATTTTTGTCAAATTCTTGATTAATGTAAACTTGCAGGAGGTCGTTTTTTGTGGGTGAATTCTTAAAAAGTTTGACCAGCTTTCTGACTTTTTTTATGATACTTGCGTACTCAGTGTCCAAATCTACTTCATGTGTAGGAAAATAATAATAAAAAACATCATCTTCATCATCAGAGTTTGTTTCTGTTTCTTCTCCTGGCAAGTTCGGAATCTCATCTATTTCATCTTCAGCAGACACAGGCAAATCTTGTTTTTTGTATATGCAATCTATTATGGACAGTTGAATGCCGTGGGCGTAACAAAGCTGCTGTAGAGGACTAATCAAACGCCCTACCTTGGTCATTACAGAAGCTCCATCCGTCGTAATATTGACCACATCATCGTCGAGAGACAGGCCAAATTCCGATAGTCTTTTCTTCAAAAGGTCTACTGCAGTTTCTGCAGGCATGCTGCCGTATATTCTGATCAAGCCTAAATTCCAAAATACAGCTTTATTGTTCTTACACGTATGTATATTTACGTTCATGTAACGTCTATTTTTAGACGAAGTCCACTCATCAAAAGTTGATGTAAATCGGTGGTTATCGTCCTTTAGCTCAGCAAGATCACGTTGAACTTTTAACTTTAAGGTCATTCAATAATTCATCACCATAAGTTTAATTGAATTAGGAGATGTTGGTAATTTGTATCCTGCAGCACTAAAAAGGTCTCTCAGGTCTTGCGAGGTACAAAACACACGAAATGGTAAACCGTCTTTAGCAACCATCCTTGACACTTTCATCTCCTTTGAATTATCTTCACTATGAAAATGATCCGTAATTTTTCTCTTTTTTGTTGATTTTGATGATGGGGCAGTCAAAGGCAAAGGTTGCTCTTGCTGAAGAGTATTTTCGGCTGGAGCTTCAGCTGGTTCGAAAGCCGAAGAGTTTGATGCTGATGGCCCGGGAGCACCATCGTTTGCCTGCATCGGCTGCATCTCAACTTCAACACTTTTTTTAGTATCTATCTGATGTATAGACTTCAAGTGTGTATGTAAGCCTTTTGTAGAATGGTCTTTAGTTTTCAAAATCTTCGCACACAGTTTGCACTTTGCAGTGAGTCCATCTTGATCGCGTAAACAATGTTTCCATACTCCTAAAGAACTTTTATATTCACTGTACACTTTTGACATGGTTGGTAGTTAGTTGTATTGTAATTGTAGTGTAATATTTCTGCGAAACTAATTAAAACACAAAACTGTCTCCAAAACAAATTATTTCGTTGCAATTGTAAACAAACGCACGCGCGCCGCCTTGCAAAATGAGCCGGACCTCGTCCCCCGCAAGCCCGCCTACCCCTCTTGTCCTGTGCCCGCGCCAGGCGCGGCCGCACGGCCGGCCAGGATTCCGTTCGCGCGCAGCCGCGCTATGAAATACACGTCGTCACGCTGCATTTGTCGATCTCGTTATCTCGCGAGATCTCGTACGAAATTTGACGAGATACAATCTCGTAAAATATGGCCGGGATCTCGCGAGATCGGGATCTCGGCGAGACGAGATTGCATTCCCTTTCGTATGCTCGACAAATACTCTGAGTAAATTTTTCATGCTTCCCTTTTGTAGTAAAATTACCGCACACATTACAATGATTGTCTGGATTATTTAAACAACTATGTTCAGTCCCGTTTAAATTGGTTACTCTGTGCGCCTTCGGAACGCGCCCGAACGGAGTGACATCTGACTTGTCAAGTTTGACTTTGACACTTCTCTCTTTGATTTTGTTCTTGAAAAGGGATGGCGGTCCAAATTGCGCGTGCGACCCTGTTGTAAAGTAATCCCTTAGAATCGGTCGTTTTGTGGAAACCAGTCATGACCCAGTTGTTTTGTACATAAATAACCCCAATTTGGTGAAATAATACGGGTTGAGTTTGGATATATCTTTGTTGAAACTTTGAGGTTAATGTGATAGTGTTTGGAACCGCATGTTGGAGAAAAACTCTGGCCTATTGCAGCGGATTGTAACCTGGAGATACTCATAACGTCACAACACAATACAATACACACTCACTTACATACATAGATCCAGGTGAACCCCAGAAGCAGGTGTTCTTCAACCAGGTGAGTCCTTTGTTTGTTGTATTGTAATTGTACTTATTTGAATTATATCATTGTTCGGCTTCGCGCACGGCGGACAGGTTCGTACGCCACTCTTGTCCCAAGGCCCACGATTATGTTTCCACTGCGCTTATTAAAATCCTATGGTAGGGGTCTGGCCTGGCAGCGAACATTCTGGCAGCAGAGCGTGGTTATAAGACATATAACCAACAAATTGGTAATTTACAGTAGGCTAATTACTTGGCAGTTTCGATAAGGAAATAGTAATTCGCTGTAAATATTTGTCAACTATAATTAATTGTTTATTAGAAATAATTTGTTTGAATTTATTGAGTCGAGTAACTCATGTTGTCGGGGTCAGCCGGTTGCATATGCTAATAGTGTTAATTGAATTGGGCTATGTTACAACCCCTTTGTATCTGACCTCCGTTGTATTGAATGTCAGGAAGACATCAAAAAAATATTGAGCTTTGTACCATTGACATGGTTGTTTGTGAAAATTAATATTTGAAATTGGCATTTTTGAGTATTACCATTGTTTTAAATTGGAATAAAGGTTTATTATTGTTGTACCATTGACATAATGGTTTGTGAAATTAACATTTGAATATTTGAATTGAATTTGAAGTAGAATTTTTTGAACGTTGACATTGGTTTTGAATTAAAATAAAAGTTTGTTGTTGAATTGAATTGAAACCAATATTTTGTTATTTCTTGAGTTGCTGACTAACAGTTTGGTAGTTTGATTGTTTGCCTTGGTTTTCCTTGTTATATTGTTGAACTTTGTTATTTAATTATTTGGTATATTTGACTTGTTTTGTTTGTGCAATGGCATACAAATGGAAATATTGCAGTGCCGGACACCTATCCAGGTCAAGCCGGAGACCTCGGTTGTTTCAGGTCCCGGACTATTGAGTAGATTGCCTACTTTGGAACTGCCACACTTTGACGTTCGCTTGGACCATTGGTACGGTTTCCAAAACCTGTTTGCAAGTTTGGTTGATGCACGCTCAGACCTCAGACCCGCCCAAAAGTTGGCCTATTTGTTGTCTGTCCTGGAAGGTGAGGCCCGAGCCTTGGTACAGCATCTGTCGTTGACTGACTCAGCCTACCCTACCGCTTTGGAACTACTCACCCGGCGGTACCAAAATAAACGTTGTTTGGCTGACGTTCATATTGAATTGATTTTGGGGTTACCGGTCATTACTAGTTTGTCAGCATTGCGTACTGACCGTTGAACCCGTTGGTGGCAGCGACCAACGCTTTAAAGCGATTGGACTTGCCAGTGGACCAATGGTCTTACCCTTTGGTGCATGTTGTGCTGCAACGGCTTCCTGCCGATTTGAGGGCTCGTTTCGAGCAAAAGTATGGTGGGGATAGTGTCACACATCTCCCCCCATTTGGTGGCCTCGTCCAATTTTTGGAGGATAAGTGTCGGTTTGTGGATAGCTCTAGCGTTGCCACTGAGTCGCGCCAGCCGTCTTCCCGGCCACGAGACCAGGGACGGACTGGGGCCCGCGGGCCTCACGCACTCCACTCCCCGCGCAAGTTGATCGGGAGCCGCGCGACCGCCATTTGGTCTCCCCGCGTAAAGGCGATTACGCACTTGTTGCTAGGCAGCGCTGGCCAGACCAGCATCGCCTTCCCTCCCCTCCATTGGCGGAGCGTCCCCGGTTGGAGTCACGCCGCCCCCCGCCATTCAGGCATCCGGTAGGATATGCCCTTCCAGCGATGGCGCGTGGCTCGGGACACCGCGCGTACGAGGAATTTGAACCATCCTCGTCGGGAAAGACTTGGGCCTGGGTGCGGCGATCGGTCGCCGCCCAGGCATTGTTAGGACATTGGCGCCTGCCCCGCTAGGGTACCCCTCAGATCGACACGGTTTTGTTGCCAACGGCATCGGTCAGGGTCTGGGGGCCCACGGGGGACTCTGTTGTGGTCCGTGCCATTTTGGACATGGGAGCCCAGGGTTGCCTTTTGTCTATTGTTTTGTTGTTTTGTTTGTGTATTGTTTTGGGCGAAATGTTTTCGTCAGCGCCTTTGGACTGCGGGATTTGGCTGGGACGAGCCAATTCGGGAAACCCTGTTGGAAGATTGGCTCCAATTTGTATCCGCACTCCCTGCAGTCAACGAGGTCGTGTTACCCCGCGCTATCCTCCCCCCTGGGAGCTACACTGCTACCCTTGTTTGTGATGCGTCTTCGCACGGTTATGCAGCTGTTGTTTGTCTGCGCAGCGTCTGCGCGACAGGCCAGGTGAATTTGTCACTGGTCTTGGCCAAGAGCAAGGTGGCCCCCCTCCGGACGGCACTGACCATCCCTAAGTTAGAATTGTCAGGGGCGGCGCGTCTTGTGCGTCTATTGAACCACGTTGCTCACACTTTGGGTGGAACTGTGGACATTCGGGTTTCTTACGCCTGGACGGACAGTCAAATTGTTTTGTGTTGGTTGAAGACGTCCGTCCACTCTTTGGAGGTCTTTGGTCCCAGATTCAAAATTCTGAAACGCCTTTGATTTGGAGGCACGTGCCTGGAGATTTGAACCCAGGCGCCGTGGCCTCACGTGGGTGCATGGCACCCCGCTTGTTTGCTTACCTCCTATGGTGGGGACCAGACTGCCTGACTCACCCCGAGGATGATTGGCCTCGATCGCCAGTCTTGATGTCGGGTCCTTTGCCCGGGCTCAAGGTGCTCGCTGTTGGAACGAAGGACTCTGATTTTTGTTGAGTCGATTTAGCTCCCTCGACAAATTGTTGAATTGTTGGTGACTGATCGTCACATTAAGAACTCGCATGCCGGTTGCAATGCGCTGTTGGCCATTCTGCAGCGAGAGTTTTGGATATTGTCGGGAGCCGTTAGTAAGTTGAACCTTTTTGGACGATACGGGTCTTTTGTTGTTTGGTTGTTGACGGTTGAGGCACTCTAGCCTTCCTTATGGGGCCCGTCACCCCCTTTTGTTGCCTAAGGAGGGCCATTTGGTTAAATTGTTGTTGTTTGGTTGTTGTTGTTTGGTTGTTGTTGTTTTTGTTTGGTTGTTGTTTTTGTTGTTTGTTATTGTTTTGACCCGCCAGCCTGCCCCCATTGGGGGGGTATTTTTGAGGCCGCGGTGAAAGCGGCACAGGGACTCTGGCGCAGATTGTTGGGAGACACCGTTCTCACCTTTAAGGAGTTAGCTACGGTATTTTGCCGTTTTGAAGCTGTATTGAACTCGCGTACATTGTGCCCGCTGTCTTCGGACCCGAACGTCTTGGAGGCCCTAACCCCGGGCCATTTTTTGATTGGAAAGCCACTTGTCGCCCTGCCCGAGTACCCTTGTGTCGATGTGAGCCAAAATCGGCTATCGCGGTTTCAGTTGGTGCAGCAGCTCGCTCAGAGTTTTGGAAGCGTTGGAGCTTGGAGTATTTGCACATCCTCCAGCAGCGCGTCAAGTGGACTGATAAAACGCAACCTTGTCAAGATTGCCAAGTGATTAGGGGGGGGGGTAGATGTTCAGTCCCGTTTAAATTGGTTACTCTGTGCGCCTTCGGAACGCGCCCGAACGGAGTGACATCTGACTTGTCAAGTTTGACTTTGACACTTCTCTCTTTGATTTTGTTCTTGAAAAGGGATGGCGGTCCAAATTGCGCGTGCGACCCTGTTGTAAAGTAATCCCTTAGAATCGATCGTTTTGTGGACACCAGTCATGACCCAGTTGTTTTGTACATAAATAACCCCAATTTGGTGAAATAATACGGGTTGAGTTTGGATATATCTTTGTTGAAACTTTGAGGTTAATGTGATAGTGTTTGGAACCGCATGTTGGAGAAAAACTCTGGCCTATTGCAGCGGATTGTAACCTGGAGATACTCATAACGTCACAACACAATACAATACACACTCACTTACATACATAGATCCAGGTGAACCCCAGAAGCAGGTGTTCTTCAACCAGGTGATTCCTTTGTTTGTTGTATTGTAATTGTACTTATTTGAATTATATCATTGTTCTGCTTCGCGCACGGCGGACAGGTTCGTACGCCACTCTTGTCCCAAGGCCCACGATTATGTTTCCACTGCGCTTATTAAAATCCTATGGTAGGGGTCTGGCCTGGCGTCGAACAAACTACGAGGCATTATATTCATGAAATACTTCGATACAAATCAGCATAAATGAAAATAAATATACAAAATTCAATTAAAACAGGTTAAATTCACTTAATACATAATTCACGCCATTTATTAGCTACACATGGAATAATAAAAACTTTTAATAAAAGTGCTCTGACAGTTTGTTTTTGTATATCACACTCATTAAGAGATAGTCCATTGAACAAGCAAGAAGATATTTGTGGTCGCGCGCGGTGAATACAAGTTTCAGCGTGGACACCATGAGCATATTATCTCAAAAATTCGAGCAAATCCAGCTGCGAAACGTATATGGTTGGTGGGTAGTTGCTTCATACTTCTTGATATTACAACTCATTATCATTGGGGAAAAACCTTGTTGACCAGTGTAATTAGTGTTATATGTATAAAAAATTGTGTACATATTATAAAGCATATTTTACTCTATTCTATGGTGTATATGTGTAATGATTATAATTTACCTGAATTTAAATGTTTTTGGATAGGGCACCACATTTATTTATTAATGAAACTAATATATGTAGCCATAATCATTCATTTATTCTTCATCTTCATCACGGATTTTTGGCGTGCTATAACTGATATCCATTCTCCACACCTCAATAGATCTCGAGAAAAGCTAAAAAAAAAAACTCATGTCTTTAATTTTATTACATGCACTTAGTTAAAATTCAATCTATAAAATGTTACTTTGTATAATATTGATAGAAACAGCAAAGCTCTCTCATTAAATAAAATAATATTATTTAATAATATTTTTTTTTAAACAATAGCGTCTCTTCTCATCTAACAAATGGAAAAAAGTCGAACGCACATAATCCGAACAATTTAAGTGGGCATGCGATAGTATGATTAATAGGTTTAGTAAGAATTTTTACAATTGAGATGCTTTATAACTCCTTAATTTAATACGACTTAATTTAAAAAAAATGTTTTTACGACGATTTCTTGACAAAATATCAGCGTTTTTAATACAGTTATAACAATCAAATAATGATAATATGAATACTTACCGAAACAGTGAAACTCCATCCTATTTTAGCGTCCTAGATGTGTGATTTCTACAATTTTTAATCGAGCACCGAGAGATGTTTACCCTCGGAGCGATCGAATGATACTAAATCAAAAGCGCACCCAAATGTTCAAGTGGGTGTTCATTTGGTGAGGCCATTTTTTGACGCTGATTGTGTATCTAGTTCTTTATTAGTGATCGATGCTGGCACTCTTTGGATTTATGGTCTAACTAATATTATAAAGCTGAAGAGTTTTTTTGTTTGATTGAACGCGCTAATCTCAGGAACTACTGGTCCGAATTGAAAAAATCTTTTTGTGTTGGGTAGCCTATTTATCGAGAAAGGCTATATAACATCACACTACAACCAAGAGGAGCGGAGCAGTAATGAAAAATGGGTCAGTGGGTCGTCTTAGGGGCGGAGTGTAGGAGTTGGAGTATACGCTTAGGGGCACTATGAGCAGCAAAGAAAACAAAAAATAAAAAATTAATTTAAATAATTTTTTGGGACTTAGTCAATTTTTCGAAGATTTTTTTTTTAATAGAATTCGACCGTTTTTATTGCAGCAAATGATTAAGATTATCCATAGAAACCATTTAGGGTCTGAGAAGCATGGCCCTACGACGCACCGTTTCCGAGTTATGGGTCTTTTACTTTTTTTTATTTTATGTAAAACTATTTATATTTCCAAAATGGTAGCTCGGATGAGATTGTTTTCGGGAAAGAAATTGTTGCTCTACTCAAAAGCCATGAGATCATGTAAAAACGGGACAATCGTACGGGTAGGCAATTCGGCGCGGCGGGAAGGGTCGGGGGAACAAGAAATTTAACGCGGATGAAGTCGCGGGCAGAAGCTAGTGGTCTAATATGGCGGATCTTCATTGTCGTTGACGTTGTTAAGCAGACAAATTTTTGTTACGCAACTAGGGTCCTGGTGTGCAGCGGCCATTAGTTCGAGTATGTCCAACAGAGAACTTTCAAATCTCAACTTAATGTCTAAACTATAAACTAAAATACTTGTTTGTTCCCAGACGTGAACCGAAGCAACGCAAACGTAAGCGCGATGGTGAAGGTCGCAAAGGCAAGTCGCGCAAGAACAGGCGCGGCTCGGGCAGCGACAGTGACCCGCCCAAGAAACGGGGCAGGAAGAAGGTGGGCTTACTTCATTTTATACCCGACTACGGCAAAATAAACGGTTCCAAATACCGGGTTATGTTTTTGTGCATACATACAGTGCTAAAAACCATCCCTTCTTTAGACCAAGCATTTGTTTGAACGCGTGAAGATGTCAACTTGAAATTAATCTATACTAATATACTAATAATATTATAAAGCTGAAGAGTTTGTTTGTTTGGCTCAGGAACTACTGGTCCGAATTGAAAAAATATTTTTGTGTTAGGTAGCCTATTTATCGAGGGAGGCTATAGGCTATATAACATCACGCTACAACTAAGAGGAGCGGAGCAGTAATGAAAAATGTTGCAAAAAAGGGGAAAATTTATTCCTTTTGAGAGTTTCCGTTGAGTGCGCTGCGTAAACGGTTAAAGTAACGCAAAAATCATGTATGACGGAATTGTTCCTTTTAAAAAGTTTAAAAAAAAGTCCGGGAGAGCATATGTCTATCTTTTAAGGTTGACTCACTATAACTCAAAAGGTGCAAGCAGCAACGAAAAATGGACGAAAACTAGCAGGCAAATCGATGCCACGGGAAGGGTCAGGGGAGCAAAAATTTGACGCGGACGAAGTCGCGGACAGAAGCTAGTATAAAATATACGTATTTGATCTACGTGCGTTGGTCTAAGGCTCGGTGGAGCTCTAAAAAATTCAACGCTACAAAACATGGTCATATATGCGACATATTTTGATACTCGCAAATAAATAAAAACTTGTAGGGTACTTCCGTTGTCCTAGAATCATGAAATTTAGCAAAAAGTAAGGTCTCACACCACCAATTTTGAAAATCGTTGATTAGTACACTGAAATGAACTCGTTCAACCAACTTATAAACATAATTCATATTTTTTTCACAACACAAACTAAATTAACACTTATCAACAGGGCGAAAAGGGTATCGGCAAGCGCGAAAAAGCCAGAGCAGCGAAAGCCGCAGACGATAAACTGGGCGCGAAACAACGCGCGAAAATCGTGTCCAAGGAAACTATATCGACTTCCGAGTCGGAATCCGACACCTCACGGAAGTCGCGCAGCAGAAGTCGCAGTGGAAGTGGAAGTCGGAGTGGTGGAAGTCGCAGTCCGCCCGCTAATAAAGGACGCAAGAGGATTATGTCTGCGTCGGATAGTGATAGGTAAGTTTCGCTTTGAATGAATTTTATTTTAACGGGTGGCAAACACGTAGGCTATGACTTCGTTGACTGGTAGATAATACCTAAGGCCTCATACGTATTAGCGGTTGGCTGCCTAGGTGGGGAGTGGTCAGCCCCCTGACGTGGTTAGAATAGCCGCTGACTGCGAAGTTGAATCGCACCGCTCGTAGGTATAAACAAAATGGATCTTCTCATTATCTGCATTTTAAATCTCTGCTCTTTCACATTTCCAAATAGCTTCTTCTTCTTGAATTTATAACAGTCAATTTCTCTATGTCAACGTTCATGGCTGCGCACGCATTAACTCACGAACGAAGGTATTGAGTCTCGACGGCATTGGGTATACATTTGTAGTGCACTTTAGAGCAATTTAGAGTTTCTGCTGCAGAGACAATGCTGAAGTGTGTCTTGCGCGTGTTAATCAGCAATTTTAACCGGGATAAAGCAAAAATATGTGCCTACTTCGTGGTCTTTCAATTAAATTATTTTATTTTACGTTGCCACAAAAAACATTCCTTATTTTCTATTTATTTAAATTATAGGTTTGTTCCTTATATAAAACCTCTGGGTCCTATAAAACACTATATTATAGTTTAAAAAAATACCGTTTTATTTTCAGATCAAGATCGAGGTCGAAATCCAAATCTCGCAGTCGATCGAGGTCAGGCTCCGCCAAAGGTCGTTCAAGGTCCAAGGGCAAATCACGTTCTAAAAGTCGTTCGAGGTCTAAATCCAAAGGCCGATCTAGGTAAGAATCGTTTTGAAGATGTTTTTTTTAGTATCTGGTCATTTCGTTTAGACTGAATAGATAAACAAACGAAATAGAAAAACATAATAATTGTAAACTGAATAGATTGAAACTCTTAAATACATTTTCAAGCTCACAGCGCAATTCTGAGCATTATTAAATTTATAATTGGAGCATTGCGGTTGGGGCTTTTATTAAAGTCCAAATAGTATTTACAACAACATAGTATATAGTAATATGTTTTAATAGTATTAAGTTTGACGTAGAGTAGGAAGGCATCCCACAAGGTGTCCACTTTGTGGGATGCCTTCCTACAACCTATAACCTTGTGAAGGCCGCGGGAATCCGCTGGATCCCGAAAACAAAGAACCGGTCGAAGTGTCGGATCCTGGAGGAGGCCTATGTCCAACATTGGACGTCTTTGGGCTGAAATGATGACGATGAAATAGTATTTGAGTCTTTCACAATTTTTTTCTTGACCACGGCTTTTTAAAATCGTCTTTCGCCACCCAAAATTATGTATTTGAATTATTACTCCAAAAATATTTTTAGGTCCAAGAGTGGGTCGAGGTCCAAAAGCCGTTCAAGATCTAAGAGCAGGTCCCGATCAAAAAGCCGATCTCGTTCGAAGAGCCGTTCCAGATCTAAAAGTGGTTCCAGATCAAAGTCCAGGTAAAAAACTCATTTTTGTTAACATGATGGAGTTATTATTTTTTGGGCCTATCTTAGGATTATTGTAAAGGGTATGTAAAAACCGAGAATATGTGGGTCTGCCTATGCAGGTACTTAATATTTTAGTTTAATTTTATACTTAGTTGATTTTAAGCTTTGTTAGTAAATGGCAGTAATGGCACTTACTTAATTAATTGCATATAATACTTTATTGCTATCTGTGGAGGCTTGTAAATGGCTTATCGTGAATTACCTCACTACTAATTTTGTATTATTAGGGAACATAATAAAATAAATGTATTACTACTTTGGTTTACGACCCCTATCCGTTATGAACTAATGACTTAAAACGCAACTGGGAAAAGATCAATTGCATTTGACGTGCAGTTGATATTTGGTTTGCGTCGTCCATCGATGAGTTTTTTAACTGAGCTATGTTATTTTGGGGGATGTTACAAGCCAAAATAAAAAATATTTTAAGTACTAACTCATATTTGAAGACCCTAATCACAACTTTTGTCCTACAGGTCAAAGAGCCGGTCCCGTTCAAAATCCAAAAGCGGTTCAAGGTCGAGATCACGTTCAAGATCTAAAAGCGGATCGAGAAGCAGATCCGGTTCTCGAGCCGGATCTCGTGCTTCCAGATCTAGATCACGTTCCGGATCCAGGTCAAGATCCGGATCCAGGCATTCTAGACCAGACACACCGGTATCCAGGAAATCCGTATCTGCGAGTGAAGACGAAGCTTAGATTAAGTTGTAAATATTTGACTTTTGGTTTTGCCTTTACTTTTCATTACCTACATGGTAAGAGCGCACTTCCTTTTCAGTTCTGTTATTAGTAAATGTATATGCAATATGTAGTTTTGTTTGGTGGCGCCTTAGTTTTTGGACCAGAAAACGTTGTTGAGTGTTAAGAAATATTGATGAATCATAAGCAATAGTAGGGCTGACTGCAACCCGCAGTTGGTCGTGATAACCAATTGGCGACCTCTAACACAATGGTCGCCGTCGCTTTGCGACCAATGTTTTAAATTTAAAACCCTGAGTCATTCAATTCACGTTGACTACATCAGATTAGAAGAATTAAATTAGCTAGAAAATTGTTACGGCGCTACATGTGTCTTGTGTGAACTATTCTTGACTTCTAACATTTCTTAATAAATATATATGTTATAGTATAGCTTTTTGTCGTTATTTACACCAAATAAATATATTTACATCCTTACAAGTATAGCTTCCCAAACCATTATCTTCCGATTTAAGAAAACTTGACTAATTATGTTACATTACTAGCTTAATTCTTTAGTCAGCGCAGACCACTGAAGACTAATACGATAACATTTGAATCTCGACTTTATAAACATGCGCATGAGGTATAAAATAGAAGTTCAGATTTGTAAAACATGGTCTGACACTGTATGACGCTCTCTTTCTAAACTCGATCGGTCTCGCCCTGGCTGCTACTGTACTTGCATGTTATAGTATGGGCTTGGCTGTCAAAGTTTGCTTTCTAGCAGTTGATTTTGATGCTACCAATTGACTTCTCTTTCATCATATCGACGATCTGCGCTGACCCTAACAGCCCGCTATCACTTATTGGATGTCGGATCAGATCTTTAAGGATGCGCTAATTAGCCCGGGAAATACAAATTTTCTTGCGTTTTTTTGCAATTTGCAGGTAGTTGTTAAGTATCAAGTATGTTGAACGAAATATTATTCACGATCATAACACGTGACACACATAAATACAACCTTATAAGTGAATTCAATTCAATTGAGTTTTTTTTTTCTGAAAGTGTCATACAATTGGATTAAATGAACAAAGTTTTAAGAACGTTCACAGTCTGATCTCAGTCTCAATCTGTAAAAAATACCTCGTGTTTCCATATATTTTTTTTACTAGTTTTTGACATTTGATTGTCGCCAAGATGATTGACTTTGCGACGAGGTTTTGTACGTTTTTAACTACGAGAATTGGTCTTCTGGGTTGTATTGAACCAGTTGAAACCCATATTAGTACCGTCGCGAATCATATGTTGTACAACATACAGCCTATCACTGACCTGCAAATTGCAAAGAAAACGTAAGAACCTTTGAGTTTTCACCTTACTCGGATGACGCCAATGACATGACTTCTAATGAAAAATCAAAATCTCATTTTCATAGAAAGTCATGTCGTTGGCGACATCGCACTAAAACCGGAACCCGATAAGTGGAAACGAGCTGTTACCGGTAAACTTCATTCTGTTAATATTTTCTTCAATTGTTTTCGACATCTAGTTATGAATATTCTTATTTAACCCTTGTATTATGTTTTTATTTAAAAACCGATAATTTTAGAGGAATAAAAAGAGAAAATACCAATATTGTGTTTCTTTGGTCCGTTGGACAAATTGAGAACCCAATTGATCCGAGGCTACAAGTGAACTAGAGTGTATAATATCAAGATACAATAAAAAAAGGGTCAAGTCAAACAGAACGGAAAAATGTCCAAGCAATGTATTGGCTTCATTGAAAATATGACTATATTACCATAGACTTAAGTATAAAATAGTATGAATATCGACATAGTCGGCTCGCACAAATTTATTTGCTTCACTGAAAATATGACTATATTACCATAGACTAAAGTATAAAATAGTATGAATATCGACATAGTCGGCTCGCACATTTTCGCAACTCGGTTGGTCTCGTTGAAGAATTTTTGAATTGCGGCCAGGGAGAGCTCGCCCTGCGCGAGGATTTTTGAACTGCAGCCATAGAGTTCGCCCTGCGCGAGAATTTTGGAATAGCAGCCATAGAGTTCGCCCTGCGCGAGTGAATTGCGGCCAGAGAGAGCTCGCCCTGCGCGAGAATATTTGAATTGCGGCCAGACAGAGCTCGCCCTGCGCGAGGATTTTTAATTCCGGCCAGAGAGAGCTCGCTCTGCGCGAGCTTTTATAATTCCGGCCAGTGAGAGCTCGCCCTGCGCGAGGATTTTTGAATTGCAGCCAGAGAGCTCGCTCTGCCCGAGCATTTTTTAATTCCGGCCAGAGACAGCTCGTTATGCGCAAGCTTTTTTTAATTCCGGCCAGAGAGAGCTCGCCCTGCGCGAGGATTTTTTAATTCCGGCCAGAGAGAGCTCGCTCTGCGCGAGTTTGTTTTAATTCCGGCCAGAGAGAGCTCGCTCTGCGCGAGCTTTTTTATTTCCAGCCAGAGAGAGCTCGCCCTGCGCGAGATTTTTTATTTCCGGCCAGAGAGAGCTCGCCCCGCGCGAGGATTTTTTTATTCCTGCCCTGCGGGAGGATTTCTGAAGTGCGGCCAGAGAGAGCTTACCCTACGCGGAGACTTTTAGGTTCTGTCTGAACTGATCATAAGGGATAAATAAAAAAAAATACATATCATGAAAACATTGTATAATTAAGTCCCAATTTAGAGTACATTTTTAAATTATTCGCAGTTTACATTCAAGAAACTAAATGTTTATACTGTATACATAATTAGTTTTATTGTGTTTAGCATTTAAATAACTTGCAACAATTTAATAAATAGCTTAAATATTTTACAATTAACATAACACAACCATCATATTGGTGAAATAACTTCATTTGTTAAAAACTCTTATGAAACAATAAGTATTACACAATATAATACAAGTTGTATAACTGAACACTGAAAAGAATGACCTAATTGCGTTACCGATTCTTTATACATGAACAACATAATACCATTGCTGTATTCGCCGAGGGTTAGGCAGAGGGGTACCTCACCCAAATGTCGCCAGATATTATATGTTTAAGTCCCATGTAATAGGGGGCGAGTCTATTGCCATTTTTTCGGATTCGGAATCCGCGCTGAAATCAAATGTGTCTAATTTGGCCGATAATTCGTCCACGTCATTTATTTATTTTTCTTTAACACTTTCAGTGCCGAGCACCCGGCTCCCGGGTCGAACGATAATTCGTTCGCATGCCAACAACTCGCATCCGAGTCCTACATATAAATAGTTATAAGTGTCTTGTGACCATGCCGAGCACCCGCCTACCGGGTGCAAATTATTACGTACTACTAGGGTTGCCAAAATAAGCTGAAGTTTTAAAACAAAGGTGTCGGTTCGTTTATGGAGCTTAAAGTTTGAAAACACAGGCGCAACAAAGCATTTAAACGGTTCGTTTTTATGGAGCTTAAAGTTTGAGAACACAGGCGTCAACAAAGTATTTAAAAACAAAAGAAGGCAAATGTTTTAATTTTTTCCTTATCTGCACGTGTTTTATTGCGGTAAAAACCATCGCTGAAGTTATAAACAATAAGAATAAAGGCGTCGGTTCATTTTTGTTTTAATAATTCACTGATCTTAGATAATTACTTGAGGCGAATCGCTTGAGCGAGTCGTAACCTACGAAAATCAAGTTTTCTTATGTTTTGATAAATTTAATTTCGCGGATACAACTGCGGAGGCACTAGGAAAACAAACAAAAATACATAAAGAAAGAACAGTGTACAATAAAAAAAAAATTGGCGTTCGACAACCCTACCTGGCAGGCCGGTTGTGGGCGTGGCTTACTGAACTCGGATTCGGGTGCTGCGGCATGGGGTTCCCGTTACGTAACCATCACGCCGATGGACTCAACAGATGGGTTGTTATAGATTTGCGACACACATTTTATGGCATGCCAATTTTTATGCAATTTACGTACTTAGCAGTGAAAGTGTAAGGTTGTTGCTCTGAGGTAGCTCACGAAATTCTATTCATAAAAATATGTTTCCCGACTGTTACAACTACGGCATTACGGAATCGTAATCATTAAAATCTACAACCGTCTAAGTTCATTTAATCCCACTGAGTTACTTTTTCATAAAATAGTCATTCTGGTATTTAATGAATTTAGATGGTTGTATTGATGATATTAATGATTTTAATTCTGTAAATACATACGTGTCACAGTCGCGAATCATATTATTTTGTTTAACATAGAGCCTGACACTGACCTGAAAATTGCAAAAAAAGACTTTAAAAAAAATCCGGGCTTTCCTGGGACAATCAGCCAATACATTAGTTAGATCATTATAATAATACTACGTTTGAGTACTGATACGTTAATTATAAAGATAAAACTCAGGGCCTAGGGTCCCCAGCCAGGGTCGAGGATTTGTTCGAAAGAGTAACCGTGGCTCTGACATAGGCAACTGAAGGAACACGAATGGGATTTAGTCAGTAAAAGTCTGACACGCCCTCCCGCTCCGCCCAGAGCGGGAGACGTCATTTGATGATCTCCACGCACAAAAAAAAGGCCTAGGGTCCGTCGTCCCTAAGTTATATCTTTATTAAACAATCAGTTACACAATAGTGTCGTCCATTCTTTCCAGATTTCAAAATTATACACTCCGAAAAGTGATTAGTCAATTCCAAAGTGACAATCTCAATTTACTGATAGATTTATCTAATGGACTAAATTTTCACTATTAAAATCTTAATACTTACGTTTAATAATTGAGCGTCATAACGTTGCTAGAATTTCCGATAAAATAATATCAACAATCAAATATAATTATGCTTAAAGTACATAATATCGGAACGGAATCTGTTTAACAATTAAAATCGTGGATATAATATGGCATTTACAAACTGTAATTTGTGTCATATTCTAAATGTGCGTCTATATATTTTCATGATTGAAACAATAAACCTCAATTAGGAATCATATTCTAAGAACTGAAAATATAAGTGTTGGACTCCTCAATCTTATTGAATTATCAAAATTCCGCGGTCAGCCTTAGCTAAATTTAAAGGTTCTAAATCTTACAAAATCTCGATAGGTACAATTTCTCACAATTTATAGAAACTAGATTTTAAAAGGTTATATAAAGATTTCTATTTTAATTTTAATAATGAGAATAAAAAGTTGAGTCAAAATTCGAATATGTGGCAGTTTTCGTTTTCTTTATATCGAAATTACTCAGTTATTGCTAAGTATAATAAAATGGAGCATTTAGATATAAATTACTAAAACTATGTAACTTTAATGTGCGCTAATATATTTATACTACACTATTATAATGACTAGTATTCTAGGTAGTCAGTGTATCTATCGCTAATATTTGGTGAGATTAAACATTATATTGAAATGATTACATTTTTATGTATTTAGATACACTATAATCTTCCAGTCCAATGTTGTAGATCTTAAAATTATATTTTAATTTTTAATGCTTTATATACGGGTCATATGCGTGAATAAAAAAGACTCGTCATTTTTTTTTCTGTATCAAGCTATACATTTCCAGAATAAGCTGACTCACTGTGGGAAAAGGCTATAACAATGCGATGTCAGCTAAAACTGGAAATGAGAGCTTGATTTATCTCGTCTTTTGTATCTAAACTTAATTTAACACTGCAGGACACAAAAGGCTCCCACAGACACGCTGATGTGCGACGGCGCGATGAGTGTCTGGTAGAACAATGTCCCTGAAGGTTTCACATAAATTGTTCTACAAGAGTCGCGTCGAGCCTTTCTGCTGAAGCCTCAAAAGCTGTATAATGTAAACGAACATTAATTGGTTGAAGGACACTAAGTCCTTCAACCAATTAATGTTCGATTAATACTGTAGTTGTTAGGTTATTAAATGGAATTATAATTTCGAAAGTTGCAGTGGCAGCAAGAGCTAGAAGCCAAATCTCAGTGGATTTCTAACATATTGCTACTTCGCTAAAGGTATAGTGAAACTAATCATTAATTCTAGCTCAAACGGCCACTGCAGAAATATTAAAAAATATAGAACATTTTATAATGGCTAAATGAAATATTAAAAAAAGTGGGAGTATCTTAATTCTACATGGGTACGACTAGTCATTATGATGCCAATGGATTCTTAGGACGATATTTAGACCTTACAAACGAGTATTCTAATACTTGGAGTATCAATAATACGAATGTGTTATTTTAACAAACAATAAGATCATTGTATATGTATAAATCTGTTTAAATGCTTCTTTTAAATATAATTTCGTACATGATGCTTTAACATACAGTCCCTAACTTAGAATGTAGGTGGAGATATTGCCACTAGCGGTGCTTCGTTTTTCCATTACTATGATTTGTTAGAAAATATAAGAATCTGGGTGTCTTTTAATGGATGAAATAAGCTCATAGTACATAGATCTGTATCTTAATAATATACTGCATGTAATGAAAAAATGCCCAGCCACAAATAACTTGAGACGAAAGTTTCTGGATTTTATGAACGCAAAGGTACGTCATCTCCAGCCTACAGTTCTAAAGTCACTACCACATAAAAACTTACACTAACAGGCATCTTTCGCGACCTGCGCGCCGTTGTTCTGCGCGAATGTGACGGTGCCGTTAGGAACAGTCTGTGGGCCTCCTAAGAACGAAGTGAATGTCGTGTCTCTACTCATTGGTGGCTCCAAGCCTTCGATGGGTATGCAGTCCAGGGTTGGGACTGTGTATTCCCTGTGAAAAAAAATACAAGTATGAGGGACATCGTCTGTAGTATAGGATTCTGACCATAAGGTAAATTATTTGCGTAAAACATGATATACAAGGAAGAAATAATAAATCGAAGGAAATAAAAATAAAAGAAGAAAGAAAGAAATAGAAGAATAATTAAAAATAAATAAGAAAGAAGAAGAAAAAGAATAAAGGGAAGGAATAAGCGTCAGCGCACACCGAACTGCAAAATGCTCGCGCATGCTCGAGCAAAATTTTGTAAAATGTATCTTATGACAATTTCTTACATTGCAAATTTAAATACACGTCCAGACTTGATGCTCGAGCGTGCTCGAGCATGCGCGAGTATGCGCGAGCGCGCGAGCGCCGCCGCCGCGCGCCAGCCGCGCTCAGTATTGCCACAGCGTGAAAACTGTCTTGACGAGTGTTTACCTACGGCGCAACCGGCGTAAATTGGAAATCATGGACGAAGAAAAGTTGATCGGTTTGGTGCAGCATTTTTAGGGTTCCGTTGCCAAATGGCAAAAAACGGAACCCTTATAGATTCGTCATGTCTGTCTGTCTGTCTGTCTGTCTGTCTGTCCGTCCGTCCGTATGTCACAGCCACTTTTTTCAGAAACTATAAGAGCTATGCTGTTGAAACTTGGTAAGTAGATGTATTCTGTGAACCGCATTAGGATTTTCACACTAAAATAGAAAAAAAAACAATAAATTTTGGGGTTCCCCATACATAGAACTGAAACTCAAAAATGGTTTTTTTCATCAAACCCATACGTGTGGGGTATCTATGAATAGGTCTTAAAAAATGGTAATGAGGTTTCTAATATCATTTTTTTCTAAACTGAATAGTTTGCGCGAGAGACACTTCCAAAGTGGTAAAATGTGTGTCCCCCCCCCCGTAACTTCTAAAATAAGAGAATGATAAAACTAAAAAAAATATATGATGTACATTACCATATAAACTACCACCGAAAATTGGTTTGAACGAGATCGAGTGAGTAGTTTTTTTTTAAAACGTCATAAATCGTAAACCGCAATTTACCTTACATTCAATCAACTGAAATATAAAAATTAAAAAAAAGCATTTATTTTTAAACCGAGAATACCTGCAGGTTTGTACGGAACCCTCGGTGCGCGAGTCGGACTCGCACTTGGCCGGTTTTTAATGTTTGTACAATGTATCGAGTCCAACATACAGCGATCGAATGTTAAACGTCTTCCGCTCTGGGCAGAGCGGGAGGGCATGTCAGACTTTTACTGACTAAAACCCACCCGTGTTCCTTCAGTTGCCCATGTGCCAGGGCCACGATATCTCTTAAGTAGAAAAAAAAGGTACATTTTTCCCGCCACATTTCTTCTATCAATACCGTTCTTCTCATTTTATGACATCTTATTTTATTTAAAGTACCTGGATGCCCGAGCTTTGCTCGGTATTTATTTTTTTTGATAAATTGTGTTTTCTAGAAATTATATTTAAATACAAATTACATTTTGTTATTTTTCTTCCAATAAAACAAAAAACATTAATTTATGTTTAAGTTTATTATCGATAAAGTTGATTAAGTATAGAAAACACGTATAAAACGATATTTTCTAAAAATGAATCCTAGCTAGATCGACTTATCGCCCCCGAAACCCCCTGTATACTAAATTTCATGAAAATCGTTGGAGCCATTTCCGAGATTCAGATTATATTAGGTCTTTACCTATGAAATTGCCGTTCTGCAGTACTGGCCATTTCAAATCAAAATAATTTTTGTTTGTCTAAGAATTCTAATTTCAAATTTATTTTATTTTAAAAACATGGAATGGAATTGTTTTTCCAAAAGTAGTAATTTGTTTATTGATTAGTGTTACATTTTCATCGCATTTCAATCTTTTTCGTCATCATGGATACGTTAAAAATTCGAGTAATTATGGAATATGAGTACCGTCGTGGCAGCAACGCGGCACAAGCGGCACGCAACATCAACGACGTTTACGGAGCTAACACTACAAACCAACGCACCACCTGTTATTGGTTTGAGCGCTTCCGTTCTGGAAATTTCGACCTGAAAAATGAACCTCGCGGTCGTCCGAAGACTTTGGTCGACAATGACGAATTAAAGGCGATTGTGGAAGCTGATGATACACAATCTACGGCTAAATTAGCAGAAGCTTTCGACGTTAGCGTCAAAACAATATTGGTCCATTTGCGTCAAATTGGCAAGGTAAAAAGTTTGACAAATGGGTGCCCCACGAACTCAATGATCGCCAGCGCGAAGTACGCGTCGAGACGTGCCTTGCACTGCTCAACAGACACACAAATGAAGGAATTTTGAACCGCATTGTTACCTGCGATGAAAAATGGATTCTGTTTGATAACCGCAAGCGCTCAGCAAGTTGTTTTTCAGGATGGGAAATCATCAAATGACTTCTCCCGCTCTGGGCGGAGCAGGAGGGCGTGTCAGACTTTTACTGACTAAAACCCACCCGTGTTCCATCAGTTGCCCATTTGCCAGGGTCACGGTATCTCTTTCGAACAATCACGCGACCCCGGCAGGCATCGGTCCTAGTAGACCCCTACACTGCAGCTGACATCTCTTTGAGGCAAGTTGGTTGGATCCTGGTTCAGCACCTAAACAATGCCCTAAACGAAAACTTACCCCTACAAAAGTGATGGTCACTGTTTGGTGGTCTAGCGCCGGTGTGATTCATCACAGCTTCTTACCAAACGGGGTGAGTATTACTGCAGATGTGTACTGTGAAGAACTGAACTCAATGATGGAGAAGCTGGCACATCTCCAACCAGCATTGGTCAATCGCTCGTCTCCGATGCTCCTGCACGACAACGCGCGACCTCATACTGCACAGCAGACGGTCTCCAAGTTGCAAGAACTGGGGTTGGAAGCTCTCCGTCATCCGTCCTACTCACCAGACCTTGCGCCTACAGACTACTACTTTTTCCAGAATTTGGATAACTTCTTAGCGGGAAAAAAATTCAATACCCGAGAGGCAGTACAAAATGCCTTTGAAGAATTTGTTGCCTCCCGTCCAGCTGATATTTTTTAAGAAGGGCATCAAAAAACTGCCACTGCGTTGGCTAAGATGCATTGATTGCATGGGTGATTATTTCGATTAATACAAATAAAAAATACATGAAAAAAATTCGTTTAAGTTTTTTCATACAAAACGGCATTTTCATAGGTAAAGGTAAGATTTTGTCCACTTAGCAAAGATCCGATAACAGAATTTACGGCACCAGTCTTTTACTTCTTTATCAACACTGTCACTTAACTGAACATTACAGTTTGTTCTTAAAGATGTATATAATAGATTATAGTTCCGGAGATCACCACCATCACGTAGAGAAACGTAAAGGTCGAGGTAAGTAACGAAACCAGGGAAAGACATAATGACAACACTCGGATGAGGATGATATTACAACTGATGCACTTCAAGTAATGCACCTATTTATATGGTTTAAAAATTGGTACTAATGAGAAGGATAATTATAACAAAAGTATAATTACCAATTAGCTATTGATCGATTCTTTGGAAATGATGGTTATGTTGGACATTAAAGAAACATACCTTTTAGCAGTGGCGAAGGCACCATATAACACGATTCCTACCGGCTTGCCTTCGGGGATTCGCATTGGTAACTCTATCACTATTAAAAATACAATAGTATGTAAATAGTGGCTACTATTGTCAATAAATATAGTAACACTACGGGTATTTAATTCACCATAACATTCAAACAACAAAAAAGGTTATTTATACCTTTGTATTACAACAAAAGAGAAATGTTCTAAATTAACCCGGCGCCAAAACGTCATAATCGGGAACTAAAAATTCATACAACAGCGGTCCCGTAATGATGTCACTTTAGGTCACGTGGCACCGCTTGATATGTACGATAGCAAGCCGCTGTACAACGGGTTATGACAGAGACAGGTATAGAAAAATGCGTCAGCGAGAACGAGATAGAGGAATATTGCATATTTTATTAGTTTTCATCTGTTCAATTTAATTGTATTTAATTCATTACATTCCTTTATTAATTTTAGAATGATAGTAAGTATTCTTTATTGATGAGTCAGTAAGTTAAGGCCGACTTCGCTTCGGCTTCTCTTTTAGAAAAATTTACGCCTCGCCGCTGCCTTTTAGAGAGATTAACTAGTGATAAGAATTACAACGAAAAGGTCATTAATACACAAAAGGTGAGGTAATCAGTAATTATAAGGGGGTCTCAGGTAATGGCCTTATTAGGTGTAATAAAAATCGATTTACAGAATTTAACAAGAATCGATGGTTAGGTGGTCAACAACACAATCGTTTCCAGAGATTGGGTGCAATAAAACGTTTTCTGGTAATCTATTATCAGTGCACCGATGATTTTTGACCTGACCAATTTATCAGTAAGTCACCAGTGAAGTGAGATTTGGAGATAAAATATTTCGAAATAATAACTTATGAATCAATTTGTAGATAATGAGGAAAAAATCGGTCAACTCTTGTACCTCATAAGGCGCGGGACAAATACAAGAGGCGTCGGGCGGAGGTGAGGCGCGGGCGCGGCGCCACTTCTTTGATATTGCGTACAAAATGTATAGAAGAGGTGGGGCGCGAGACATACTTAGGCGCGGGACAAATACAAGTGGCGTCGGGCGGCGGTGAGGCGCGAGCGTGGCGCGGGTGAGGTGCGGGCGCGGCGACGGTGCAGCGCAGAACAGGCGTGCTAACGGTGTCGGAACGGCGAGGCGCGGTGTTTCTCGTTATTTTATGTTAAATTCTATATCGTCACGCATATTCCGGGTGCGCCGAAGGCGAGAAAGCGGCGCCCGCGCCGCGCCCACGCCACGCCCGCGCCGCGCCCGCACCCCGCCGTCTCAGTATGTCTCGCGCCCCACCTTTTCTATACATTTTGTATGAAATATCAAAGAAGTGGCGCCACGACCGCGCCGCGCCCGCGCCTCACCTCCGCCCGACGCCTCTTGTATTTGTCCCGCGCCTGTGACGGCGGGGTGCGGGCGCGGCGCGGGCGCCGCTTCTTGTATTTGCGCCCGACGCCTCTTGTATTTGTCCCGCGCCTAAGGCGCGGGACAAATACAAGAGGCGTCGGGCGGAGGTGAGGCGCGGGCTTGGCGCCACTTCTTTGATATTTCATACAAAATGTATAGAAGAGGTGGGGCGCGAGACATACTGAGACGGCGGGGTGCGGGCGCGGCGCGGGCGTGGCGCGTGCGCGGCGCGGGCGTGGCGCGGTCGCGGCGCGGGCGTGGCGCGGGCGCGGCCCGGGCGCCGCTTCCTCGCTTTCGGCGCACCCGGAAAATGCGTGACGATATAGAATTTAACATAAAATAACGAGAAACACCGCGCCTCGCCTTTCCGACACCGTTAGCACGCCTGTTCTACGCTGCACCGGCGCCGCGCCCGCGCCTCACCTCCGCCCGACGCCACTTGTATTTGTCCCGCGCCTAAGGGGTGCGAGTGGCGCACCATGTTTGTTTGGACAAAATGTAGAAAATATATGTCTTATTACCATACTAGCTACTAGCGGCTTCGCCCGCGTGGTTGTCGGAAATTATCGCAAGAGGACATACTACCGCGGTTAATGTATTAAGAATGCATTAATCCAGGTTATATAAGTAATAAGAGAACAGCTCAGTGAGAGCAGCGGTGGCTCAGTGGTATCAGCCCCGACTTACGAATTGTAGGTCATGGGTTCGAACCCAGGCAGGCCATTTACTTTGTGTAAATATTTTCATCAATATTGCTCTCGAAACGGTGAAGGATAACATCGTGAGGAAACCGGAATGTCCTAGAACCAAAAATTCGAAGACATGTGACATCTACCAACCCGCACGCCCAGTGCGTGTTGGTAGATTACGGCCCACTCCCTCTCACCGAGAGGAGGCCTGTGTCTCAGTAGTGGGAATAATATGAGGAGTAACAGATCAAAGTGTATTAACTCCACCCACCGTCATAAGAATAGTACAAACAGATTTTTTATCTATTTCAAACCTTGTTACTAATGTCAAATTATGACGCACCAAACTCTATTACTTTTTATTATAAAAAAAAAAAAAACTAAAAGTGCATATCGTTTCAAACAATATTAAATCCAGGTTCATTGCCATATCAAAGTGTATTAAATTTTGTCGCTAGAACAACGTGTGTTACATCCATTGACATCACAGTAGTTATACATATTTCGGAACGCAACAAACTATATTGTTTGTGTTCACTCAAAATAAAGCAACAAGGCAACTCAGGCCAAGAATTGATGTCAAAATGAATTTTTTTTTACAATGCTGATACAGGAAAAGACTATGGTCCAATTATGAAAAGGGGGTTCAAAATTGAAAATGTACCAGAGCCTGCAATCTATACTAATAATTTTAATAAAACTGTAGATCAGTAGGTACATTTTTTGTCTGTCTGTCTGTCTGTGTGTATATGCACGCATGGGTCAAAAACTACTGAAGGGATTTTAACCAAACTTGGTACGATTGTAGTCCATACTCCTGGGCAGGTTATAGGCTATATAACATAACGCTAAGACACATAGGAGCTGAGCAGTGACGATAAATTTGAAGCAAGTCGGATGAAAATGCGCTTTTGAGCTCTTATCCTCGTTGAGTACTTTTTATCCCAGTAGTATGTTCCCGCGGGATAATTTCCGACCTACACGCAGGCGAAGCCGCTGGTAAAAGCTAGTCATCAATAATAATAATCTACTAAATCAGGCTAAGAAAAATGATCTAAACATGTTGCTGAAGAAAAGTTTTGGAGAGGAATGGCAAGATAATGAGGACTTAGAATATTATAAAAAAAATTATAAACCGTGATGGTGATGGTGTCTCTGATTCAGATCAAGAACAGCAGGAAATGTGTGACTGTTTGGAAGACAATGATGATATATCTAAATTTTAGTTGAGTGAGAGATTTTAGTGAGTGAGTCAGTGAGTCTTCATACCCATATCAAACTGTATTAACCTTTTGAGCGCCACGACAAAAAAGTAAAATCGTGCCCTCAGCGCCAAGCTATGAATTCATCCTTTAATACCTACAAAATAGTAGTGAGTTCGAAATTATATCGATAAAGCATTAACCACGTATTTCTTAACATATACTATGTTTTTAATAAAAGGTTACTATACCAGGAATATATAATAAAGGAGTTTTATTTCATCCCGCTTTGTCTTTTATGGTAAAAATGATACGATATGTGTCACAGTTTCGGCGTTAAATCCACAATTCAAAACAACAGTCGATAAAAGCAAGTCATTACCATCACAGCACTATGGTCAATCATGACGTACATTCTTGTCACGATAGGATGACACTGGCGTAGCTGGCACGACTTTTCTTAATTTGCTCGCCTCTGCACTAGAGGTGCGCATCCGATATTTATGAATAATATCGAAACAATAAGAGTTATTTTATTTTAATGGTTTCGCTTTTTATATAGAGTAGCAGCATTTTTATTTAATACAAGTAGCTTCTGCCCGCGACTTCATCCGCTTTATATTTATTGCTCCCCCAACCCATCCCGTCGCATCGTATGTATATTTTTTAATATGAAAAAGAAAAGTATTGTTTTTACTATTGTCTAAGCGATTTTTTTTTATTATTAGAATCTTCTGAAGGCCATACAAAACATATTAGACGAATCAGTCGAGCCATAATATATTTAATATTCATTTTTATTTATATAGATTTAAGTTTCTCTGAAAGAACAACCAGTAATAATGCCTTAATGTACCGCCACGTAGGTACAGATGATATCTCAGTTGAAAAAAAAACCATTTACTGTAGATAAATACTTATCAGAATACGATGAAAATAGGCGAAAGCAAATTTAAATCATCAAATGAATTTGTATTTTAATCATTAAACGAAGTTTTTGTACTCAAGATTTGTAAGTACAAATATTATAATAAATACGAAGAAAGGGACAATATTATCCTCGGAAACGAATGAAACTTAATTCAAACAAACCTCAATCGGTAGCCTTAGGGGCGCTATGGAGCAAGGACAGAAAAATTTTCGCTTTTTTTTTTTCGGAAAATTTCTGATTTTTTTGCAGTATCTGGTTGACCTTGTGTGTAGCCACCATTTAGGGTCTGAAAAGCATGGCCCTACGACGCACCGTTTCCGAGTTATGGACCTTTTACTTTATTTTATTTTATGTAAAACCATTTATATTTCCAAAATGGTAGCTCGGATGAGATTGTTTTCGGGAAACAAATTGTTTCTAAGGACAAGCTTTATCAGTTGCTGCAATAAAAATGGTGGAATTCTATTTAAAAAAAAAACTCCGCCCCTAAGACGACCCACTGACCGAGTTTATTTTATGACACGCCAGCCGAGCTTATAGCTGTTTGAAATGGTTTACATGAATTTTATTCTCTTTTTAATTATAAAATCTGAACTTCACTTTGTAGTTTTATTTGAAACAAATGACTTATAACACAATCGTATCGTTAAACAAGGATGTATGTTCCGATGACTATAGTCTGATATGCACGCCCTTCCGCTCCTCTCAGAGCGGGAGACGTCATTTAATGATTTCCCACCCACAAAAATGTTGTTCAGAATAATAAAGTAATGAGAACAAACTACTGATACAAGTAAAGGAACAGCTCTATTTACAAATCGACCACATGTGACGTCATCGGATTGTCACGATTACATGACTCTGGCGCTCCAGGCACAGAAAATATGAAAGTTGATGGAGATGGGCATTACACTCATTATGATTTATCGATAATCAACTAACACCGACATTTAATGAGCAGATAGTTCAGTATTTTAATCATATTTAAATAATTTTCATGTTTCCTGAATCATTAAACTTCTATATCAAAAGTTTTATTTATTTATTGTTGAATAATTTAAAGAAATTAAATATAACGTAGGTTACTGTCAAATTCGATATTCTTGTTATATTGATTGCTAGCTACAACACTACGTGATGATATGATGACGATGATGATATGATGACTGTGGCGCTGAGGGCACTATGTTTTTCGAACTTTATAATTGGTGTTAGTTTTTGCCATCTTATGTTAATACGGATGAAATATAAAGAAAGAAGCTCAACTAATATAAATTAGGACGAGTCAAGGAACATAATTAGCAAAGGGACCGTTCAAGTATTACGTAAGCACATTTATTACAATTTTTTACTCCCCCGTCCCCCTTGTCAGCAAAAGTAAGCAAAGCTCTAACCCCCCCCCCCCCCCTCCCATGCTTACGTAAACATTGTTATATACATTTTTCTTTTAATGTACTCTGTTTTTTTATTGATTTATGAGCAGCAGTTATAATTCTAGAAATAAGAAAATGGATTTAGGATAGGGGATTTTAACGCGTATAATATTCATTTTAAATACGTCAAACCGTCAATCGTAACGAAAGGAAACGATAGGTTGACGGAAGATATTTTGTCAAGTGAATAGAGCGCGGTCATTTCCCTACTCGGTTCTAAGCGAGTACCTAAACGTCGACATTATTTGTGAGAATACCCGAAAAATGCGTTTCATTTTCAAACATAGATAATGTGTGGGTTGCCATATGTGTAAAAAAGTAAATACCTACTGCTCACGTAATCACCATCTAGACCCTCCCACCCCCATGTCATCAAAAATAAGCAAATCAAAGACCCCCCGCCCCCCTGTAGTGCTTACGTAATACTTGAACGGCCCCAAAGGAAATAATAAAAACAATGTTGTTTTATGAGTTTTATTTATGTTTAAAAGTCTGTCACGGTATCGTGACCGTGGCGTGCTGGGCACGTTTTGGTTTGTCATCTATACGTGACTCTGGAGGTCAAAAGGTTAAATGACAAATGTGCCAAATCAAACAGGATTATTTTGTGGTTAATGCATCAATATGTATTAAATCCAAAAAAAAAATTTAAAATTTTATTGATAATTAATAATAAGAATGTATGTAGATTACAGTTTTATTTGCTGAATTGACTGCTAATAAACCCTATTATAGAGGAAAGTTGTTTCTTTGTGTGCTCTCTTTAAAGTATAATGGATTATGCGTTTATCTCAAAAGTTACATTGACGGAGTTAATACACTTTGATCTGTTACTCCTCATATAGGAATAATATAGATTATATATAGGTAATAAATACTGTGTGCCATTTTCGACCCAGTAAGCCATACTTCGCGGTCTTTTACTTGGAATAATACAATTAGGTTTATTTTGAGTACTTCGAACACACATGATATTCGCATTTACTATGAAGCCAAAGTAATATGAATTACAATATTACAATCCTACTAATCCTGCACTACCCGACCGCTACCAACCGGGACGGCCGGACGCGGGACGGCCCCGCTAGCCGCTCTGCGGCTATTTTATTATAACTTCTGATATCTTCTAAAATATTCATTTTAATGATATGCTGTAAAGGGCAATTTTGATCTACATGAAAGGCACAACGTATCTAATATATTTAATTGGATAAGGATTAATGCTGGATTGCTTAAAATCGCTTCGTAAATAAGCCATTATTTCTCGTAAAAAGTAAGGATAAAAAATGGTTATTGTGGGTTATCCCTAAGAGATAGACATATACCATCGCGGACTTTTTTGTAGATCTTTTTAAGGTGTACAATACTGTAGTACATAATTTTGATCTATTTCGTGGGATTCAGCCAGCGTTCGCAATGTAAGCGCAAAAAAATGAGTTTATTGATGACATCACATTAGAAACCACTAAAATTATCAGCGTTTCCTTACTATATTATGCATGTTATATACATATGAACCTTCCTCTTGAATCACTCTATCTATTAAAAAACCCGCATCAAAATCCGTTGCGTAGTTTTAAAGATATAAGCATACATAGGGACAGACAGACAGCGAAATGACTTTATTAACCCCCGACGCAAAAAGAGGGGTGTTATAAGTTTGACGTGTCTGTCTGTCTGTCTGTCTGTCTGTGGCATCATAGCTCCTGAACGGATGATGCGATTTCAATAAAAAAAATATGTATTAAAGGTGACTTATCTGCGAGTGTTCTTAGACATGTTTGATGAAAATCGGTTGAGCCGTTTAAAAGTTGGTGGGGGGGAAAGTGGGGAAGAGTAACCGAATGTCAGCAAATATACTCGAGTGGGGTCTCAAATGAAAGCGCACTGAAAGAGAATATTGATGAATTAATCGAGAGTGTTCTTAGATTCGTTTGATTCTACATTATATTAAGTATATACCTATAAAAAGTACAAAATAAAAAATTAAATTTAAAATTTAAAAAACCCCCGACACAAAAACCTAATTTCCCTTTAAAAAGTAAAAAATAATAAAAAATAACTCAATCTTAAAGTACCTAAGAATGTATAAATAATTCAAAAAAAAAACGTCGCGTTGGGGGACCGCTCCGCGAGTGCAGACGTCGTTGACTGCTTAGTTAGGTAGTAAGACTATTGGTAATTAAATTGTTAGGTTTGAAGCGGTCCCCCAACGCGGCGTATTTTTTTGAATTATTAATACATTCTTAGGTACTTTAAGATTGAGTTATTTTTTATTATTTTTTACTTTTTAAAGGGAAATTAGGTTTTTGTGTCGGGGGTTTTTTAAATTTTTTTATAATATGTAATGATGATAAAAAAATCAAGCCGAAACACGAAGGGACTCAGATGGTATACTATTTTTTATACCGTTTCCCATACAAAAAAAATCACGTTTAGTGCCATAGCTCTCAATATAAGATTCCGATAAGAAAATGCTTCATAGGTTTTTTACAGCTTATAAGTAGGCCTATACGATGGAATGATTTGTTTTTCAAAAACAGACACATGTATTTTTGAGTTGCCTATGTCCCTTTGCTAGTATGGCGTCGATCCACCGTGCGACGCGGCGACGACTTGATTTGCTTGTCATTTGCAAACCGTTGCCCCTCCCAACTTGAAGTTTTACAGAGATGTTGTTGAAGGGTTAAACTTTCGAACAATGTGAGAAAAAAAAAAAAAAACATTTTTCGAGGCAATCTAACCTCAAATTGAAATTCAATTTTCACTAAAAAGAAAATTATTTTGGTAAAAACAAATAGCACCATTCGAAAGAACAGCTTAAAATCTATCGAATTATGTATGCCAATTTTTTTTTTTAGCTATTTGCCAAAGCTTGTGAGCGAGTTGAACAGAACGTGTTTTATGCAAAAAAACCCGCTGCCAGCGCCGAGTGGCCCGCTTGGCTTGGACGCTCCCATATACAAGAATTGCTCGTTTAAAGGTATAAGATATTCTTCAATGTTCCTTTTCCTCTACCAAAACGGCGATAATTACTAAGTCCCAATCAACTATATTGAACACGCCTGCCAACGTCGGATTTTGGCATCAAACTGGTAATGCACGCCGCCTGGCAACCCAGAGCATTGTCAGCGGAGCTTGCTCACGCATGCGCGAGCATGCCGCCTGCATGCTCGAGCAGTCAAAATTTTGCTCGAGCATGCGCGAGCATTTTGCAGTTTGGTGTGCGCTGACCCTAAGGAGGGAGGAAGGAGAATTATAAGAAAAGGTTTTGAGTATTTCTATCAAAAGCTCAAATATTTCATTAGAAGTAGGTATTTCGTATTTTATGGACCTTTTATTTGTAGTCATCTAATGAAACAAAATCTAAAAGGAATTTATAATAAAGAATTCACAGCTTCAACTTAAAAAGCCCATACATTACAGGTAGTTTGAGGCCCAAAAAATTGACAACCAGTCTTACCGTGGGGCATCATGTTACCCAATAACTGAATTGTGGAGGTGAGATAGGCAGTCGCTCCACGTAAAGTAATGGTATTCAGCTGCATCCGGTTCATTGGAAGCCGACCCCAACATAGTTCGGAAAAGGAGCAGAAGAGGAGACTTAAAAAAACTTGTATAAAGAATGACTTACATAGAAACATTATCCTGTGACTGCACAGAGTCATTGACTAACTGCGGCAGTCTGTCAGGCTGTGCTACCGGCTGTCGTGTCGGTTGCGCGCTGAAGAGAAACACGCCGACCATCGCCAGCATGTACGATAGGTAATAGAGGGCGTGGAACTGAAATGGAAGGTAATTATTATTTCTAGTGTTTATCAAACTTCCAGAAAACTGTTCTACAATTTAAAAGTCAAAGAAAATAAGGTATTAAATTTTAAATGCAAATATCTCGTAAACTTAAAACTGTGTGCTTGTAAGTGATTCTCTACGTCACTCATTAGTGCCCACTTTTCATTGCATTCTAGTGTATCAGAAACATACTTGTGATAAACATTTTGTACTTAATATGTATTGTTGTAAATGATTGGTTGGTAACTCACCTTGAACTGAAAAATGAACATCCCAGCAATAAGCGTATAATAATCCGCAGACAGGAATGACAAATGCAATACTATAGACCCTGCGTCTCTCAACATAAAACACTGTAAAATCTGGAATATTGTCTGCACAGAGCAGTAACTACCCAACTGGACGATAGTATCTAACTCATACCAGTTGAATGCCATTAGCTCATTGAATTCTAGGAAAAATGTTTGAGTGCATGATACTACACTGCCGATTAAGCCTAGAAAGGCTAGGTAGTCTGAGCATGATAATGTATCCAGCATCATTTCTTGTAGTACTGTGACCATGGCATACAATAGGGAGCCTGCAAGGCAGAGCATATCACCCACTAGCTGGTTTTTGCCTGAAATAAAGGTTACAATATTAAAACAAAAAGAATTTGTGTCTTCACTAAGCTCATTGTCAAATCAAGATTATACTTGAGGCAACAAAATCCAAATATCGCACCTTTAATAATAAACTGAAATAATTACAAAATTACGATTGTTGGAAAATGCAGCATGTTTGCAAAACTTTAAACGCTATTTTTGCAACAATCGTAGTTTTGTAATTATTTCAGTTTATTATTAAAGGTGCGATATTATTTGATTCAATAATTTAATAAACTATAACTTTTTTAATGTTATGCCACCCACCATCAGTGGGAGCGCCTTCAACATCAGCCCATACAACACACACAACTGCCATCAAGCCCATAGTAGCCCCTGCTACGTGGACAACACCGAGCCTCTGCCCACGCCATGCACCACCCACAAGTGCGGCTCCCACCCCACTGCATGCTAGCAGCTGTCAGCTCAGCACCGAGGTGAACCGCTGTGACATGACCAACAGCCAACTTGCTGTTACGTCTAGGGTACATGCTATTATTATGACCCACCATTTTCTGAAAATAAAAAATTCCATCAACATTATAATGCTATCACATTTTACATAGTTTAGACTGAATACTAATAAATAAACTAATTGGTGCCTTAACCACCAGAAGCTTCGACCCTGCTTCCAATACCGGTGGACCAATATTTTAATACATATTTTAATTTTTAATGTGCTTTGTAGGTTTCTTTTGTAAAAATATTTAAAAATGTAAATAATATTTAAAAAAATAAATAAACTAATATTTAGACTGTTTTTGGTTCCTACATATTTTAGGGTTTTATGGTAGAATCAAATACCAGTCATCATGATCTGCCTACACTTTTTCCAACGATGTAAGGGTCACCTTTTAGACATATACCAGTCACTACTTTAATTTTTGGAAATATGAATGAAATTCTTTACCAAATCTTATATTAGTTGGACTACAGAGATCTTGTTCACAAATTAATAAAAAGCTAACTTACTTAGATAGATTCTTGAGCCCATTGCAGAGCAAGGATGGAGTGAATAATATAAAGAGCGCTAAGTACGGCACCACCAGTTGTCCGGTTGTGGGAAATTGCCAAGTAGCACTTTGTAACAATGTAGTCAATATACATTTACCACTGAGTAGCAATGACAAAACTTGTCCCAAAAGAATACTTCGCCACACCCGCCTGAAACCAACAGAAAAGATTACACTTTTTGTTTATAAAAACAAGCAGCAACTGAATCAATTCGAAATACTAGCCATCGTCCGAGCTCCGAAACGTAATCTTCAATTTTATCACTAAAAGTTTGGTCTTCCATTCTCCTTTTTAAAGTAGACAGAGTTTTTAACTAAATACTATATTGTTTAGGATATAATCCTCATGGATAATCAAAGTATTACAATAAATAGCCATAATTTTCTTCACACGGGCTGAAAGGCAAAACAAAATATGACATTTGAATTTTTCGTCCCAAAACGTGCACAGAACAGGCAAATCAACTGGATAGAAAATAAAATATTACAATATTGAAAAAAAATAAAGAATACGCTTTTAGCGTTTTCTTTAATTTTAAAATGCTACTGGTTATAGGTAACTGGAAGTCGAGCGTCTGGCTTCAGGCACTACCGCCACAGAACATGGACACTATGTTGGTTAACACCACATTCCAGTGTGCTACATGATATAGGTATTTGCGTCTGGGCACTCATAATGGGGGTTTCATATTGCTGCCAAATCGCTGAAGCAGTCAAATGCCTTGGACACCATTGTGTAACCTACAGCAAGAGCACTGGTTGGACGGCACGGCTCGCTAGCACTAATGACATCATTCCTCGGGGTGTGGTCATCAATCTGTTTTAGAGCCCAATGACTTGGCACGCCGTTATGGGAAGAGGCCAAGTTAGGTAGGCTTATGATGTGTGACGCAACCTGTGTCGACACCCCCCCAATTTCTTAGCACCATGGGCTGTGTTGAAGCGGCTCCTGCAGGAACAAACACCGTATAGGTGGCTATATGCTTGAGCCATTGGGAACTGAAACACTAGGGCCTAGGGTTGAAGTGTTTATCGATAATTTGGACTTTACTCTGGACGTGAAAAGATTCAGCATTGCCATCCAATGTGATAATGCTCCAATGCTGCCAACTTTTAGGGCACTTATTGCATTGATAGCGATGCAGCAAAATGTTTTGATGCCCATTAAGCTCTTTCCTTTTTTAAATAATATAATTGTGACACATTGTTGGTTTGTCATGGTTACTTAAATTATATCTTCCCAATGTTAAGTCAAGTGCCTTGGACATCATTGTGTAACCTGCAGTTCTTACATACAAACCCTGTTTTATAATTTATTTTCAACGTTACTGATACATATAACTAGGGATGTTATGGATATGAAATTTCGGATACGGATTGGTTACGGATGTAGGAATGATTATTATACCGGATACGGATACGGATATGAAATTATTTCGGATTATCCGTTAGTTTCGGATAATTTCGGTTACGGATATTAAACTTCTAAGGAATATCAAAAGTAAAATACAAATAGTTAATTAAATGGTTTTATTTATATGTCACCATTTGGTAGGAATTACAATCAGTCTGTGAGTAATTATTACAGCCAGTGTTGGGAATTTATCCGGGTAAATACTCAAAATGGATAAATACTCGATAAATATCCGTTTTTACTGAGTATTTATCCAAAACAGCGGATAAATACTATTTTATGTTTTCGTAACGTAAGTTTTGTCATTTAACTAATCCTTTTGTTATAATTAATGAAAAATAGATAATGCAGATTGGTATCGTACCTTATTAATCATTTTAACAATTACAAAACGCCGATATTAACAATAATTTCATTCAATTATGAATACAGTTAGTCAATCACTGTCAAAGTTAGATAAAATTATACATTTGTTAATTGGTTTTTCACATACACACATGAACTCATGCCTTTCTCCCATGGGGGTAGGCAGAAACTATTTAAGTAACGCTTAAATCAAAAAAAAAAAAACTACCTCGTGAATGTCGAGAAAGATAAACAAATCAAATATCTTGACTTGGCTCGCGAGGTTGTCAACATTGTAGGATTCAGCGAGCAATGTGCAGTTTTGAGACCAGTGGTGATGTTATTTTTACCACAAGTAAAGTCGGGGCTGATACCACCGGGCCACCACTGCTATCGCCAATATGAAAAGCATGTCAGACTTTTACTGAATAAAATCCACCTGTGTTCCTTTAGTTGCCTGTGCCAGGGTACCTTTTTTAAACAGATCCGCAACCCTGGCAGGCATCGATCCTCGCTGCCCGCAAGCCCGTGCCCAATGGTGGCCGAGAGACCACAATGAACTTCCGACGCCCGGGGCGTCTCCTCCTACAGTGGCTAGGGATATGAGGGCGTACAGACTGTTTCTCCCTAACGCGCTCCACCTCCTCGTTCGCGAGCCTTACTTCTTCACAGAAGGAGGTGACAGCTTCTTATGCCCTCTCGCTCCATACCATGGCCTGCACCAGGGCCGGACGCGAGAGGTCGCCGCCGTCAATCGCTTCTACGAGGATACGGCGTTGCTCCGCCCAAGCAGGGCAAACCTCTACTCTATGCTCCACCGTATCTTCCAGGCGATCTACACAGTGGTAAAATTTACTGAAACATGCTTTTAGATTTTCTCAAATCCAATGAGTCATTATCAGTATCTGTCTGTAAATATAACCCATTTTGTGTTGATTTCAAATCCTTAAATATTATAAACACTAGAAGGGCATTGCATTTGCTGGACTCTTGTTGAAAAACAGGTTCTGTTATGGGTCAAAAACAGATATGCATTGATATATCTAATCCCAAAAATTATCATCAAGCAAAACTGCTTGTAGCATTTGACTTGACGATATATTTTTCTTTTGAGTACGCTGAGAGAGTGGCTTTTCTATTTTTCATACTCCTTAGTGATCGTAGATAGCTGCCCTATCTTGTGTAGCATGGCAGGTTTAACTTTTCTCCCGTTACCTTTTGTTTTACGATTTGTTGTAGCTTCGATCGTGGTTTTTGGGTTTAGTTCTTGTGATTTTTTGACTATCTTATAAATCGATGAACGCTGGCTGCACGCACGGAAAAGCATGACTCATTGTCACGTTCCGCCTGAACTGAGCGTGGAAGCGAGAGCGCGAAACAAGCGATAGAGAGGCACGATCGGCCTTAGCGTTCGACTTGTGAAATCTATCTCTCTTCCACTCCATCGGCCAATATGTCCGAGTAAAAGAGACTTAGACATTATCACATGAAATTATCGTCCGTATACCGACTTTACAGACAACCAATTGTTTTTTTATTAAAGATTTTATCATATCTGCTTTTTAAACTACCGCATTTCAGTGCACCATGAGCCAGCAAATTACTAGTGTGTGCTGCGCAGTTTAAAGGCTCAACACCTTTAACTAATTGAAAAGCCCTTTGCATCTTATAGCATTGGCAAACAACATCAACAAACTTGTCTTCGCCGCATTTTTATTGACGTTTAGAAACACACAAAGATAATCAATTATGTGGCTATTCTCTACACTCTCAACAAAGAAAGATTCTAAATTTGTATCTAAAGAGCATGCTCTATTAGAGATGTTTGGGCTTCTGACACAATTACAGCCCTGGCAATTGACATTTGAACTAAATAATGTAATAACGTAGTGTTTTGAAAAGCCTAAATAACAATAAAAGTCATTAACATTTTAAAATAATCATCCGATACGCAAAAAAGATATTTATCCATCATTTTGAGTATTTATCCGATAAAAATGAGTAAAAACGAGTATTTATCCGTTTCGGATAAAAACTCGAGTATTTATCCTCCGAGTATTTATCCACTGCCCATCACTAATTACAGCTATTTAAAATAAAAATGAATATAAATATATATTGACTGTAATATCTAATTTACCGAAAATAAAAATGTAATAACAAATCCGATATTCTCCGAAACTTTCATTTCTGATTCGGTTACGGTTACGGATAAATTTTTATATCGGATATCCGATAGTTTCGGTTACGGTTACGGAGCTCCTTAACATCCCTACATATAACCAAAAACTATCGATTAGATAGACCAAAATGGATTTTGAATTTCCGAACGCAAAACTCTACTTTCCATTTCCGATAATAAAAAAAAAAGAATTCTGTCAATTCTGATTCTGTCGTGCGTTGTTTGCCGCGGTCAGTTTTGTGTTTATTTACGTATTTTTGTAAATTTACTCAATTATTTGCATTATTTTAACTAAAACGTGACGTATACGCTTAGGATTCTTAAAACTACCCTGTCGTTAATATGGGAGATGGTAAGTTATAGTCAAAACCCGCAAATTTATGATGGTGGTGTTTGTTAGTTTCAATCGTTTATATTCTTCTTTTCAATTATTTTCCAGAGGACGTTATTCGTAGAAGACTTCTGATAGATGGAGATGGAACAGGGGACGATAGGAGATTGAATGTGTTGCTGAAAACATTAATAAAATGGTGTAATAGTACTGACGAGAAACCTGAAGAGAGGTTAGAATTAACATACTAAACAATTGATTCACTTTGATTTTTAATATTAAACATTGCTTGTGCCTTCATGCATTAACACGCAAAGTCACTTTTGTTACAGTAAGTCTACCCACGATCGAATGCTGGCTCAACTAGCACAATGCGAATTTGCTGTGACAAAATCACAACTAGGGTCAGAAATGATGGCCGCAGAATTAAAAAGTTATGAAGCCATGTCAAAAGTACTGGAAAAATCTATAGAAGTAGCGAAAAGCCACATAGAAAAAAGTAAAGCAGATCTCGCTCAAGCAAAGACAGTGCGAAAGAATCGCATAGAGTATGATGTACTGGCAAAGGTAATAAGTGAACAGCCAGATAGAAAGGAGACTTTAGAACGTCTTAGTACTTTGAAAACGGAATTGGCCAATTTAGAATCAACAAAGCAGCAACTGGAACGCCGTTTAGCTTTGAGGAAGAAACAGTTCCATGTGTTGGTGACTTCAATACACCAGTTGCAAGCATTACTGGATGAGCCTGATGATACTGAGTCAGTATCCGATGACGTTGATATGAAGGATATTCTGAATGAGCCTTAGTTTTAGTTTTAATTGTATGTTTGTAAATGTAGGTGTTCTCTGATATAGGAATCACAGGCTGTCTTAATAAATCACTCTCCAAATTATGAAACATAATTTAGTTTTTAAGAACAAAGTTGTGTTAGGTAAGCTCTGGGTACTCATTTATGTAAAAAATTCACAATAATCCTATATGAATGTTCTTTTTTATTATGCTGCATGTTAAATAAGTAATAGGAGTGTATAAGTGTGCGTTACGATTGCTCCGCCAGATTATCCAAATAGATTTTTTTTTAGCCAAAACTTTTGTCGAAATTTGTCAAAATCGAATGGCACAAACCAAAAATTTGTCAAAGTAGAAATAAAGAAGTTATAAGGGTTTTAAGTAGGCCGCGCGAACGTAACGTGGAGGATTGCGCGGCCATGGAGATCTCAGCAACTACTTGGGCTAGAGATCTAATTCTTTTTGTCAATTGAAGACTGAATTTGTCAAAAATTGTCGAAAAAAGAATTACATGCTCTAGATTAATATTTTACGAAATATTCACCTTGGAAGTATGGCCGCGCAATCGTGCACTTGTCGTTTCTTTGTTGTTGATTATTTCTTTAATCTTAAGATTTTATGCCGTAAAACTGTTACAAGAAGGAAGGTCTTAATTTGTCGAAACTAACTAAAGCAATAAATAATACTAAAGTTTAACTAAACAGAAGATATCAGTCCAAAACAAAAAAGTCGTGGCCGCGCAATCGTAACGCTGCTTTGAACGCTGATATCTCATTACCTATAACTGCTAGGAGTTTCGTATGAATATCCATTTATACGGCATATTACTCTCATTAGAATGACATATCGTTTTACCCTCAGAACAGTTTCCAACGAGAGTAATCTCAAAAATTATTTCATCTCGTACAATGTTCGAGTAGGGTAACCATATTTCCATTTGATTTGGGAATACCTATAACTGGGGACGAGCAATTATATTGAACAATCTGCAAAATTAATTACTATTAAATAAAAACTTGTATGTTTCAAAAATTAGATATATTTATTGATAAGTGTATTCTCTCTGATGGGTCCGAATTCAGGCACGTACTATTGGAACAATTACCAATGGAACCAGCGCTAAAAATAATGTCATTTACAATGTGTTCATAAAAAATGCAGCGTTACAGTCGCAACTATATCGGTTATCGTATTTCTACCGTTAAATTTGGATATGATAAACATTTCCACAATTAGCAACCTGGAAGATGCTATTATTATTTATGAATTGGAGAATAAACGTTGCAGAAACTGCAATGAATTAGTTGCATTTACTTATACCTTATCAAAAATAGTAACATTCGATTTAAATGGCACACAAATGATGTTGTTACATGGCATACCTCAAAATATTATAATAAAAAAATATAAATTGTTAGGTGCCATTGAATATATTCCTCCAATCCTTGGAACAATAGGACTCTGTTTGCATCCATTTTGTTACACATGGTTTTTTAGAAATGTAACGAGATATACCAGTCCACTCAGAAAGTATACATCTTCATCCCCCAAAGTTAGTCGACCACGTTTGAATTCGTTTCAACGATACACAGTTGCCTTGGAAAGGCCTTCATCCATGAATGCAATTTGAAGTCTATCGTATGATTCGTCCGGTTTCAGGCGACACTTGAAATCGTAAAAATCATAGCGTGAAAATGTTCCCGGCGCAAATCCATTTTCCAATGAGACACGATAATTTAATTAGCTCGCAAAAAATGTGGAGCGAAATTTTGAAATTGGAACGTATCTATTTTTACTTATAAATAATCATTATTTTTATCATAGTTTATAACTGGCCAGTCTCTCATACAAAAAAACTATTTTCGCAATACTTTCTGAGTGGCCCGGTATATCTGGTTACATTTTTACAAAACCATGTGTAACAAAATGGAGAGTCCTATTGTTCCAAGGATTGGAGGAATAAATTCAATGGCACCTAACAATTTATATTTTTTTATTATAATATTTTGAGGTATGCCATGTAACAACATCATTTGTGTGCCATTTAAATCAAATGTTACTATTTTTGACAAGGTATAAGTAAATGCAACTAATTCATTGCAGTTTCTGCAACGTTTATTCTCCCATTCATAAATAATAATACCATCTTCCAGATTGCTAATTGTGGAAATGTTTATCATATCCAAATTTAACGGTAGAAATACGATAACCGATATAGTTGCGACTGTAACGCTGCATTTTTTATGAACACATTGTAAATGACATTATTTTTAGCGCTGGTTCCATTGGTAATTGTTCCAATAGTACGTGCCTGAATTCGGACCCATCAGAGAGAATACACTTATCAATAAATATATCTAATTTTTGAAACATACAAGTTTTTATTTAATAGTAATTAATTTTGCAGATTGTTCAATATAATTGCTCGTCCCCAGTTATAGGTATTCCCAAATCAAATCGAAATATGGTTACCCTACTCGAACATTGTACGAGATGAAATAATTTTTGAGATTACTCTCGTTGGAAACTGTTCTGAGGGTAAAACGATATGTCATTCTAATGAGAGTAATATGCCGTATAAATGGATATTCATACGAAACTCCTAGCAGTTATAGGTAATGAGATATCAGCGTTCAAAGCAGCGTTACGATTGCGCGGCCACGTTTTTTTGGTTTTGGACTGATATCTTCTGTTTAATTAAACTTTAGTATTATTTATTGCTTTAGTTAGTTTCGACAAATTAAGACCTTCCTTCTTGTAATACTTTTACGGCATAAAATCTTAAGATTAAAGAAATAATCAACAACAAAGAAACGACAAGTGCACGATTGCGCGGCCATAACTTCCAAGGTGAATATTTCGTAAAATATTAATCTAGAGCATGTAATTCTTTTTTCGACAATTTTTGACAAATTCAGTCTTCAATTGACAAAAAGAATTAGATCTCTAGCCCAAGTAGTTGCTGAGATCTCCATGGCCGCGCAATCCTCCACGTTACGTTCGCGCGGCCAACTTAAAACCCTTATAACTTCTTTATTTCTACTTTGACAAATTTTTGGTTTGTGCCATTCGATTTTGACAAATTTCGACAAAAGTTTTGGCTGACTGACTTCAATGTGATGAGAGTGGTTTTTTACTATGGACCCAAAATATGTGCCTATATTGAGATCTACTCTAAAGCCCGTATTACTGAATGTCATGCAATACTCAAACATTACTTAAGGGGGTATTCTGGTCTAGAGCCTAAATTGTAGGCATTTTTCAAACTAACATAAAAAAACGAAAAATATTTTTAATATCCGTTTTTTATATGATGTTTACTGACATTTCAAGAATATAAATAAAAATGAGAAATCTGACAAATTACAGGCCAGTGAAGTCTACAAAAAAAACGGTGTACCCTGGTTGACATGATTCCAGCCCTTGTAGTGATCTGAAACAAAAAATATTGAAAAATTCTCAATCTGTAAAGATGTCGCTATCGGGATGACGTTAGCCAAAAAAAAAATCACAACGTGGCGTCGACATTTTGTGACGATTTTTTGAAATTTCTAGACCAGAATACCGCCTTAAAACTAGATTCATTTGATTGGTTGAAACTAGTTTAAAGAAATGCTTGAGTATTGAGTGATGTTTTGTAATATGGGACTTAAGACTCTTAACTGATAAATAATAAAGATTATTTTCTATTGTATCATGACTGATGCTGTTTATAAATACACAAATCATCATAATAATATTTTGTGATGGTATTCAAAATTGTAGTTTTGGCTTTTATTTATAATTCGTCCCTAGCATCATCATTTCATTTTCCTGCCCTTATCCCAATTTATTTGTGGTCAGCGCAACATGTCTTTTTCTTCCACACTTCTCTATTAGTCGTCACCTCAGCCGGCGTAGCATGACCAATCCTATATCTATTCTACCGAGAACAAATAAAGTTCCTTATGTATTTTAATTCTGTAAAAATGTTTCTATCTCATCAGAAAAATAGTCATCATACTTGACATCGTATTTTTGTCGACTGAAGAATAGAAACATCTCTTCTTTTCAGTTTTATACAATTTTTCTACGATACAATCTCATTTTGTCTTCTCTTCCGTCGACAAATTCCGTTTCTATGGCGGTCATGCTATGCGTGCTGTAGTCACCCCCTTTCTATCCATATCATAATTCACACTGTCCATCCATCCTTTCTTTGGTCTGCCTCACTCTTATAGGCATCGCCGCTTCTTATTCCTCACGATATTTTCCTCATTCCTCCATATCACGTGACCCTACCTTGACAACCGACTCCCACACAACTTTTCAGTTATTGGTGCCACTTTCAGACTTCTTATGTACTCATTTCATATTCTATCCATTCCTGTAACACCATCCCTCTTAACATTCTCATCTCAGCTGTATGCAATTGCATTTCATTCCTCCCTTTTGTGGCCCAACATTCTGACCCATACAAGACAGCAGGTCTGACCAGAGGGGTAATTGCGGAACTTTTTATCGGTAGGAATTGGTTTAATATTCATAGTTAAACAACATTCATTGCGTTATTTACGTTGCTGAGCCGACAATTTATTCGAACAAATGACGCAATGGTTTAGAAATAATCTTCAATCCCATTCAGATTCTGATAAATTGTGCGTTTCGCAATTAGGGTGCAGGGTTTATATATCTTCCCCTTAAGTTTAAGGGAGATGTGGGAGTCACAGATTCTTCCCGTGACCTGCCGTTCCAAGCATGGTACATTATTTTTCGGCCATTACAAGTTGAAAATTGGCAACTTATATTCAGTAAAGGATTCGTTAGCCAAAAATCACTTTTATTGCCATTTAGAATCATGTAAATTAAAGAAAAACTGTGTAGTCATTTTCAGATAGTCATTTCTGGACAACGTCTTCACGAATGTAAACTTCCAACTACTAACCTTTAAAATGCATACGTGTTTTAATGTAAAATAGATTAGAGGTCATCTTTTTTTAATTTTGTTAATTGAAATGAATACCTTCTAGTTTCAAAACCAAAATTATTTGATAGCTAAGGTACGCTGCATAAAAAAAATAAGCGTAGTACCTACGAGCCTACGCGGTTTCATTCGGTTTCATAAAAACGTTAACCTTATCTAGTGAGGGAGCTTCCATAAACAATCCTTAGTCCGTGCTAGCACTTTGCCAGCAAACACGCCAAGCTTGCTCTGCCCAACTCCACAAGCTCAGCCCAGTGTAGCACAATTAGGGCATGTATCTAATTATCCGCTCATTTTATTATTTCGATAACATTATCCGGATAAATCCGGATAATACTGGCATATTGACCCGCCGCCATTTTGTTTTTTTTTTTCGAAATTACGGCACACGAAGAAAGGTTTATGTATGGGTAGAGAACACATAAACCAACAAAAAATGTTAAGTAACATGGTAGCCCCAAGTGTCACGTTACCAAGATATTTAAAGGTAAAGATCAACATATGAGTATAACGACCATCATTAAAATATACTTATTACATGTCTATAGGCCTCAGATTGTATCCAAAAAATCGTTCCCAGGTTAATTATTATTATCACTATTTACTGAAGATAGTAGGTACCTACATTATACTACTAGAGAAAGAAGAGAAAACTGCTACTGTAATTAATTACTTGCCTACTAGGTAGGTAAATCGCAGTCAAAGAATATCGCGCGCGCGTGTTGGCTTGACTTTCATCCATTGTGAAATCAACAATAAGTGTCAAGTAAGTACTACATATCTATCTAGCTGCAATACTTAGGACCTACTTAAAAAAAAGTTTTCAAGCTGAGTAACACGTCACATGATTTGCAACCAACTCGACACGACAGCGACATATTGACTGCGGTTCGTTGCGATGCGATTTAGTAGAGAAATAATTACTTGTAGTAGTAGTTTTCTCGTTCTCCTAGTAGTAAGTATGTAATGTACCTTCTCTGTTTCAATAAACAGTAATAACAATAATAAAACTGGAAACGAGTATTTGGATACAATCTGACGCCTATACATACGTTAATAGGTCTATTTTTAATTATTGTTTGTAGTCATATATGTCGATGTTTACCTTCAAATATCTCGGTGACACTTTGGGGTACCATGTTAGTTGACATTTTTGTTCGTCTATGTGTCCTCTACCCATCCATACCACTATCATCGTGCGCCATTATTTCGAAAAAAAAAATGGCGGTGGGTCGATATGCCAGTTTCCATACAACAAAGTTCGAACCCCTTTTAAGTATAGATAATTAAATCCATGAAGACGCGCCCCACTCTTTGACAATTGTATCGAGAGCGGTTAAAAACAAAGGAAAGGCACGTAGAGGGGCGCGTCGTCGTGGAATGCACTATCTATACTACCGCTAATAAAAAAATCTTAAAATCAGAACTATGAAATAACAAATGACAGTCGTCATAATGAAATCATGTCTATAACTAGCTTCTGCCCGCGACTTCGTCCGCGTCTAATTTTTGCTCCACTGACTTTTCCCGTCGCATCGAAAGAACGGCTGAACCGATTTGGCTGAAAATTGGTGGGGAGCTAGCTTAGAACCAGGAAACGGACATAGGATACTTTTTATACCGTTCGACTGCGTTCCCGTGTGACGTGACATAAAACGTCAAAGAGAATACATACTAGTCACTATAAAACGTGGTATGACAAAAACGTTGCCTTCGAAGTACCAGGTGGTCATAACTTGGTATGAGCTTATCAAACAGCAGTGTCAGCCAGAAAACGTTATATACCTTCGAAGTACCAGGTGGTCATAACTTTCTTCCAGGGTTTGAGATTTGTTCGAAAGAGTTACCGTGGCCTTGGCATAGCCAACTGAAGGAACACGGGTGGGTTTTCATGCTACAATCAAAAGGAGCGGAGCAGCAACGAAAAATGGACGAAAAGTGGCAGGCAATTCGATGCGACGGAAAGGGTCACGGGAGCAAAAATTTGACGCAGACGAAGTCGCGGGCAGAAGCTAGTTATTATCTAAGTATAGATTCTCTGTAAAATCTTTAACCTGTAACGTTGTGTGAATATCCACATGTTCAATTAATTCATAATCAACGTTAATTCTTAACTTATAAAAACATTATCGTAATATCGTCAATGGAATGCAAGGAATGCCTACACATTCTTTTTGGTGTTGGAACAGTACGTCGTGATGTTCTGCGTGACGTCATAAAAAGAATGTCATTGTGGGTATTAGTAAATAGTCTTTAATCGTGTAGTGGCGAAAAGTCATGCTAGGCGGGTAGTTCTGAATCAGTCACTTCCTATTGGTGTCGTAGTCGGACGAATGTTCTCGACATTAACCGAAGTAAAGCGCGTACGAGTATATATATGCTCGTACAGGACGCGTTAGCTCACTTTTTATTACTAAAACTTTCTGGTTACACGTTCGCAAAATAGTTTCTCGCTGTATTAGATTCTTGCGACATTACCCGTGTCCAGACTTTTATTTTATTAAGTTTGTAGTGACTTAAGTTGTATTAATCAATTATATTTCACAAGTGAAGTGTTTATCCCCGTGAAGGGTAAGTTTGCCAAACCAAACCGAACAATTATTATAACTGCCAGCTCATGTTCTATTTTCTTTACTGAGTAGGTACCTACAGACATAATTTATTTTGTGTTCACATTTTCTATTGTCTGTTGGTTTCATTCTTTTTAAGCCTCGAGTGTGTCACACGCTCGCAGGGCCAATCGATGTTTTTGTGATAATGCTTCTCGCTAATTTAACTACGTGTACGTACCATGTAAACTCCGCTCTGATGAGGACCAATACCCACAAACGCCTTAGCGCCTTACGTCCTAGGCTTTCGCGTACGCTGCGAGGTCATCATCAGAGAGGGGTTGCAGTGGAAATGTCCACTGCAACCCCTCTCTGATGATGACCTCGCATTTACCGCTGGACGTTAATTCCAGGGAACAAGATTGGGTTTTAATTACCCTCATCGACGTTCGTTGAGTTCAGCTGACTCACCCTTACCGAACGTTCGAGACCTGCGCACACGTCACCTGGCGGCACCCACCTGCGCGCCTTACCATCTCGTCTCTGCGGCCTCTTCCACCTCGGGGTCAACTCCTCGGCGTCGCGTCGCTCCAGCTACGCGTTAAGCCAGGGCAGTACTTAGTGCGCCTACTTCCACGGAGCTGGAGCAATAAATTAACAAGTGACGGCCTTGTAATTCCACGACCAGAAATAAATTTTACTGTTGTAAGCGTTGGTGAGATTTTCATTTTTAATTTTAAATACTCCCACACGTTACAAACCTTTACCTGAGTGTTTAAAAGTAATAATATAAGGTAACCAAACAGAATAACCTTTTTTTACAAGTGCTTGACCTTTCATACACTTAGTTATAAAATTAAATAAAAGAAAACGCTAAATCAGACGAAATGTGGGTGTACCTCTGCCCAACCCTTCGGGGAAACAAGGCGTGATGTTATGTTATGTTAAAACGGTAAAAAAATATAAAGTCATACTTTTATGTAATATAGCAAATTGAATACGTCAATTTTTACATTCAATCAAATACGTAAAAATAAATAATAAACACAAAATTATCCGTTTTATTCGTATTATCCGAATCGCGGATATCCGGATCTTCGGATATCCGGATAGTATGCCCTATGCACAATGTGATGAACGAGCGAAGCGAGCCCGTAGACGACACGCCTGAACAGACCGCGCCTACTGAGTCCGTTAAGTGACTATTCAAGCAATGAGCGAGCCCGCCACAAACAAGTAGGTATTTACAAGTCAATTATCACACCTATAAGCGAGCGGAGCGAGCCTTTTCTACGAGATAAAATAAATAATTATTTGCTGCGTCAAATATTTGCTCTCCTGACCATTCCCGTCGCATCGCAGCCTGCCAGTTTTCGTCCCATTTTTTTGTTGCTGCTCCGCTCTTTTTGATCGTAGCGTGATGTTATATAGCCTATAGCCTTCCTCAATAAATAGGCTACCCGACTCAAAATGATTTTTTCAATTCGAACCAGTAGCTCCTGAGATTAGTGCGTTCCACCCCCCATTTTAGGGAAGTGGAGGGGTTAGAAAGAGACAAAAAGTAGCCTATGTCACTCTCCATCCCTTCAACTATCTCCACTTATAAAATCACGTGTATTCGTCGCTCCGTTTTGTCGTGAAAGACGGACAAACAGACATATACACTTTCCCATTTATAATATTAGTGTGGATATTTTCTAAATCTATGATCTATATATATATATATATATAATAAAACAGTAAAAAAACTGTGTCTGTACATTGAATATATTTAAAAAAAAATGATTGAGGGGGGTTTAGAAATAGTAATAGAGCACGAAACCAAAAAAAAATTCTGTCTGTTTGTCTGTTTGTTTGTACACGCTAATCTTCGGAACTACTGGACGGATTGGAACGTTTTTTTTTTGTTGTGTTTTGTTTTTTGTACAACATATAGACTATAATTTATCTTGGAAACTTGAACACCTGATGCAGAACCGCAACAGACCAGCTAAACTATAAGAGATACAAAATTCGTACAATAGCAAAAATTGTTTCACGTGATGAGCATTTCCTGCTAAGAGAATAAATTTAAAGATCTGGAACACCTGATGTGGAACTCCAACAGCCCAGCTACACTATAACATATATAGGAATGACGTCTTAGCAAGAGTTGTTCAACCTGATGAGCACTCTCTGTTGTCATATAAAATTTGAAGATCTGGAACAGCTGATGTGGTTTTCCAACAGCCCAGCTACACTATAACATATATAGGAATGACGTCTTAGCAAGAGTTGTTCAACCTGATAAGCACTCTCTGTTGTCGTATAAAATTTTAAGATCTGAAACAGCTGATGTGGAACTCCAAGAGCCCAGCTACACTATAACAAAAATAGGAATGACGTCTTAGCAAGAGTTGTTCAACCTGATGAGCATTCTCTGTTGTCGTATAAATTTGAAGATCTGGAAGAGCTGATGTGTAACTCCAACAGCCCAGCTACACTATAACATATATAGGAATGACGTCTTAGCAAGAGTTGTTCACCTTGATGAGCACTCTTGGTTGTCGTATAAAATTTGAAGATCTGGAACAGCTGATGTGGAAATCAAAGCTATCACTAATTGCACTGTAAAATTATAAAATAACATAAGCTGGGAATACCTCCATGCAGTGAATGCGGTAGCAGTTTAGGACTGATTTTTGATGAAAATTCTATGAATCATTAAAAATTTGACCCTACTGGCTAAAACTCCTATTTATGATTTATATCGAAGAAATATGCCTTCGGGCTTATGTTATTTGAGTGTTTAATTTCCTTTTCCATTTATCTTCGTGACACGGTAGCCTACCCGGTAACGCAGGGGAGCAGTCACTTAGATTTTAATTGATCAGGTATCTTCAGAATAAAACTATAACCATGCCTAGAAAGAGGTCAAATCTTTCCCAACGTTCCAAAGGAGCTAAAAGATTGAGGATCATAAGATCCCAAGAATCTACCGAAGAGCGTCAGGATAGACTTGATGCTGTTCGAGAACATCAGGCTGCAACTCGCTCCGTAGAAACATCTTCGGATCGCGAAGCTCGCTTGCGTTCTCAGCGTATTTATGCATCTACATCCAGGTCTCTAGAGACCATTGAAGAATATGATGCGCAACTGTCCGCTGATCGTGAACGTCACGCATTGTCTCGCGAGTCGGAGACGTTCACTGATAGAGAATTGCGCTTGAGTTCTCAGCGTATCTACGCATCTGCTGCTAGGTCTCTAGAGATAAGTGCGGAACATGATGCGCGACTGTCCGCTGATCGTGAACGTCACGCATTGTCTCGCGAGTCGGAGACGTTCACTGATAGAGAATTGCGCTTGAGTTCTCAGCGTATCTACGCATCTGCTGCTAGGTCTCTAGAGATAAGTGCGGAACATGATGCGCGACTGTCCGCTGATCGTGAACGTCACGCATTGTCTCGCGAGTCGGAGACGTTCACTGATAGAGAATTGCGCTTGAGAGACAAGACGTCTTAGCAAAAGTTGTTTAGTCTGATGGGCATTTCCTATTGACATACAAAAATTAAAGATCTGGAACGACTCCAATCGTCTCGCTCATCCCGTTGTTTTCCCGTCCCCGGGCCTTAGAATTCTACATCAGACGTTTCAGATATTCGGTTTTGACGATCCCGTTGTCGCTGGCATAAGCAACAGGATCCGCGTACGAAGTTGCGGGCAGAAGCTAGTCTATAATAATATCTATAATAATATTATAAAGATGAAGAGTTTGTTTGTTTGTTTGATTGAACGCGCTAATCTCAGGAACTACTGGTTCGAATTGAAAAATTCTTTTTGTGTTGGGTAGCCTATTTATCGAGGAAGGCTATAGGCTATATAACATCACGCTACAACTAAGAGAAGCGGAGCAGTAATGAAAAATGTTGCAAAAACGGGGAAAATTTATTCCTTTTGAGAGTTTCCGTTGCGTGCGCTGCGTGAACGGTTAAAGTAACGCAAAAATCAAGTATGACAGAATTGTTCCTTTTAAAAATTTCTAAAAAAAAGTCCGCGAGAGCATATGTCTATCTTTTAAGGTTGACTCACTATAACTCAAAAGGAGCGAGCAGCAACGAAAAATGGACGAAAACTAGCAGGCAAAGCGATGCGACGGGAAGGGTCAGGGGAGCAAAAATTTGACGCGGACGAAGTCGCGGGCAGAAGCTAGTATATACATATTATAGATAAATTACACCCAGACACAGAACAAATGATTGTGCTCATCACACAAAGATTTGTCCTGGGTGGGAATCTAACCCACGACCTCAGTCTTAGCAGTCAGGGTCACTAACCACTAGACTAACAGGTGTGGTCTGTGGTGAGATAAGTGAGTTGAGGACTACTTTCAAGTCTAATGTGCGAAGCGACCCCACCTTCACCCTCCGTGAGAGGATGGCAGTAGGAGGCGCTCACTAGTTGGAAACGGGTGCTCTCATCGCATGTGAAAGCGTGCTCCATCCATTCGTGTAGTAGTTGAGCTCGGTCCGCTCGCTCGTTTTGATAGTAGCATTGCTCCAGATACTGATCTTCTGGGAGGGTCGCTTCAGTCGCATTGCTTGAGTTAGCGAGCTCTGCCCCCCTAGCCAAGTCACAAACGTTTACCGTTCTACAATCGGTAACGCCTCAGTGTCAGCAATTTTAGAAAACGATAAGTTGGTAGCCATGTTGAAGCGCCTGAGTCGGCCGCTCGTTCTACAATGTCTTTAGAAAAACGACACCTTATAACAAAGGATTTAGCGTTGAACATTGTAGAAACGATAAAAAATCATTCTATCATTTTGAACGATGTGAATTTGGCTACGAATTTTCTGTTCGTTTGTTCTAACCACGTGACTTAACGTTGAGCGACTACCGTTAACGATTGCAGATTATCAACTTGGCTAGGGGTGCTGTTCAGTTGTGGCGTCATAGGGATACTTCGCTTGCTCGGTAAAAAAAGTCCCGTTGAAACCTCTTAATTTTCTCGTGATCGCTCAAGCATTTATTACTTGCACGATGCCACGGCGGCAGCTATTGACATGACGATCTTCGACGTTTTTCTGGATTAGTTATTGGCTTTCTTGGATTCGATTAATATTTCATTAATTCAGACGACGAGACGACTTCTGAAATTATTTTGCTATTGTCATATTCATATTAACCCCATTTTGGGAAATATTATGTTTCGCTTTAGGTCCTAGTAGTGCTTTGTCGACTCTTAACAACGACACAAAAATTACTGTTCTATCTAAACAGGATTTTTCGCTATTTGAATTTCGGCGTATAGTGAAAAATAAAGCGTCGCGCCCAAGTGCTTGTACTCGGAAATGTCAAGTCATAAGCAAATGTTATCCTCTTCTATAAATTGTTATAAATATATAATCTATCTTTTGTAGTTACCTCATGAAATCTTACACTGTTTTTAGTTCAGAAATATTGATTGATTGATTGTTGTATTTTTATATACCACCAGTAGGTACACCGAGCGAAAAGACTTTGTTAGTTTGCATTGAAGTAGGTATGCAGATACCTATCAATTTTATGCAGTTGTTTCTCATATTTTATCCAAAAGCTTAGCAGTCTTAACCAGTCAATTACCGTAATTACAGACACAATTAAAAAACCATTATGTCTATACCAAATGTGGTATCTCAGGAACTTAGAGGTTAAAAGGGGCATCAATAATGTACCAAACTACGTAATTACTGATTATTTTTTACAAAACAAAACAAGCAACCCTAAAACAGTTACAAAAACAAAATACCGTTTTTCCTGAAGGTGGCCTTTGTTAATTCAACACTACTCACCCACTGTTTAGTACCTTGAGTCATAGACAAACAAAATATCTAGTTTTACTTGTTGTGTAAAAATGGTAAATATTTCGTTTTACTTTATTATTACTGGAGAGAGTCGTAATTACCTATGGCCGTGTCACAGACGCTGCCAAGGGAATAAGCGAGGTCGTTTAAGTTATTTCAGTTTTCAGTGTTTACCTACATAATAAAAACTGAGTTATTTATTTATAAATAGGTGAAGCGAAAACTTTACACCCCATTTACGAAAATTACGCGGACGGAGCAGTATGAAATTTCGCACAGTTAAATTTTCTATGGAGTGCAGAATGTTATGCTAAGCATTTTAAGTAATAATGCATTAGAAATACATTAAGTTTTAAATGAATTATGATTGATTTCACGAAACACTATAAGGCCGAATACAAAATTGTATTCATCTTTAGATCCAGGTTTAAATCATTGAGCAATATTAGTAATTTCAAAGTTATACTGTCAACAAAAATGTTACGTTCTAATTATAAAAACTGGCGCTAACCCGATTCAGTTGTCAATTTTATACAAAGAACTTAACTTTTATCGGAAGAAAATTATAAAAATAAATAATTACTGCCAACGACTGTTTGGGCCCACCCAAACAGTCGTAATTATTTATTTTTTGGGTTCGATTTCACATATTAATATAACTGGTGAATAATTTCAATAAACCTTAATTTTATTAAAGGGGTTAAATATAATGACCATCATAAAATGCTTTGATACCCTTAGTTCTTTTACCAAAAATATAAACTTGACACCAGAAAAATAAAGTCTAAAATTACAATAGTACTAGCTATTTTATTCAGGGTATAATTTAGACGGTCACCAAAAATATTTTTAAGACTCTAAGCATCATAGGCTTAAATAAACAACTCCAAAAAAATCAATTGACTTTATAAAAAGGGCCCTAAAGTATATAATACCTGTTTTGAACCAAAATAAATGAAATAACATCAGAAAAATCGCAAACCTTGCACAAATATTATTTTTGGTTCCTAAAATGGATCAAAGGTCACCAAATTCTATCCAACTCAAAGATTAATATTACTACCAAAAATAGTACTCCAAAATAGTAAGACGTTATCCAAAATACATTATTTGATCCCAGACTACTTTAATGTAAGCCTAAAATTACAATTGCTTCCCTTTATTTCTTAACCCCACACTCCGCACCTCTCACCCTACAGAACCGACACCGGTGCGTGCGGCACAGGCCGCGTCACTCACTGTCGCGATTCCTGGTGGTCGCAAAAGATATGGTGACCGAATGGTTTAACAGTTATAAAAATAATAAGTCCGTTTCTCGCAACCCACCATTACTCTTAAACAATGGACTGAAGCGTATCAATGGGCTAAACTGGGGATCCCTTTTTTTCGCATATTGTTCTTTTTCCTAATGTACTTTGGCATACCTATTTTGATATATTTTTTTTTTTGCCATAATAATACTTTGCCATAGATTTTTTTAGAATACGGTTTATGTTGGCATAATGATCTTGAAAGATAATTTGTTTTGGCATAATTTTAATTCGTATAATTTCACTAGGTATAATGACTATTAGCATAATAGTATTTAGGCATACTTTTTATAATTCAATTTTTAACCCTAAATTAAAGTTAAATTATTGTCTTATAAATTCCATATGTTGTGCTACAAAATTTAGTGACAGAAACGAATCGCTGTAAAACCGACTGCACATAGTCTTGTCTGCCCTATCCCTAAAGTGTAATTTAAAACCGCGTAGGCGCGGAGAGAAGCTGCGGTGGTGAGCGTGAAACACATCTGCGACGATAAGCTCGCGTGGGACCGCCGGAGACCCGCAGCGCCGGAGCCGTGACAGAAACCATGCCTGCTGCATGTTGCATGCTTGCTGCACGCTTGTTTGCATACTGTATGCCTGCTGGATGCATGCTTGCATGCCTGCTGGATGCATGCCCACTGCATGCTTGCTTGCCTGCTGCATGTTTGGGAACCCCAGTATATTTAGTGAATTTCATATAACTATAAATAAGCGACGTACGTTTGGGAACCCCAGTATATTAATTGGTATTTGGGAAATATTCTAGCGATCGTTAGCTTTTTTAGCCTAGCAAAAGTTACCAAATAAGAACTCATGGTATTACATAATTGGTAACATCTAAGTATTGACAATATATAATATTTAGTCTAAAGTGTATTTTAAAGGCGTCCATATATTTTTATGGCAGTCAATAATACGAAAAAATGGATTAATTTCATAATATTTTAGGAAACGTTATTTGGTGACCATTTATCCATTTTGGTAACCGTTTAGATTTTTTTTGTAATAAAATAGGTACTTTTTTGGGCGGTGTTTAAACACAAGCCTTTTAGTCACGACTGCACTTCAAATTGTATTCGAACACCAAATGTAGTAAATGATCATTTGGTGTTCATTAACAATTTTTGGGATAACAATGATTGTTTTGGAGTCAGTTTGCTGAAATAGGATAGCAAGATGTAAAAGCTTTGGTTATAATTTTACACTGAAATGCTGGTTTAATTTTTGTGATCATATACTACTTTTGGATTAACAATGATTTATTTGGAGTCATTTTGCTTAAATAGGATAGCGAGATGTTAAAACTTTGGTTATAATTATACATTAAAATGCGGGTTTAATTTTGGTGACCATTTACTATTTTTGTCTGTTATATGTTACTATATCTGGTGGTAAGTTAAACATAAGCCTTTATTAAATACATACTTAAAGTAGTTTCTACCTACCCCCATGGAAAAAAGCGTGAGTTTATGTATGTATCAAAGTACTCATACGGCCTACGTGGTCGTGTTTTTAAACCGTCTGGAACAGATTTAATATCATGGATGTTTGGTATAAAACGGTTTATTTACAACTATGGTCACGTTGCTAAGTATATTTATGTGATCGAAATTAGAGATTTCATTCAAATATTATTTTTATAAATTGATCCGAATTGTTAACTTCATTGGACTCGTCTAATACTTCAAAGAATATTATTTCAACTAAAGTTAAGTAAATTAATGTTGTTAATTTATCTTAGAACTTTCATCTATATTTTTAATACATTCCTAATTACTGCTGTTATATTTCAAGACTAGTTTAATAACGTTTCCAAAGGCACTTATCTTTTTATTGTCTTACTAATGACTTTTCTTTAATCTTATCTTATATCTTTAAACGACCAATTCTTGTATGTATATATAATCTAAATCTCGGAAACGGCTCCAACGAGTTTCATTAAATTTAGTATATGGAGGGTTTCGGGGGCGATAAATCGATCTAGCTAGGAATCATTTTTAGAAAATGTCGTTTTATTCGTGTTTTCAATAATCAACTTCATCGATAATCAACTTAAATATTGACTCATGTAACAAAAAAAAAATACCGAGCGAAGCTCGGTCATCCAGGTACTAATGATTCAAGCTACTTAGCTAAGTACCTACTGGGGACTAATGGAGATTAAAAATTACTATCCGCCCTAGTTGTAGTATTCTGATCGAATCAATAAATAATACCCAAAACAAAAACATTCGAATACCCTAGTTTCCGCTACGCCGTAGCGTCGTAGCCCGTAGCCCGCGTAGCAAATCAAGATAGTAAGTAAGTAAGTAAGTAAGTAAGTAAATTTTATTTGTTGTTAAAGATGCTAGTAGGGTTAGATTTTTAATATATTGTTTTAACACTAGGTGTAGAGCAAAGGAGGTTTTACTTTATAGGGCCCGTAAAGGTTCTATGCCAAGTCCTACCTACATACAGGCTTTCCTAAGGTCAGCTAATTAATAGATCGCTGATTATTTATAACCCGAAACCACGAAAGAAAAAAAAATGTAAAGAATATTTTACAAATTATGTTGTCGGTAGTTAGCTACTTAATGATACAGAATTAGGTAAACAGAAGCGTATTGGCCCAAAAGTTTTAAACTTTAACAAAAGTTAGGTAAGCAACCGAACCACTTTGAGCGATTTATTAATAGTTTAGGTAATTAGTAGGCCGGACTCTATAAACGTTACTTAACACGTGCTTCGGTTTGGAGACGTGTTCCCGCTTGTCTTGGACTTATAGTTTGACACTGTGCGACGGTGACAGGAATAACGCTAAGCCAAAGTATAGACCTCCAGACCGTATTTCGGCCATGGCGGCCAATCTCAACGGAGACTAGGCATCGGCGCGGGAGATACTATAGTGCACAAGTGTGCTGACACAGGAGCACTCACTCCTCCTTCACTCCCATAGTCCCATGGGACGGCAAACCGGAGAGGGATCTGCCTCTCTCGGGTCGTGTCGGTAGTCGTACGACCAACGTCCTTTCCGAGGCACGGGGGCATGACACCGCCAACTTCCAAATTTCGGGCTTTTATTAAATGATTGCTTATGAAAAAAACCCCAATCACCCCCCACCCCCCCTTTCACTGCCCCGTTCTGGGTTTCGTGGTCGCAAGCGCGACTGCTGAGCGTGGGGTCCTGGGTTCGTTTCCCAGGTCGAGCTAAATATTAAGCCAAAGTATGTGCGAAGTAACGTTCATAGATATTTGCCGTGGTGGCAGACGGTGCGCCAGGGTCACCTGGGCTCTAAGTATTTAAAAGAATGTAGTACTTTGATATTAAAGAATTGCACCATAACTTATTCAATATGTTTTTTGTGTTGCGTGTCGTCGTCTGAAATTCACGTAGGTATGAATTCCCTAATGTAACCATCAAATGTACCGTCGAAAAGTCAATAAGACCAAATTAATTAATGATCCACCTGCGGAACGTACAGTCGTCATGAAAATGTTTTCAAGAAGGCCAAAGAAAATTGTTATTTCTGAGACCAAAATTCTCAACTCGAATAACTTTCACGAGCGATTATAAAGCTTACATATATTTAAATACATAATCAGCCTATACCGTTCCCACTGCTGGGACACAGGCCTCCTCTTGGTGAGAGAGAATAGGCCGTAATCTAACACACGGACCCAGTGCGGGTTGATAGATGTCACATGTTTTCGAATTTTTGGTTCTAGAACATGCCGCTTTCTCAACGATATTCTCCTTCACCGTTTTGAGAGCAGTGGTGATGAAATTATTTACACAAAGTAAAGAACCTGCCTGGGTACGACCCACGACCTACAACTCGTAAGTGGGGACCGACCCCACTGGTGGTGGTGGCCCACCACTGCTCTAGCTCGAAATGCTCTGCTAGCCGAGTTACTTTCGTACAATTGCAACGAATTGCACAATATTTACCACCCAACTGGTCTCTTTTTGAAAAGCTAATTGTAGTGGATCCCTAGACTAATGATTTAGGAGAACGGACTGATTATATTGGGATGATCAAATGAAACCGACTACCCAGAATGAACAACGCCGACAACTTTGTAACGACATGTTTGTTAGTAATTACGTATGGTTTCAAATAAACCGTTTAAAAACAAAATCCGAGCCTGGCCGTACACTGATTAAAAAGCTAATTGAAATCATTCATCATTTTTTGAATTTGTGAAGTCATACATCATACTTATAATATTGATTTAGTGTTAGACAGACTGAAAACAATCTTGATAAGCGTATTTATTATTAAAATGTGTTGTAGCTATGTATCAATAAAAAATAGCCTGATTAGGTTTTTATTCAGCCACTGAATATTTTTAGAATGTTTATGTTTTTTTTTATTAATCGCTCTTGATATATCCTAAAGCAGGGAGAGTAGGTGTGTTCTAGACCATTTCATGTGAAGTCTTACTGCTTAGTATTAAACAAACAAAATACATTATATTAGACCGCTAATTGTGATTTCAAATCGTTTTAATAAGAAAAGATCCTTTAAAACTAAATGGTTTACAATCGGTTTTCGATCTATAATTATGACAACAACTGTAGGTGTTTCTTGCCTTAATTGATCAAATACCTACAGCTTAGCGTATTGCAGGTGGGATTATCAACAGTTAAACGTAAAGTTTATCCGCGAGACCGTGAGCCGTAAGCAAATAAAACAAATGAAAACCTTCGAGAATTTCATTAAAACATTAATAATAACAAAGCGCAAACTTACCAACGTGACTGTACCAGAACATTGTCAAAAAAAGTAAAGTTGAACGCGCAAGTCTACGTCGAGACTTACATAAAGGCAGACCTCGTCACTTCGCTTGAGCGGCCCTGTCGAACGCACGCGGGTGACTCTCCCGGACCGCGCTCAACTCAACACGTTTCTTCAGAGAAGATGCCTTCCTGGTGGGACTATCTCCACTTCAACAGACAGTACCACAACAAAAGAAACTTAGAGGAAGGCCTGTTCCAAATTGCTTCGCAAACTTGCAATATTTTGGTGAAAGTTAACAACACCAACAACATTAATTTAACTAGGAATAATCGGAGTGATGAGTACGGTTGTGCCGGGCCACCTAAGAACAAAAGCTCGATGCAGATCTGCGTGCCCAAGTTTCGGAAGAATTCCATCACATCTGGCTGCAACCCTGGACTGTCGGTGAGTACGCTTTGAAATTATTAAAAACTTTTCAAACTAAATTATAATCACGTAATACCCGTTGTTTTAGTTAAAATATAGCTATCAACATTTAAAGTTATTGAAGTGAAAAGTTCTACGATAGCCCTTTTTACTAGCGCACTGAAACTGGGTCATCACCGACCTAGTATTTGTAATCGTAAAAGAAAAGTTGCATTCTCACTCGCGTTTATATAGTCAACTGACGTCAGTGTGTTAAATTAAATGAAAACAATACAATAAAACCACTGTGTAATGACAACGGTTGACCGGGCTCGCGCGTAAACTTTTTGAACGAATAGGTGCCTGCATAACTTACGTCCTTGTCTTCAGTGTAAAAGATGCATAAGCGCGCAAGGTTTGTGCAGTCCAGTGGCACAGTTCATTGGTGATAAACGATATCCTATAACAGTGTTAAACCATCGGGTGTACCGCGAAGTGCATTGTGTCGTCGAGGCTCAAACGTACGCGAGCTGAATTCGTTAGAGGTGGGCGAGCTTGCTAACTAGTGTCGATTATGTAGTGTTTATATTGTTTTTTATGGCGGCGTGTGGCGATGCGACCGTTGCTATCATATCGATTTTACGTGAAGGAAGACATCGGTCGCAGCAGACGTTGGCCGACGTTCGACCTTGTTCCAATTATTCACTTAAAATGAGGTTTTATTTGCTGTATTTGGGATATTAATTCGATTAATCATATTATTCATCATACAAGGTACAGCTTTATAATAATTTATATAGTCCCTGTCATTAATCATTTGTAAAAAAGTTTAGTTTTTTTTTAGGTACTAAAGTATAAATAATTTATTATTCACGATGGTTAACAGTTTTCATTCTCACGAAAGCTGTTACTCTGCATTTTAGTACGAAAGTAAAAACGATCAATCAAAGCGTTTACTAATTGCTTGTGCAGCTGTCGGTTTTACTAGTTTTGCTAAAACAGGGTATTATTTGAACTCACCGTAGATACAGAGGTTATTGTAAGAAAATCCTATCAAAATTATTATTAAAAAAACATTCTTGCTGTAACGTGTATTAACAACACGACTACTCCTATATTCTTAACAATCACATACAAAAAAAAAATCATATCTAAGTTATACACAGGTAAGTTACAGACTGACTTTTAAACACTTTTTATTAAGTCGTTTTGCTACCAATAGCATATTATTTACCTTTGTCTTACCTCGGTAAGTCATTATGCTACTGGTTGGAAAAACATAGGTACATTCTCTTTCATGTCGTTAGTTAGATTGGCCAACTGATATTTGGAAGTAGGCTAGCTTCGCATTAGCATAACACAAAAACCTTTCGGTTTGTATTAACGGCAAAGGTCAGTTAGTTCACCACTGTTTTTAGTTTTTGACTCGATTAACTCCACTCCGAAATCCTAACAAAAATCTAATCTGAATGGAATATCACGCCGTAAAACTAGGGAAATTAATTTCAGTAATAACCAAACTGTAGTAAGTATTTTTATGATTTATTTATTTAAATGTGACGCAAACCAATGATTACCGATTCTTTCGTTGTAAACTACGGGCTACGAAATTCGTAGCTGCCTACGAGGTTCGTAGCGCACGGCTACGAGCTACCAATCAATTACCGTTCAATTCCTAGATGAAGCATGAGATTGAGCAATTTAAAAATCGATATTTGATATCATAATAATATGTATTATGTTGTTGTGTAGTTTATTTATTGCTCCAAGAAAATAAGGTTTATTGTAGTGCATAAACATTTCTGGCAAATGTGGCTCTACTATAGGTGTACTTGTACCTAACCCTTCCGGAATTCAGGCGTGATTTTATGTTATGTGTAGTAGTCAGCATGGACGAACATGTTCTGTAGACATGATTCAAGCAAAGAAAAATTAAAAAACGATAACCATAAAAAATTACACCTTCTAAAAAAAGCAATAAGCTTAAAATGACACCTGATAATGTCATTGGAGAAATCTGCGGTGTTTAACAACCTTCGGCTAACCCCATCGGGTTTTATAGAGTTGTAAAAAAACATCGTAAAGGCGAACCTATAGAATTTGTATTGTAAAAGCTTGTGCGATCAATTGTTGGCTAGAATTACCTGTAATCACGCCGCGATACTGTTTATTCCACGAACGAATTAGTTTCAACCTTTTTTGTAATATTGGCTGTTCGTATTATTCTGAACATGTAAATGGAAATATGAAATGAAGGCTGCATGCACAGACAATACTTATTTTTAGACTTAGATGTGTGTATGAACCGTCTTACGCAATACTGGTTTCCAAAACACTGGAACCCCAAAAACTAGCACTAAATTCGAATTCCAACTTTAAAATTCAGTAGAGATGAGAAATGCGGTTTCATAGTGTATACCTATTTATAGTAGGTAACTTTATTGCGCTAGCTGAATCTCTAATAGCTTCGTGAACTTTCATAGTTGAAAATTGGATCACGACGAGAAGCCGGGAAAACGTCATGTACCTATTTATACATTTTATAGATTCTGGAAAATACGCTACGCTGTCTCAACTAAGGCCTTACGGTGGCTTGTTATGTCGTCTTCGACTTCGTAATCATATTAGTAAGAAAGCCATCTCTTTAGTACTTTTAATCCCGGTAATACGTTCCTGTGGGATATTTTTCGACATCCACGCGGGCGAAGCCGCGGGCAAAAGCTAGTCATCAAATAATAACATTGTATCATATAATATAGACAATAAAGTCTAGTTTTAGCCATTAGTATCTAGAGGTCGGTTCTTTGTCGCCAGGTATTTGATGTGGTGCTTAAAAACACGTGTGATTATTAAAATGCATATAGGCAGTCGCTATAATTAAAATACCGGTATTCTGTGTCCGCATATACTGGAAACCGACCACAGCATATCTATTTGAAAAAAAGCAAGGTAAGATGATTATGAATTGAACAGGCTAGGCAGATGATGGTGAACTGAAAACTTGAATATAATCCATTCATAACAGAGGGGATGACGTATTATATACGTCATCCAATCTCTCTGTCGCCTCCATGAATACCGACTACCTATATAAGTTAAACTTTAGGTCATATAATAGCTACTGCTACTCGATATTACATTCATATACGAAGCATATAAGCATGTATTAGTAATACACAAATGGCTTAGTACTGGTGAACCGCAATTGACATGCTAATGTCGCGTGCCGCCATCAACACATTTGCATATCACTTTGTGGAGTATATCCACCTTTTGATTTAAAGGCTTACGAAGGGCTTAAGGTGACGTGTTGAGAAAAACGTGCTTTTTCTTTTTAGCGTACCTTTCTTACCGTATGACATCCGAACTTAATCTTTTAGTATATGTTTTTTGAGTATATGACCTAGTATCCTGTAAAAGGAATACACGATACGATGAAATTTTCTCGATACAAATAAATCGCAAAGTTCTATATACGTTTATGATTTTTTTAGCCTCAAGGCGCAATGCGTAAGAGTTATTAAACAAACTTTACTTTTAAACATTTTTAATAATCGTATCTAAGTTTTTGTAAAACAGTTTTCGTTTTAATAATACTTTTCATTCATAAAAGACGGCAATTCGTTTTGGCACTTACGTTATTTTATTCCAAGTTCACTCACATTATCGCCATCTCTTCTTTTGCCTATCATAAGTAGTGTCATCACTCTCGTTCGTTCATAAATCAGTCGCCCAGTAGGGCTCATCGACGGCGAATCTATGTCACTTTTTTACAAATCGGTGCGATCAAAACTACGTTTTTTAAATATTTGTGTTCACAGAAAAAGGCAGTAGTTAAGCATTTTGCTGTAATTATTTATTATAAAAAGTGTTGGCTTTCCAAATAACTTTGTATTTCGACTGTATATGTGTCTATTTTTGTGACTGTGAACAATATAACATTCTTTTTCTATTACCATTTAGAGACGACCTAAATTATGTATGAAAATGGGAAGAACCATAAACCAAAACTGAACGGTACCTTCAAGGTTAGGAGTGCCTGCACAGGGCAATTAATTTATTCATTTTGCATGAATGAAATACCAATAAAATGATGATAACAATAAATCGAATTCACCACCTTCACTAAAGCATTACAGCAACAATCTATTGTCACTTTGTAAATAATATTGAGTAAACACATTATTTTCTAGAGAAGAACGTCTGTTTTATCCCAAAAACTTATAATAATCATTCATTTAGAAATAAAATAAAATATATAATTTGTTTGTAGGTTTGAAGTATGTCAACAATATATCTATACGTCAAGTACTGTCACTTCAAATGCAAGAGCACAACGAATGAATGGAGTAGCATTAGAATTGTAAAAAAGGTGAGGTTTTACTTGACAGCAGTCCAAAGAAGGGTAATGATTTAAACAGGCTGTGTCGAACGCCGAACTCATCTAGTTTAAAAAAATATCATTGACATGTAAAAGTGTTTGTACAAACCTACTTATAGAAATGAAATCATTTATCATTTTTTAGCAGATGTGAAGTTTTATTGAAAATATAAATTTTAATCTATACTATAATTTATACCATTTTAATCTATACTATTATATTGTAATATTAATATTATAAAGCTGAAGAGTTTGTTTGTTTGATTGATTGAACGCGCTAATCTCAGGAACTACTGGTCCGAATTGAAAAATTATATTTGTGTTCGGTAGCCTATTTATAGAAAAAGGCTATAAGCTATATAATATCACGCTACAATCAAGAGGAGCGGAGCAGTAACGAAAAATGTTGCAAAAACGGGGAAAATTGCACGGGTAGGCGATTCGACGCGACGGGAAGGGTCGGGGGAACAAGAAATTTAACGAGGACGAAGTTGCGGCCAGAAGCTAGTTTCATATATCAATCAATCAATTCAGTTTATTTCGGGCTACAAAGACCCAAATCATAATACCTTCCAGACTATCATACATACAAATAAAAACCACGTAAACATAACTATTGTACACGAAGTGACGGTGACGTGTTGCGCTGCGTATTATCACGTAGCCTTCCGTAGAATCGCCGATACACGACACCCTTTGGCCAAAACTCTTCCTTGAGGAAGGTCTCGATTTGATGAGTTGGAACTCGCACCACGAATGACTTGAAGTTCGTGTTGTGGCACGGTTCCAACTTCTCGACCCTCAAGGTCCATTTGGACTTAACACGTACAAACTCTACGATCTCCTCAACCTTCGTGGTGTAATGTAGACGGGACACATAGAGCTGCGTCGTTGGTGTAGCTGGACGTAGCAGCAAATTGGGTCCTGCTAGCGCGATCCCACACTGGTTCCGACTACGAAGCTTCTTCCTCTTCTTACTCTCTACCTTCAGGAAGCCATCCTTGTCAGGCACGTGGCCTGAAGCCGTGCCTAGCTGTTTCGAACCCCATATGTACCGTGTTTGATACCTAATCATTAGCAGCCTATAATGTTCCCACTGCTGGGACACAAGCCTCCTCTCGGTGAGAGAGAGTGGGACATAATCCACCACGAGGGCCCAGTACGGGTTGGTAGATGTCACATGTCTTCGATTTTTTGGTTCTAAGACATGCCGGTTTACTCGCGATGTTTTCCTTCACAGTTTTGAGAGCAGTGTTGTTGAGATAATTTACACAGAGTAAAGCGCCTGCTCGGGTTTGAACACGTAAAAAGTAGCCGTTGCCACTGAGCCACCACTGCGTCTCGATATCTAATTGATATCTTATCAAAGGTCTACAAGAGTGCTTTCTGAAAACATATTGGCTATTTATAATTTTTCATTCCTACAAGATTTTATGGATGATCAAAACAATGGTGTTTTACTCTGTTTTGCATAACATTAAACATACTTCTATAATCTTATGAAGACTGTTTAGCAAATTATTTGTGTACTCCATTTTCTGTTTTCTCTGAATTATCCCTAACCCCAAAATAACTGTAATGAAAAATAAAGTTAATAAAAGAACAAACATACATACGAGTATATAGGCTGATAAACACATTGCCCTCTGTAGTCGGGTAAAACACCCAAATAAAAAGTTATTATCAAGACATAATTACAAAATATTGGCAAAAATATCGGTGTTGGTTTTCTAACCGCAGTCACACGTAATATGAACTGACTGTCGAACTTTATTATTCCTCATTAAGAATGAATAATAATTCACTTACTGAGAAATTAAATTAACATAAAATGTTTTTGAACGTACAAAAATGACGTAAAAGTAAAAAATGATGGTAGTAATATAAATTTCAAGTAAACAACTAATCACCAACCGAGTAAACACGGATATAGAGTAAAAGTTGATGTACTACTAGATGCGGCATACACGGTAGCGTACTATCTAATAAAGCTTTTTTATTATTATGTTTTATTTCGTTGCATGAACCCTCGCTAAAACCAGTTTTTTTTTTATATTCTTATTTTTACTGACATAATATATAGGATTTAAGTTTATTTTTAAAACAAGACATACTTTTCGCTTCTTTTATTTCCAACGGGAATTTATTATATATGTTGACACCTTCCTATTCTATATTTCTTTTCCCGTAATTAACAGTTCTGGGAGGACGTGTTACTAAGTAATTGGAGTTTCGTAGTTTAATTTTGTGTACTTTATATTTTTTTTGTGAAATTTAGTGTTGTATGGATATCTTTGTGTAATATTTTGCGTATACATGTATAATACTTATATGTTTGGGACATGTTCATTATTTTTGTATCTTCGTATATTTACTGTGTTGATGTCCGAAACTTGAAATTAAATAATATTTTGATTAATCTGTTTTGTGTTTGTAATGTTTCTAGATTAGATATATTTGGCTGCGGTTCCCCAGATTTCTGTTAGGTAGTCTAAATGTGGTTTAACTAAAGAATTATAAATTATGAATCGAACTTTCCGATTTTGGCATTTATTTATATTATGAAGAGTTCCTGTCAGTGACAAAAGTTTACATCTGATTTTCACAATGTGAGGATTCCAACTCAGATAGTTATCTAAAATGAAACCTAAATATTTCTAGTTTTTCTTTGGATGAATTGATCATTTATTTTGAGTTGTATATCATGGCTTATTTTTTGTTTTTGGGGGCAATCACGACATAGTTGGTTGTTGTGGTGTTGATGGTTAGAAGATTTGATTGGGACCAGTCAATAAGTGAATTTAAATCATTAAGGATACAAGGTACCATAGCTTTGATTGAATGCCCAAAGTAGAAAAGACTTGTATCATCAGCGTAAAGTGATATGTCGCCTTTGAGGCCAATCTTGGATATGTTATTAATATAAATTAGGAATAACAATGGCCCCAGAATTGAACCTTGAGATACATCGAAAGGGACAGGAAGTGAACTACTCTGATATATTACCTATTTTGACAATTTGCAAATAGTAATTATTAAAATATGTATGTATAAGTCAAGTAATTATGACATTTATCATACACATTGCCATACGAAATTGACCTCGAAGGAAATATAAATTTCTTGTAAAATAAGGTGAAAATACTCCTAACTAAACAAAATAAATAAAATTATTTCCATTTATTTACCCCCTGACTAAACATGAAGTTAAAATCAAACTTACTGACTGGTTGCAGAAGTTAACATATGACGAAACCGAGAATCTTATTACAATTGTCTCTTAATAGATTTAATTACTGTATTTAAATACAGTAATTAGATCTATTAAGAGACAATAACAAAAAAATAAAATAAACAACGCCTTAATTTAAATTAAGGCGTTGTTTATTTTATTTTTTTGTTATCTATAAGTACAGCAGCAGCAGGCGGCGGCGGCATCAGTTTGCCTTTTAATGTGACTCTATTGTACACTTTTTTTTCCCCTTAATGTGTACTTATATAAGGTGTATCTATTCATACACGAAATATTTTAAGAGGTACACCTGTAGGTGGTAAAGAAGCAACAGCAACTAAAAAAAAAATTCTAAGAGTTTTTTTTTTTAAAATTTTATATTTATAAATTATTTGACGCACATAAAAAATACTGGTTCCTTCTTATTTTTTACGGCCCGAGACACCACGGCCATGCTCGTGCCGTCCGGTCATCGCCCTCGCAGCGTCAGGTGGACCATTCATAGAATTTGGAGTAAAGGTTTTATGCAAAACGTGTCAAGTAGTTTTAAAATTATAATAATTACGAAAATTCAAAAACGCTTAGATAAAATGTTTATTTTTGCTTCTATAGCTTCTTTACCACCTACAGGTGTACCCATTAAAATATTTCGTGTATGAATAGATACACCTTATATATGTTTTTCTGTCTGTACAAATAAACATTTTTATTTATTTATTTATTTATCCACGGTTTGAAATTTGAGCTATAACCTCTTTTCACCGAAATTAAAATACATCGAACTAGTATTAGGTAATGGACGAAGTCTATGTAAAATCAAAAAATCAATCAATCATCATTGTCATTTACCAAATAAATGTATAGTGATCGGAGAAACGAAATTGACGTTTATTAATCTCTTTAATACCATCATATATTTTATTTATAGACCTCTAGAAGATTAATTCGTTATTTTTAATTTTATGTTGTAAATAATTAATAATATTTTTTATTATTTTGAGTAAATCAATCTCGTATAACCCAACATCCGTACATAAATATTAGCTAGCTTTTTCCCGCGACTTCGTCTGCGTAAATCTTACGTTACGCGGACGCAGGTGAAGTCGCGGATTAAATAGGGTTAATGGGTAACAAATTAGGTTTAGTCGTGAAAGCGTAACAGACAGACAGAGTTAGTTTCGCATTTATAATATTACATATAGATAAAGAAGATAATTTCTTGCTGTAAGATAGTTTTATTGCTTATAATTAAATATTTGTATTATTTGTCTACTCCATCGCACGCTATGTGCAAAATTTTCATAGACCGACTAAATTAATGCTACTTTCACGTACTTTTTTCTAAGATGTTTCCGTCTCTACCTTGCTATTGTAGTTTGACAGATGTGCAACAGTGACAGGAATAGTGCTTACAGCAAGGCTATGCTAAGTTAGTAACGTTTTTTTATTTCGAGACATTTTCTGTCATTAGTTCAACTTTTGGCCGCTGGTTTTCCTATTCTCTATAAACGGTTCAGATATAAGTTTGTTGCGGCCGGCCACTTTAGGTTGACCCGCCATAAACCACGCCCATCCTACTATCATTCACGTTCAAGGTGGGCCCTTAATATATCAATTTGGCTTTTAAATTAAACATACATATTCACACATATATGTACATATTCTGGGATTTGTAATGATTGTGGTGTTAGAAAGCTCAATTTAAAATTGATTTGATTTGATTTATTCTTACTGGCTTTTTCTCTTTTTTTTTGGCTTTATTTTGTATGATTTCTATTAATTAATTTTTGCCAATAGGTGTCATATACCTGAAATTAATGAATTTTAAAGATTTTATTTTCTATACAAATTAATGAATTTTAAAGATTTTATTTTCTATACAAATTCGCACAAACATTTCGTGTTTGTACGCTTAGATCTTTTAAACTACACACCGATTTTAATGCGGTTTTCATCAATAGGCAGAATGATTCAAGAGGAAGGTTTATATGTAAATAATGTTTATAATACTGTGGCTAGTGCTGCGGAACTTCGATAAAATGCTATGGCATTTTTTCGAAGTTCCGTACATCGAAATTCGAAGTTTCATACATCGGCATTATAAACATTCTCAATTAAATAATTCGCGAAGGTGAACTTTACAAATACAGTACATCGATATTTAAAATTTCGAAGTTCAGTATGAAAGTCGTACAATACGCGTATGAATCCGACGTTTGGCTCCCAGACTGGAGCGGGCTGGGGCTGCATTAAAGCGGCTCCTGCCCAATCTGGGGGGTCCAAACGCCTCCTGCCGGAGGCTCTACACGGGGATCGTGCGGTCCATGGCCCTCTACGGGGCACCGGTGTGGGCGCCCTCACTGAGGCTGCGCCCAGTGCGCCGGTTGTTTGCGGCCCAGAGGGTCATGGCCATCCGGTTAATCCGGGGATACCGCAGTGCCGCCATGGGATCTGGAGGCAAAGGTCCTCGCGCACATGTGGGAGTGGCGCGAGGAGGCGAAACGCCGGGGCGAAACTCCGCTGCCGCGACAAATCGCGGCACGGCGGACAGAGCTCCGGTGTGATCTCATGGCGACATGGCGGGTACGATTGTCGCAACCCAGTGCTGGGCACGCCACAATTGCGGCGGTAAGTCCCCTCTTTGAGGAGTGGATAGAGAGGCGTCACGGCGTCCTCACCTTCCGCCTGACGCAGGTTCTCACCGGGCATGGGTGCTTCGGTGGGTTCCTGTTCAGGATAAAGCGGGAGGATACGTCCGGGTGTTTCCATTGCGAGGATCGTCTGGAGGACACGGTGGAGCATACGGTTGAGGTGTGCCCTGCCTGGGCGGAGCACCGCCGTGTCCTCGTGGAGGCGATCGGCGGCGGCGACCTCTCGCGTCCGGCCCTGGTGCGAGCCATGGTACGGAGCGAAAGGGAATGGGAAGCCGTCACCTCCTTCTGCGAAGCAGTAATGCTCGCGAAGGAGGAGGCGGGGCGCGTGAGGGAGTGGCAGTCTCTGCGCCCTCACGTCCCTAGCCGCCGCAGGAGGAGATGCCCCGGGCGTCGGGAGTCAATAGCGGACTCCCGGCCACCGTAGGCGCGAGCTTGCGGGTGGCGAGCAGTGGGTAGCTCGCCGCCCGGTAAGGACCAAGCTCGGGTCGACGGCGCGCAGTGTTCCACGCGCGCCTCAAAGAGATGTCAGCAGCAGTGTAGGGGTCTACTAGGACCGATGCCTGCCGGGGTCGCGTGATTGTTCGAAAGAGATACCGTGACCCTGGCACATGGGCAACTGATGGAACACGGGTGGGTTTTAGTCAGGTAAAGTCTGACACGCCCTCCCGCTCCGCCCAGAGCGGGAGAAGCCATTTGATGATTTCCCATCCTGAAAAAAAAAAAATACGCGTATGAAGCGAAGCCGATAAAAACTAAAATATCTTATATAAAAAAAAAAACACAATATGGCATCTGGATGGAAGATGAAATTCGACAAAACTGAATAAAAATGATAGTAGCATGATAAAAGTGCGTGAGTTGTCTTTATATTTTTTAACCTTCTGTGAATTCTATTCATAAAATCAATAGCAAAAACGTTTATTAAAACAACAACATTTCACGACTTCGATTAAAGAAAATATAGCATGACAAACTTTGACGGAAATATCAGTATTTAATAGTTTCCTGGCTTATTAATAATCCTTTAATACAACCAAAGTCTTGCACGCAAGCTTTGACAAGCGTAGTTCCTTGTCGGTGTCGTAAAATCTTTTATACTCGTAATTATTCCGCTGTAGGAGTGTGATTTCTTTTACCAGAAAAATGTTGTGTTTATGTAACAGCAATGTAAAGCTTCTAAGTTATTTAAGGGTTCCGAAATTGTGAACGCGTGTTTTATTCGCTAACACTTTAGGGGTAATTGATAGATGTTTTACATGTTTCTGTAAATAATTCCCGGATTCGAAACAGCACGCTTTGTGTTATTTTGGGCGACCATCAAAATAGAACCAGTATCAAAAGTAGGTACCTAATGGATCAATGAATGATGAGTTAAAGTGTCTGAAAGTGGTATTTTATTTTTTGATTTATGCCGCAATCAAAGTCTGCCCTCTATTCGAAAGTTGCAATTACGTTTAGTAACAAGACCACCTACTGTATTGTTTCTTTCGTTTCTCTCAGACACAGTAATCTATCCATAAAAGTAGCATTGATAGAAGACAAAATTACATTACGAAATTAGTAGCGTAAGATTACAGGGCGATTTTTTCGGCAAGTCTGCGGGCGGCGGAACCGCCTGACGTGACCGCCTGGCGGGAGCGTCAGTCACTCGCCAGCCTGAACCATGGGACTCACTAACGAATAAGTGGCCTTGTAATTTTATGTCACTAATTTCGTAATGTAATTTTGGCTGTAGTCTTTACGATTTCTTTAATATTCAATGGTTTTTAAAAGTACTGTCACTAAAACTGCGATTGCACTAAACAATTTTAACTCAATAAACGTTCCATATCTTTATGAATACGACGCACCTGAATATAGCGTGTGACTGTATGCTGATAAAGATCGTGTTTCTCCTCACATGGTAAATGTAGGGACCATAACTACTTTAAGTATGTGTACAGCAAATTGCAATACAACACAATGCATCTAGTTCAACGATTATTATATCAAGTCATGTCAAGTTCTGCTTTTAACTTGCTTTAATGGCGCCCTGACAACAAAATTACGGTAGTAAGAATGAAAGAAATAGCGGATAAACTTGCTGACAAATGATTAAAGCCAGTCCTGAACAAACTGTAACAAATTAATGAAGGTCTTTCTCAATTAATAAGTATTTTTTTAGTGTGGACATACTTTTAAGCATGTGCCTTTGATGTCGATTTTTAATTATATTTGTTTGGGAAAACAAACAGTTACACATTGCAATCCTTCACAAGTTGAGCCTCAGTGTGAGTAAGTATGTAAACCACGACGTTTACCACATATTATAAAAACAGTTATAAAATCAATGCAATGTGCAATTACAGTTTTATAGGTGCAATGAAATAAAATAAAATGTTATTGATAAAATGAATCAGGCATGCAAATAAAAAAGAAAAATAAGAAAAAAAAAAACAGTCTAATTGTTAAATATTGGGGAACAATATCCAAAATTTTTAGTCGGTAAAGCAGAGATGTCAAGACGACGATCAAACTAAACAACTGTCTCCATGGAACCAACATCGTAATCGAGAAAAAATAATCACCCGTCCCATTTTGGGTCGTGTATTATAGTTATTGAAGTTTTCTCTGGAATAGTTGATAATTTTTCGCTATTACGATGTTGGTCCCATAGAGAAAGTGGTTTAGTTTGAAGCTTTATACCACAAACATTTGACAACACCTTTCTGAAACACGCTGTGTGTATATATAATTAAAGACATTTTAAGTAAAAAGAGGGTATCATAAACTATCTTGTATTGTCTCGTCATGTTAGTCCTACTTTGTTAAGATCAGTCCCTGACCGGGTATAAATACTTAATTAATGGTGCATAAGAACCTATCGATTCTTACATCTCGCCCCTGGCCTAGTTCTCCGTTCACCCAAAACTGTTTCTAACTTTTTTGAAAGCCTTTGTCTTTCGATACACTTACAGGCAGGCGAGTACGAAAATAGGCTGCATTATGCAAAATATGCTCCATACGGATGGCATATATTGGCGTTTTGGTAAAAGTGGCTTTCGTTGGACAGACTGGGCTACCGATATCTGTTTGAAGATTTGACGGTTTGTTTAGAATAGGTACTGGTAGTTTATGAAGTTTGAATTCAGATTTTTTGAATGCTGACAGAACTTAAGCCTTCTATGGTGGTGTCATGGGCATTGGTTAGTCCATTATACTTTTGGAGTTAATTTCCAATGTTTGTTCCTTATCCTTAAGAAATTGGGCTGTAGAAAGGACACTTGTATTTCCTTTTTTTCTGTTGATTTTATGATCCAACATTCACTCACTTATTATAACAAACCTCTGAATAATAGGTGTATCAATCGTGTCATGAGGCCGACTAAGACTGCTTTTTTACCCAAATTTCTAACTTATCATGGTGTACATGTAACAGACAGTGATGTGTGATGTGTGATCGAGTGCAGTTAGGATAAAGTTTTTAACTAAACATACAAATTCTAAGACACAAACCATTGTGTTACATTTACCCAGGTATGGTAGCCACACTTTATGGGTGCCATATCCTTATCTAGTTAATCAGCCAAGGTCGGGTCGACTCACCACTGAACCGGGGTCAGGGTTGAACAAACCAGGTTACAAATGCTCTGAAAAATTAAAACATCACATACACTTATAAAAGATTAATGACTTAGTTCTATGCATATTAATAAGGTTTTATTACGAAACTAGCTTCTGCCCGCGACTTCGTCCGCGTCAAATTTTTGCTCCCCTGACCCTTCCCGTCGCATCGATTTGCCTGCTAGTTTTCGTCCACTTTTCGTTGCTGCTCGCTCCTTTTGAATTATAGTGAGTCAACCTTAATAGATAGACATGTGCTCTCGCGGACTTTTTTTTAGAACTTTTTAAAAGGAACAATTCCGTCGTACATGATTTTTGCGTTACTTTAACCGTTTACGCAGCGCACGCAACGGAAACTCTCAAAAGGAATAAATTTTCCCCGTTTTTGCAACATTTTTCATTACTGCTCGGCTTTTCTTAGTTGTAGCATGATGTTATATAGCCTATAGCCTCCCTCAGTAAATAGGCTACCCAACACAAAAATAATTTTTCAATTCGGACCAGTAGTTTCTGAGATTAGCGCGTTCAATCAAACAAACAAACAAGCAAACAAACTCTTCAGCTTTATAATATTAAGTATAGATATTATGACTTATATTACTTAGAAGAACACAGTAAGTACTTACTTATTAACTTAGACCTTGTTGCCTCGTGTGGTGACTTATAATTTCAGTCGAAAGACGTTCACTGCTGGGCATAAGCCTTCTCCAAAGGGGGGCTTACCATAATCGCCACGCTTGGCAGGTGGATTGGCGATCGCAGTATGGCGGTATTATGCATAGAGAACGCTGCTGCCCATTCTCTTTAAGTCCCTAGTCGCTTTCTACGACACCCACAGGAAGAAATGGGATGGTGCTATTGTTTACGTCCGGCAACACATGGAATTGTGGTCTCTTACCGACTCTAAAAATGACGAAGATTGCGTTTTTTTTTACTTGATGATATTAACAAATTGGTCGATAGATCGACACTATCACTAAAAACATTCGTATTTTGTAGGTAAAAGTTCTTTGGCCCATTGCCAGATGTATTAACGTTAATAAGGTGCAAAGTTTCTTGTAGTGTTAGTTTATTCCGATCGAAAACTTAAATAACTATATCTTGGAACAAAACAAAATGTCAGCTTACTACTTATTTGACTCAAATGCTGTAAGCCGTAGAACTGTCACTAGTTTATTTTAAAACTAGCTTCTGCCCCCGACTTCGTCCGCATGATATTTGTTGTTCTCCCGACCCATCCCGTCGCATCACATAGCCTGCCCTGCTATTACCTACTTGGTTCTTCCGTTTTTTTTTTTGTTTTTGCCTGATCGTAAGGGTCCTAGCGTGATGTTAAGTAACCTGCTATAGCCTTTTTCGAGAATTGGGCTGTCAAATGCAGAAAAATCTTTTCAAATTCGTCTGGTAGTTCCCATAGATTAGCGCGTTGGAACAAACAAACTCTTCAGCTTCATTATTAGACTAGATTTGTCCCAAAACAATTCATTATCCTAAAACCTACTGACATAACATTTACACGCACACTTAAATAATAACGGAGCACATTTGAGGTCATTGTCAAGCACTTAATATCGATTAAAACAATTATGTTGTGGGAATCGATTCGTCCTACAAATTGTTACAACTAATGAATATTAATCGTATTATCCCTTGCGTGTGGCTTCTAAGCAATAACTATTAACCCACTATGTAAATTGCTTTTCGAAAGATCTATTTTGTAAATGGTTAGATATGCAGATACGGAAGCTCATTTGAATCAACTGCTTTCTACCTCAGGGATTATTTGCATAGGTACGACTATCAAGCAGCATGGTACGTGGTATGTTTCATTTTAGGATCTAAAAACTGAAACTTTAAACTATAGAAATGTGTCTATTGTGTCATTATTTCCAGAGATTATGCGCGTTTAACCAAACAAACTCTTCAGCTTTTAGTGTATACTAGATTTTGCCAGCGGCTTCGCCCGATACATATAAACCTACCCCTTGAATCATTCTGTCTATTCATGATAACTGCATTATAATCCGTTGCGTAGTTTAAAAGATCTTAATGTACGGCCTCGAAATATGGCTTTGTTTTATACTGTGTAAATATAAAGATATAATACATTCATATTAGATTAACTTGTTGATACCAAACAATTGAACACTTTTTCAAAACAAGTCTAAAAAAACATCACAAACAAAGAGTGATGCCGTTTTCTTTACACTACTTTCGACCTACTACTACGTAGGTTAAATCAACTGGCAGTTCACGGCTTCAGGCCTACTAACTCAATAGTTCAAAGGGCAGTGGTACACAACCTTTCTGTTTTTTTACCGTTCGGCAGTTTGTTATGGCTTGTCAATAGATGGATAGACAATAACAGCCTGTCTATAGTGTCTATTCATGCGGCACAGCTCTTGAGTGGAGTATAGGGTCGTAGTGTGTAGTCATCCAGGGACTTATATTGAACATATGTTGCTAAAACACTAGACTTAGTAAGTTATTGTAAAATTAAGTATGGGATCGGTAAGTTTAAACTCTCTACTTCTAAACTAATAGAGAAGACAAGATGATAAGAAGACACAATGATTTTTTAATGTGTGTTTGTTACGTTTTACACGCCAAATGGATATTCCACTTTTCGCGAAATATCATATCACTGTCTTTCATCATCAGCATAATTTCAGTCGAAAGACGTCCACTGCAGGAGGGTTTGCCGCAATCGCCACGCTTGGCAGGCAGGTTGGCGATCGCATTGTGGTGGTAAAATGCATAAAGAACGCTGCTACCTATTCTTTAGTAAGTCCCTTAGTCGCCTTCTACGTCTCACTTGGGAAGAGATGGGGGTCCACCCTTTATGGCAGAATTTTTTTCGTCATAATATTATTTTGCATAACAGCGGATGGCATAAATGGCATAAATGGCATGGCCACCACAGCTTCGGCTTGCTGGCCGGCTTCGCCGGCCAGCCTCAGCTGCGGTGGCGCGCGTCAAAATCACCTGCTCCTCAGCTCGCGGGCCGCCTCGCCCCTCCGCGCCTACGCGGGTTTAAATTACACTCTAGGGGTAGGGCAGAGAAGACTACGTGGAGTCGGTTCTGCAGCGATTCGTTTCTGTCAATAACTTTTGTAGCACAACATATACTGACTTTTTGAGACACTATTTTAATTTTATTTAAGGTCAAAATGCAATATTATACAAATGATAATATGCCTAACAAAATTATTCAAATTGAAATTCTGCCATCTTCATAGTATGCCAAGTGAAATTATACCAAATAATCGTCGCACTAAATAAATGTTATGCTAAACGAAATTATGCGAAATTTTAAGTCTGCCAAAGATAATTATGCGAAATAAAATTCTGCCATCAGTTGGACATATAAACAGTCGGCCAAACAACGATTATGCTAAACATTTTTTATGCCTTACAAATATTCGTTTAAAGAAAATTATGCCAAGTGTGTTATGCCAAATAAAATTCGGAGCATCAAGTTTCTGCCAGATAGAGGGAACCCAAGAGATGGGAACATGTCTTTGAGCAAAGTTAATGGAAAAGGAATTGTTTTGTTTTCTTGAAAGTAATGATAGTAAGTACTCTTTTAATTTTCAGAAACTAGACCAAAACAGAACCACGATACAAGTAAAAGGTTTCCGAGAGCCCCCAATAATGACTAACCAGTTTCATTAGAATACTTTGTTTTGCAATTCCAGTACACGCTGTCAGTATGACGTGTTTTGACTTTTAAAAGCTTTTTAATTTTTTCCTAACTGGGATGACGTCACTGAGTTGGCAATTTAATTGGAAAAGTATTTCAATTAATCGCAATATTATTAAATAAAATACGTGTACAAGTTCTCACTCTTCTTAATAAAATGCGATCACCCTGAAGTTAATTATAATTCTCTTAATTTTTCTGCACAGTAATACTTCAATAGTTTTGTGCTACGGTCGGTTGTTTGAACTTACCTTCAGTACTATTTTAAAATTATCAGTAACCCTAAAACTTATTTAAAAAAAAGGAGAGCAATAGACAAAATAAATGAAGTTTCTTTATTTACTATCATTGTATGCACAGCTAGATCGTTTTATTTGAAGCTGTAATTTATCGTAATAATGCATTTGAAATGAATACTGAATGGTTTTCATTCAGACCCCTTCACGACTGCTACGGAAAGTTTCAAGAGCCCTAGAACACTGCTTACGCGTTCAGCTTCATTCGTTCCAAATTCATTGACAAGGGTACGATACATCTGACATGTGCAAGCAATTCAAGGCCTTCCACTTAATCAAATAAAAAATAAACTCCCATGAATATTCAATGTCATACCTATCTACTTTAAAGTTCATTACTATACCCTCAAAGGTTCATGCATTTGCATGATTAGTTTTTTACGACTTGTCCGTGAAATGTGAAGAGCAGTTAGTGGTCGTAAACCTTCTGTTTTATTGGAAAATGCGGGAATTCATTAGAAGTAATAAGGAAGAGAAATATGTGATTATCGATTAATTTTCTAGCATGCCAACTGTGACAAGCACGCCCCTGAAACATCTATTTACAGGCTGAATTGTTGAAGTATTCCTTGCAGGACACGATTAAGCACCCCATAAAGACGAGATGTTTTTTTTTTTCGAAAATTTCCCAGAATTCGTTCCTAATTGTGACTTTTCTCTAAACTCAGAACTTCAATCTTTGTTAATATTTTTTATTCCTTATAACTTGAATAGCCTTCATTTCTATTCTATTGGGTACCCAATAACTTAACAAACCTTTTGATATATCCAAATGTTCTAAAAATTCAAACAGTTAAAAGTTTATTAATCATTTTCAAAAATCACCTACCTAGATCAACTATGGCAACAGTTATTTAAAAGTTTCACTATAGCATTAACCGTACAAATTACGCGAAAGACATCTTGGACGTATTCAGGGAAATTTTCAAACACGGCTCACTCTATCGTGCCCTGGGGGAAACATGAATGGTGTGGATCCTGTTGGCTCTGTGATACAGGAACTCTTTTTTTTGGATGGGAAATCATCAAATGACTTCTCCCGCTCTGGGCGGAGAGGGAGGGCGTGTCAGACTTTTACTGACTAAAGCCCACCCATGTTCCTTCAGTTACCCATATGCCAGGGCCACGGTATCTCATACTGGAACTCTTAGTACAAGAACCAGGGCTACACTGATGGTTGCAACTTATAAGTGAAAATAAATACATATATTAATATAAATTTAGCTATTTTTGGTTTTGCAATGTTATTATAGTCAAATAAGAATAGTTGCTGGAAAATTGAATGAATGGAAAGAAAACTGAATGTGCATTTTTATGGAAATTTTGTATAAAATATTGAATTTTGGACTGGATAACGTCTGTTGGGACAACTAGTAGGATATCTCTATGATAGTCAAGTGATTTTGAATATTTTTCATTTTACGCTCACCGTAACGTAACTAGCTAACTTAAATCAAAAATCCTAGTTTTTTATACTTATGTCTGTACTTGAAGAAATCACTGGAAACGCTAACTAAAATATTTAAATTCTGCATAATTAGCTTAGTTTATTGCTTCTGTAAATAATAATAATAACTTACTTAATTAACTGGAACTTTTAACTTAAAAACTAAAACTGGGTAATAAATTCGACACACAAATGAAACTGAAAGTTCAAATAATGCCAAGGCCATGAAAGCGTCCCCTGAAATAACGTAGTTAGTCATGAACTTACTAGTATAACGAATCACAGTTATAATCATCGCGTGACATTTAAAACGTTACGAAAATATAGTAAAAAATCGCTCGCTAGTTACGTTTAAGATTTCTAGCTGCCCTTTTTATTTTATTTTTTGTGGGTGGGAAATCATCAAATGACGACTCCCGCTCTTGGGCGGAGCGGGAGGGCGTGTCAGACTTTTACTGACTAAAACCCACCCGTGTTCCTTCAGTTGCCCATGTGCCAGGGCCACGGTGTCTCTTTCGAACAAATAGAAAGAAAGAAAGAAAAAAAAGAAAGAAAAAAAAAGACCTTTTCCTACGACACAATCTATCATTTTGTCTTCTCGTCCGTCGACAAATTCCGTTTCTATGGCGGTCATGCTACGCGTGCTGGTCTTCTAGCTGCTCTTAGTCGACGTAAATGCGGACGTAATCATATCACGTGGGGAATTTTTCGCGCACTGGAACTTCAAACGTACTGCTCAGCGCTGAGAGTTGCAAATTGAACAGTTTGTTTTTTCGACATTCTGAGATGCACTCTGTTGAATTCTCAGTGCTCGGTTCAACACCGAGACTGACGTTTAAAATCACGTTTAACCGCTAAGTCCCTGAGATACCACATTTGGTATAGACACAATTGTTTTTTAATTGTGTCTGTAATTACGGTAATTGACTGGTTAAAATCCAGTGCGCGATATAATCCTTCCGCGATAATTTGACCTCGATGTGAACGTGGAGTTGGTTTTTCCTATATTTCTTTAAAACGCTTGGGATATAAAGTAACAGACTTCTTCTTACAATCGTGTATATAGAGAATCAACATACAACATATCATTACGCTTTGTTTGCCCGAAGATTTGGGAAGAGGTGTACGTATAAGTACACAATATCTGGTTGACCGAGCTTTGCTCGGTATTTTTTGGTAAATTGCGTTTAAAATAATAAGTTCATGTTCAAGTTGATTACCGATAAAATTGGTCATTGAAAATACGAATAAAACGACATTTGATAAAAATGAATCCTAGCTAGATCGATTTATCGCCCCCGAAACCCCATGTATACTAAATTTCATGAAAATCGTTGGAGCCGTTTCCGAGATTCAGATTATATATATATACATATAATTATTGCCATCAACTGGGCACAAATCCAGACTGGGCTACTACTGAGAAATAGTGATAGTAGTAATTATAAAATAAGGTATTAATAAAGATATTTATTTTGGTAAATATTTATCTGGGGAGACAATTATTATGAACCACGTTGTACCTAACTAAGTATTCACCATTAGCCATTCGATATGTTACTAGATATCCCATTCAGTGCCAAGAGTGAAATTACAAGAAAGCATGACATTTCTTAGTTACTGGGTAAAGTGCTTAATGCAATAACACTTAAATGCCTCTCTATAACGTATTATAGTTATTAGGCAGTCATAGCCTCATAAGGCCCAAGCTAAATTTCCCATTATGAGCTAAAACACCCAGTGTAGGTACAGTACAACACATTGAACAATATCGTCTAACATGGTTTCGGTCCAAGCACATTAGTAATTTTCTTTAAGAACAACTCTTAGTTAGAAAGGAATTTAATAAACTACTTTTGAGTTGATATTGCGTGTTTATTTAAAAGTACATAGGGAGTTTAGGAGAAGATTTTGTTTTTAAATCTAGGCCGGAATGCTGCAAGTCACTTTGTTCAATACGTTGTACGTTGGGCCTTACGACGATAGTTAACAACGAAATCTGACAACCAGTCTTACTAAGGCATAAGTATCGTATTACCCAGTAACTAGGTTGTGGAGGTCAGATGCAGTAAAAATACCAGGATTTTACGATCAATGTAAAATAGTGGTATTCAGCTACATCCGGTTACACTGGAAGCCGACCCCAACATATGTAGTTGAAAAAGGCTAGGCAGATAATGATGATGAGGCAGTAATAGTATATTAGCAAGATTTTGTAACTAGCTCAATCGTCATCATAATTTCAGTCGTAAAACGTCCAATACTGGACAAAAACCTCCCCAATTTGAGGGGCTTTGCCATAATAGCCACGCTTGGCAGGCGGGTTGGCGATCGCAGTATGGTGCTAAAATGCATAGAGAACGCTGCTGCCCATTCTCCAGTACGTCCCTTAGTCGCGTTTTGCTACACCGGCGGCTAGAAATGGGGTGTTGCTATTCTTTACGTTGGGCACCGCACCGATTTTAGCTCAATAGCTAAACTGAAAAAGCAATTACACAGTTGATCGCCATCCGTCTGGTAAACGAAATAACTAGAAAATATTTCCGATGAGCAAAAACAATACAATTTATTATGTTGTTAAACATTGGACGTCTACGAGTTTAGTTGTTATGTCTTATTGTCTGTGTCTTTAGTATCGTCTCAGACATCATACACATTATATACGTATTCTACCTATGCGTCAGTAAAGTTCCACGTTATGTTTTTTTATCTGTGTTTAAATCTTTACTGAACACTGCTAAATTAGATTAACAGTACCTTACTGTGTTTGTCTATATGGGTTTTTATGCGGCCATTTTCTGAAAATGGTTGGCTAAGCCTCTCGCTCCATCCAGAGCGGGCGACGTCATTTGATAATTTCCCACCCAGAAAAAAAAAGGATAAATATTTTTAATTTCACTCGGACGAAATCGCACGCAGAAGCTATTACTACGTAATTTCAGTAATCTAGTTTTCAGATGTCGCAGTGACTCAATTATACCTCTATTTGCTGTAGACGATAAGGCTAGATTTACTAAACTGAAAACCTTTTTCAGTCAGCAATTTTAGAGTACCTTCGTTTTAAAACGTGAGAGAAATATGTTCGGAGACTTGTAGAGTCTTCGTGAAAGCACTGCAGATAATGTCCCCCCGCCCCCCGTGCATTTGAGTGTATGACATTTCGAGCTAAATCCTCGTTACTTACTATTGTGCGACGAATGTATGGTGCACTGCTTTCGTGGAAATGTAGTCTCGTCACGTACAGTATATTATATTCGAGAGCGGAGAGAGCTATTGTAAAGTATTATGTATCTTATACGGAGTCGGTTAGTACCTACATACGAAGAGAACTATCTCCACACATTGTAGGTACATAACGTATGATGTATCTTGTTAGAGACACGACTGACTGGAGAGTTCAGTATAGCGTGAAATTCTCTATAAATCCTACGTGCTCTACTTGCCTTCGAAATTTGGGAATCCCACTGTTTACTTAAACGATTAATGCATTTGACCCAGTTGGATATGTTGTAGTTGGCTATTGTTTAATTGAGTTGCAATGCAGAAGCTGTGTACATACATAATCAGCCTTTCCTGTTCCCACTGCTGGGACACAGGCCTCCTCTGGTTGAGAGGGAGTGGGACGTAATGTACCACGCGTGGTACATTACGTCCCACTCCCTGCAGGCGCTTCAGTTTGTATTAATAATTTCATCACCACTGCTCTCAAAACGGTGAAGGAAGCTTTGGAATATTTATTTTTTTTATTTTTCGATTTCTTTGCATGCTGGTTCGCATCCTTAGTAGTGGCTCGCAGTCAAGGTTTATGAATTGATAGCAAAATAATCTTCGTACCTATAAAATAATGTCGCGCTTCGTGTCGGTGTGACTGCTCACTTCTTTTAAACAACACAATAGATTTGGTGTGTTGGTTTCACCACTGTTCAGAAATTTATTCCGAAGTGCTTAAGTGTCATCGTCACCTACCTATCATTTTCCTAACTATGTTGGAGTCGGCTTATGCAGCTAAGTGCCACTATTTTACATGGAGTGACCGCCTATATAACCTGCACAACCCAGTCACTGGGATAAAACGATACCTTTTGGTAAACTGGTAATCAGACTTTCGGGCTTCTGCCGACCCGTAACAACTACCAAAGATCTTACAATGTCTTAGAGCGGTTTCGTACTACGTCCGATCCGAAGCCGAGAAATGTCAGTCCGAAGTAGCCATAGTACTATTTTTATGATGGGTTGCGAACAAATCCAAACTCTGTCCCTCAGAATTTAGAATATTCCCAATTCGAATTCAGCTCTAAACTTGAATTCGGATTCGGATCGGACGTAGTGCAAAACCACTCTTAACGTAAGGCTTACCTGTATTGGGCACGCCACAATTGCGGCGGTAAGTCCCCTCTTTGAGGAGTGGATAGAGAGGCGTCACGGCGTCCTCACCTTCCGCCTGACGCAGGTTCTCACCGGGCATGGGTGCTTCGGTGGGTTCCTGTTCAGGATAAAGCGGGAGGATACGTCCGGGTGTTTCCATTGTGAGGATCGTCTGGAGGACACGGTGGAGCATACGGTGGAGGTGTGCCCTGCCTGGGCGGGGCACCACCGTGTCCTCGTGGAGTCGATCGGCGGCGGCGACCTCTCGCGTCCGGCCCTGGTGCGAGCCATGGTACGGAGCGAGAGGGAATGGGAAGCCGTCACCTCCTTCTGCGAAGCAGTAATGCTCGCGAAGGAGGAGGCGGGACGCGTGAGGGAGTGGCAGTCTCTGCGCCCTCACGTCCCTAGCCGCCGCAGGAGGAGACGCCCCGGGCGTCGGGAGTCAATAGCGGACTCCCGGCCACCGTAGGCGCGAGCTCGCGGGTGGCGAGCAATGGGTAGCTCGCCGCCCGGTAAGGACCAGGCTCGGGTAGACGGCGCGCAGTGTTCCACGCGCGCCTCAAAGAGATGTCAGCAGCAGTGTAGGGGTCTACTAGGACCGATGCCTGCCGGGGTCGCGTGATTGTTCGAAAGAGATACCGTGACCCTGGCACATGGGCAACTGATGGAACACGGGTGGGTTTTAGTCAGTAAAAGTCTGACACACGCCCTCCCGCTCCGCCCAGAGCGGGAGAAGTCATTTGATGATTTCCCATCCTGAAAAAAAAAAAAAAAAAAAAAAAAGGCTTACCTGTATAATATTTAACTCACGTATACCGGTTTGAATTAAATAAGCAGGCAATACTTTACTTACATGTTGGTTATCGAAATAAAAAACTGATGAAACTGTGACTTGTAAATTATGACAACCAAACGACTGTTATTACCGTTTTGTGAACTTTTTGCATGTTTTTAGAAGTTAAAACGAAAACTACAAAGGCAGAGCAGATCGATTGCGGGCATTGACCTTCGCACATCGAATGATGAATGTTTTTTTATTGTTTCATTAGTTTTCGATGTCGATTCACCAACCCGTGGGTAAAATATTGCCCGCAAATTTATTTGACCCGATATATTAAAAAATCTCGTTGTTTGTCAAAGTGTACAAACCGGTCCAGGTCGCTAGTAAGTACAACATAAATGGCCAAATATGGGTGTATACATCTTCAGAGAATAGAGGCGTAATGTTATAGAACATTTCAAAGAGACAAGGGTTTAAATGACAAGATGACACTTGACATATATTCTCGAGCTTCCCCGTGTCTTACTTAAGTCATGTTAAAGGGCTGTCCTGTGTCACCCCGTGACAACTTAGAGCTTTACGTGCTCCTAAAGGGTTGAACAGGATCAAAGGCGTAACTTTAACAATTATACTTAGAGTTCGGGCAATCTCTGCCTCGTTGGTCCAGTGGTCGTAAACGCTACTGCTGAAGATGAGGTCTTGGGTTCGAATTCCAGGTCGGGCAGAAAGAGTTATTGAGTTTTTCTTTTTGTAATTTCTCAGTAGCAGCCGGAGTCTAGACCGTCGTACTCTATTACGTAGGACTTTAACACATTTGGTAAAATGTAGGTGAACGTATTGTACACCTTCGCGGAAACAAGGCATGATGTTATGTTAGGGCAGTCATGGTGTATATGTAGTCACACGTAATTTATTAAATCGAGTTGTGGGTACAGTCAGTATCAATAATATCGGGTAGAGCAAACTGTTCAAAATGATCTCTACAACTAAGAACATTCAACTTTATTCCAATTGCATAAAGTTCATGTCAGGATATCAGTTGTCGTGTACTGTCTTCGTTGTGAAACATTCCTTCTGTCTTTGAGTTAATATTTAACTTTCATAGTTGTTTACATAATTTTGACCAGTCTGTTCGTACCGATATTATTGACGCTGTACCTTTCAGTTAAAATAAATAAAATGAGAGCGATCAAAAGATTACAGTCCATAGAACTTATGATTGCATGTGCATATGAAAGCTTAGAACAAGTGTAGCAATTGTCTAGGATTACAACAAAAACAATAAAACATTTCAAGTGTTTAGCGGTAGAAATTGGCAATCGAAAGGTATTATCTATTATTGCACCAGCCAGCTTTATATGTACGTAAATATGAAGATGCATATATGCTTTTATCTATTCTACAATAACCCAGACAATTTGTGGCAAAAGCCTGGACAGTAACCCTTCACTTCTAGTACGTCGTAAATATCGGTCTACGAGTTTATAGAAAGAAGTGGGTAGTAAAAAATTGCAGTGAGGGCTGTGGTGGCCCACTGGCATCGACTTACGAGTTGTTGGTCGTGAGTTCGAACCCAGGCAGGCGCTTTATTTGGTGTAAATAATTTCATCACCACTGCTTTCAACATGATGAAAGAAAACATGGTGAAGAAACCGGCATGTCCTAGAATAAAAAAATCGAAGATATGTGACATTACGTCAGCGCCGGCTGTCACTGAAAACCAGTGCAGGGGCTCTGTCTCGCATAGGGTTACAGCATTATGCTGAGTGATGGCCGTTTTGCGTGGATATGACGCATATTTCCCCACATCTTATTTTTTTAATTCTGTATGTTTCTAGTCTTACTGTGCGTCATGTTTACCGCAAATAAACGTATTTTCTTTCTTCTTTCTTCTTTCTTGACATCTGTGAACCTGCACTGGGCTCGCGTGTTAGATTACGGCCCTCTCCCTCTTTCCTAGAGAATGCCTCTGTCCCAGCAGTGGGAACAATATAGGCTGATTATAATGATATGATAAGTGTTTAGTGGTAGTACCCGTAATTGGCTATCTAAAGGGATTATTTATAGTTGCACCAGTCAGCTTAATATGTAGATATTATGTAGATGCATATATGCTGTTACCTATATTACAATAACCCTGGCAAATTCTAGCAAAGTCAGGGTCAATAACCCTTCACTTCTAGTACGTAAAGATCTTCGTAAAATGTATAGTAAGTAAGGAGTAAAAAAAGTAAATTGCATTTCATGAAGATTCGTCGTAGATAATGCGACTGTAACTCGATTTTATACCTTTCATTTTCTTTTACCTTTTGTTATTCTTTTAATAACAATAAATCAATTATTATTATTGTTTACGTCTAACAGGTTTTAACAATCCAGTTATCTTACCTCTGTCAGAAGCAACCTAACAGTAACCCTATTGTGACGAATATCACATGATTTTGACAGATCTTGTCAGTGGCAGTAACCCAACTGTAACCTTATTGGGATGAGAATATAGATCACTGTGGCTTCAACAGTTATGCAGAATCAATAAACAACATATTACGGAATTAATAGAATGCTTACCTGTATTAACATTTAGGGTACTTTAAATCCGATACTACCATTCCCTGGGATATTTCCCAACATTCATGCGAGCGAAGTCGCAGGTGTAACTATAAAAGAAAGATACATTATCTACTAATCAGCGTCTAAACAATTCAGTAGAAGTTCACGCCATAACGCCATTAGGTAAAAATACATGCTGACCTTAAATTTTAACAGCTAGCTTGTCGACACAACCTGTATTTTCACTTGTCCTTCGTTATTTAAAGTGTCGTTAATAATTGTGTATTCATGTACTAACCTATCATTATCCCTTGCAGAACTAATGCCATATCAGACATAGATAAGTCCTAATGATTAAATTTTAGAGCAGTGGTGGCCCAGTGGTATCGGCCCCGACTTACGAGTTGTAGGTAATGGGTTCGAGTCCAACCAAGCGCTTTATTTGGTGTAAATAATTTCATCACCACTGCTCTTAAAATGGTGAAGGAAAACATCGTCAGGAAACCTGTTAGTTTATATAAAAATAGTAAGAAAGTACACCTGGCGCCACCTAGTGTTAAGTATGTAACATGTATTAGTTTATGGTTTGTCTTTACAATAAAGTTCAGTTCGTTCCAAGTCAATTAAGGAAACACATTGTTTTATTAGGTTATGAGCCCAGATTTATGGCTTTTAAGGTTGTCTAGCAAATTATCGCGAAAGTTTAAAAGTTATCAAGTTATTAGTGTGATAATAAATATAAAATCGCAGTAGGATAATTAGATTAGCTAGCTTAGGCGCTCAGTATTCTGGATTGCATGCAGCAAGCTAAAAATGGCGGCAAATTACATTGTCAATGTGCCGAAGTTAAGAGGCAGAGAAAATTACAGCGAATGGGTATTTGCAGCGGAAAACTTCTTAATCCTAGAAGGGATGATGAAATGCATCAAACCAGAGGGAGATGTGAAATTGTTGGCCGAGGAAGATGCAAAAACAAAAGCGAAGCTGATTCTCACGATTGACTCTTCATTGTATGTACATATTAGAAATGTTTCTACTACCAAGGAATTATGGGAGAAGCTAAAGGCCTTATTTGATGATTCCGGATTTACAAGAAGAATAAGCTTACTACGATATTTAATTTCTATAAGACTCGAAAATGGCCGGCATGGCCGGCATGTCCTAGAACCAAAAATTCGAAGACATGTGACTACCAACCCGCAATGGCCCCGCGTGGTAAATTACGGCCCACTCCCTCTGACCGAGAAGAGGCCTGTGTTTCAGCAGTGGGAAAGATATAGGGTGATGATGATGTGATGATTAAATGTTTCCTTTTACCGAAAATACGATAAAAACATTGAACACGCACCTCACTTTTAGAACTTGTCGGTCTATTCAGTATGAGTATGACAATAAAAACCTATAATCCATCTCACGAAAGAAGTCTTGTAGACACGGCGCTTACGGCATGCGACAAAACCATAAATCTTGATTTATTTATGTCAACATCACATTAGAAGCACCTACAGTCTTAACAAGAGAAAGTGTCTGAGGAAAGAGGATTGATAAAGGAATGTTACTTATCATATAATAATAATTAGTCCCACCTATTGTCGTGGAAACTCTCTCGTGAGTCCGACTTAAAGTGAAGTGACCCATCAATATTGTCAATGCCTAGCATGAGGTGGAATGGCAGCGCACTTCAAACTCACTTCACCTTAGTTTTCACGGTGAGGTCTTTGTAGAATAAATCGGCTGCAGCTTCGTATTGCGGTGCAGGATCATTTAATTTTCTTTACACTTAAACATAGCTTTGGTTTGTCCCCTAATCTTGTTAATACTTTAGTCAAAACTATAAGAATTTTGCGTATCAACCTTCTTACATATATTTGTTAATATTTTTGCCGGTGGTCAGAGAGAACAACCTCCTGACTATTCGGGCCGAGTCCAGGAGTACTGCTTTCTGAATCAAGCCCTTGACCCGTGCAATGAGGGCCTTCTGAAGTGTTCGTCGAGCTTTTCCGCTATAAGGCCATTTACTGTAACGATATCGGTACAATGATTGCAGACTTGTCATGTCGACAACTTTTTGTGATAAGTAGAGATCGGATATTCAGATGCATATTCACCTAAAGTTGAAATGTTGGCTAATATGGAATGCGCGTTTTTACCGTGTTTTGTGTGTTGTTTTAAATAGCACATACCATCTTACACACATATGTATTTGCATCTGGGGTTAAATATTAATTTTAAATAAATATGGTCCAAGAAACCCGGCTTTAATAAAAAAATACGAATATTCAGATGCATTTTCACCTAAAGTTGAAATGTTGGCTACTATGGAATGCGCGTTTTTAACGTGTTTTGTGTATTGTTTTAACTAACACATTCCATCCTACAAACATATGTGGTTAAAAATTAATTTTGAATAAATATGATCCAAGAAACCCGGTTTTAATAAAAAATACGAAGCCGCTTCCATGCTCTCACAGCTAAATAGTAACATTAGGTAAATATGCATTCGAATATCCGATCACTGGTGATAAGTCAAGATACTTGATTTTTTTACCCCTCTCATTAATATATTATTATGTGACTATTTATGGTTAACTGCTCCTTAACAATAAATCATTTATTTTTATAGGTTTGCGCAATCACTTTTACAGTACAATCATATTTTAAAAACTAGATGAGGTCGATGTATTCTATCTGATTACTCTGAGAAGAAAGACATAAAAAACTCAGAGTACAGGGTCTTTTGACTCTTTTTATGCTGTGAACATGGATCCCCGCGAGACACAATGGTTTTTAATTGTGTCTGTAATAACGACATTCAACGGGTTAAAACATACATACATACAATTACGCCTTTTTCCCATGGGGGAAGGCAGAAACCACGGAACGCTACCTGCTACGATCTCTACACACTTCTTTGCCTCGTTTAGGTTCATACAATTGGCCATACACACACGCCGGTTGCGAGTACTACGCACCTGACCTTTCCGAAGAACATAACCAATAAGGTCACTATATGTCCTCCTAGGGCGCTACGTCACGGGTTTAAAGTCCAGACAGAATCTGGGCCAGATCATGTGACGACCATGTAGATTAGGTCAAGATTAGATATCAGAATTGGAAATGAATGAAATGTTTTCACCGCCTGACATTCAAAGAAAAAAGAAACAAGTTTAACGACCTTTCAAAAATAATTTGTTTGGTTTTGCTTCAAAAGGTTTTAAAACAAAAATATTTTCAGTACAAATCTCTCTCGAAACCAGCTTATAAAGTATTCTTGTTCCAAACATATGGCAACAAAGTTTACTAAAGTTTATAATATTGCGACGCCACACTATCGAAGTACCGCCGAGTCTGTGCCTAGATAAGGTCGAAGTCACACAGTTAAGACCTTCGCTAAACATCGCTAGGCGATCATGGTGAGTAGCAAGAAGGGTATAAGTGCCAAATTAGTCTCATCTAGTCCTGTCACTGTCGCACAACTTTCAAACTACAAGTGCAAGGTAGAGACGGAAATGTTTTGGCTTAGGTATGTACCTAAGCCTAAACAGTTATCATTTCAGCAGAAAGATGTCCACAGCTAGGCATGGGCCTCCCCCAAAAACCGTCACTTTGACCGGTTCATTTTATGGGGGATTTTGCCGTAATTGATACGCTTGGCAGACAGGTTGGCTATCACATTATAGTGATAAAATATGCACAGAAAACGCTGCTGCTTATTCTCCAGTAAGTCTCTTAGTCACCTTTTACATCACCCATGGGAAGAAATGAGATGGTGCTATTCTTTACGTTCGGTACAACACGAAACAAAACAACTGCCAAAGCACTTGTTAACTAATATGTATAGATCTCGTTCCTCTCAAGCTAAGTCTATGCTACTAGCGAAGCTGTGTGACTTCAGCCTAAGTGCATTGGAAATGTAAATATATTTTATGAAACTCGCAGCACCTGCTCCGTGTATTGAGAAGTAAATTTTAATACTTATTCGTGTATATTCTCGAAGGTATCACATTTCATTTCTCAAGTGGTTTTAGTTTTCGCTTCAATAACTTTGATCGCTTGGTAAGTAAATAATGCATAGGTGTCGTTGAGCTAAGGACTTTCTGTTGTAAGCAATTCATCACACCATCATTATTTAAAAAAAAAAAACACAACGGTCCAATGCTGGACATAGACCTCTCCCAAGTACCGCCATTTGGACTGGTTCTGGTGCTTCTCGCATCCATCGGATCCCTTCGGTCTTCACCAGGTCACCGGTCCACCTCCTGCCAGGGTCGCGAGATTGTTCGAAAGAGATATCGTTATCCTGGCACATGGGCAACTGAAGGAACACGGGTGGGTTTTAGTCAGTAAAAGTCTGACACGCCCTCCCGCTCCGCCCAGAGCGGGAGAAGTCATTTGATGGTTTCCCATCCACAAAAAAAAAACTGTCCTCCTGGTGGGAGGCCTTCCAACGCTACGTTTTACAGTACGCGGTCACCACTCCAGAACCTTTCAGCCCCATCGGCCATCTGTTCTATGAGCAATGTGCCATGCCCACTGCCACTTAAGTTTGGTAATTGTTTAAGCAATGTCGGTAACCAGAGTTATACTATGGATCTCTTCATTTCTGTTGATCGATCGCGTAGGGAAACTTCAAGCATAACCCTCTGGCCATTGCCCTTTGTGTGACTTTTAACATTCTGTAAGTAGTAGTGATTCGCGGATTCTGGCGCAAGCGCCAGAGCCCGCGCTTGCACCAGAGCCCGCGAATCTGTAGCACCCATCGTAAAAAAAAAAAAAAAAAAAAAAAAAAAAAAAAAAAAAAAAAAAAAAAAAAAAAGGTTTTGGTGTGCTCTGATCTCAAATCTGCGGTCCATTTTAGCGTAGGATGCGTGGTTCTGGACTTATGCAAATCAATTAACTGTTATCTCATTGATTTCCGGTGGTCCTGCACCCTCATTAGCATTCCATTGTTCGCCTAATCCTTTTATCTATTATACTTCGAACACCTCATTACGTTGCGCCAGAACCCACGAATCTGTTGCCCTACGGTTGATTTGGCGTTCTTATCTATTACTCATTGTATGTCTGCTTTTCTATGTCATCAATAAAACACATTCATTTTTATTTCAATATTTTATTACTTTTTTCTACAAAATATGAGCGGAAGATCTCATCCACAAAAATATCATTGTGCAGTGTGTTCCCTGTAAATATGTTCGTAAAACTATGCATTGAACATCCCTGAAACTTAAATAGCAAATACATTAAGCAATATTCACCACAAACTGAAGTCCAATCATTCTGAATCCTATCAACATTCCAGTCCCATCTCTTACAATTCCTTTTCAAAAACTGGAGATGATATCGCTCAGGTGTTCGTCCATATGAATCAAAATATTGACCGATACCATTCGTATCGATATGTACAGCTACCCAGTGTGAACCTGGTTTATCATCCGCATCCAAATTGCATATTATATACGTTGGTACATGTGTATACATAGGTAGTCTATTAGCAGCATAAACATTATTTTCTAGACTGGGATGAATCTTTTTCATATGTTTTTGTAATTCTAGTGTATCCATGATATTACTGTTATTAGCAGATTATTACAGTACCAATCTATTCAATGGTTGTCATAGGAATGTTCAATTATAGTGATTTGTAAATATTAAATCGCATTCTTTGTGGGAGTCACAAAGCTTAGGATTATCATTTTGCTGCAGCTAATTTAAAGTTTGTTATATGGGTCTGATTATATTAAATAAAACACTCTTGAGTACATAGACATTTTTAATTAACTGTTCAACACAATAATTATTAAATAAATAAATTAAATACAGACATATTATTATCAAAATACCATTTTCTAATACACACAGCATTATTCAATGCACAATTCAATTTATGGTTCACACAATTAAAATCAGTTTTATTTTTACAGAACTTTTTTTTTAATGTCGCAAAATTAGGACATCCCTTCTCACCTATGTCAATCACTTCACAGTTTGCACATAACTCTTTAAGGGCCCACCTTGAAAGTGAATGATAGTAGGATGGGCGTGGTTTATGGCGGGTCAACCTAAAGTGGCCGGCCGCCACAAACTTATATCTGAACCGTTTATAGAGAATAGGAAAACCAGCGGCCAAAAGTTGAACTAATGACAGAAAATTTCTCGATATAAGAAACGTTACTAACTTAGCATAGCCTTGCTGTAAGCACTATTCCTGTCACTGTTGCACATCTGTCAAACTGCAATAGCAAGGTAGAGACGGAAAAATCTTAGAAAAAAGTACGTGAAAGTAGCATTAATTTAGTCGGTCTATGAAATTTTTGCACATAGCGTGCGATGGAGTAGACAAATAATACAAATATTTAATTATAAGCAATAAAACTATCTTACAGCAAGAAATTATCTTCTTTATCTATATGTAATATTATAAATACGAAACTAATTCTGTCTGTCTGTTACTCTTTCACGACTAAACCTTATTCGTTACCCATTAACCCTATTTATTCCGCGACTTCACGTGCGTCCGCGTAACGTAAGATTTACGCAAACGAAGTCGCGGGAAAAAGCTAGCTAATATCTATGTACGGATGTTGGGTTATACGAGATTGATTAACTCAACATAATTAAAAATATATAGTAGAAAATGTAAGTATTTATTCATTACTAGTGATCGCCCATTGGTCGAAATTCGACCGTGCTTCATTTGAATATAAATACATTATTAAGTGAAAAAATATATACAATAATAAATATAAAAAAATAATATGGTTAAATTTGACATTCAGTAACACTATAGACAGATAATATTACAGACAAATATTCTCGATATGATCATAGATTGAAAAAATGAAATAGGTTATATATCTATAAAATTAATTTATTACCTATATTTATACTTGACAATAATACAAACAAATAAGATCTTTATATTTTACCTATATTAACAAATAAATAAACTGAACTGAACTGACATTCAGTAAGACTATAGACCACAGATTTGGACCATAAACAAAAGAATATCTATGCATGTGTGTATTATTAAATATACGGTAATGAATAGTAGTGTGTGTAACGTGTTATTTATTGAAAATAATGTATTTTTACGCACAATTTAAAAAAAATATTAGAATTCGTCACTTCTTCTCTGTATAAACTATATGTTTGCGAAATTTCATACTCCTCCGTCCGCCCAATTTTCGTAAAAAGGGATCCAAAGTTTTCGCTTCACGTATTAATATATAGATTTACAACATAAAATTAAAAATAACGAATTAATCTTCTAGAGCTCTATAAATAAAATATATGATGGTGTTTAAGAGATTCATAAACTTCAATTTCGTTTCACCGATCACTATACATTTATTTGGTAAATGACAATTACAATATTTTACATAGACTTCGTCCATTACGTAATACTAGTTATGATTTTTTTTTTCACCTTATTTTACATGTCATTTATATTTCCTTCAAGGTCAATTACGTATGGCAATGTGTATGATAAATGTCAAAATTACTTGACGTATACATATATATTTTAGTAATTACGTGAGACTGCGGTTAGAAAACCAAAACCGATATTATTGCCGATATTTTGTAACTATGTCTAGATTATATCTTTTTATTTGGGTATTTTACCCGACTGCTGAGAGCAATGTGTTTATCAGCCTATTAACTCGTATGTATGTTTGTTCTTTTATTAACTTTATTTTTCATTACATTTACTTTGGGGCTAGGGGTAATTCAGAGATGGAGTACACAAATAATTTGCTAAACAGTCTTCATAAGATTATAGAAGTATGTTTCGTGTTATTCAAAACAGAGTAAAACACCATTATTATGATCATCCAATTATTTGATTTTGATTAAAATCTTGTAGGAATGAAAAATTATAAATAGCCAATATGTTTTCAGAAAGCACTCTTGTAGACCTTTGATTAGATATCAGTTAGATATCGAGAAGCAGTGGTGGCTCAGTGGCAACGGCTACTATTTACGAGTTCGAACCCGAGCAGGCGCTTTACTCTGTGTAAATTATTTCAACACCACTGCTCTCAAAACTGTGAAGGAAAACATCGTGAGTAAACCGGCATGTCTTAGAACCAAAAAATTGAAGACATGTGACATCTACCAACCCGCACTGGGCCCTCGTGGAGGATTATGTCCCACTCTCTCTCACCGAGAGGAGGCCTGTGTCCCAGCAGTGGGGACGTTATAGGCTGCTAATGATTAGGTATCAAACACGGTACATATAGGGTTCGAAACACCTAGGCCTGGCGTCAGGCCACGTGCCTGACATGGATGGCTTCGTGAAGGTAGAGAGAAGCTTCGTAGTCGGAACCAGTGTGAGACCGCGCTAGCAGGACTCAATATGCTGCTGCATCCAGCTACACTAACGACGCAGCTTTATGTGTCCCGTCTACATTACACCACGAAGGTTAAGGAGATCGTGGAGTTTGTACGTGTTAAGTCCAACTGGACCTTAAGGGTCGAGAAGTTGGAACCGTGCCACAACACGAACTTCAAGTCATTCGTGGTGCGAGTTCCAACTCATCAAATCGAGACCTTCCTCAAGGAAGAGTTTTGGCCGAAGGGTGTCGTGTATCGGCGATTCCGCGGAAGGCTACGCGATACTACACAGCGCAACACGTCGCCGTCACTTCGTGTACAATAATTATGTTTACGTGGTTTTTATTTGTATGTATGATAGTCTGTATGGTATTATGATTTGGGTCTTTGTAGCCCGAAATAAACTGATTTGATTGATATATGAAATTAAAGTTTATATTTTCAATAAAACTTCACATCTGCTATAAATGATAAATGATTTTATTTCTGTAAGTAGGTTTGTACAAACACTTTTACATACCAATGTTATGTTAAAAGCATACTAGTTCGGCGTTTGACACAGCCTGTTTAAATCATTACCCTTCTTTGGCCTGCTGTCAAGTAAAACCTCACCTATTTTACAATTCTAATGCTACTCCATTCATTCGTTGTGCTCTTGCATTTGAAGTGACAGTACTTGACATATAGATATATTGTTGACATAATTCAAACCTAAAAACTAATTATATATTTTATTTTATTTCTAAATGAATGATTATTATAAGTTATTGGGATAAAACAGACGTTCTTCTCTAGAAAATAAGGTGTTTACTCAATATTATTTTACAAAGTGAGAATAGATTGTTGCTGTAATGCTTTAGTGAAGGTGGTGAATTCGATTTATTGTTATCATCATCTTATTGGTATTTCATTCTTGCAAAATGAATAAATTAATTGCCCTGTGCTCCTAACCTTGAAGGTACTGTTCAGTTTTGGTTTATGGTTCTTCCTATTTTCATACATAATTTAGGTCGCCTCTAAATGGTAATAGAGAAAGAATGTTATATTTTTCACAGTTACAAAAATAGACACATATACAGACGAAATACAAAGTTATTTGGAAAGCCAACACTTATTATATTAAATAATTAACTAAAAAATGCTTAACTACTACCTTTTTCTGTGAACACAAATATTTAAAAAACGTAATTTTGATCGCACCGATTTGTAAAAAAGTGACATAGGTTCGTCGTCGATGAGCCCTACTGGGCGACTGATTTATGAACGAACGAGAGTGATGACACTATTTATGATAGGCAAAAGAAGAGATGGCGATAATGTGTGTGCGCTTGGAATAAAATAACGTATGTGCCAAACCGAATTGCCGTTTTTTATTAATGAAAAGTATTATTAAAACGAAAACTGTTTTACAAAAACTTAGATACAATTATAATCAATGTTTTAAAGTAAACTATGTTTAATAATACATACGCATCGCGCCTTGAGGCTAAAAAAATCATAATCATAGATAGAACTTTGCGATTTTTTTGTATCGAGAAAATTTCATCGTATCGTGTATTCCTTTTACAGGATACTAGATCATATAGTCAAAAAACATACACTAAAAGATTAAGTACGGAAGTCATACGGTAAGAAAGGTACGCTAAAAAGAAAAAGCACGTTTATCTCGCTACGTCACCTTAATCCACGTAATCTTTTCCAAACCCTTTGTCATAATTTTTTTATTTTCTAAATATGGTAAAATAACACGTTTAAACTCTTTGTAGTCTATGTAGCCTTCACTCCAGTAAATTCCTCGATTTCTTTCTAACCATCTCACCTGCTTTTTTTCTTCTAGTGTTAGGTAATGGAATGAATATGGTGGTTTCACCAAGAACGTCTGTGTATGATCATGACTCGCAATGGCCAATTCTTTGATAATAAAATGATTTAAAGAATCTTTAAATCCTTGGAGTTCCACTATAAGGGTGTCCGTCTTCATGATATCTTCTTAACAATGTTACTTAATGGTTTGTATTCAACAATGCAATCGTTCAGAATGAGACAATATGCTGAAGTTTGATCTGGTATCTCCGAATCACTTTCAATTTCTACTCTCACGTCCACAACTGGCCCTGTCTTTAGATTATCCACTTGTCTAGAGCAATCAATGACAAACAGCGGTGCTAAATCTCTAAACTGTTTTTCGCTTAATATGGGTTCCGGTCGACGTCCGTAATACGACTGTTGAAATCTGGTGTATTGCTCGTTGTAAATATTAAATCGCATTCTTTGTGGGAGTCACAAAGCAGGTTGATGCCTGTTGCGAAGGAACGTGAGATAAGTTTGTTGACTCATAGAGTTATATTAAATCGCATTCTTTGTGGGAGTCACAAAGCAGGTTGATACCTGTTGCGAAGGAACGTGAGATAAGTTTGTTGACTCATAGAGTTACAATCAGTTTCGTTGTACTTAGTAATTTGCTTTAGATAAGAATGGTGCTATATAAGATCGAACAGTTGCAGTCATGCAGTCAGTCTATGGTCGTTTGACCACAGTGGATTGTATACGTCTACCAATACTACGTTTGTGTTACTTCAACGCATCAATGGCCATGGAGGTAAGTGTTTATTCTATTGACAAACTTACTTGTATTTCTGTTGTTGTTTCCTAACGTGTGTGATTAAGTGTAAACAAATTGATATTAACGTGATAACTCTGTTGTTGCAGAGATCATTCAGCTTCGCAGACGATAATGAAAATACCTATAAACAGTATTACTACTCGCCACTCTCTCCTCAACACGAAGAAGAGAGTGATGATATCGTCGTTAATAACACAGACGATGGTGGAAAAAGGAAATCGCAACCGATTGATAAATTTTTTGAAGTGGTACCAAAAATAAAAAGGAAGAAGCTGCTATCCTCGACTGTGACACGAGCTGCTAGAGATGGCGTATCATACATCTCTACAAATTCTGACGACGGAGACCAAGCGACGCATCTCATAAAAATTGAAATGTATGATATGAAGAAACTATCCAAGATTCCAACTAGTGATCACTGGAAGCACGCTACCACGAGGATTAAATATTACATAAAGAATAATAAGGATAGCATCTACGACAACACAAACGGCCTCGTATACAATATTACAAAGACAATAGCAGAAAGTGAAAAAGTTAAAAAATACTTTTTTAACAATGACACTCATTAGTGGATTAGTGAATGTGATTCTGTTTACTTAAAGTACTTCTGTGTACTCATTAGATTTTACATGACTTTCCTAATCCTTTGCTAGACTATGAATATTGGACATTATTTGAAATTGGGTATCAGTTGCTCTACCAACACTTAACTGTTACTTACTGTGCTACATACTTTCTTCTTTATTATAAAGATGGAAAACTTCAGTGAAATGTGCACCAGTGCTTTCTTTTCCGCGCCCATTGAAGAGAATATAGAACAATCCAACAGCGAATTCAATCAGGAGCTGTCTAAAGTTTGTGATGAAATAGAGAAGCATGAACTGTTCGATTCATCGTATGATGATGAGTTGTATAATCAATGTTTGATGGTTGAAACAAAGTTGATGTAAGTATTAGAAGTACAAACTCAATAAGAAATATTATTGTAGTAATGTTTTATTTTAAGATTTGCCTAATAATTTTCTTTTTGTTACAGTCAACAACAAGTTGGAAGAGGTATCAAACGAGGTATCACTACTGATGAAAATAAGGTTACCAAGAAAGCAAAATTTGATGAAGGAGCTTCTACATCATCAATTGAAACCAATGACGTGGACAACAATAAGGTGGAATGTGATACATGTCATGTTTATATTAATAAAAGGTATCTAAACAACCATTTAAAAAGCAATTCACATAAAAATAATCTTTTAAAATCACATAATTCATTAACAAATGTTACAGTTGTTGAAACCGCTTTTGGCAATCGAATTTTAACATATAGAATTAATAGTAAAACACTTCAATCGGGACAATATTTTGAAACACCGGAATCGTTTTTAAATTCGCTAAAAATTGATATCTTATTTTTGATAAATGAATGTATTCAACAACATACAATTTTTAAAATAAACTTCATATTGCATGCTGATTTCATACAACAAACTAAAGATATTAAAAATACGTTTGATTTTCAAACGTTTAATTACATAATTTGTCAGGGAGATGACTTAAATATTTTTTATTCATCATTAATAGACACTGTAGTCGGTAAAATTTGTCAATTTGAAAAAAAAGATAGTGGTTGGAGTCTTAATCAAATTAAATACATAGATATGAATGTTAACAAATTCAACCCCCTACGTGGTAGTTCATATATCGACCTTCCTCAAGATATTAAATCAAAAAAAGCTGTAATCAATGTTAAAAATAATGATAATATGTGTTTCAAATGGGCATTACTCTCTGGTTTATATCCTGTATGTAAAAGTGTAGATCGGGTAGCATCTTACGCAATTCATGGAAATAAACTAAAATTTACTGGTATTTCTTTTCCGGTTATAATTGCAGATATATCAAAAGTAGAGAAATTAAACAATATTAGTATTAATGTTTTTGGCTTAGAGTATAATAAAGAAAAAAAGTGTAATTCTGTTGTAGGTCCTTTATATTTAACAAAATGTCGTACACCTAATCATATTAACCTACTATATATATCGAATGGTACTAACAATCATTACTGTTATATTAAAAACTTATCGCGATTAGTTAGTTCACAAATATCAAGACATCATTGTGCAGTTTATATATGTGATTCATGTTTACTTCATTTCCCATCAGAGGAAAGACTTAATAACCATCAACAATATGATTGCGCTCACATTTGTACGGAATTACCAAACGGTGAGGATTCCAAAAAGGATTGGTTTGGTAAAGCAACCTCAAATAATAAATTAAAATTTGATAAATTCGTGAAAAAGTTGAAAATGCCCTTTGTGGTTTATGCAGACTTTGAGGCATTTTTGAACCCAATAGAATCATGTAGTAACGATCCATCCAAGCCTAGTACAATTAATATTCAAAAACATGAAGTGTATAGTTTTGGATATTACATTAAATGTTCATATGATAACAGATTATCAAAATATGAGACGTATAGTGGGTCAAACTGTGCACAAGTGTTTATGAATCGCCTTTGTGAAGATGTGAAAACAATATTTAAAAAAAATAGTTTCCAAAAATGTCTCGTTCCATTATCAGATGAAGATAAAATTAAAATTTCAAATTCAAACATATGTCATATTTGTGAAACTGAGTTAAATGAAGATCTTTTTTACGATTTTGATTGGCACACTGGCAGTTTTAGGGGTGTTGCACATCAAGTGTGTAGTTCTAAGTACAGAACCCCTCGTCATATTCCAATATTTTTACATAACCTCAGTCATTACGATGCTCATTTCATTATCCATGCATTAAACCTCGATGATGACAAAGTTGAAGTTATTCCACAAAATAAAGAACGATACATATCATTTTCAAAACAGTTAACAATAAATAATCAACCAGTAAGTTTAAGATTCATAGATTCATTGAAATTTTTATCGTGTAGTTTAGATCAACTAGCTAAAAATCTTAATGATGATCAGTTTACAGAACTAAGAAGGAACTATCCTAATAATGAAGATTTTTCACGTTTAAGACGGAAAGGTATTTATCCTTATGAATTTATGTGTAATAGTGATTGCTTGAAACATCCATCACTTCCTGATCAACACCAATTTTATAGTTCACTCACAGATTCAAATATTTCAAATGATGATTATAATCACGCAAAAGATATTTGGCAACATTTTAAGTGTAGTAGTATGTCTGATTATTCCAATTTATATTTAAAAACTGATGTTTTACTTTTGACTGATGTATTCGAAAACTTTAGAAAGCTTTGTATTAAAACTTATGGATTAGATCCTGCTCATTACTATACTGCCCCAGGTTTAAGTTGGGATGCAATGTTAAAATTTACCAAAATAGAATTAGAATTGTTAACGGACTATGACAAAATTGCTTTTTTTAAAGCTGGTATTAGAGGGGGTGTATCTCAGTGTAGCAATCGTTTTGCTAGAGCAAATAATAAATTCATGGAAGATTATGATAGTGAAAAACCTAATTCATATCTAACATATTTTGATGCGAATAATTTATATGGTTGGGCAATGTCTCAATCTCTTCCTGTTGGTGGTTTCGAATGGATAGATTCTAATACAGATTATAATGTGTCGGATAACTCTGATTTCGGTTATGTTTTAGAAGTTGATTTGGAATATCCTGATGAACTTCATAATTTGCATTCTGACTTTCCGTTATGTCCTGAAAACATATGTGTGGGTAATACTAAAGAAACTAAATTAGTTCCTAATTTAAATAATAAAAATAAATACATCATTCACTACAGGAATTTAAAACAATGCATTGAAATGGGGATTAAATTAATTAAAGTACATAGAATTTTAAAATTTAAACAGAGTTCTTGGTTAAAGAAATACATAGACTTAAATACTAGTTTGAGAACGTTAGCTACATCAAACTTTGAAAAAGACTTTTTTAAATTAATGAACAATTCTGTCTTCGGTAAGACTATGGAAAATATTGAAAAAAGAGTAAACGTTAAACTACTAACTCACTGGGATAATCGTGGTAAAGTTTTAGGTGCTCAGGATTGGATTGCAAAACCAGAATTCCATAGTTTATCAATATTTTCAGAACATTTAGTTGCAATACAATTACACAAAACAAAATTAATTTATGATAAGCCGATTTATTTAGGATTTTGTATTTTAGATATATCTAAGACCCTTATGTATGAATTTCATTATAACTACATGATTAAAAAGTTTCATAATAAAATTAAGTTATTGTACACCGATACCGATAGTTTGATATATCAAATTTTTACAGACAATTTTTATGAGGATATAAAACCAGATCTACTTCACTATTTCGATACATCAGATTACCCGGAAAATAATATTTACGGATATCCAAAAATAAATAAAAAAAAGTTAGGTTTTTTTAAAGATGAGAATAATGGTAAAGTATTGAAGGAATTTGTAGGGTTGCGATCAAAAATGTATGCCTTAGAAATAGAAGATAAATTTATAGCAAAGGCAAAAGGGGTTAACAAAAGTGTTACCAAAAAAATGAATATGGAAACTTACAAATCGTGTTTGTTTAATAAAAATGTATTATATTGTAGTATGCTTCGATTTAAGTCAATCAAACACACTATTTTTACACAAAAAATAAATAAAACATCTTTATCATATAATGATACCAAACGATGTATTATGAACAACAACATTGATACATTGGCTTGGGGACATTATAAATTACGCTAAGTGTAATACTTTTTACTTTTATTTCTGTGTGTATATACAAATTTTGTACTGATTGTAAAATTATGATATTACTGTAATGTTATATAATAGTTTATTACATATTTAAAATGTATTGTTTGATTGTAAATAATGTAAAATAATTGTAGTTTTTATTTGTGTGCTTAAATTTGACGTTGAGGTGATTGTGAAATTCTGATAAGTACTAATTGTGTTAGAAATAGTATACAGATCATTCTGTTTTTCACAAATTACATGTTTTATATAATTTTAGCAATATATATATATATATTTAATTTTTACACCAAAATTTTCATTTTTATTTCATCCCTTTAAAACTCTAGACGTGTGAAATGTTTCACTTTATCCATCCGTTTACTGCTATTGTGGCAGGACCAAGTGGATGTGGGAAGTCAAATTTTGTAACAAATTTCATAAAATCAGTTAAAGAAATATGTAATTGTGATTTTAATCAGATCACATGGTGCTTTGATGAAATGCAGGCTTTAAATAATTTACCAAATGTTAACTATCATCAAGGAATTCCAAATCTTAATATGTTTGATGGTGAAAACCCACACCTTATTATTATTGATGATCTAATGAGAGAGTCTGATGGAAGAATTGTGGATATATTTACAAAAGGTAGTCATCACAGGAATCTTAGTGTATTTTATTTAACACAAAATTTATTTCATCAAGGTAAAGGTCAAAGAGACATTTCTTTAAACTCAAGTTATATAATTTATTTTAAAAACCCTCGAGATAAAACTCAAATAAGATATTTAGCACGACAAGTGTCACCAGATAACCCAAAATTCATTGAAGACGCCTACAGGGATGCAACTTTAGAAGCGCATGGATATTTAATGGTAGATTTAAAACAGAATACAAATGATTTTTGTCGTATCAAGACAAATGTATTCCCATTTAATGGTTACTGCACAGTCTACGTCCCCACGAAAGAGTTTAAATACACCAAGAATCAAACAATTCAAATCATTTCTAAATGATACATCGTCGACTCATAACGCATAAACATTTGCTAAACGCTTTGCAGTTTAAATACACCAAGAATCAAACAATTCAAATCATTTCTAAATGATGCATCGTCGACTCACAACGCATAAACATTTGCTAAACGCTTTGCATACGCTTAAACCAAAATATCAAAGAGCGTTACTTAAAACGTGTGATGAAGAAGAAATAAATTGTATTTGTGAATGTATTCATAACGTTTTACAAGGAAAGATACCTCTTAAAGATCAAGATAAACAAAAATTGAATAAACACAAAAATATACTCCGTAAACTGGTGCATAAGTGTAAACATAAACTAAGAAAAAATATTATTATACAAAAAGGAGGGGCTTTCTTACCAATAATATTAGGTGCAATATTGAGTGGATTAGTAAGTGGACTAGCCAGTTAACATGGAAAATGCTAAGAAAATGATACTTATTGAACCGGGATTGATTGAAAAATTAAAACAAGAAAATAAGGTTACTAGTAATTTGTCTCGATTAGATATTGAAATGCAAAATATTATGAATAGTAAGACGGAAGACCGAAAGAAGTGGATGTTATATTTACAAACACTACAAAGATACCTTCACTTTACCGAAGAGGATCGTCAACCACTCAGATTACCAATTTATTCTGATACATCTAATGAAGATTCAAATGGGTCTAAAATTGGTTTTAAAAATAAAGATAGAGATCTAAAAAGTTCAGTTGATGCTGAATCTTTGTTGGAGGAGAAAGGATCTATTAAAAGTATAGAAAGTGAGGCAAATCCACTGTATTCATCAACACAAATACTCAGTTTAATACCAAAAACTTATAATAAAAAAGGTGAGTCATTATTAAACTTAATTGGAACAAGTAAAAGTAAAATACGTTGGGATAATGAAGGCACAGTCATAATTGATAATGAAAAAATTCCAGGAAGTAATATTGTTGATTTAATAAATGATTCACTTAGACCCTTAAAAAAAAGTGATCCGATAGGGTGGGATAGATTTGCTAAAGCATTAAAAGATATTAAAGTACCACTTACTTATATTGGAAATCCAAAGAGATGTGAGTTTATTAACCAACTTCAAGTAAAAGATCTGAACAAAACCTCTGAGATTGAAGTTCAAGAGTTTTCTACACCGAGCAGTGGAGATAAAAGATCTATAACTAAAATACATAAAAAGATCGATTGGGAAAAATGGACCCCGTACTAGAAGAAATTAACAGGATTTATTATGATCCATCTAACCCCGCTGGTTTTGGTAGTATTGATAAATTATCAAAAGCTATGAAGGGTAAAATGGATAAAAAGCAAGCAAAGGAATGGTTACAATCACAAGAAACATATACATTACATAAACCCATTCGGAAAAAATTCCCGCGTAATAAGTACATTCTATCAAATATTAATGAGCTGTGGCAAGCTGATTTAAGTGATATGCGAACTTATTCTCAATATAATGATGGTTTCAACTACATACTTTGTGTTATTGATGTATTTAGTAAATATGCTTTTGCAAGACCAATGAAAAAGAAAAACTCAGAAACAACTAAAGAATGTTTTGAAAGTATATTTACTGAAAGTAATACAACACCTACTCACATACAATCTGATAAAGGTACAGAATTTGTTTCAAAAGATGTACAAAAATACTTTAAATCCAAAAAGATAAATTACTATACCACTAACAATCCTGATATTAAGGCTAGTATTGTTGAACGATTTCAAAGAACTCTAAAAATGAAAATGTGGCGTTATTTCACTCATAATAATACTTATAGATATATAGATGTTTTACAAGATTTAATATACTCTTATAATCACAGCATTCACTCGAGTATTAAGATGTGCCCATGTGATGTAAGTTCCAACAATATTATGACAGTTTGGACTAATCTTTATGATAGAGGGTCAAACAAACTTTCTCTAGAAAATCCAAAACCAAATTTCAACGTGGGTGATTATGTTCGAATAACTAAATATAAACATGTTTTCCAAAAAGGATATGAATCAAATTGGAGTGATGAAATATTTATTATATCTTCAATAATTGATAGATCTCCATGGGTTGTTTATACAATAACAGATTTACAAAATGAACCAATAGTTGGTACTTTTTATGAAAGAGAATTACAGAAGGTCACTTACAACCCCACCTCACAATATAAAATAGATAAAATAATTGGCACTCGTTATTCGGGTAACAGAAAAGAAGTATTAGTGAAGTGGAAAGGTTATCCAGATAAATTTAACAGTTGGATTTTAGCTTCTAGTTTAAAAGAAATATGAATAAAGAAAGTTTTTATTTAACTTTGCTCAGCAATAGTTCAATGGAATACTTTCCTGATAACAAGACCACAAATTTTTCAACAAAATTACCAAAAGCTATGAAATTAGAAGGTGAATGGGCGGTTGGAGTTGTCGAGTTTCAATATCCATGCACCATGTTTACTGTTCAAGATCATGAAAATGTTGTATACATCACAAAAACCATGTTAATGCCTAATGAAGATAAACCATCAACAGTGTACTACAAAAAACATATTCCCGCTACCAACTACGATAACGTTGAACATATTTTAAGAGCGTTAAATGGTATCAGAGAGAGCTTGAAATTTCGTTATGATGAAATAACAAAATTTGTGTCTGTTTCTGTTTTGGATAAAAATATAACATCCGTAACATTATCACCCAAATTAAGTTTACAACTAGGTTATGAACCAAATACAAATCTCCTAGACAGAAATTTTGGGAAGTGTCCTGCTAATTTACACTTAGGGTTACCATCTCAACTATTTCTATATTGCGACATTATCGATCCTCAGATTGTGGGTGATGTTATGACTCCACTATTAAGAGTCATTTCATTAGATCCTTCAAAATACATTTATGGTGCGAATAAAATGTACATTTTCTCTCCACCTCACTACTTACCTGTTATGCGAAGAGAGTTCGATACGCTGGAAATAGATATAAGATCGAGCACAGGACAAAAAATACCATTCCAGTTTGGAACCGTGTGTGTTAAACTACATTTCCGCAAATTATAATAATGTATTCTCCTCATGATCATCATAAATGTCCATATGAAAATTATTATTCACATCAAGCTGGATCAGGAGTTGGAGTAATTTATAAGGGTTCACCATACCAACGCGGTCATGGTATTGGGAGCTTCTTAGGAGGATTATTTAGATCAGTTTTACCTTTACTTTCAAGTGGTGCTCGAGTGGTTGGTAAGGAGGCATTAAACGCTGGAGTAGGACTTTTATCGGATATGGTTCAAGCCCGTCCTATGGAAGCCTCAATAAAAGATCGTCTAAAGCAAGTTAGTACAAACTTAAAACGAAAGGCTGATGACAAAATTGATCGATTTAACATGACAGGATCTGGGTATATAAGTAAAAGAAAACGATTGGCCTCGTTCATTCCACCACTAACAGCTAAAGTGAAAGCTACGAAAAAACTTGGTCTAAAACCAAAAAACATCAAAGATATATTTTCAAATTAAGTATGTCTTTCCTTCATAATCATTCTTGTGAGTGCGTTAAGTCAGAATTAGATTTGTTTGCATTACCGTCTACACAAACAAGCATTGAAAATGGATTGTGGATTCACTATAAACCAATTTCATCTCTTGCTGATGATGGACCTATCGAGTTTCAAGTTCCTGGAACAGGCGATGACTACATAGATTTGTCTCATACATTACTCCACATAAAGGCAAAAGTATTAAATCAAGATTCAACAAACTTGATATCAGCTACAGCAGTAGCACCTGTAAATAATTGGTTGCATTCACTTTTTAGTCAACTCGATGTTTATTTAAACCAAAAACTTGTATCACCACCTAATAATACCTATGCCTATCGAGCATACATGGAAACCCTTTTAAACTATGCTCCTGCTGCTAAACAATCTCATCTTACTTGTAGTCTTTGGTATGATGATACAGCAGGAAAAATGGATTCCACAGATGGTAAAAACATAGGATTTGTTAAAAGACAGGAATTAGTTAATGAAAGCAGGGAAATAGAAATGATTGGTCATCTTCATGGTGACATTTTCAATCAAGATAAATTTTTAATTAATGGCGTTGAAATGAGTGTAAAATTAGTTCGGTCAAGAGAGAGTTTTAATTTAATTGCTGGGTCAAATGATGTAAAGTTTAAAGTTTGCATTACGGACGCAACTCTTATTGTTCGAAGAGCACGAATTAATCCAAGTGTATTACTCGCACATCAGAAAGTTTTAGCTTCTACCACTGCTAAATATCCTATTACTCGTGCTGAAGTTAAAGTTTTAACAATTGCATCGGGTGTTCAAGGAAAAACTCTTGATAATATATTCTTAGGACAGGTACCCAAAAGATGTATTATTGGTTTTGTGAATAATTCTGCATTTAATGGTTCACTTACTAAAAATCCATTTAACTTTGAAAACTATGGTATTAACTCTTTCAGCTTATATATTGATGGTCAACAAATACCTTCCAAAGCTTTGCAACCATCTTTTAATAATAATATATTTACATCAGCATATCATACTCTATTCTCGGGGACTGGTATTCACTTTCTTAATGAAGGAAATGCAATCTCTCGTGAACAGTATGCCAAAGGTTACTGTCTTTTGGCATTTGATTTAACTCCTGATTTATCAGCTAACTCATCAGCCCATTGGAATCTCATAAAGCATGGTAGTGTAAGATTAGAAGTACGATTTGAATCCTCACTAATACAAACAATTAACTGTATTGTTTATGCTGAGTTTGATAATATTATTGAAATAGATAAAAATAGAAATGTTACTGTAGACTATAGTAGTTAGGATTATAATGTGTGTTGTGTTTTAGATATATGTGTTATGTTTAATGCATTTTGTGTGTGTGTAACTAAAGATAACATTATAAAATTAAATAAAACAAATTGTATGCAATATACTATTTTTTATTTCTTTATAAACCTCTCCTATTTAATCTTATACAAAACAGTGTTCGAGTTTAAACTTTACATAAGCACATACGAAACTGATTGTAACTCTATGAGTCAACAAACTTATCTCACGTTCCTTCGCAACAGGCATCAACCTGCTTTGTGACTCCCACAAAGAATGCGATTTAATATTTACAAATCACTATAATTGAACATTCCTATGACAACCATTGAATAGATTGGTACTGTAAAACTTCAGCATATTGTCTCATTCTGAACGATTGCATTGTTGAATACAAACCATTAAGTAACATTGTTAAGAAGATATCATGAAGACGGACACCCTTATAGTGGAACTCCAAGGATTTAAAGATTCTTTAAATCATTTTATTATCAAAGAATTGGCCATTGCGAGTCATGATCATACACAGACGTTCTTGGTGAAACCACCATATTCATTCCATTACCTAACACTAGAAGAAAAAAAGCAGGTGAGATGGTTAGAAAGAAATCGAGGAATTTACTGGAGTGAAGGCTACATAGACTACAAAGAGTTTAAACGTGTTATTTTACCATATTTAGAAAATAAAAAAAATATGACAAAGGGTTTGGAAAAGATTACGTGGATTAAAGAGTTATGTGCAAACTGTGAAGTGATTGACATAGGTGAGAAGGGATGTCCTAATTTTGCGACATTAAAAAAAAAGTTCTGTAAAAATAAAACTGATTTTAATTGTGTGAACCATAAATTGAATTGTGCATTGAATAATGCTGTGTGTATTAGAAAATGGTATTTTGATAATAATATGTCTGTATTTAATTTATTTATTTAATAATTATTGTGTTGAACAGTTAATTAAAAATGTCTATGTACTCAAGAGTGTTTTATTTAATATAATCAGACCCATATAACAAACTTTAAATTAGCTGCAGCAAAATGATAATCCTAAGCTTTGTGACTCCCACAAAGAATGCGATTTAATATTTACAAATCACTATAATTGAACATTCCTATGACAACCATTGAATAGATTGGTACTGTAATAATCTGCTAATAACAGTAATATCATGGATACACTAGAATTACAAAAACATATGAAAAAGATTCATCCCAGTCTAGAAAATAATGTTTATGCTGCTAATAGACTACCTATGTATACACATGTACCAACGTATATAATATGCAATTTGGATGCGGATGATAAACCAGGTTCACACTGGGTAGCTGTACATATCGATACGAATGGTATCGGTCAATATTTTGATTCATATGGACGAACACCTGAGCGATATCATCTCCAGTTTTTGAAAAGGAATTGTAAGAGATGGGACTGGAATGTTGATAGGATTCAGAATGATTGGACTTCAGTTTGTGGTGAATATTGCTTAATGTATTTGCTATTTAAGTTTCAGGGATGTTCAATGCATAGTTTTACGAACATATTTACAGGGAACACACTGCACAATGATATTTTTGTGGATGAGATCTTCCGCTCATATTTTGTAGAAAAAAGTAATAAAATATTGAAATAAAAATGAATGTGTTTTATTGATGACATAGAAAAGCAGACATACAATGAGTAATAGATAAGAACGCCAAATCAACCGTAGGGCAACAGATTCGTGGGTTCTGGCGCAACGTAATGAGGTGTTCGAAGTATAATAGATAAAAGGATTAGGCGAACAATGGAATGCTAATGAGGGTGCAGGACCACCGGAAATCAATGAGATAACAGTTAATTGATTTGCATAAGTCCAGAACCACGCATCCTACGCTAAAATGGACCGCAGATTTGAGATCAGAGCACACCAAAACCTTTTTTTTTTTTTTTTTTTTTTTTTTTTTTTTTTTTTTACGATGGGTGCTACAGATTCGCGGGCTCTGGTGCAAGCGCGGGCTCTGGCGCTTGCGCCAGAATCCGCGAATCACTACTACTTCTGTATGCACTTAATTCAACGTATCAACGTACTTCGTTAACGTATCATTGAAAAGAACAATAACTAACACATTGTTCTGATATTTAATGGTGACTCAAAACGTCCACAGCATGGATTAGCTATGCGTGTATTTTTGAGTTACCAAAGGCCGTTGAAAGGTGTGCCATTAGGCTTTATTGGGTATTTTTAAGGGTTCATTAAACAGATTTATGTAATAGCCAATATGTATTTTGTCAATGAGTGTTGAAAGGTGTGGAAACAATGGTGTCTATCTGATTAATGGGTCTACATGTAGGAGTCATGAAGTTCACCCAATTGGTCATTGAACTCTAAACACAAAAAACTGTTGGTTGTAACACAACGATGTATATTTGGTTATTTTATGCAAGTTTTCTACTACCCGTTTATTTATTTACAAGATTTTGCCAGCGCCTTCGCATGCGTATTATATGTACATTTAAACTTGAATAACTCTGTTTATTGAAGAAATCCGCATTAAAATATGTTGCGTAGTTTAAAGGATGTAAACACAGTTAAATATATTTTAAGAGGAAAGTTTATGTGAGGAATATTTAAAAATATACACATGCATACATTGCCTCCTCAAGCCATCATTTCAAACCAGAATGAAGGACTAGAATGTTTTAAATTGCCATATATTAAAAATCTGTGGAGTTAAATAGTAACAAAACTCGACATGTTAAGGTAACATAATTTAATTAAGTACAATAACAAAGGTTTATTTTACTTCGTTAATGAGTCCCGAACCTTCGTTAGTAAGTTAGATTAACTTGATACAGGTTGATGCGAACAATTTTGACTCTATTTTTATAATTAGATAAGTGTCTCAGGATTCTGCTAAGAGAAATAAATTATTTATCAGCCTGTACGTTCTCGTGATGCTACTTAATATTTCAGTAAGCAGATACTTAGATAGGTACATATTTTCGTGAGCTTTTACGACCATCATATTTTGCTGTTTTACTTGAAAGGTAACCCCAGTACAATCTTGTAACTTATTGGTGTTTTACCTTACCTGTAAGGAATTGACTACTTTGGATTTTGAATGAAGGCGCCGGCAGTAGCTATTTAGTTATATGTAAAAAATCGGCCAAATGCAAGACGAAATCGCAGACAAGTTTTACGTATCAATATTTTTTTTTTAATATTATCATTATTATATTATATTATTATAGTGGCAACAGAAATACACTTTTAGTGGCGATTTAATTTTTCTACCTATTACGGTTCATGAGGTATCGCCTGCCGACAGACAGACGGACGGAAAACGAAAACTTTGTAATAGAGTTCAATCGTCACACTTTGGGTCACGGTACCCTAAAACAAAAAAATAAATTTAAAGTTTAAAAAAACCCCGACACAAAAACCTAAGTTCCCTTTAAAAAGTAAAAAAAAAAACTCAATCTTAAAGTACCTAAGTATGTATTAAGAATTCAAAAAAAAATACGTCGCGTTGGGGGACCGCTTCGCGAGGGCAGACGTCGTTGGCGGTCGTATCCTAAATGCAATATTTTGAAGTAATTTTATAAAAGTTTTCTTTTCTTAATTTTGTTTTTAAATTCATCTATGTTGCTTAGTTAGGTAATAGACTATTTGTAATTAAATTGTTAGGTTTGGAGCGGTCCCCCAACGCAACGTATTTTTTTTTTTTGAATTCTTGCCATTATCCTTGCTAGTATTACCAGGATAAAAAAAAACCGTTTTCAAAAACTACGCTGTCATGCGTCTCAAAATTCGAAAAACCTTAAAAAATAGAAAATAAAGAATAGTAAAAAAAAAACATGCTTCATAGTAAACCAAAATAAAAAATAATGGACAAAAGCGTAGGGTGCTTGATATCAATTAAAAAATACCTCAAAAAGCACCCTACGTTTTTTTTTTTTAATTTTTATTGAAGCGTGTTTTTTTTAATAGGTATTATTTTTTTCAAAAGCTTTTTCATGAAATAGCCATTCAGTGGGATTGAATGAACTTAGAGGGTTGTATTGCTGATAATAATGTTTATAAATCTGTAAATACATACTTGGCACGGTTGCGAATCAGATTTGAATCAACATAAAAATTGACCCTGACCTGCAAAGATCGTATGAAAATTGAAATATCACGGATTACCTTAAAATCTGAAAATTTCATTAAGGGAGGTATGTAAAGGAAGAGTTTTATTGAGATAATAACTGTTATCACGTAGTCACGTTTATTTTGATGACGCAACAAAAATAGCTTTTTTTCTTTTACGCGTGTTCAATCTACCTAAAACACAAAAAAAAATCATTACATACTTGCTTTTGACACCGGCTTCGCCCGCGTGGGGCTCGAAAATCATACCACCGGAACGTATTATAGGGACTAAAACTATCTTATGTGTTATTCAAAATCTTAAACTATTTATGTGCTAAATTATATTTAAGTCCATTCAACCGTTTTAACCAGTCAATTACCGTAATTACAGACACAATTAAAAAACGATTGTGTACATACCAAATGTGGTATCTCAGGGACTTAGAGGTTAACCTGATTGTGAAACAAACATCCAATCATAAAAACTTTCACATTTAATTGTGGCAGATAAGTATTGTTGTCAGAGTACATTGTGTTTTTTATTTGTCCTTGACACTATGGTTCAACTAAGGTTCTGTCACTAAAAGGTAAATATTTTTACATACGCCTCATAACAAATAATCATCAAGTCTTTTAAAGATTTATTTAGATAGATAGACTAACCAAAATATAGAATTGTTGCCTTCAGCCTATAATGTTCCCACTGCTGGGACCGAGGCTGCATTTCGGCGAGAGTGTGCCAGCATCCACCACGCTGGCCCAGTGCTGGTTAGTAGATGTCATATGTCTTCAAATTGTTGGTTCTAGAACGTACCGGTTTCCTCACGATGTTTTCCATCGCCGTTTTGAGAGCAGTTGTGATGAAATAATTTACACAAGGTAAAGTGCCTGTCTCGGTTCGAATGTACGACCTAACTCGTAAGTCGCGACCGTAAGCGCTCATGCCCAGGAGACGGTTTTAACACGGCCCGGTTTTTTGCCGGCGCCGGGTAGAAACCGACCGACCGTGCACACTAGACGGTTTGTACACGACCCGGTTTCATGGGGGTGCCGCCTTCATTCGCTCGTTTCATTTCGTGAATTGTGAACGTACAAAATGTTGAGTGTTAAAAAAGAAAATGTATTATTGCGTGGTACATGTATAAAAAGCTAAAAAAAGACGATAAAAAATGCGTAGACGGTATTGGGTACATCCTATGCTAACAGAAAGAGAAGATCATGGTGCATTTCATACGCTCGTTCAGAAGCAAGAATGGAAGATGATAAGAAATTTGAGATGTACTTTTGAATGGAAAAAGAAATATTTCACAAAATGTTACACATTTAGGATCCCAAACTTAAACACAAAGACACAAATATGCGCAGTTGTATATCTCCAGCGGAGAGATTTTTATAAATTTCCGCAGTCTTGTCCCACAACACTGGCCTCTCTTCTACCAAATTAATTAACAATTCTTGGTTGATCTCCATTGCGTTGGTAGCCCTGTGCACGCGCCGCTCGTAGGTACGCACTCGTGTGCATGCGCTCACACACTGCCATACAGCATACTCCACTGCGCGCCGGGCGTATAAGCGGCGAGCACCGTGCCCGGTTGCACGGCGAGCCGGCTCTAGCGCCGGCGTCGTGTGGTTAGCTTCATAGAGTTTCATACACGACTGACGACCGCCCGTAGACCCGGTTGACGCCGGGCTTAGCTCCGGCGCAAAACCGTCTCGTGGGCATGAGCGCTTACCACTGGGCCGCCATTGCTCTCATCTCTCATTGCTGCCTGTCATCATTATTTCAGTTAAAAGGCGTCAACTACTGGCTATAGGCCTCCTCAAGCACCGTCACTTCGACCGTCAGCTTATAACACAAATAAATTACGCGTAAGAACACAATATGCCCAAAACCTACGTAATGTTGTGCTAGCTTGAATGTAAAACAATCCATATCCCTAAAAATTGCAAGCAAACACCGATTGGCAATAAAGCTTTTCCATTTCGCTGCGGCCAATGCCCATATAACCTGTGGCTTTGTCCTCTATACTCTGTGTCTCTCGACTCTTAGAGTGGTTCATATAGCGAGCTAGCACGCGACTGTGTTGACATTTTATCAAACAGACGGTTGAAATATGGACCAGTATATCTTGACAGATGATGGGGCGCTACTTGTACAGTACTTTAAGGATAAACATTTTAAAAGAGTAACGGTGGGGTTTCCTGCCCATTCTTCTCCATACGAATCTAGCGTTTGGATGGAGCGACTAGAATCAATTCTATTTTAATATACATGTTAATGTTCAAAATTGCCTTTTATGTGCCTATTTGAAATTAAAGCTTTGACTTTGACTTTGAAGGATCTCTGTTGTCGTTAAACATTAGTAAAATTGTTTTTTTAATTTTAATATGAAAATGTATTGAAAATTAGCTGCTGTCCGCGGCTTCGCCCGCGTGGATGTCAGAAATGATACCACTGAAATGTGCTACAGGCACAAAAGGTTTCGTTACAATATCAGCTATTGTCAATAAGTGCCATTAAAATCGGTCCAGCCATTTCGAAGATTAGCCAGAGTAAACAGACAGCAATTTTTTAAATTGTTTTTGTAATAAGTACCGTGTATACTTTCAAACACATTAAGCTGTTATTTTGACTACACAGACAGATACTTCAATTGTATTTATTTCTGTGTATGTATGCATATATGTATGGACAAGAGCGTTGGTTTCCACATTTAGCTCCAGGTCAAAAGATCCTTGTACAACTCATAACCATACCAACGACGTGTCAAACTCAGAACATTAATTTTATGTTCCGCTAAATACCAAAGGACATTGGGCATTGAGCCCCGATCGAATATAGTTTACGTTGAAATAGTAAAGAGACGTGTTGTCATGTGTTCAAGGTTCTGTAGTCCTTGGATGTCATTATGATGTATTGTTGATAAGAACTGTTTGTCCATGAGGGCTCGTTTAGGGAATGAAGTCGAGTGATTAAGAAAATATGTATTAGAAATTGGAATCTACATCGCCTACATGAATACTTGTACGCAAATACTTATATTTTGATGTAATACTTGTCAGAAAAAGGGTCAAGATTTAATTAAATTCGAGTTTAAAACCATGAATCCTCTTGACCAATAAAGCTTTTCAAATAAATACTAGAACAATAAGGTCGGTCACTGACATTAGACTGTCAATTGTTTGCGCGAGTCTAACTCTTTATGCCGTTGCTTTTAAAATGTTACATAATTGCCTGATCAGCTGATTACTTACAATGTTAGGCCCAGATACGATCGGTCAACAGCTGCAGTAAAAAAAAAATGGCTGCTCTACTTACTGGCGAATAAATAACTATGTACCGAGTCATGATGACGTTAGTGCACGATTAAGTACGGCATATAATGTGTCACAGTTACCGAGTATTTAGCAAGTCGTTTACGCGAATTTGTGAAAATTTCGCGGAAATATGGCGGCATGGGTACTATCAATATTTTTGAAACTTGTAGAATTTTGTTTGACGTCATTGTGTAACCTTTTCGACAGGTAGGTATCTATTATAGAAGCTAAATTTTTAACTCTAAGTTGACGTTCACGTGTACGTTATAATATCAAGGTGGGATGTTTATGGACACTGGATTTTGTACGCTCTGCTTAGCCCCGAGAGTTGAATATCGAAAAGTGTTTTTTTAACACGCTGAGATGCACTCAGTTTGATTCTCAATGCTCGGTACAACAAAGAGAGTTTAAAATTCTTTGATCGATATGATTCCAACACGTTCATTTTACGTCCGAGTGAACGTCGACAAATCCCTTCTTCGGAATCTCAAAAATATAACTGGAAGCACCTCGGTATCTTGGTTACTCATCAAAGCAAATATAGTTTCTAAAAGTACACGACTTTTTCCCTAGAAGAAAAACAGTCGTGTGCTTATCAGTAGTTTCTCACTTCAAAACCGCAATATTTGCAACATTCAGTAGGTAGATCAGTAGGACATACATATACAGGGTGTCCGGTAATTAATGGATAACCTTAAAATGGGTAATGGTAAAACTAATGACCATTCAGAAAAAAAATACAAATAAAAAAAAATACAGTTGGTACCAAAGATATGATTTTTTTAATAATAATCGGTGTTTTTTGTTACCTTATTTCACATTTTTATACACCACGGCCACAAATTAAGGAATTCTATCGGTTGTTTTTTGTTATAGTAATTTACGTTAACTGATCTGATAGATAGGTAATAAATAGTATGACTACTATTACACGGTTTTTTTTTTAAACAACTTGAATGTTTGTTCTGGGGAAAATTTGTGAAAAATATTCAATTTGACAAAGTTTGAGCAACCGTAACTTAAAAAAAAAGTATCCAGACACAAGTGACCAATTATTTTAAAATATTATGTGCTTCAAGCCAATTTCAAAATGGTATCATTCATTATTGTATCTAATGTAAATTCTGAATTATGGCTATTTGTGTAGAAAAGGTGTGAATTTTGGATAAACATCAAAATTTGCAATATTGGAATATTTATTTACATTGAATGTACCTGACCATTGGAGTTTAATAAAAAACAACATTTGACATTAGTAAAACTGTATTCGTTATTAATTACAATAAATGTTCAAATTGTCTGCCACCCACTCTGATACAGGCTCTACATCTACGAATGAATGCTCTCCTGAGCAGTCGCGTATAGCGTCGATCGCTTATTTTCGATGCGGCTGCCCGGACACGGCTACGTAAATCTTCCAAGGAACGGATCGGCTTTGCGTAAACTTCTTCCTTAAGACAGCCCCAGTAAAAAAAATCAAGTGGATTTAGATCTGGTGAACGTGGGGGCCACAAAATTGGCCCCAGGCGGCCAATCCATCTGTTTGGGTATGTTCTATTTAAGTATGCACGAACAGATACAGCATAATGCGCAGGACAGCCGTCATTTTGCAACCAATATGATTCTCTCTCCACCTCGGGCACCTCTTGCAATAAGTTTGGAAGATCATTTTCAAGGAATTCTAAATAACTTTGGCCAGTTAGGTTCCCCGGTAATTCAAATGGGCCTATTATTTTTCCGTTTAATATTCCAGTCCAATAATTTATTTTAAATTGGTACTGTGACCTGTCTTCACGCATAGCACGAGGGTTCGTTAGTTGCCAGCTATGGAGATTGTGTAAATTCATGTAGCCATCTCTTTTCAATGTTGATTCATCACTCCATAGAATTTTATTAAAAAACTGCGGGTCTGCTTCCATCTTCCCCAGCATTTTTCGGCAGAAACGCAATCTTGCATTATAATCTCTTGGTTGAAGGGTCTGCACGCGCGTAACGTGGAACGGGTGAAATTTGTTCTTTTTTAAGATATCATGCACAGTCGATTTCCCTATACCCGTGCGTTGAGCTATTGATCGCGTAGAAATTGAAGGATCTTGCGCAATTTCCTCAAGTACCACGTCTTCTACATCAGCACGAGCGCTTCTTCCACCACTAGTACCACCAACACCAGTACCAGGGATTCTTCCTTCTGAGTAACAACCGTGGACTCTTATAAATACGCGGTAATCTGGATGACGCGCATTAGGGTATCTTTCCCTATAAAGAGCTGCGGCTGCGTTTCCATTGCCTCTGCATTCCCCATAAATAAAATGCATGTTTGCATATTCTTGTGGCGTATACTCAACACGTGGCATGTTGATTCACAAAATAAACAATCCAGTTACAAGCCAAGTCGTCGCAAATATCACCACACAAAACAAGTCCAAATCGGTAAACAAAACGAATAGTCCAGTAAAATAGCCAGGTCGTCGTTTTAACACTGATTCACAGTAACTAGCAACAATTGCAACCGGAAACGAAATAAACACATGCGAAGTCGAGCAAGTCGAGTGACGCACTAAGTCTAAGTCCCTGTTCCTGTAAGTTCTGTTAGTCCCCTACCGGTTTTTTTACATTTACTATCTCGCTCGCACTCATCCAACTCATATCCTCTTTGTCTAACATGAACAAAAGACGGGTGGTGCAGGGTGCGCGCAGGTAGCTAGTATGGCGGTCACACGACTTACACACACGACATTTATTGCAAAGCCAATTTGTATTTGTTAAAATATTTCTGGTTTTAAAGAGACTTTATTTAATTATTACTATTCATTACTTACGTCTATTAATGTTTTTATTAACCCCGAATGGTCAGGTACATTCAATGTAAATAAATATTCCAATATTGCAAATTTTGTTGTTTATCCAAAATTCACACATTTTCTACACTAATAGCAATAATTCAGAATTTACATTAGATACAATAATGAATGATACCATTTTGAAATTGGCTTGAAGCACATAATATTTTAAAATAATTGGTCACTTGTGTCTGGATACTTTTTTTTTAAAGTTACGGTTGCTCAAACTTTGTCAAATTGAATATTTTTCACAAATTTTCCCCAGAACAAACATTCAAATTGTTTAAAAAAAAACCGTGTAATAATAGTCATACTATTTATTGCCTATCTATCAGCTTAGTTAACGTAAATTACTATAACAAAAAAAAACCGATAGAATTCCTTAATTTGTGGCCGTGGTGTATAAAAATGTGAAATATGGTAACAAAAAACACCGATTATTATTAAAAAAATAATATCTTTGGTACCAACTGTATTTTTTTTTTATTTGTATTTTTTTTCTGAATGGCCATTAGTTTTACCATGACCCATTTTAAGGTTATCCATTAATTACCGGACACCCTGTATAATAAACTCACGTCTTTTTCCCCATGGGAGTACATAGAACATACAGAACGCCACGTGATCGATCCTTATAGGAGGAATGAAATAATAACTTACAAAAGTTACGAACATGTGACTCAATAAATGCCCTAATACATACACCTGTATCTTTTTTTCACGGTACCTCTCTTCATTTACGATCTCTTAATATTAATAAGCTTGCTTTTACCCCACGGTAAGGAAAGACGAGCTCTTTGATAAAGCACGCTTTTTAATATTCTTTTGTTATAAAAACAAAAGGCTCTCACTCTCTGAGAATGAACGTTCATAAAATGATAGTTAATAAAACATTGCATTCATTTTTAATGGGTCTAGGAAACGGGAGAAGAGAAAACAGTTAATATAGTTTTCTTTTATTTAGGTCAACCAGATAGTAAAATTATTCTAGGAGTTCGCACTAAGATGAGATTAAGAGGCTATGAATAAAAATACTTTCCGTCTTCTTACTTGGATATAGTTGAATTTTAATGAGAAACCGATTCATGTTTTCGAATAAAATGTAATAAAATTAATAGAAAACAAACATATCAAATAAGATAAGATAAAAAATGTTATCAAATTAAATTTCATTCGATAATATCCATCGTTTTGTTACTAAACTTCAACTATATCCGGTGATCCTAATTACTTCTCTATCTAAGTGACTGTACATTCACGTAAAATTAGTTACCCAAATTGACATCTCACGCCAGTTGTCAATTTTATGGTGTAATAGTAATTTCATACAACTGTCAAAGACAGACAGCTGTAATTATGGCCAGTTTAAAATAGTAGTTAGAAGTCTGCAGTAACGCTTGAGACCACGAGACCAACCGCTGTGCTGTAATTAGTATAACAATCCAAATTTTCCAGCAGGTCGGCCCACGCAAAAGTTCTTCTACGGTTTCAAAGATTCCAATTATGGTACGTACGTAACTGAAATACGATTTATTTCAGTGTAAAAGTTGATCAAAACCAATCAAAGGTTGCAACGTGATTTGTGACGAATGACTAAGTTACGTAATGATATAAAATGAGGTTGTTTTTCCGAAGTTTTCCATTCGCTCAAGATCGAAGCGAATTTGTGTTGGTATTGTTTTTACATCCTACTAATATTATGAATGCGATAGTTTGTAAGTATGGATGTTTGTTACTCTTTCACGCAAAAACGACTAATCGGATTTAGATGAAAGGCACACAAATAGTTTATAACGTGGATTAACACATAGAGTACTTTTTATCCCGGTAGTACGTACCCGCGGGATTATTTCCGACCACCACGCGGGCGGAGCCGCTGGCAAAAACTAATCTTTTATACTTAAAGAATCGTACTTATAGCGAGCCCTTTGGCTAATAACAGTGGCTAGTACAAGTAATAACAGTCGCATTGATCGATTGGTAAGGTTAAGCTAATGGGGTACCATCTTAACATACCAAGATCCCTCCGTGCCTCGTATCGTAGATCTTTGACAGTGTTTACGGGTTGTCAGAAGCCCGAAAGTCAGACCTCCAGTTTTACCAAAGGGTATCGTTCCGCAACCTTGTTACTGGTTAATCCCAGTATCTAGGGTGTGGGAGTCAGATAGGCAGTCGCATCTAGCTGCATCTGGTTAGACTGGAAGCCGACCCCAACACAATTGGAAAAGTCTAGGCAGGTGATAATGATGACTTAAAGCAAAGCAAGTCTCCAGTCGGATTTGCTAAGTCAATGATAATACAAATAGATTCTGCCCGCGACTTCGCCCGCGTCAAATTTTTGCTCCAGTGACCCTTCCCGTCGCATCGAATTGCCTGCCACTTTTCATCCATTTCTCGTTGCTCCTCCGCTCCTTTTGAATGTAGCGTGATTTTATATAGCCTATAGCCTTTTTCAATAAGTAGGCTACCCATCACAAAATCATTTTTTCAATTCGGGTTCCTGAGAATACCGCATTCAACCAAACAAACAAACTCTTCAGCTTTGTAATATTAGTATAGATGGAAACAATTTTTTTTTGACAAAATCTATTCCGAGTATGACTTAACGAATCTCAGTAGATTCGTGAAGATGCACTAGGAACATATTTTGTCAAAAAACAACCTGCTGCATAGAATTGTTGTTGTTTATGTGAGACATCTGATTCCAAGTTTCCAAAATGTTGGAATTATGCATTCCTTATAAATGTAAAAGTTATTTAATGTATTGTTCTATTTTGTCTTCGACCTTCTAAACAAATAAATTAGTGTCAGCAATGACTTGTATCAACTCGCCCCTTTTTCCTTCCATGACGTTGTCTAATGCCTGCGTGTTTTCCGTAATGAAAGATAATCAATCTAAATTGTGCTATTACTTTGATTTTTTCCCTTCTTTCTTAAATAAAATAGAATAGTATATAGTTTATTGTTACTGTAGGTGGTTAGTAAATAATACGGGTCTAAATTTGAAAAAATGTATGTCTAGAACTTCTCTTTAGGGTGTAGAATAGTAATGTTTACTGTAATATTATAAAGCTGAAGAGTTTGTTTGTTTGTTTGGTTGAACGCGGTAATTTCAGGAACTGCTGGTCCTAATTGAAAAAAAAATTTGTGTTGGTTAGTCTATTTATTGAGAAAGGCTATAGGCTATATAACATTACGCTACAATCAAAAAAAGCGGATGGGCGAAAACTGGAAGGTAATTCGATGCGACGAGAAGGGACAGGGGAGCAAAAATTTGACGCGGACGAAGTCGCGGGCCGAAGCTAGTTTCAGGAGGTCTACTCCTTAAGAAACCTGCCAACCTTGGCGATTATGGCAGGTGAAATACCCCCTGCTGGATATAGGGGAGGCCTATATCCAGCAGTGGACGTCTTTCGACTGAAATGATGATGATGATGATGATTAGTAAGTTACAGTTTCCCAGTCTCCATTACTTACTAACATAAGATTAATTTGGTTCCGGGACGAAAAATGATGATGATGATGATGATTAGTAAGTTACAGTTTCCCAGTCTCCATTACTTACTAACATAAGATTAATTTGGTTCCGGGACGAAAAATGATGATGATGATGATGATTAGTAAGTTACAGTTTCCCAGTCTCCATTACTTACTAACATAAGATTAATTTGGTTCCGGGACGAAAAATGCATGACAACAAGATTTGACACTAGTCCCTACTGTCGAGTCGTTTTGGAACTAGTTATGAATTTATCACTTGTTTTGACGGACCAACTGCTTTCGGATGGGTGTATACGTTTGTTAACGGACTTACAGAGTAGACTCCCTGTATACTGCACCGCAAGTTCCGCTATTCACAACATCGAGAATAATGATTCCCCTTTTTGATCTCATCTCGCTCGATGTCCGTAGGTCACTGCAGGGATCCAGCAGAATATCAGCGTCCGGTATATTTACCTGACACATGCTGAGCTGGACTTCCATTTGGTGCAACTTTGAGACGCACACCGCACTTTTTACTCCACCGCACATTATTTTACTTTTGAATTTTAATCTGTGTCACAAAGTGTTATCATTACTATATCATGTCTTCCTTTCGTCTTTTATTTTTGTATATTGGCATTTTGTATCGGGTTCGTTAATTTGTTATCCCAATCAATTATTGTTTCGTCGTGCTTTGTATGTTGTGTTGCGTCTTTTGTGTGTATCAAATAAACGTTTTATCTATCTATCTATCTATCTACCTTACTTAAATATCGACAGAATTCATTATAGAGGACTAGTTTTATCTAGAAATCGGAATAGACCTTTCAATCAATCATATCAACTTATCACGATCCGGTCTCAAATATTTATTTCCAAACAATTCATGAACATTGTTAAACAGAGATTTTTGTATCATAGTATTCACAAATAAAACGGTTGTCACTCCAGTACTTAATCAAGCTAACAAAACCAAAGAGAATCGTTATTATATTCTTTTTAATCGTCATTCAGAACTGTTCCATACAACCTTGAAAGAGGGCGCTCGCATGAATACAGGCCTTTTTTTTTTTTTTTTTTTTTTTTTTCAGGATGGGAAATCATCAAATGACTTCTCCCGCTCTGGGCGGAGCGGGAGGGCGTGTCAGACTTTTACTGACTAAAACCCACCCGTGTTCCATCAGTTGCCCATGTGCCAGGGTCACGGTATCTCTTTCGAACAATCACGCGACCCCGGCAGGATGAATACAGGCCTTAAAGGAAATTTTTGATACCTACAAGGGAAAACTTAAAGCAAGTCTAATTGATTAATAAAGAGTTAAAAACATATTGTAATTCTAAGTGAAAAGTGTTTTTAAGTCAATAAAATACTGTCAAGTTATTTGTTTTCATAAGCTTTTTATTAACTTGCTTCGTTTGTATGTGTTTTTCCGTATAAGAGACAAAATTTCACGTCGATTTCGTAGGTACATTTTCCTAATTCACGTTCCCAAAAAAGTCAATAGTCTGATAGCATGTTTAACGTATGTAAAAGCACGTGCTTGTTCACGTGTCTTGCGTTAAACATAAACATGAATGCTCGCTTACAATAAAGTTTTGGTGGGTAGGAAAGTACCTCCCAACCAGCAACCAGAAGTTTATCAGAAGCATGTATGTTACACATAAATACTTACACATAATAAAGATCACATCGAATCCTTTGATGATTGTCGATTAACTAACTGGTTGCGTGGCAAACCATTTTATTATTTTCAGCTTTCATATTAAAATCATTTATCAGAATTTCGTTTGATTGTACCTACATCGGATTTCGTAACATAAGGGTATAAACTCACGCTATATAGCGATTACCTAAGAACTTTAATAGTGCTACTAAAATTCCTAACGATTTCAGTTATGAATTGTAGCAGTTGTGCTACGGAGCTACGGCGTAGCGTTAGTAGTTGCTACGAAATAGAGGTATACTAGTGTTGTGTATTTTTTATGCGAATAATTCTGCTCTTGTGTATTATTTTCCTTCATTTGTTGTTAACGAGAAATTATGCAGTGGCATTATGGAACTGCATCTTGTGTCTCGTGGATTTGTAAATACACAATTATCTAATTATTTATAGTCATCATCATCATCATCTCAGCCGCAAGACGTCCACTGCTGGACATGGGCCTCCCCCTATTTGGGGGGCTTTGCCATAATCGCCACGCTTGGCAAGCGGGTTGGCGATCGCAGTATGGTGGTAAAATGCATAGAGAACGCTGCTGCCCATTCTCTAGTAAATCTCTTATACTCTTATTTATAGTAATAAACCGGAATTATATAATTTTTTACACAAGTAATAAATCAATTAACTTATTTATTCGTTTGACTTTTGAACATAGCTGGGCTGTGGCTACGAAGCGCTACGTGCTAAGTTGCAGCGGGCAGTGCTATGCACGTAGATGCACTACGCTGTACTACGCCGTGCTAAGAGCGTAGATGCGTACGCTTATACTCGTAGATGCGCTACGCTTTGCTACGAAACACTAACTTTCGGGTTTATAAAATATCAAGGATTATTGTACTAGTTGGTGTAACAATTGCAATACATACTATTATATCAAGCTTATTGCATTATATTGTGTGAGGAAATATTATAATTTTATTTGGTTCCTCTCAAAGACTGAAAGTGCTAGGCTGAGTTGATTGATACTATTCGGTAGATCGTAAAGACTTGGAAAGTCACGCTACTGACCTCTGTTATCAAGTAACAGGTACTTCAAAAACTGGATTATCTGTGAACACCACCACCATCTATTACCAAATTGCGGAATTATCCATCCGGTACTTTTTAGGAACGTCGCTAGCGGCGACGTCCCTATGATTAAGTGGCAGAGATTCAAGAATGTTCGCGAATATTATCGGCGATTAAGCTCGTCATAGAAATAGTGGATTTTTAGGTTGTAGATACTAGTGTTGCAAAGCACTTGACTCCTCGAGTCGTAATTTTAAAGAGTCGACTCATAAAATTAATTCGAGTCTATGAATAACTCGTCAGATTGTTTTGTACTCATTACATCATAAACACTAATTTGAACTTATACCCTTTTATTCGAATCTTTTGAGCTACAAGTCTCATCTTCATGCACCGAGTTTTTCTTTAAGACTTGAGTGAACTTGAGTTCGTTTTAAGACTCGAGTCCTTTTTAAGACTCGAGTCATTTTTTAAGACTCGAGTCCTTTTTAAGACTAGAGTGCTTGACTCTAAGATTTCGAGCCTTTTGAGCACACTGAGTCTTGCATAATTGAGTCGAGTCCTTAAAATTACGACTTGAGGACTCGAGTCCTTTGCAACACTAGTAGAGACAGGTTGGTTATGAATGCGAAACAGTGAAGTACAAGCGAGACAAGTGATTCTGATTTACGTTTCTGATTACTGCGATATTTGTGATGATTTGATTAAACTGTTGGTGTGTTTGGTAAAATTGGTTTAAAATTATATATCCCGAACCTTAACTCGTAACAATACGTTAATCGTAGGTATCAAGTCGAATATTGATAAGATCTACACCAATTCGTCTGCCAAGGCGATTATAATATAAATATGAATATTCTCCAAGGCCTTTCAGTTTCCTGATTTTTACACCCATCACTCATTTCAATAACAAATCTTCTGTACGAAAAGATTATACGTAGTATCAAATCATTTTCCGAACCTTTTTGAAACCATTTTCTTTTCTTCTCTCTATTGTTACTTGATACATGCTTTCAAAATTAAACCTTATACCTTATTAGTAAATGTAAAAATAATTTGTATGAGAACACACAAAAGAGCTTTTATTGAATACTTTATTAAATGGAACGGATTTTCATACCTTATTTCGTTATGAGCACGGATAAACCTTTTTAAGAAAGTAATCATGTTTTGAAAATTATTAAAATTATTAATTATTTCATTATTTATCCCTTTATCAAAGGGATAAATAATGAAACTCCAACTTTTAGTAGGCTTTTACTCTATTACTTAGCCTCCGTCGTTCGTCCGCCTGTTTGTCAGCAGGCTGTGTCTCATGAACTATCAAAGTATGTAATTCAGCTAAAAACAAAAATTAAAATAAAGTAAAGAAAGTATTATTTTCATACGAAAAACTTAAAAAAAAATATTGTCAATTAATTCGCACGATGGTATAAAACCCTTCGTGCGCGAGTCCGACCCACATGTGGCCAGTTTTTATGAATTGGCGTCTTTTTTTTTGGATGGGAAATCATCAAATGACTTCGCCCGCGGGAGGGCGTGTCAGACTGTTACTGACTAAAACCCACCCGTGTTCCTTCAGTTGCCCATGTGCCAGAGTCACGGTATCTCTTTCGAACAATCTCGCGGCCCCGGCAGGCATCGGTCCTAGCACACCCCTTCAATGCTGCTGACATCTCTTTGAGGCGCGCGTGGAACACTACGCGCCGTCGACCCGAGCTTGGTCCTTACCAGGCGGCGAGCCCATTGCTCGCCGCCCGCAAGCTCGTGCCTACGGTGGCCGGGCGTCAGCTATTGACTCCCGACGCCCGGGGCGTCTCCTGCTGCGGCGGCTAGGGACGTAAGGGCGCAGAGACTGCCACTCCCTCACGTGCCCGCCTCCTCCTTCGCGAGCATTACTGCTTCGCAGAAGGAGGTGACGGCTTCCCATGCCCTCTCGCTCCGTACCATGGCTCGCACCAGGGCTGGACGCGAGAGGTCGCCGCCGCCGATCGCCTCCACGAGGACACGGCGGTGCTCCGCCCAGGCAGGGCACACTTCCACCGTGTCCTCTAGACGATCCTCACACTGGAAACACCCGGGCGTTTCCCTCCCGCTTTATCCTGAACAGGAACCCACCGAAGCACCCATGCCCGGTGAGAACCTGCGTCAGGCGGAAGGTGAGGATGCCGTGGTGCCTCTCTATCTACTCCTCATGCATTGGCGTCTTTGATCACGTTTTGGTCATGCCTTTGCTAGCGACAAGCCAATTTCTATCGAGAACAAAGAAATTTAAATACTTGTTTAAAAAAGGAACAAATAATCTTATGCTATTTTAATATTTTTGCATTTTTTTCGATAGTACAAATAAAACCCGTTACCTACCATTACCTCTGTGGTTACATCATTCCTCATCCTATTCTTTACAGAAGATCATAAACTCTAAATAGAACACGATCATTTTGTGACAAATACTCATTAAATAGATTCTCATACTATAATTTATGGTTATAGCCATAAAAATATGACGTTAAAAAAGAAAAGATGTAATACTTTATGTTGCGGAAGTCGTATAAAAGTGAGATAACATTTATGGTGATCGTAAGCGCTTAGCTAGCGTTACTGTGGAGACCATTAGGCGGCTCTACTTAGGTACTTACTCGTATTTCATAAATACGTGACTACCGTGGTGTTATGATTTTGATCGGTATGTTTTTATATGAGTATGTATTTTCACCTGTTCCCTCATAACTTCTAAACCACTATTAATGATTTGCCAAATGAGGTATCGTTTGATCTTCGCGTCTCTTCCGCTGGTTATGGCTTTTTATCCTTCCCAATCCAATTTTATGCATTGTTTACACGGCGCTGATGATGTCGGCATGATGTTTTCCAACATTTTCAACGACCTTCACCATATTTTAGCCTTCAACCAAACCCTTCACTCCGTTATTTGGTAGTCTTTAATTTTATCGCATCAAGACAGACAGACGCGGCGAGGGACTTTGTTTTTACCCGACTACGTCGAAGCAAAAAGGAGGGTTATGACTTGACCGGTATGTTTGTATATATGTTCATTGTGTTCACTCATAACTTCTATACGTCTTATCATAATTTGACAAATGAGGTATTGCTGGGAGCGTTATAAAGTTAAAGGGGTATGTGACGTCACATTAAATTAAGTATAGTAAGGGACATAAAAAGAAGAATTTTATTTATTTATTTTGTTGGCGATCCTTAAATAAATAAATAAATAAAGAACTAAAAATGATTTTCAATGATGCCGTGTTGGATATCAAATGTTAAAAATATCCATCTCCAATCCATGATCATAATATGTCACCTAAACAATGCATTCTAGCCATTATAGCCATTCTATTCCAGCGATAATAAGCTTTAGGACAAAGTGCATATGAATTGCGTGTTTCATACTTTGATACTTACACAATATGACTCGGAATCATTTAACTTTCAAATACAAATCTAAACATGTTAGAAAAGCACAAGTGCCTATATTATTTCGACATAAGTAGGTACGTACTATCATCATTATCAAGTCGCAGATGTGTCCACACTATTAATGCCAAGGGTCACAGTTCGCTAACCTTTATAACTAAGATGCTAGCTACCAACTCAGCTATAAAACATACTTATAAACGACTTTGTTATTCACATTACATTAAAAGACACGTGAAAAACATTAAATCAAATCCAGTCTATTGAAACAATAAGGGTTCTTTGACTTGTTGATGTTTTGACCCAGTTGCCAGATAGTTCTAATATAAGTTCGGGTCCAACCGAAATGTTTGTAACAATGAAGATTGATCTGACACTATATAAATACAAACATTTGGTAGATAGTGGCAATTTATATCACTTACAGCGTCTATTCCTAATACATGGGAATTATCTGCCCAGCTAGAATAGAGTAGAATATTGTTTATTATTGTTGCAGGTGGTTAAAAAATAATGTTGGACGAAATTCAAAAAGTATAAATACCACATGTCCTCAGATCGTAATTCGGCCATGGCGGCCAATCTCAACGGAGGTTAGGCATCGGCGCGGGAGATATTATAGTGCTCAAGTGTGTGCGTAGACACAGGGACACTTACTTTCCGTCACTCTCATAGTCCCATGGGACGGCAATCCGACACAACCGGAGAGAAATCAGGCGCAGGAGCAACGGCTTATCGTGGCACGGGTGGGCACACCACAATTGCGGCGGTAAGTCCCCTCTTTGAGGAGTGGATAGAGAGGCGTCACGGCATCCTCACCTTCCGCCTGACGCAGGTTCTCACCGGGCATGGGTGCTTCGGTGGGTTCCTGTTCAGGATAAAGCGGGAGGATACGTCCGGGTGTTTCCATTGCGAGGATCGTCTGGAGGACACGGTGGAGCATACGGTGGAGGTGTGCCCTGCCTGGGCGGAGCACCGCCGTGTCCTCGTGGAGGCGATCGGCGGCGGCGACCTCTCACGTCCAGCCCTGGTGCGAGCCATGGTATGGAGCGAGAGGGAATGGGAAGCAGTCACCTCCTTCTGCGAAGCAGTAATGCTCGTGAAGGAGGAGGCGGTGCGCGTGAGGGAGTGGCAGTCTCTGCGCCCTCACGTCCCTAGCCACCGCAGGAGGAGACGCCCCGGGCGTCGGGAGTCAATAGCGGACTCCCGGCCACCGTAGGCGCGAGCTTGCGGGTGGCGAGCAATGGGTAGCTCGCCGCCCGGTAAGGACCAAGCTCGGGTCGACGGCGCGCAGTGTTCCACGCGCGCCTTAAAGAGATGTCAGCAGCAGTGTAGGGGTCTACTAGGACCGATGCCTGCCGGGGTCGCGTGATTGTTCGAAAGAGATACCGTGACCCTGGCACATGGGCAACTGATGGAACACGGGTGGGTTTTAGTCAGTAAAAGTCTGACACGCCCTCCTGCTCCGCCCAGAGCGGGAGAAGTCATTTGATGATTTCCCATACTGAAAAAAAAAAAAAAAATCGTGGCACGGGGGTATTGAACCAGGGACGCTCAGCAGTCCCACTTGCAACCACGAGACTAATTAAGGGACAGTCAGCAACATCTTATGTAGGTCTCAAAGCCGTATATGTAAAACGAAAACAGAATCCATCTGAAGACTTTGTAAAGACAACCAGTCTCACTAAATATTTTATTAATTTTGGATCATCCATATTACTTAATTTAAAAAAAAAACAAAGAAACGAGTACATTATGAATTAATTAAGTTTTGATTTGATTTAAATATTCGTGTGCCTCTATGTAAATTACGTAGCTCGTGCTTAGTTAAACGAATTTAATGAAAATTAACGAGCGGTGAAACATGGCATGGAATATCTTAATTAAGAAACAACATACTTTGTGTTAGATTAAACTAACCTTACCATATCTCCAAAATAAACTTACCCAATCGACGAGCTAAAGTTCCCTGAACATAGAAGATAATTAAAAACAATACACAAGAACAACCCGCTGCTTCCATTTCTCTTAAATGTACTTAGCGTTCCTATTTTTATGTTCCACAAGCTTTACTCAGCGGCTTCGACCACGTGGAGGTCGAAAATTATCCCGCGGGAATAAAAAGAATAGTTTAAAAAACCAAAATACAAAATAATGGTGTGGGCTGCTTGATGTTTTCTACTTTTAGTTTGGTTTTCTACGAAAGCGTGTTTTTTTCTTTTTTCAAACTTTTATTTATTTTAAAATGTTTAGTTCGGCTGGTTTTCTATAAAAGCGTGTTTTATCATTTACTGGCACAAATTTATGAAATTATTGTTTTGGTATCGGTCTTTGATTAGTGTGCAGTTTTAAATTAATCCGACGTTTTTAAGGACAGGAAAATCACATCCAAAAATTCCTTTACATAAGTACATGGATAACAAGCTAATAAAACGTGTTAAAAACCCTATGTGTTTTATACACTAGGTATGTGTGCCAAATGTCATCTAAAATCGAAGAGTAATAAACATCCATCCATCCTCACAAAATTTCACATTTGTAATACTACTAGCTTCTACGACCGGTTTCGCCCGTCGTATTGCACATATAAAACTTGCTCTTGAAACAGTCTTGTCTATTGATGAAAATCGCGTTAAAATCTGTTGCGTAATTTAAAAGATCTACGCGTACAAACGCGGGAAACGGCTTTGTATTATACCATGTAAAGACATATAAAAAGAAGTAGGATTTTAATCAACAAGATATTTGTTTTAGATAGAAGAGCTGTCTTTTAGATCAAATATTAATGTTCAAGACATAAAACAAATGATAATGTTTGCTACATTATTAACCGACTTTTTCGCACATAAATTACCCTTATGAGTTTTCACGTCTCAAAAACACGTTATTTATGTTCTCTTACTATCCTAGGAGGTTCGTTGACCTATGATTTTCTTTCGACAATCTACAAACAACAAAGTTTTGTGGGATAACAAATGTTGTGGTGTCTACTGAACATTTTCTAATAAACGTTGTCTTCGACGATTTGGGCTTTTGTTTCATCGCTTTATAAATAAGGCAAAGTTCACAACAAATGTATCGTCGGCCAGCGACTGATTTCTTCGAGTCGATTGTAGTTTTTACGGCTCTTAAAATAATTATAAATTCAATTATAGAGAAACATAAATTGCCTTATCTACATCTCATATTCGCTCTCCCACGCTCCAACATACATGCATACCCTGCAACATACATTCATACACTCCAACATACATTCACTCAGGACACTACAAATACATTGTTTCGTGTGCACCATTAGTTTTTATTATGTCTTCTTTGATATTTTCTGTTATATCTAACTTTCAACAATTATTTTTTTCATGTAAACCATTAGTTTTCATTTTTAAATACGTCTTTTTTATGTTTTCTATTATTTTTTACTTTATTCTAATCCTCTTGGTTCGTTTAATTAAGTTCTCACATGACCATCTTTAAACCTTGTACTCTATTATTGTTTTATTGTGGGGGGCCCAGGTGTCCTGTAACACAGGCTTTTTAAAAAACTACTTCAGGCTTCTCTTACAATGTTGTAAAATATTGTCAGAAATATTGTTAATTTTTAAAGAAACCAATTTTTTGTACAGAGAATAAATAAATGAATAAAATAAATTGGTTTAAACAATAAAATATTGCTACACACAGTATCTTTAAACTAACATGATAATAACACCAACTTAAAAAAAAAACAAGTTAACATCATAATTGCGTAAAACACTATTAATCAGAATCGGAATCATTGTGAACGTTATCACTCATATGTTCGAAAAAAAAATCTGCACGCGAACGTAAATAACGAAGTGAATGTTGTTGAACTCTCAAAATGCACGCCATTCCTACGAATGGGATGTTACGCAAGGAGTTACAGAGTTTTGAGGTTTTTTTTTAATTACTTGTGCCCACGTAAAGCAGTAGGCGGCAGGGTCAATGACGTTCACTAGGTCCCAAAGTGCATGTGTATGAAAGTGTAGAATTTAGCGCCTGCTTGGTTTAGCACTAACTTCTGAGTTAGTTGATATTTGGTTGATTGGTTGGTTATGGTTTGGTTGTTGGTGTACGACCGCCGATTTAATAATACGGTAATTATAAGGTTTAAAGGCTATATTGCACAATTAATTAAAATTAGGAAATGGTGAACCTAATCTAAACTAGCACTAAGATGGTTTGATGTGAGTTACGCGATTGGTCGTCGGACACGCACTAACTGGTAATAGCTGCGATACACGCATTTATGGAAATGCATGCAGGCAAAAGTGCTGAGCTGTTCGGTTGCAAATATTGCACCGAACAGAAAGGTTGAGACATTCCTGTAAGTTGGTCATGTTCTATACAGCGCCCTCACATTGGGAACGGGACTGTAATCACGTACTTTGAGAATGTCTCAAAAATAAAATAAAGAACAAGTCAAACGGCGGCTGATGTTTTCTTTAAACATTTTAAATTTGAAGCTCACAGTCGGTGGCCGTCAAGTGTTGTACTTCGTAGCACGACCATGAACGCATTTATCATAACTCTAGATGGTAATAAAATCCTTTTAATTTGTACTATTTTGTACCACTAATTAGAAAATTTGTACCACTTAATTATCGTAGATATACAGGTCGTGCTAGGAAGATTCTTTTCCAGCACGACCACGCTAATATTGTAGCTGGCATTATAACTATAGATGGTACTAAAGTCATTTTAATTTGTACTATTTTATACCACTAATTAGAAATTTTATACCTCTTAATCATCGTAGACATAGAAGTCGTGCTGTGAAGATTCCATTCTAGCACGACCACGCTTAATTTGTAACTGGCATTATAACTATAGAAGGCAATAAAATCCTTTTAATTTGTACTATTTTATACCACTAATTAGAAATTTTATATCACTCAATTATTGTAGATATACAGGTTGTGTTGGCTAGATTGCTTCCCAGCACGTCCACGCTAAAATTTTAGCTGGCATTATAACTAGGTATAGATGGTAATAAAATCCTTTTAATTTATACTATTTTCTACCACTAATTAGAAATTTTATACCTCTCAATTATCGTAGATAGATAGGTAGAGCTGGCTAGATTCCTTTCCAGCACGACCACGCTAAAATTCTAGCTGGAATAAAAGTTCATGAAACGGGAGCATGCCTAAAAATTGTTACTCAATATGTACTCTTATTTTGTTACTGGTAAATTGTTAGAAAAGCAAAAAAGAATGTTTCTACCTGTAAGCCAGTATATGATTTTTATACTTGACGTAAGATGGTGTTAATGATAATCGAGTGGTATAAAATAGTACAAATTAAAAGGATTTTATTACCATCTATAGTTATAATGCCAGCTACAATATAAGCGTGGTCGTGCTAGAAAGGAATCTTCCTAGCACGACCTGTATATCTACGATAATTGAGAGGTACAAAATTTCTAATTAGTGGTACAAAATAGTACAAATTATAAGGATTTTATTACCATCTAAAGTTATAATGAATGCGTTCATAGTCGTTCTACGAAGTACAACACGCCGTCAATACGTGTGGTGCGATCGCGGCCTAAGTTTCTCTATCAATAAGTAGTTTTCTAAAGCAATTATCTGATCCTCATACTAGATAAATGAAAGGTTCAATAACTTGGCGTGTAGTATTTGATGGGTTCAAAGCCTTTCTTTTTAGCCGATATCATATCAAAATCATCGAAATTTACTCAATTCAGAGTAATGCAATCATGTACATCCTAAGACATCAATTAAAAAAACCAAAATATATTGTAAAATACGTTTGTAAAGCAGCAGTTTTTTAGGTTTTTCAGTAGTTACTGATAAAAGATATCTAGAATACTTGCCTGTTGTGCACCAGTATGTTCTTAAAGTAGGACACATAAATATATTTTACAAAAGACGGCACAAAAGGCGCTCTTATTGGACAGCATCAGTGCTGTGCAGTTTAGGTATTATTAAAGGCATCTACATACTACCTATAAGATACACATACAGGCGCATATACAGGTACATTACATAGATAGGTATCTGTTCACACCTTTTATGGCAGCGTGGTTTTTTTTTTCTGGATGGGAAATCATCAAATGACTTCTTATAATGCAGTAGACGCGAGTTATTTCGTTTCTTTGTGCTCCGCCGTGCTATGCAGTTTAATTATTGTTATAGGCATCCACATACTACCTATAAGATAGATACATAAACAGGTACATTACATAGGTAGCTAGGTATCTGTTCACACCTTTCTTGGTAGCATGGTTATAATGCGGTAGATGCTAGTTGATTCATTACTTTGTGCTCTGCCGTGCTATGCAGTTTAAGTATTATTAAAGGCATCTACATACTGCCTATAAGATAGATAAAAATACAGGTTTATTACATAGGTAGGTATCTATCTGTTCACAGCTCTCATGGCAGCGTGGTTATAATGCGGTAGACGCGAGGTAGTTCGTTTCTTTGTGCTCCGCCGTGCTGTGCAGTTTATGTATTATTATAGGTAACCACCAAAGACTCTCTATGGTAACCACATACTACCTTAAAGATAGATACATATACAGGCACATTACATAGGTACATAGGTAGGTGTCTATCTATTCACACCTTTCATGGCAGCGTGGTTATAATACAATAGACGCGAGGTAGTTCGTTTCTTTGTGCTCCGCCGTGCTATGCAGATTATGTATTATTATAGGCATCCACATACCACCTAGAAGATAGATACAATACATATACAGGTACATTACATAGGTAGGTGTCTATCAGTTCACACCTTTCATTGCAGCGTGGTTATAATGCGGTAGGTGCTAGGTAGTTCGTTTCTTTCTTCTTCATTTTTCTTTGTGCTCCGCCGCGCTAAAAGCCTAGGCGTGAGTGAGCCGGAAGTTTGGTAACGAAGTTAAATGGCAATCAATCATACATCGCCCGTCGATGCAAACAATAGCTACTATAAAGATTTGTTAAAGGCTTTTGATTAATCCACAGCTGTAATGTAAACTAGTTACTTAAACTAATAAAAATTGTAGATACAATAGCGATTAACTAAATTCATTTACTAATGATCTGGTGGATGATACGAGCCATCAACAATTCTGCATTTTAGACTATTGAAAGTCAAAGTTTTTGTTCGTGTGAATTTTGTTCATACAGAAGGTCTTGTAGTTAAGTTGTGGTACGTAAAAAAACCTACCCTTAATTTGTATATACACTATTTGACTTTATATATACAAAATACACTATTTAACAATATAAGAATGTAAAATCGATATTACATACAAATTACCAGTAACATCAAATTAACAAGATTTATAATACAACCAATTTTTATAATAAACAAAAGTGCAAATACAACCTCTCTATTGTATTTGCAGAAGACGAACTCAGTATTTTTTCACAAAAATCAACTGTGTTCTACTAACAGTCAATCTTGTCTTGTGAATAAGTTTTGTATAGTGGAGAATAGTTTCTAAAAATCTAATTGAACGGGTCACGCAGTCTGTGGTCTGCAGCGGATAATGGAAAACGGCCAACGAGGAAGACACTAGTTCTTGTTTGTTACAAGAGAAGATTGTGCTATTATTACAAAGTGCAAGTCTCTATCTATATGTGTCCTTTTTGGAATTTGTTAATTCAGAAAAAAACATGGTCCAAAAGTAAAAATATTCTAAACGTTTATTTTTGAAGTTCCAAGAAGTTATTTGGAGAGAGCACAGTCTGGTAGATTACAGACAAACTTAAAAGTCGATTGTCTTAAAATAAAATACTAATACTCTCAATATTGTGCGCACAAATTAACATTTAAGGTTGAGTTGGGACATGCTCGAACATAATATAATTATATTATGAAAATAAAAAGGCATTTATCCGGCAGTGGAGGACTTTTGGCTGAAATGATGATACAAATAAAATTAAGGAATCCATCTATGTACACACCTAATTTAATTATCATTGATGAAACTCTAACTTATTATATGGACGTAATAAATTTTCCGATAGCAGCCATTTTTCACTTTTATCTCTACGCCATAGACGTCATATAACCCGGTGGATAGCTTCAATAAACTTTTCATTTATATTGCTGATAAATTTTATTAGCTTTGTGGCCGCCGAAAGGTGTCAATATCCTTTTTAAGGATACCTACTGACACCTGTGACCTGCGTGCGTGTTATTCAAATAATGATGCACTCGTAAACGTCTGTCTATTTTGACATCCTTATTCAGTATTGTGGCTTATAGAAATAGAATAGCAGTTAAGATAAGCTCTACCAATAGGATATTACGTATTATAGAAACGGTTCATTTATTAAGACACCATCTACAGTCATATCAATGCCAATGTGTTAGCCTCGATTCCTAACTTTTAATTTGTATAAAGTTGTTGTTCTGTTACAACTTTGAACAACGCTGAAGCCTTGATGGAAACTTTGTTAACACATCCTCAATAAGTAAATCTGTGCCGCAAACCGTACAAAATAAAATAGAGTTTCAAATATTAACTTACTACATACACATGGACATAAATAGGTAAACCCACGAGTTTATCCCATTCGGGTAGACAATAACTACGGAACGTCACCTGCTGCGACCCTTACATACTCCTTGAGCCTCGATTACGTGCATACATCTGATCATACACGCGCGCCGGTTACGAGTACTACGCACCTGACCTTTCTGGAGAACACCACTAATAAGGGCACTATATGTCCTCCTAGGGCGCCCTTCCCGGCGTTTCCATTCACATCTGCCTTGTAAATACATACTTTTTGTAAGCCATACTTAATTTATCCTCTAAACATGACCAAACTTTCGAAGCATACTCTTTTAAAAGTTTGTCACTGATCTTCTTTTAAACCGCACTGATGTCTTATGACATCATTCCTCAGCCTATCATTTAAAGTCACTCCACACATGCTTTGCAAGGAACGCATTTCCACCGTATAATTTTCCTTTCATGCTTCTTATGCCACACCCAACACTCACTGCCATACTTAAGCGTAGGCAGCAGCATGGGTACGACTGTCGCAACCCAGCGCAGGGTACGCCACAATTGCGGCGGTAAGTCCCCTCTTTGAGGAGTGTATAGAGAGGCGCCACGGCGTCCTCACCTTCCGCCTGACGCAGGTTCTCACCGGGCATGGGTGCTTCGGTGGGTTCCTGTTCAGGATAAAGCGGGAGGAAACGCCCGGGTGTTTCCATTGTGAGGATCGTCTGGAGGACACGGTGGAGCATACGGTGGAGGTGTGCCCTGCTTGGGCGGAGTACCGCCGTGTCCTCGTGGAAGCGATCAGCGGCGGCGACCTCTTGCGTCCGGCCCTGGTGCGAGCCATGGTACGGAGCGAGAGGGAATGGGAAGCCGTCACCTCCTTCTGCGAAGCAGTAATGCTCGCGAAGGAGGAGGCGGGGCGCGTGAGGGAGTGGCAGTGTCTGCGCCCTCACGCCCCTAGCCGCCGCAGGAGGAGACGCCCCGGGCGTCGGGAGTCGATTGCGGAGTCCCGGCCACCGTAGGCGCGAGCTTGCGAGCGGCGAGCAATGGGTAGCTCGCCGCCCGGTAAGGACCAAGCTCGGGTCGACGGCGCGTAGTGTTCCACGCGCGCCTCTAAGAGATGTCAGCAGCAGTGTAGGGGTCTACTAGGACCGATGTCTGCCGGGGTCGCGTGATTGTTCGAAAGAGATACCGTGACCCATGGCAAATGGGCAACTGATGGAACACGGGTGGGTTTTAGTCAGTAAAAGTCTGACACGCCCTCCCGCTCCGCCCAGAGCGGGAGAAGTCATTTGATGATTTCCCATGCAGAAAAAAAAGGCAGCAGCATACCATTGTTAACAGCCAGTCGAGCGTTTTCGTACATCAACTGGTTGGTCACTATCGCATGTATCGCACCAATTACTTTATTTCCCGCATTTAACTACTCTCTTTTCCTCATCTTTATCAATCTTTCCATTGCTTGTAAACAAACTCCCTAAAAATATGAACTCACTTGCTCCGCACTCTTAACATTTATTTTCACAACAGACACCGATACATTTTCTTCTCTTTCAAAAAACATGACCTTCGTGTCTTCATGTATTCATTTATATTCATCCCCTTCATTCATTACAATCGCCATGTCTAGCAACTGTTCTGCTTCCTTACCACTACCTTCATTTACATATGCATAGCTTACAAAGCGAATATTTTTGACATTTGTACAACCGACCGAGGTCACAGCTCATTATCTGTGAATTACGCAGTCGACTGCTCGAAAATTTGCTTAATTTTGTTATTACACACGTTGTTATGGCAACAAGAATAACACTATAAGTTCTTAACTCATGTAGTTTACTTTTCATAAAACTGTCGTAGATAAGTTGTGGGCTTCACGTATAACATGGCCACATCTGTATAAATAAGTTTTTGGAAGTTAGTCAAGAACGCACCCTTGTTAAGTGGCAATACTAAGCTATGATACGGGGCGCTACCCATTAGCGTCCTTCTCTCTTACTTGCCATCCGTCACGGGACACGGACAAAATTTTAAGTCATTCGTTTATTTTGTCTCTTCTAGTTTAATTATATATCGTTAGTCCAGATGAACAGGGTATAAACTGAAAAAGCCTATTTTTCAGGAGAGTGATTTGAAGTTTTCAAGTCAATATATTTCCATTTCCGTTAATAATTGGTTAACCTCACTTATATATTTTGTAAACTTACTTTTTTGATAACGTTTTGTTCTTTTCACGAGTTTGTTGATTTTGCTATTTCTGAGAAAGAAATAGAAAATCTACAGGCAAGAACATAATAATACCTTTTCACACAAAAAAAAAAATATAAACCAAAGTAGGGATGCCCGATTTTTTGCTTTGAATCGATTTTCTGGATCGTAACTTCGTGAATCGATTCATGATCTTAATCGTATTGTATTGAATTGATCTTACTCGATCTCGGAAGATCGTATCGTAATTTTATAACAATTATGAAAAAGCACAGTATGCATACTATGCTTTTTTGCAAATTTATTTTAACTTAATCTACTTAACAGACCTATTACTAAGTGGGTCATTCTACGGGTTACATTTTTAAAATGGCAAAAATAAAAATTGGGGTTTTTAAGGTTTTTAATGATCTTTTATTAGAAAATATTATAAAAAACGATATGGAGTGAAAGATACAAATAACAAATTCTGTTTAATATGTAAATTTCAGAAAAATAAGAAAAATATGATCACCGAATTGACTCATGTGTTCACAGAAATGTTGAAAGTGATACTAAAACAGCCACCTAATCAGATACATTAAATTTTAGGCAATTAACATTATTGGCCTATTATTAGAAGTCGCATTAATAAATCAAAACAAAAAAATACCATATGAAATGCTTAAAAATAAAAATAAAATCTTTGATCACCGAAATGACAAAACGATAACTGTCATTTCTGTGATTTCAATCAAAAATATTTTCAGAATCACTGCTGGAGTCATTGTACAATGACCACATTGCTTTTCGAGCATCAAGTGCAATCTCAGTCGGCATAATATTTATTTTCCTTGTTCGCAGCCCTAATTTCGTCGGAACTATCAGAATAAATATGATCAACACTTAATTTAGAGCATGACGGTGTAGGTGTCTCATTTTCAGTATTACTTGAAATGAATTTGTCGGTGAGTGCTATTTTCCCCAAGTTAAAATGAACACAAGTGGTGGTCGGAGAGCATGTCAAACAACTAAGTCACCTAGCTTGAAGAACTTCCCTGAATGAAGAGTTTTAATCTAAAAAATCTATGTTAGCATGAGTTGCACAAAGACATGTATCTCTATTTTTAACTGAAGTCGAAATTATCCAAATTGGCCGATATTTACAAAAGAAACTGTAACTAATCCTTATTTTAGTTTTTTCTTTAAACTGTTTGTATAGGTTATGCTTAATATCATTCAACAAACGAATTTGCATCTTTTGTTTTTTACGCGTGGTGGTTTCCTTCTTTCCGGATGTGAGTCTGCTAAATTCGTCTTGTTCTAAAAAATATTTTATCACTTCTTTTGCTCTAGCAAATTCTAAATACTTTTCATTTTCCGTATTTTGTAGGCTTGGTCTGGGCTTCAGTCTTCTAAATCTCATTTTGTACTTAGATATGACATTTTCGAGTTGATGAAGCTTTTCCTTGAGGATTCTATTTTCAGAACGTAAAATATTCCTATTTCTTGTAGCTACATTTCTTCTAAGCCCCCTGAGTGAAGAAGTAGGACTCGATGGTGGTATATTTTCGGTTAGCATGACTTCAACTCTTTTTTGCATAGCCTTTTTTGTCCTATATTTTTTAGAATTCTCTTTCCAGTATTTTCTTATTTGTCTTTTTTTCTAGGGTGTGGATCCCTTATGGTCTTAATTAAACCTTTTTCTTTCTTCTTGTGGTATCTTTCCCTGTCTTTTTTACGTACCTCTTCCAAGGCCGCAGGATTTTATTTTAGCTTTTCTCGGTGTCGTCACATACTGAATTTTATTTGCTCTCTTCATCTAGCTTTCTTTTCCGCGATCGTCATTTCTTTTCTAGGATTTGCCATTTTTTCTCGTCCCGACATGCAAAAAAATAAAAACTAAGTATCACCCATAGCAATAACAATCCACAAACCTAAGCAAATAAGATACAAATCAGGTGCACACAAGATACGAAACAATGACACGTCATTACCGTGAATTATATCAATTCCGTGAACATTATCGATTCTAAGGAAATAATAGGGTTTTGAATATAATGTGGTGCAAGCAGACAGTTAAAACAGCTCATAGTAGCTTTTTATGAACATCTCAATACTTAATTATTGCAAATTCAAGCTTTAACGTCATTTCCGTGGAAGACAGTCAATTCCGTGAACACTAAGTTCACGGAATTGATGATCACAGGATTGACGAACCGTACCAAAACTTATTGCAAATAGACGTTAAACAAGTTACTTTGCAATTTATAACCTCAACCAATATTAGTCTCCATGCTGTAAATTATGTGCATTATTTGAAAAAGAAATACATAATTACTCACCAAGAACCTCTGTTAACCGAATTGATGATACAAACTGACCGAAATCCGTAGAATACTTTGTTTTTCACAATTATAATTCGAACAAACCACACTCCTTGTATGTTAATCGCACACGACTGATTTGACAGTTCTAGCAGTGTTGCTAATTAATAAAATAAATAGTTTGGTAGTTTTGGGATTTTTTAATACCGAAAAAGTGGTTCACGGAATTGATGACTATTTTCATAACAGTGGTATAATGGCTACAAATCAGAAAATAAAACATTTAAAAAATATATTCGTGCATTCTATAATGAATTGGAATGTTTATAAACCAATTTTAATACATTTATTTGATAAATACTGCTGCATTTAATTTAATTTTGGTTTATGTGACTGGCCATGGTCACATAACAGCTCACGGAGTATGATTTCGACAACTATAAAACATTTTTTCTGGAATTTATTAACAAATAATGTTATAAATTGTTTTGTTTCTAAAAAGAAGGTACAATTATGAAGTTATTTGGCCATAAAATCTTTTAATATCCCTATTTTTTCTATAAATATTAAAAAATAACAGATTTTTAGTACTCGGTAGAATGACCCAAGTGCGCCACGGACACCGTCATGAAAGATCGTAATAGGCGATTCAGCAGTGAAACGTATCAACTAAAACATAAACAACGTACCATACAAACTACAAGTTCGGGTATGTTAGCATTCCTTTCCGAACGTTTGTTTTCTCTAGCTGGATTTTTTTTTTGACATATAGCCGGTCCAAATTATTAATTTTGAAAAGTTTAAATGTAATCGGTTGAAATTTGTGATGTAAACCATGTTTTATACTTTTCAGCTAGCTAGCACGTTTCATAAGTGCCCATAGGTTTATGTGACGAAAAACAAATGATTTGATTTGATTTCATAATTAATAAATTAATATTAAAAACAGACGTTCGTAAAGGAATGCTAACATACGCGACAAATTCTAGTTCGTACGGTACGTTGTTTAGGTTTTAGTTGATACGATTTTTTCATACGATCTTATAGGCGCATACGATTCGATCTGGCGAAGATCGTATCCTGTTGAATCGATTTAAAAAATCGGTAGATCGTATGGTCATGAAATGATCTTCTGAAAGATCGATTCAGAACGAGCATCCCTAAACCAAAGTACTAACTAGAAAATTATATTTTCATAAAAATGCAATTTTGAGGGTCTATGTTCGACCTTTCGATTATTTTTTAAGACATTATTTTAACATAATGTTTATTTTGCTATGCCATCCTATTTTTTCATGATTTTTTAATTCATGTAGTTATGTGTAAGGAGCATTCATAATACTACCATGTTCCACAAATATTAGGAGTAAATTTTCAAAATAATATGTATATAATGAAAGCATCGTACCGTGTGGTGCCGGACGTAAAGAATAACACCACCCCATTTCTTCCCGTGGGTGTCGTAAAAGGCGACTAAGGGACTTACTAGAGAATGGGAAGCAGAGTTCTCTATGCATTTTACCACCATAGTGCAATCGCCAACCCGCTTGCCAAGCGTGGCGATTATGGCAAAGCCCCCAAATTGGGGGAGGCCTAAGTCCAGCAGTGGACGTCTTACGGCTGAAATGATGAATGAAAGCAATTTATTATTATTAATTACATAATTATAAGTTTTTGTAATATTTTTTAACTATTATTATTTAATAATTTATTATCAAATGTTCATTTATTTTAAAAAGCACATAAAAATAGTTTTAACATCTGTTTTTAGGGTTCCGTAGCCAAATGGTAAAAAACGGAACCCTTATAGGTTCGTCATGTCTGTCTGTCTGTCCGTCCGTATGTCACAGCCACTTTTTTCCGAAACTATAAGAGCTATGCTGTTGAAACTTGGTAAGTAGATGTATTCTGTGAACCGCATTAAGATTTTCACACAAAAATAGAAAAAAAAACAATAAATTTTGCCATACTTGTGGGGTATCTATATGGGGTCTTCAAAAATGATGTTGAGGTTTCTAATATCATTTTTTCTAAATTGAATAGTTTGCGCGAGAGACACTTCCAAAGTGGTAAAATGTGTCCCCCGCTGTAACTTCTAAAATAAGAGAATGATAAAACTAAAAAAAATACATGATGTACATTACCATGTAAACTGCCACCAAAAATTGGTTTGATCGAGATCTAGTAAGTAGTTTTTTTTAATACGTCATAAATCGTAAACCGCTATTTACCTTTCATTCAATCAACTCAAATATAAAAATAAAAAATCATAAACATAAACCTTATGCATAAACCGTGAATACCTACAAGTTTGTATGGAACCCTCGGTGCGCGAGTCCGACTCGCGCTTAGCCGGTTTTTAGCTTTGTCGTTACGTTGTTAAGCAACTAAACCATGTTCGTTACAAAGATCGCATGATTTTTAGTAGGACTGTATTTTTAGGTAAAAAATCGTAAATTTTGAGTTAATACCCTGTTTGGTTCGATCAAAAAAGTTCCTTGGTTTTGCTTGTGATTTTGTTCTGTACGTTTACATTCATAGTTTTAAAGTGGTTGTTTTATTAAATGCTATTCATTATGCTGCCAACTCACGGTTAAGGATTAATATAACCACTGCACAACTTGGTTTGGTGCCTTTTCGTATTAGTTGTTTCATTCCTCATTCCTTACAATCGCACTCCTTCTCACACATTTATCCAACTTACTTGACAAAATGTTGCGGGTACGTGGCTGATAAACCGCCAGCACATTTAGCAGCGTTTGAAGCTGAACCGTAACTCTACGCGCCCTACAAGAACAGTCGAAGCCCCATTATGCCAATGTTACGGTAGTAACTGTCAAGCTATTCACCCTTGTGAACTGATAGGATAGTGGTTAGATTTGCTCAAGCTGAAGCGTAGAAAAAAGTTCTGGCTGACATTTCAGCGGAGGCCACAAAATATTCAGTCAAATGGACTAAAAAATTGCCGGTGAAATCGAAGACATTGTCACTAATCCACCTGCCGATGGCAAGTACTAGAAAATTTACGAAACGATATTCAAACGCTTTCCAATTCCTGAAGAGTAGCGAGTGAAACGACTCATTTAGCGACGAGGAACTTGGAGACAGAAAACTGTAACAGTTCCTCCGTCACCTACAGTCACTCGCAATGACTGACCACAACATCAAGCGTCAGTTATGTCTTCGCCGCTTGCCTCAGCATGTGCAATGCATCCTTGTAGCCCAAGCTGATATCAGCCTTGACAGGATAGCGGACATCACCGACAAAACTGTTGAAACTCAGCCAGGTCCTGCAAACATGTACACAACAGCTGCCACAACTTTATCGGTCCAAACGGTAGAACGATTGAGGAGCTGAGCCTTGGATAGGTGCTTAATGCCTTGGATAGGTCGCAAAAAATGCCTATTGAATCGTGTGGCTCTTCCCGTGCGTTAAAGATGTGTTTTAATAAGCCAACACCGCTGTCGGTTTAGTAGACATGCCCCACAGATCTTCGGTAAATTTAATCTTATGCTACGTAAATGCCTTTACTACGACCACAGGGTTTTTCAAGTTCTACAGGACAGGCTAAAACATTCGCTAGTGAGGGCGAGGAATTTAAAGTGTCTGTAGTTTTCATTGGAATATTGCAAATTCCTGGGGAACATGGATGTTATCGCTAATGATACCGCGGGAAGTGTTCAATGAGTAATCAGTATTATGTCTTTTGTTCGTGTTTGTTTCATTGTTAGTAATTTTCCAAAATAGTTTTATTTTATTGTCCGCTGATTTGACTTTGGTGCTAATGAACGAAGCTTTAGCTTCTTTGCAGATATTTTTAAAAGTTTAAGTATTTATGTAGGAATATCCTTATTAAACGTTTCCGTGATACGGCTTAAAGCTATGCAGCTTAAATAATCTTTCCCTACTTTTCCTGATGCATTTAGTTGCCCAGTCACTGAATAAAAAATTAAAGCTTTCTGCTTTAAAAAAAAATGTAGTCTGCAAGAATTCATCATAAAAAATATTACCAATTCTACACAACTATATAGAAATTCGAGACATTTCCAGAAGTCAGTGAATACTTATATTTAATGCTGAAATCTTAAAGAGGACAAAGCAAGATCTTTTGTGGGATATCACATTATTGTTTGCCATTTCCCCCGGGCGGTCCAAGTTTACGTCAAACGTTTCCTTTGAGTTTCTACAAACATGCTATCTTCGTCTTGACCTCTTTAAACTTTATTGCAACGAAATAAAATGAATTTTCATAAAGGTTTCATGCTTTTGCGAGAGTTTTGGACAACGCAACAAAGAAGTGTATAAGTAACGAGCAGTTATTAAAAAAAATATTTTTCTCATTGAATCATTATACAATACTCAAGACTGCCATATGATTCCTTCGCCTCCTTTATTATGTATGACACAGACTACATAGAGATACTATGTATATAAATGGTACGATTTTTATACGCAGTAAGTTAGTCAATATTATCATAATGACTAGTGGTCGCCTAGTGGTCGAAATTTGACCATAATTCATTCAACACTTAATATATTTCTAATGCATTATTATATTAAAATAATAATAGCTTTTTGGACTCCTACTCAACATGATGCTGCATGATGTATGATGATGCTTAATTGCTGGCGTATGTTGCGACAACAGTTACACATGTTGTTATACGTGGGACACTCAGAAAGCTTTGCGATTATGACTGCTAAACTGACAAATAGACTGACAACCTAAAGAAAGTGGCTGGGACAGACTGGATGCGGAAGGCTGAAAACAAGGTGTTGTGGTGCAGCATAGGAGAAGCGTACGTGGGACACTCAGAAAGTTTTGCGAAAATAAAAAGAAGTGTTCTATAAGTAATTTTTTTTTAATCTTTTCAAAATACTCTCCACTAGCCTCTATGCAAAGTTTCATGCGTCTGAACCAGTTTTCGAAACACTTTTTCCAGTCCGCCGCAGACACATCGTTTACAGCCTGCTGGAACGCTGACAGCGCATCTTCCGGCGATGAAAATTGTATCCCTTTGAGCTGATTTCAAATTTTTGGGATTAAAAAGAAGTCACACGGTGCTAGGTCAGGGCTGTAAGGAGGGTAACTCAGAAGTTTGACCGGCGTGCTGTCCAAGAAGTCCCTCGTTTTGAGCGCGGTGTGCGTGGGCGCGTTGTCGTGGTGGAATAGTAGCCCGCGGAGCCCTGTGTTTGGTCGCTTGTTGCTCACAACAGAGAAAACTTCTGCCAAGAATTTGGTAGTATACCATTCGGCGTTGATGCTTCTTTGATTCCGTAAAGGGGTTGACACCAAGTAGCCAGTCAAATTGATAAAGTTCGCGATCAAAATCTTCCCCCCGCTTCACTTTGGTAGGCGTTGATTCGTTTTGAAACACCCAAACCATCGACTGGCGCTTCGTTTCTGGATCGTATTGATAAATCCAGGACTCATTACCTGTAATAATATTGTAAACACGCCGAGACGAGCTTCAAATTTGTTTATCATATCACGGCACCATTCCACCCGGGCCTGCTTCTGAGCATCGGTGAGGTTGTGCGGCTCCCAGCGTGAAACTATCCTCCTCACGCGTAGATGCACGTGTAGAATCTCGTGAAGGCTCCCGATCCAATATGCAGTATGTGTTGAATCTCCTGATACGTAATTCGCCTATTGTCTTGGATTAAATTTTTCACTGCTAGCACGTTTTCCTCCGTAACAGCCGTCAAAGGGCGACCACTTCTTTCTTCATCCCCCAAAGTTAGTCGACCACGTTTGAATTCGTTATACCAACGATACACAGTTGCCTTGGAAGGGTCTTCATCCATGAATGCAATTTGAGGTCTATCGTAGGATTCGTCCGGTTTCAGGCGACACTTGAAAACGTAAAAAAACAGCGCGAAAATTTCATACTCCTCTTTCACAGTCCTTAAATCTATATGTATATACGTATTATTGAAAATTATTCTTCTATATAATACGTATATAGATTTAAGGACTGTTAGCTTACAAAATTATGTAAACGTCTTGCTTGAGAATAAAAGTAAACTAGACTTTAGCATAATATTACATAGTATGAAGTATCTACTTATGTAATTGAGGTAATGTTAGAGCAAACTGCTCTCACTGGGATAAAAAGGCAGATAGCAATGAAAGGAACTGGAATAAATTTATAGTTTGAAAAATCACTAGAAAAACACGCTTTATAAATGCACGTAAAAACCAAAAAACCTTATCGTGGTCAAAGTTCATTACAAGACCTTTCTAAAAAGTCCAAACACGGCTATGATACGATATTCCATCATGGAATGCCAGTGCCTATCTTCCGGGTTCATCATCAGACCTTGAAACCTAATCGTGGTCAAAGTTCATTACAAAACTTTTCTAACAAGTTCAAACACAGCTATGATACGAATCCCTATCATGAAGTTCTAGTTCATATCTTCCGGCTCCATCATCAGATCAGTTCGACAGTACCATATTATTGTATTGTCATCAGAACTACACAGGGCTGCCAATTTTCATGACGCTACGATCCTTGAAAGATGGTTAAATTAGCTACCTAAGATTCCATTACATAGTTAGTTACATACAGGTCGACCTAATAAAAGCGTGTTAAAAAAGGATTAAAGTGTAAACAAAAATATTAGGTATCTATTCTGTTAACTCACTTGCTTTTTAGATAATGCCTTCTAGTTACAAACAAACTAATGCAGAATTGGCGTAATTTGCAATTATTTTGCCAACAAACAACACGTTGATATATTCCAAAAAGATATATTGTAACAAAGGGTTTTGTAAGTACCTAAAACCAATGGATAGTAAAATGTTTATTTACCAAAGAAATGTTTATTTACGAAGTTCGTGGCCGCACGCAATGTTGAAGACCTTTCGCCGTGCCGCCCATTTGTCTTCTAGCCCTGTTGTTAGATTTTCTATCATTAGGGATCATTTCCTTGGAAGAGGGTAGACGCACAAATTGTACGGTACAAGTCACGTCAAAAAGATTTGTAATCGTATAGCGGTCATTACAGGTAAGTCAAGCTTTAGATATATTTTTAGGGTTCCGTTGCCAAATGGCAAAAAACGGAACCCTTATAGATTCGTCATGTCTGTCTGTCTGTCTGTCCGTCCGTCCGTATGTCACAGCCACTTTTTTCAGAAACTATAAGAGCTATGCTGTTGAAACTTGGTAAGTAGATGTATTCTGTGAACCGCATTAAGATTTTCACACTAAAATAGAAAAAAAAACAATAAATTTTGGGGTTCCCCATACATAGAACTGAAACTCAAAAATGTTTTTTTTTCATCAAACCCATACGTGTGGGGTATCTATGAATAGGTCTTAAAAAATGGTAATGAGGTTACTAATATAATTTTTTTCTAAACTGAATAGTTTGCGCGAGAGACACTTCCAAAGTGGTAAAATGTGTGTCCCCCCCCCCCGTAACTTCTAAAATAAGAGAATGATAAAACTAAAAAAAATATATGATGTACATTACTATGTAAACTACCACCGAAAATTGGTTTGAATGAGATCGAGTGAGTAGTTTTTTTTTAAAACGTCATAAATCGTAAACCGCAATTTACCTTACATTCAATCAACTGAAATATAAAAATTAAAAAAAAAAAACATTTATTTTTAAACCGAGAATACCTGCAGGTTTGTACGGAACCCTCGGTGCGCGAGTTGGACTCGCACTTGGCCGGTTTTTTTATGTTGTGTCTACTGTATGCGGGTAGCATAGAAGCGGCTAGAAGTGGCGGTGCTTAGGGTAGGCTCATGTCCAGCAGTGGATATCTGCAATGATGATCTACTGAATTGCTAATTACATTTTAATTGAAGGTTGTGCTATCATAAACAGAAAACCTATTTATGGTAGCCTTTCACAGTTTTATGATGGAGCTCAAACGAGCAACTAAACTTGGGAAATTCTTGGCAACTCCATCAATCTCGGCATCAATGTAAATTGCTTACTGTTTCAGGGGTATCATAATTGACCACAAATGCCTAGAATTGCTAAAATTTTAGTTCTCGTGTACGGGTTACATATCATTTTCGAACCAACTTAAATTATTATACTTAACAATATCCCCCTGTTTTTTCTCTTTTTTTTTACTCTATGATCCTATAAGATAATAATTCGCATATATTATTAACATAAACCTTATGAATATTTACGGCAGGTACCTAAATTATGTCGTCAGCACGCGTAGCATGACCGCCTAGAAACGGAATTTGTCGACGGAAGATAAGACAAAATGATAGATTGTATCGTAGAAAAATTGTGTAAAACTGGAAAAAAAGAGATGTTTCTATTCTTCAGTCGACAAGAGTACGATGTCAAGTATGATGACTATTTTTCTGATGAGATAAAAACATTTTTACAGCATTAAAATACATAAGGAACTTTTTTTGTTCTTGGTAGAATAGATATAGAATTGGTCATGCTACGCCGGCAGGACGACGACCTATATGAATTCTTTACTAACATTTGGACGTTGTTCGTTTTTTTGCCCAGTGTATTTGTATAAAATATTTTACTACGAAGGCAAGTCGTATTTTGTAGACCGTACGTGGTACGCGACTATTCGGTAGACTCATTATGGCGCTGTCCGAAGAAATGTCGTCGGCTATAACGTCCACCTGTGAGTTCGAGGTTACTATTGTACAGACGCCACCAGGTCAAGCTACCCCAATCTGTCAAATTTTACCAATCGAAAATTAACCTTCCACTATTGTGATATAAGGTTGAAAATCTATTAAAGAAATTTGACAGATTGGGGTAAGTTGATGTGTTGGCGTCTGTACTTTATATTTATGTGGTTTTTACTGACTGTGCCTAAGAATTCACCTTCATTTGAAATTTGAATTATTGAACAGAACTGAGCTAAATCATGTCTTCTTCTTTGGAGACCGTTAATTTATTTTCTAAGCTCATTAGTAATGCTAGAAGGTACCTATGTTTACTTAGGGTAACATCAAAGACTTTGGCTAACATAGATGTTGTTAGCCTAGGCAAGGTAGGTACTTAGAAAAACACAAGACAGTTTGATGTTTCATTTATTAGGTACATCTGAAGGGCTCGCCCTAAATTATATAAAGTTAAAGCCTGGGATACACTAGGGGACAAATGAAGAAACATGTTGCGGAACATATCCCTCAACAACTACGTGAAGTGTCCCGAGACAATTGTCGCGGAACATTTTGCCGACCACACTAGTCAGTGCTTATAGAAATGTCGCCCGAGGAGGTTGTGGCTATTAGTGCTGCGTACATAGTTTATATCGAGTGTGTTGAAACGTAAGAGAAAGAGAAGGTGGTGGATGCTGAATTTCTTACTACAACGAGAAAAAAGAGTTAATATTCTAAGTGATCTCCGAGGGTGACAAATGGCGCGGCATGGCGCGGGACACATGCGCTCGCTCTCGAGGCGGGCGCAAGCAACATGCCCCGCGTCACGTAAAACGTTGCGGGGCATGTTGCGGGACACTATGCAACGTTGCAGCGTCACGTATATTGAGTGTCGCGCGTCATGTTGCGGGACAAAATGTTCCCTAGTGTATCCGGCGCTTTAGCTACGCTCGCCGAGGTCGGTCTGTAGATGTGTGATGTACATTTGATATCGAGACCCCCCCATGCCTCGTAGGGGCAGGCCTGTCATTTATAGCTCTTTGACATTCGTTACGGGTAGTCAGAAGCCCGAAAGTCTGACAGTCAGTCTTTCCAAGAGGTATCTTGTTACCGATAAACTGGGTTGTGTAGGGTAAGATAGGCAGTCGCTCCAAGTACAATACTAGTATCCGGTAAGACTGGAAGCTGACCTCAGCTTCAGCGCGGGTGAGCGGAAGAGATCTCCCGTTCTCTTACCGCAGCCTCCTTCTGCGACATGACTGTTTCGCAGAAGGATACGCGTCTGCGTCCCAAAACTCCTCACTGCCGACCACGGCTGGCAGCGACAGGTCGCTGCCTAGATGAGGACACGGCGCGACTGCTCCCAAACGGCACACTCTGCCAGCGTGTGCCGCGCCGTGTCCTCCCGGCAGAGCATTGAACTGACCTGTGCCAATTGACGGCAAGCATGCATTAGTCATCGTGTAGTTCAACCTTATTGTAGGTAGTTTAACAACCCGTCACAAGAAGATACTACCTATACCTATGTATTTTGATATATCCTACATGACATTTTTGAACCCAAAAAATGGACTGTCTAATCTAAAACCTATCAAGACTCGGAAACTTTTAATTAACTCTCAGTAAAGTTGTAGGGAAAACTGAAACTATCCGCCTTTCAGTAGGTAATTTTGGAAAGCTTTTCAACCTTGACCAACATAAACAATAACTGGGGTCAAGGTTGAGAGGCGTGTTTCTATAGTTTTATGAGTTCATGTTTAAATCTATCTGGGTAGGTATTGTAGTGGTTTTAGCCTACATAGCTTTCCCCAACCTCCAGGGGTATTTTATAAGTTGATGGTATTTATAATGAGACTAACCTTATTTTCTTTTTAAGAAGTTTAAAAAAGAGTAGAGTCGGTCGGAAAGCTGGCATCTCACGTCTGTAATATAAGTAGCGACTGGGTAAAGGAAATATATAAAATTTTAATAACTGTTTTAGTAAGCTATCATTCATTTTCAGAAGTATACTTGAAAACAGACGTAAATAAAGCCTTTTCTTTGTCGATTCTATGAACTGAGTTTCCCACTGACTAAAATTAAGATGAACTCTTAACCCAAAATGAGTAAATAAATGTCTGAACAAGTCGTTTTTAATAAAGAGAAAAGTTCAAGATAGATATCTATTATAAAAATAAAACTACCCACGATAAACAAAAAATTATAAAATATAGCAAAAGATTAAGGCAGTGTGTAAATACGATACAAAAGGAAAAATAATAAAAGTACAGAGAGAAAATAAATGTAAAGCTACATGGAACATAATAAATGATAAACTTGAACAGAACAATGTTAGAAATGAAATTAGGGAAAATTTGTATGAGAAAAATATATTAAAAGAAGATGATATAGCAACAAATATTTAAATAATTACTCTATTTACGTTGCTAAAAAGGGAAAAGACCAAAATCCAAAAAAAAATATATCTTTGCTAGTCAACTATAGAAATAATCTATGTTAGTTAAATAAGTTTTTGTATAATAAAGCTGAAGAGTTTGTTTGTTTTTTGTTTGGACCCTTAGGAACCGAAAAAATTGAAAAAAGTCACAAAGCACGCCAAACGAAAACGAAGTAATTTGGCGGGCGATGCGCGATGCTATGCGTTTAGTCAGGAAACAAGGAATTTCACGCATATGAAAATGGGAGCAAAAGGGCCTTATTACCTATCATTTCATTCTGTATTTAATATTTGTCCAAATCTCAGGGCAACGACTGGCAAGTTGTAGATATTTGATCATTCAAACAATCACAACCTTATGACATACAATTTGACAGTTCAGACCTCAGTGTGGACCTATGGCTTCAGATAGAAACCATGACTTTCAGTTTCAAAACCTTTCCACAAATGCTGCGTTGTAGCGAACTGTGAACTTTGCTTCAATTTTCATGAAATATCTATACAAAAGGAGTGTGTAGAGATCGTAGCAGGTGGCGTTCCGTGGTTTCTGCCTACCCCCATGGGAAAAAGGCGTGATTGTATGTATGTATGTATGTATCTATACATAACTTTTTATTACCAACATCTATGTTTCCTTTTGCAGAACTGATAATTTTCATTTATCTGTAAGTACTTATGAAGGGATTTTCCTATATAAGCTAGTAAATGGGACATTACCGAATAAGCACGAATTTTGTTTGCTAGTGGCTCGATTAAATACTCCGCCGGTCAGAGGTGTGGCATGTCGGGGCATTAGCATTACGGCGGTTTAAGTCGGCACTCATATCAGGGGCAGGCAACATTTGGTTTCGGCCAGGAATTTTGTGATTTAACGAAATTGTAGAGTAGTAGTGGCGAAGCAGAAACGGCCGCGTCTTATGAGTTGTAAGGTCATAGGTTCGAATCTGGACAGGCGCACATAGTCTTCCAAGCACTACCACAGGCGCTTGACCTCGTATAAATTTTTCATCACCACTCCTCTCTAAAACGTGGAAGGAAAACATCGTGAAGAAACCGGCATCTCCTAGAGACAAAAATTCGAAGACATGTGACGTCAGTCTGTGTCCCAACACTGCGAACACTATAGGCTGATAATGTATGTACGAAATTGTAATTAAGGAAGACTATCGGTTGTCTTTTTTGTTGTTTAGCCTATACTGTCCCACCGCTGGGCAAAGGCCTCCCCCTAGTCCTTCCAGGAACTCTTTTCCCGTGCCACCTCGAACCTGTCGTCGCGGTATGCGTCCAGCAGCGCTTTCTAGGCCAACTGCGGCAATATATTTTGATACACATTTCGGGCTTTGGATTTGTGAACAGTGTTTAGAGAACTCCTAGGATAAAACTGATTGACGTTGGATTCGGTACAGAAGAGTATCGAATAGTTGTGCAATACTGAACCCCGAAATAGACAGGTCGTCATTCCCGGTTCAACATAAGTATTGGGCTCTTGATACCGTAATGATATACCTACCTACTTAAACAGAAGACGGCCGTAAAGGCCAGGATAACCTGAAAAAGTACCTGATAATAAAAAGTCTCACCTCTCAACATTTCATCAGACAAAGTAGGACCCTTTGGCAAATAATGAAGCAGTTGACTCGACATTTTATTGTCCTGTAACCGTCTGGCTTTCGAGTCTAACGGTTGTCGGATTGGAGTGGTTTGAACCAATTTTCTATCACATTGCCCAGTAACAGGCGCAAGCATTTACCTACCTACCTAGCACCTTCCTACTCTAAAAGATTAAGATCTATAAATTGCATGAAGTTGGTTTCTGGCTAGTATATTATAGCTATCTCTATCTCACTGGCAGATTAAGAGATAAGGGTTACAGTACCTACTGACGTGCGGTCTACTTGCAGTATTTTAGGGTTACCAACTTGGCAACTTGCCACTCTTAGAAAATTTTATTGCAAAGTAACTCGGAACTCTTGAGAAAAATATTTCAAATCCGCTCAGTAAGTTCCGGTCCGGTCCCTGTATGTTTCATTTGTGAGTTACATCGAGTAATTACATTAAAGACGCTATCAACACCTACGGATATTATATCAGTCCCTAATTTAGTTGAATCTGTAAGCCGAATCTTAATACAATATGGCTAATACTGCCCAAACATGGGGTAGATTGATAGGTATGTAGATAGACACACAGCAATAGGTTACGAAACTCAACCTTCATCGTTTGTACTTAACTACCTGATAGAGATAGGTACTAGGAATAACAATTATCTACCGTTGCATGACTTTTGTTATACCTACAAGCTATTTAAGTGCCAGTCTACAAGTTTTTTATTTTTTTATTTTAATGTTCTGTTTTCGTGCAGCCCTCGGCAAAAAGTTAGTTCTTGTAAATTGTAGTTAGCGACCAATTTTCATAATGAAACAAAGCACGGACGGCTGGAATACCAACCGTGACTAAAATATTACCTTTATTCTTACAAAAAAGACATCAGGAAGGAGCAGACGATTAGATTGGATGGGCTTATTGTGTTTCTCTACATAAAGAATTTAATATAATTATAAACAAAAGGATTTGATGGTAAGTATCGGCCCATTTCAATGGGGTCAAACCAGTGGTCTCGAACGTCATAGAGCGAGATCGGTAGAATTGCCAATTAAAACGGTATATTTGTACCCAAAATCGGTAAATGACATTTCCATGTGTACTGTGAAATCGTAGAATATTCGTTATATTTCGGTATTTCGGTAGAACAGAGCCGAAAAATCGGTAGGTTCGAGACCACTGGGTCAAACAAACAGGCACGGCTCTTTGTTCAAATTCCTGAGTCCATACTCACATAAGTCGAGAAAAAAAAAACTACTTTGCGCCTTTATCAGATCGGAAGTTTTAATGAATAATGACCCGAGAGTATCATGCGACCGACGCGATGCTACGTAGATAATCTTTTAAAATTACAAGCCTAGTTACATAAATATCATTCAACAATAAATTGGTAAACACTGCAGTATTTTAATTGACATGTTTGAAATTTGAAACTGGAATAATAGTGCTGCGCAAAACATCGATTAAAAAGACTTCACAATCGATAAAAGCAATTACTTTTATTATTGGTTTAAATACATGGGGTGAAATCACAAACAATCTAGTCACTACCTGTGCCACCAAAAGCTTTCAATCTTATTACAACCTTGTACAACTACACTACCTATTAACAAATTTACTGCCGGTGTACCTATCCCTTTGGGCTAGGTTAAGTAAAAGCTTTATTTTCTTGCAATTTATTTCAGTAGAGCCAGGCTTAATGTCGCGTATAATGTGTATTTTGTGTAATATCACGGTCAAAATATTTTGTCACAGTATAATTTAGTGAGCTGCCGTGGCCACACGACAGGGCGGTAAAAATATTTGAATATTTGCCGTACATTATTTATTAAAATCGTCGATCACTGAGCTTAGTTTGAAGTGTGTGTTTCATGTGGTTTCTGTGTGAAGTTACAAAAAGTGTACCGGATCTGTGAACGACTGGAGGTAAAAATGAAACAAATTACAAATTGCAAAAAATAGTACCTACTTTACTGAAAGAGTTAAAGCGCCAATGAAAAGTAACAAAACTGTATTGTATTACACAACAATTATATTTATCTAGTATCGGTGTAATAACAATGTTCGATACAGTTCTGCCCTGAATAGTTTTACGGTTTATACTAACCTAGTATTTAAAATGCACATGTACAATGCAGTGGTTGCCGACGTCATCTACTTTGCAGTAATATTTTTGCTACTAATGCGCCTGTACGGTTTGTAAAGGAACGCCAGGATCCATAAAAATGCAGTTTAATACGTGTTGCTTTTGTGATTGCGTTATAAATTCATTGCGCAGTGAACCTGTTAGTTTAATCTTATCTAATTTATATGCTTTAATAACTTAGTGAAGAAATAATAATATGGTCAGTATCAGTTCAGTGTTCTAAAATAAATATGAATGCAGAAATATAATAATAATCGACTTAAGCGCTTTTAAATCGATCGATAAACTTAAACGTGCAACTGTAACTCGATACGTCGGTGTCTTATTAATTGTCAACAATGTCAAAAAATAGTGTTACGTCAGAAAATAAAAGCAAAACTAAACAAAGGCTCTTGCAGTAGCCTCAACTGACTCAATTGTTTTTAATAACTTGTGCTCTATACCTTTGTTATGATTAGACATTAAACTATTTAATAATCATGGGCTACATAATCTCTTTATTTAAATACTTGTTGGAATATGTTAAGGTTAGTCGGCTTAGTTTATAATTTAAAATATTTGCGGTTTTATGACTGTAATGTAATAATTTATGTACCAAATTATGTTCAAATTACATTGTAATGGGTATTGCGTGATTATTATAGGGTTGGATACTGGCTGGAATTAGCATTCCCTATTTTTTGTATCGCGATTTTTCTGTGAGTGCGATCGTCATTTTTTAAAATATTTTTCTGTTTTTTACTGTAGACGGTGCTAGAATCTGGGAGTGTGGGGAACGCATCGTCGTCTGATGAAGAATTGGAGCAGTGGGAACAAATATTCATGATGCGAGACGAAAATGGCAATAGTTATAATGACAAGTAAGCATAAGTTCTTTGTTTAATTTAAAAGTAACATAACTACTTCAAATTAATCCTTGATTTAATTACTTTTGCCTTCACTGATTACATTGTTTGATTTTCTAATATTGTACAATTTGTCCTGCTAGGTGTTTAATAGAAAATTAATGGTTGTTTAATTTTATACTCTTATCTGTATTGATGTGATTTAGCCAATGCCTGCAATAAAATGAATACTATTTGATGCAGGATTCTACGCTAGCTACTATGGTTACTAAAAGTCATTTTAGTTTAGCATTATTACAGAATGTTTATATCTTAGCGTAAAATACTGTCAAGTTTTGTGCCTAAGTAATAAATGTCTACACACAGGTTGATTGATCAGGTTAAGCTACTCTTGCAACAGTTGGTTCGTATATGGGTGACCATCTTACACACCAAGACCCCTCCAAGCTTCTGAAAGCACATTAAACTGTTGGTGCCGGCTGGCCTTCCGATTGATCTTTGACTTTTTTTATGGGTTGTATGAAGTCAAAAAGTCTGAAATTGTCTTACCAAGGGGTATCATATTATTTAGTAACTGGAGTTTTGAGGTCATATATGCAGTTGTGTCATATAAAATTCTGGTACCCAGCTGCATCCATTAAGACTGGAAGCCGACCCCAACATAGTTGAAAAAAAAAACACTAGGGAAATAGATTGTTAATCTTTTATTTGTACCTTTATAACACACACATAGTGTCAAAACTTACAGCCACTTGATAAAGAAGAAAAGCCAAACAATGACACTCCATTAAGAATTACTTTCATAAGGTATCTGATTAATGCCAAATAAGAAATGGGATAAAAGCATGTAACATTTGTTTTCAGAAGAAAAAAACGCAGTATATGGTGTCGTCCATCCTGCATCCCAGTCTCCGTAGTTATAATTCTAATAGTTTTGGTAGTGTTGGTCCCACTCATTGACCAACAAAATGCAGCGCATATGAACAATACCGTTGCTGCCGTCTCTTTACATTGCTCAGATGAGTGTAGGTAAGTGTTGTCTTCTCAATAAATTATTATTCTAGTATCTTTAATTACTACTTGTGGTGATATCTAGAATCACTAGGGGCTTTAGTAAAACAACCAAATTATCAGTAAGTACAAAACAATTTCCCATCGATTTTGAAACAATTTCATCAGTCAGCATATTAAGTGAACAAAAAAAAAATGTGAAAAAAAAATAAGAAGTAAAGAGGAGGAGTAGAAGGGGGAGGAGGGGTAGGAGTATAGTAATTAAATTATGGAGAATATTGGCATAAACAGTGCACGCTGAACTTATGAATAGGATATAAGAATAAGGCAGGCATATTAGCAGCCCTAATCTAGGTTAAACCAATGCATCGTTTTTGGGTTAAGTCAGCTGAGTTATTACTGTTTTGACCTTGTTTTGTTTCCTCCTATAATTTCCGTTTGTAAAGATAGGGTGGCCTACATTTAGTGGAACCTCTTCTTGTAAATGGCTATATCACTTAGTAACCCATACGTTTTTTGTGTAAAACATCAACAACATATCTAACCTTGATACTATTTATTTGGATATTAAAGTAAAAGCCATTTATTTGGTTAGAAAAAGCTAATACATTGGAAATAAATTTCAACTTTAAGAACTGAGATTTACAGTTCAAATTCGTTTTTTTGTAAAAGTCATATGGTTAGCATAAAGTCACTCAATCTTAATACAGGTTTGCCTACAATAATGATAGAGTGAATGAGAATGACTCTTAGGTATTGTGATTAATGATCCTTTTTGTGTTCCAGGTTATCATTAGTTGAAAGTATACCGGAGGGGCATATGTACCCTCCAAACGTGACGCATTTACCCACGAAGAATGTGTGGCTAGACTTAATAGATGAAGCTCAAACGAGTATAGAAATAGCGTCGTTTTATTGGTCTCTTAGATATAATGAAGAATATCCTTATAATTCCTCTATAGAGGTTGGTACTAATTTAATTTTAAAAAGGAAACAAAATGTGTTACTAATAAAAATAATTACAGAATTGTGAATTTTACGTTTCCAATGTCAAATATTGATTAATAGTTTTATTAATTATGTTTTAGGGAGAGCAAGTGTTCCAAGCTTTATATGCTGCGGGGTCAAAAAGAAATATAGATTTAAAAATTGCTCAAAATTGGCCCAGTAAACAATATCCTAATGTAGATACTGAATATTTAGTTAAGAAGAAAGCTGCACAGGTAAGCATCAAATATTGCAGATTGTGTAAAGTATTTTTCTGCATTTGCTTTATTTTTTTGCATTTGAAATTAATTAAAAACCATAAAAATAACTTATAATATCTAATATTTACCATGTATCTCTTTTACCAGGTGCGGAGTTTAAACTTTTCAAAGTTACTAGGGAACGGTATCCTGCACACGAAGTTTTGGATTATAGATAGAAAACACTTTTACATTGGCAGTGCCAACATGGACTGGAGAGCGCTTACACAGGTAACCACACATTTATACAGTTAAAGAAGTTTATTTGATAAGGAAATTTAGACCCTATGTCAACTTGCCGTGTTATAGCCCATTTCATACAACTGTCAAAGAATTACGGACCATTTAAGTTTGTAGGTAATTTGATTAACAATTGATTTCTGCGACTTTACTCAAATATCGACCACAGCAATTCTATAGATCTTTTAGGAAAAATATACCATACATGTACCGCAATTTAATAATATTGTATTGTCACTTATGGTATTTTAATGGGATCTAGTTTAGATCTAGTTTTTTTTTTTAAGTTTCACGTTTTCCAAACTATAAAATAAAAAAATAAGGTTGGTACAATATGCCTATTATAAAATATTGTTATGATTGTTAAGCCTCTTCCGGCCGGTTAACAATAATATGCCTGATAAAAAGATGAATTTACATCTTGATACCTATCTTCTCAGCTGACAGTCTAAACTCGTTTCGAGCGTTGTAGCAATCGTTGGGACCATTGCTCAACGACTGAAACGAGTAATCTTGAAATAACGCGACATCTTGATAGTAATATTACTAAATTGTTCTGTGTGTTGTGGGACGTAAAGAATAGTACCATCCAATTTCTTGTCTTAAAAGGCGACTAAGGGAATTACTAGAGAATTGACAGCAGCGTCCTCTATGCAACTTACCACCATACTGCAATTGCCAACCCGCCTGCCAACCTTCCTTCGGAGGAGGCTTTGATGATGATGAAATTGTTGTTCCCAGGTGAAAGAGTTGGGTATAGTCGCGTTCAACTGTTCCTGTCTCGCAGCTGACTTGGGAAAAGTCTTTGACGTAAGTTGTTTTTGTTTTGTTATGTTACGTCCGGACTATAACAGACTTATGTGGCAAACTATCGCCAAACATGCTACATGTTGAGGAAATACATTACGATATTTAAGTTTTTTTTTGTTTTGTTATGTTACGTCCAGACTATAATAGAGACTTGTGTGGCAAACTATCGCCAAACACGCTACAGGTTGAGGAAATACATTACTGTCTGGACACGCTTTTGAGTTTGCGAGAAGGATGTGATAAAAAATCTGCCGTTTCAGAAAAGTGCAATACTTATGCGTTATAAATGTACGGAACAGCGTTTTTTTTATAACCGACGAAAAATTTCAACGCAGGGGATCAAAATTATGTATTGAATGCATGGTAACATGTTGTGTGTTGGGGCCACTGCCGCCTAGTATACAAGATGTAAAAGAATAAACACAAGTCCTGAAAGTAATTTGTACATAATCGAATAAAGAATCGATTTCAGTATTTTTTTTATATAGGTATTTTTTTATTTTGCCATACGTACGGCCCGCCGATTGAGACAGTAAAAAATAGGTACTCCCTTTCTTCTCCTAAAATTGTTTGTCCGAAAATCATTATCCATAACACGTTAGCTATAAACGGCAGTAACCATAATATTCAAAAAGTCGTAATTTTGTTTTACATAATTATCTTTGCTTCTAGAACTATTCTGTCATAATATTAAATACTATAATCATTAAATCTCCTAATTTTGCATGTTATAAAGTCATATGTCCTAAGTATTGTATTATATAAAGTGTATTATGCCGAATGTTCATTTATAATAAAATCGTTAGTAGTAAAAAATTGCTACAAGTTAGGTTTTAGTGACAGAACGAATTGCTGTAAATCCGACTCCACGTAGTCTTGCCCGCCCTACCCCTAGAGTGTGATTTAAAACCGCGTAGGCGCGGAGGGGCGAGGCGGCTCGCGAACTGAGGAGCAGGTGGTTGTAACCGGAGCCGGCCAGCAAGACGAAGCTGCGGTGGTGATCGTTAAACCGTCTGCGACGATAAGCTCGCGTGGGACCGCCTAAGCCCCGCAGTGCCGGAGCCGTGACAGAAACCATGCCTGCTGCATGATGCATGCTCGCTTGCATACTGCATGCTTGCTTGCATGCTCGATTGCATGCTGCTTGCATGCATGCTTGCTTGCATGCTACATGATGCATGCTTGCTTGCATGCTCGATTGCACGTTGCTTGCACCCTGCATGCAGTGCTTGCTGCATGCATGGTGTATGCTTGTTTGAATGTTTCTTAGAGGGAAATAAAATCACATGTTCACAATCACCTGTTTTATTGAGTGATATATTTATTGAGTGATAATACATGCAGCGCCATGCCAGGCCTTGATAAATGCCATAATGCTTTTGTATCTTTACTATTTATGTATTGTATCAGTTGGATTTGATAAAATAATGAAATTTTTAATGAACTCCGTAATACTTTCTTTTAAAAATATAATTAGCATAAATAAACATACTATAATTTGAATTTAGAACTTATAACTTTTATGGAAAACAGCTTTAAGTCTTTTGTATATTATTGATTGTAATATCCCTCTTCCCCCGGATCTCTGTAAAGAGTAGACGTGCCTGTGAAGCTTAAAACCTTTTTAATTAAAATATTAATTTAAATAATTCACCAAAAAATCATTCGTAAAAAATAGGAGTGCATAAAGTAACAGGAGTGGAACACTGTTCACTGAGCGAAGAGCGCTGCATCAAGTTCGGGTGAGACAACAACACTTACCTCATTAACAGCTCATTAGCTAATTGTTACTCACGCATTTGAATATCATACCGCACTTACGATTATACTTACGTCTCATTTCAACGAGAGAACACTGTTACTGTGTAAGCAAGACAGCAATAGAACGTGCGACGGACGGCCTTCAAAGTAAATCTTTGCGTGTACGCATTGCTTGCATGTGTGAGTGATACAAGGACGGAATTCTACTACCTGTGATTTCTGCGCGCCTGGTACTCCGGACAACGATTGATGTTATTTACTAAACTTTGTCCTTTCGTAATAATCTCTTTGATTGAAAATAACTAGGACAGAGAAAATAAAAGCTCTTGGGCTTTCTGTACGCCTAGTATTCTTGTGCGGCTACAGTCAAAATCATATTATTTATACCAACGTAAATTGTCCATTTCAAGCAACGCGCAACGTCAGAAAACGTCTCAAGCAGTGCATAGACAAGCTCCTTAAAGTTACTGTTGCCCTAGTACTATTGAAATCCAAATGGACAAATCAATGTCAGAATCGGATATAAAACAATTGAGTCAAGAGAAAACACCACCGAACTTTGCTCAATCTCGCTTTAAAAGGCCACGGGATGACGTTGATACGGATATTAAGAGCTTCATATCTTCTCTTATGGCTGAGCAACGGAAGGAAATGGAAAAAGAAATGAATAAGATCAGCCTAGTTTTGTCAAATATCCAGAAGACGAACACAAACATTGAGAGCTCTGTTGCCTATCTCACAGCACAAAACCAGGACATGCTTAGTAAAATCGACCAATTGGAAAAGCAGGCTCTCAAAGACAAAGATTATATTACGGTTTTAGAGAACAAAATCGAAGATATGCAAATGTCAAATCGGAAACCGAATTTCCAGTTAAAAAACGTGCCTAAGATAAGTGGAGAAACGAAAGAAGACCTGGTTGGGATGGTACTATGTCTGGCTAAAACTGTTGAATGTAAGATTGAGAAAAGTGACATCAAAGACGTTTACAGAGTGGGTAGCAAGAAGGGAGAACTAAATAGCCCCATCATTGTAGAAACGTCCTCAACACTTTTGAAAACTGAACTGCTCAAGATGTGTAAGTCTTTTAATACTAGATTCCAAAGCAAGCTTGCCGCTAAACATCTTGGATGCCGCTCGAATACGGATGCTCCCATCTTTGTGTCGGAACAGCTTACTGCGAAAGGCTCTCGTTTGCACTTTCTAGCGCGGGATCTAGTCAAGGCTAAGAAATTTAAATTTTGTTGGACAGCTTACGGCAAAGTATATTTGAAAAAAGATGAAACATCGCAAAGAATAACGGTTAAGTCTGAAGCGCAGATCCACCAGCTTATACAAGGAACCTGACTAGACCGAAAACTTGCACTACACGTATATGTTTACCCTACCATTATGCTTACTCAACACGGTCTCATATGTTTATCATTTTATTTTGTCTTGTTTCAAATTACGTTTGTGTTTACTTCCTTTGTTATAAATAATTGTACAACTACACTTACACTCACTCCTATGCATACTTTTCTATACACAACCACCGAAAACTACTCTCAAGCATACACTCTCACATACTTTGTAACCTATCAGCCAGCATATTGTTATTTTCTTACTTCACGGACATTAGAATTGCGTTGCCGAATCTATATAAAAATTGTATTCAAATATACCTCGTTGCTCACCCTCGTACCCGTCAATCTTAAATTTAATGGATAGCTCGCTTCAGACTCTAAACGAAATAGACAATTCAAATATAGCTCAGGCTTTTCAATGTGATATTGAAGACCTGTCTAAACACATACCTGTGCAAAAGAAAGACTGCAAAATATTCTGCCAAAATATACGAAGCATTTACAGTAACATAGATGATTTACTGCTGACTCTGTCTACCTTGAAGTTTGAGCCGGATATCCTAATTCTTACTGAATGTCAACTTAACTCTAATAAACCTATTCCTTATATTCCGAATTTCTCTGCGTTCCAAACTACAAATCACATAAATAAAAATGACGGAGTAGTTGTGTATGTCACTAATAATGTTGCAGTTAACGTCAGAGAAATTAAATTGAATCATGCCTCAGCTTTAGAAATTAGAGTTAATGATAATAATAATATTATACTGGGGGTATATCGATCGCCATCAAATCACAATGCAGATATTTTTATTAACTCGCTCGATACTTATCTGAACTCCATAAAATCCTGCAACTGTATTACGTTAGCTGGGGATATAAATATAAATCTCACTCCAACAATTTCTGAACGGGCTCAGGAACGCAATAATAGGCAAAATTATTCTGCAATGTTAACTATGCATGGACTGCTAGCAGGACACACTTATCCTACTAGATTAAACAATTGTCTCGACCACTTCATGATAAAACTGAATAAGGAAAAATTATCTGCTCACATTGCTGTCTTAAATACATCTGTTACTGACCACTCTCTATTATTTTTAAATATATCTAAAATCAAGCTAAAAAATAAAATTCAGAAGACAAAAATAAGTACCGACTTCAATATGGCTCTTAAATCGTTATTAAACAAAAATCTTGGCGAACTCTTGTATTCTAATGACCCTGATCTGGTGGTAGAAGTATTGATTGGAAAAATTTCGGAATCTTTGCAAGAAAATACCATTACAACTTCTATACCTAAAACAAAGCGAACCATAAAACCTTGGATAACCCCCGGCATTTTAAAATGTATCAGAAATAGAAATAATATGCAAAAGAAATTAAAGAATGACCCTTATGATGATATATTAAAAATTACTTACAAAAGATATAGAAACTATTGTAATAAATTAATTAAAAAACTAAAGCGCCAGTACGAGAGCGCACAATTGGCAAACTCTACCAAAGACAGTAAAAGACTTTGGTCAAATATTAAAAACATTACGCATATGAAGCAAGCTAACGCAGACAACACTAAACTTCTTGAAGAAAAGTCATCGCCAATTGACGCGGTCAATTATGCAAATGAATACTTCGCAGGAATTGGCAAACAACTTGCAGAAAAAATCTTGCCGTACACTAGATCGGATTCTGTCGCTAACTTAGGAGCAGATAATACTCAACTGACATCACTTGTTCTCTTGGATACAGATATAGACGAAGTGCACTGTGTACTCATGAATTTAAAGTCAAGTAGTGCTCCAGGCTGGGACAACATCCCCACAATTTTTCTCAAGTTAGCTAAACACGAAATTCTCCCAATTATTGTTCATCTTGCGAACCTGTGCTTTAGTAAAGGTATTTTCCCTAAGCTCCTAAAACAATCTATAATAACGCCTGTGTACAAGAGTGGACCTAGAGATGATGTTAGTAACTTCAGACCTATATCAGTGTTACCTGCCTTATCTAAAATATTAGAGAAACTCTTAAACAAACGATTAATTGACTTCTTAAATAAATATGTAATATTGTCTGATGCACAGTATGGATTTAGACAGGGCGGATCGACTGAAGATGCAGTAACGGCTATAAAATCTCTCATTACTGAAAACCTTGATCGGGGAAAGAAGTGCCTCTCAGTTTTTCTGGATTTAAAAAAGGCGTTTGATACAGTGTCCATTCCCATTCTTGTACGAAAATTGGAAAACATAGGAATAAGGGGCACACCTCTTGAATTATTTAAAAGTTATCTTTCACAACGAACGCAAAAGGTCAGAATTGGACAATATACAAGCAGGGAGTCTAATATCACCTTCGGTGTACCACAGGGAAGTGTTCTCGGGCCCACATTGTTTCTAATCTACATCAACGACCTATGTGCATTGGAGGCAGGTGGTGCTCGGGTATTTTCTTATGCCGACGACACTGCGCTGGTCTTTATCGGTGATAGTTGGGCCTCTGTGCAGAAAGATGCAGAAGTCGGTTTATCTAAAGTTGCCTCCTGGTTAAGAACTAACCTCCTTTCGCTTAATAGCCAGAAGACTATCTTCATGTGTTTTTCTTTAAGTGGTAAAACCCAGCCTGATACTAACTTCACTTTAAAAATACACCAATGTCATAATATCCAAGACGCTAACTGTGCTTGTCCGACTATTGAGAAGGTTGAGAAAACTAAGTATCTCGGTATTATACTTGATCAGCGACTCTCTTGGCATTATCACGTTACATTGGTTAGTGAACGTCTGAGAAAACTGATCTGGATTTTCAAAATACTAAGGCATGTTGCGTCAGCGAAGCTCGTACAACAAATATACATAGCTCTTGCCCAAAGCGTTCTAACCTATTGTATTCCTATATGGGGGGGTGCCACCAAAACGAAATTCTTAGACGTGGAAAGATCACAGCGTGCCCTTCTCAAAACGATTTACTTCAAATCGTACCGTTTTTCTACACACGAGCTTTACAAACTGTGTGACCTTTTAATTGTAAGAAAATTATATGTTCTGATGTCCACCTTAAAACGGCATAAAACAACCGTGTTTGACCCTAGTACTCTCAGAAAAAGAAGAAATCACGGGGGGGTAGCTGGGATCAGAGTTCGTACTGCGTTCGCAAGGCGGCAATACGTTGCCCAAACTACTCTTCTTTATAACACCATATGCAAAAAAATTCCAATCTACCATAAAACAAATTATGCTTTTCGTAAAACCCTGACTGCATGGCTAAAGACCCTTAACTATGAAGAAACTGAGGCACTTCTGAATCCGATTACTTAATATTTAACATAATGATAGTAAAATTATAAAATGCTTTCGTGGACTCATTATTATTATACAGTTACCTACCACATACTTCACACTAATAATATGTATTTGGTTTCCCTTTCTCTCTTACTCAATCACACACAAACATCCTCATACACACATACACGCACATGCGCGCACACGCGCGCACATACACTCACACACACACACACCCTCACACACGCACACACACACTACTCACTCGTATATAGTGTACCTTTTTAATTATTTTTTAATTTATGTAATCTTAGTTTTGTTATTGTACCAACTTTATAACAATTTTGTTGAATTAACAGGCTTTGTATGTTGTTCACATAAATATGGAAGAGGGAGGTCTTCTGCTACAGGTATCTCCATACTTAAAAGGAGGCCTCTACAACTTATTTGTTAAAAACCTGTTGATTATGAAATAAATGAATGTTGTTGAATGTTGAATATTTATGACAAACGGATTTAGGACATATTGTATTTAGGGATTTCAATTTTATGGCATGTGATATTATGTGATATTTAGTTGGGGCAAGTTATCATTCGGACAAATGATGATTAGGACAATAAAAATTATGGCTCTTCAGATTATGGATAAAAAAGTTAGGTCACACAATAGAGAACCTAAAAAATAATTTTATTAAAAATGTTTTGCTCATTTTTATGCTATTACCTCATAAGTAAATGGGGATGTATGAGGTCTAGCGTTAATTATGTTACATGTTATAAAAAATGTAATAGAACAACTTCTTCATGTCAAAAACAGCAGTCACTCTCACTTACCAAATGGTCAGAAAAAGCTTTATTTAATGAAATAATAAATTCCGTCATAGCTGACATTTCTAACAAGGCAAAATGAATCACACCCGCGTTATAATATAAATTAACATTAATTACACTTCTTGATATTTATCAGCTATTTTCGTCAGAGAAACAACCAACAGTTCCGCGTAACAAAGTGCGCAGCGTTCATCCACGATATTGTAAGGCGAGAGCTTTTAATTAGCGCCACGAGTCACCAGCTTGTGTTCATATTTCATAGTTAAAACACCCTTCGCTCTTTAAATATTCAGTATTTTTCTTACAGTACTATTTTGTGCAGAAAATATTGCTGTTACTAATAAAATTTTAACATAAAGTTGTAAATTATAAAGTCTGGCTGCTATTATGAGTTTATCTCGATCATAAATACATAAATAGATAATAATTTCTTTACACGTATGCAGGGCTTGTGACTAAAGCCTGGGATACACTAGGGGACAAATGAAGAAACATGTTGCGGAACATATCCCTCAACAACTACGTGAAGTGTCCCGAGACAATTGTCGCGGAACATTTTGCCGACCACACTAGTCAGTGCTTATAGAAATGTCGCCCGAGGAGGTTGTGGCTATTAGTGCTGCGTACATAGTTTATATCGAGTGTGTTGAAACGTAAGAGAAAGAGAAGGTGGTGGATGCTGAATTTCTTACTACAACGAGAAAAAAGAGTTAATATTCTAAGTGATCTCCGAGGGTGACAAATGGCGCGGCATGGCGCGGGACACATGCGCTCGCTCTCGAGGCGGGCGCAAGCAACATGCCCCGCGTCACGTAAAACGTTGCGGGGCATGTTGCGGGACACTATGCAACGTTGCAGCGTCACGTATATTGAGTGTCGCGCGTCATGTTGCGGGACAAAATGTTCCCTAGTGTATCCGGCGCTTAATAACAGTTACAGGACGTCGCACAGTGTTTTATGAAGACGATTTTTCGGACATTGCTTTTTTATATAAAAAACTGGTAGTTTAAGTAATTTCAATGCAATATTTTGTATCCCCGTTTCACTAGTATGTTTAGTTTTTGAGATATAATTTTTTGAAATTCGTCTTTTTTTCAACCAATCATTTAGAAAAAAAATCATATCTCTGAAACTAAATATGATACGCAATCGTGACCTTAGAATCATCGACGGCGTTTTTTATGCTGCATATTTCAGAGTACAAATAAATCTCGGACCTTCGTTAGATTCAGACTTATACGAGGTTTTTAGTTTTTCGTTTTTATTTTTTTTCTCGGTAATTCCGTCGTATTTGGAAAAGTTATTTATACTAAAATTATGTCCTTTATCTTCCCTACATACCATAAAAATAACACATCCTAATTGCGTGGAATCTAGAAACCACAACATTTTTAAGTTTGATCCGTATTCTACGTCGTTAGGGTTGTCACGCGATCATATTATTTTAGTTCATATCCGGATCTGAAGTTATCTCTATATTTAAACCAAAGTTATCCACACAATCAGAAGAATCGCCAAACTTAACAGGCAGTGGGCAGGGCACATTTACAGTTTAATGTCATTTTTGATTTTCAGAACTATAGAATAATTTAGGGGTTTTTAAAGATTGTATGGAGGAATCTTATTTCTTAGGTTAAAAAACTTAAAACTTATTGTTAGCACAAATTCTTATCAAAATAAAGATTGTCATTGGTGCCGATTCTGTTGTACACCGAACTAAACTAACTAAACTGTCTCTAAAATTCCTTACTTTTGGCTATGAGAATTGTAACGCTATTCTGGAAGAAAAAATCTCTAAATTTAAAAATTATTTTGACACGACTAAAATCGAAGTTGCATTTTACCACCCTACTGCGATCGCCAACCCTCCTGCCAAGCGTGGCGATTATGGCAAAGCCCCCCAAATTGGGGGAGGCCTAAGTCCAGCAGTGGACGTCTTACGGCTGAAATGATGATGATGATGATGAAAATCGAAGTTGACAATCGTGACTTAACGTCGTATTTTTTTTTTCTTTTGGCTTCGGAACCTGTTACTTGTGTGCGCTACGCAATGAATTTTATGAGAGACGAAGACGCGCCGAAGAGGGCAGCCTGGACGTGTTCTATATGGAATTTTTAACTTTTTGTTTGAAAAATATATTACCCCCGTGTTGAGATTTATATGTGCAGGGGTATCACATAGGGGGTCGAAAATGTCATTATTTTTGCGATAGGACACGCCATTTTCGAGACATAAGCAAAAGAAAAGGAAAACAAAAAATACAGTACTGTCTTTGCACGTGAAGGCGAGGCGTTAGTGTGAATTTTAGTTCATGATCACTAGTTTTATTCCACACCTTTTAATCGCGATTAAAAATAGTCAGATTTAGTTAAAATAAATTATTATAGTAAAAATTTTTGGTGAAAACCAGCAAACGCAGAATAGCAAAATTGACATTTTCACTAAACTAATAATTTGGTGCAATTTTAGTGCTGTCAAACTAAAATATAGTTAAGTTGTGTCACTTTAGTTTATTTCAGAATAGGAAATCGCCGGTTGACAGGGATAAACCAAATTTAAGTTATTTTTAGTTTAGTTTAGAGAATTTTGTGACAACAGAATCGGCCCGTTATTCGTTTTTTAAAACTACCGTCAAAATACAGTTTTAAAGGGTGTTAAAGTTTTTATAAAAACAAGCGCGAACGAAGTTGCTGGCAAAGTGCTAGTTTCAGTATAAATAACTTATCCCAATAATACGGAATTATCGAGAACAAAATTAATAAAACTAAAAACCTTTTATAAGTCTGGATATAACAAAGTTCCTAGGTTTAATAGTCGAAATTTTAATAACCAAGACGTCCCATTAAATAAAAATTGAGTCATCAAAATTCAGATTCGAAAGTGACAACCCTAGCAAAAACAGTTAATTTGGAATAACTTCTAGATTCCACGCAATTAGGATGTGTTATTTTTGTGGTATGTAGGGAAGATAAAGGGCATAATTTTCGTATAAATAACTTTTCCAAATACGATGAAATTACCGAGAAAAAAAATAAAAACGAAAAACGAAAAACCTCGTATAAGTCTGAATCTAATGAAGTTCTGAGATTTATTTGTGCTATAAAATATGCAGGATAAAAAACGCCGTCGATGTTTCTAAGGTCACAATTGCGTATCATATTTAGTTTCAGAGATATGATTTTTTTTCTAAATACCCGGTTGAAAAAAAGACGATTTTCAAAAAATTCTATCTCAAAAACTAAACATACTAGTGAAATGGGGATACGAAATATTGCATTTAAATAACTTAAACTATCAGTTTTTTGTCCGAAAAATGGTCTTCATAAAACACTGTGCGTCGTCCGAAGCCCGACAGTGACAACCAGTAATTAGGTTGTGGAGGTCCGTTATGCAGTCGCTTCATGTCAAATACTTGGTATGCAGCTGTAACGGTTAGGTTAATCCTCAACGGATTTGAGGTGCCTTAAAGTAGCCCGCGAAATTCATTTCTTTTAAAAAAAAAAATTACGGCTGTATGTTGAACAAAATATGAGTCGCGAATGACCTTAATTATAAAGGGTTGTATTGAGTATTTTATTGATTAATTGTCGTCGCGCAGTGGTCGAAATTCGACCATAATTTATTTAAATGTATTTCTAATTAATCTACCTATACTAATATTATAAAGCTGAAGAGTTTGTTTGTTTGGTTACTCGCGGTAAACTCAGGAACTACTGGTCCGAATTGAACAGTTATTTTTGTGTTGGGTAGCCTATTTATTGAGGAAGGCTATAACACTCTACGATCAAAAGGAGCAGAGCAGCAACGAAAAATGGACGAAAACTGCAGGCAATTCGATGCGAAGGGAAGGGTTTTTTTTTTTCAGGATGAGAAATCATCTTATGACTTCTCCCGCTCTGGGCGGAGCGGGAGGGCGTGTCAGACTTTTACTGACTAAAACCCACCCGTGTTCCATCAGTTGCCCATGTGCCAGGGTCACGGTATCTCTTTCGAACAATCACGCGACCCCGGCAGGCATCGGTCCTAGTAGACCCCTACACTGCTGCTGACATCTCTTTGAGGCGCGCGTGGAACACTACGCGCCGTCCACCCGAGCTTGGTCCTTACCGGGCGGCGAGCTACCCATTGCTCGCCATCCGCAAGCTCGCGCCTACGGTGGCCGGGAGTCCGCAATCGACTCCCGACGCCCGGGGCGTCTCCTCCTGCGGCGGCTAGGGACGTGAGGGCGCAGAGACTGCCACTCTCTCACGCGCCCCGCCTCCTCCTTCGCGAGCATTACTGCTTCACAGAAGGAGGTGACGGCTTCCCATTCCCTCTCGCTCCGTACCATGGCTCGCACCAGGGCCGGACGCGAGAGGTCGCCGCCGCCGATCGCCTCCACGAGGAGACGGGAAGGGTCAGGGGAGCAAAAATTTGACGCGGACGAAGTCATGGGCAGAAGCTAGTTAATTAATATAAACATTAGCTTTCTGCACACCTTCGCTATGTGAACTTTAACTGTGTCAAATTTCATATTACTCCGTCCACGTAATATTCGTGAAAACGCGTACAAAGTTTTTGCTTTCTAAATTAGTATCATGATTGATAATTCTGTACAGCTATATTTGTTACGGTATATGCATCAACTTTCTTACCTTGCCATATAAATTTAAAACACGTAAATGAATAAAGTCATTATGATGTTCGGCCGTGAGACTACAATATGACCTACCACAACAGGGTGTCAGTGCCAAGCGCGGGGACAAACCTTGGTCCGCCACGGTATTTTTAGTGCACCTAATACATGCCATATAATTAAATATACAAGATTATTTTTACTATATGCGAAACCTGAATATAGTTTGTTCAGAATCAGTAACTGAATCGATTCCAATAATTTTTACACCATGTTATATTTTGTACCAAAAATATTTAATTACGCTTCCAAGTAGGACACCGAACGACAATACGTATCCACAATCATCTGTGCGGGTCACGGCAGTTCATAGCGCGCGTGGGCGCACAGCGAGACGGCGACGACGGGTAACAACTCCCTCCCTCGGCTCCCTTAGTCGTCTGAATGCCACCGATTGATGAGCACGTATCGCGATAACTTTGTGATTATTAATGATACAGTTTTGATTTTTTTTTCATAGATTCTTTACATAAAAATACTAGACCCGTGTTTCTGGTTTCGCATAAACAAAAATTAATGTTGTAGAACGTTTGCCTTGTTTAATAAGATCGATATTCATAGATACTATGTTTAACGCTGTAGTTTGTGACATTGACAACAAACTGCTTCCTTATTAAGCTACCCGTGACTGGCACCGATTCGTACCGGTAACATTTTAAACGGTAAGGGATTGATTTATAAGCAATTTATAATATTCCGGGCATACCAGCGTGCCTGTATGACCTGAGGCCCTAGTGTGAGTTCCAAAATACATAATTTAAAAAAAAAATACGCATAATAAAAGGCACTGAAATCGATGCAGTACTCAATGAACAAACTACGTTTAGGACTTGCGTTTATTCTGTTGCACCATGTGTAATTAAATAGTTGTACACGGCTCTTTCATCTTCTCCATCAAATGTAATTATATCCTCTCGTTTATAAACGTGAGCAGTGATGGCCTAGAGGTAACAGCCTCGACTTACCGAGTTGAGGGCCGTAGTTACGAATCCAGGCAGGCGCTTTAATTTATCTAAATTATTTCATCAACACGTCGGCAAGTTCTGGAAACAAAAATTTGAAGACATGTGGTATCTACCAACCCAAACTGGGCCAGCGTTGTAGATTACGGGGCACACCCGCTCACGGAGAGGAGGCCTGTGTACCAGCAGTGGGAATACAATAGGTTAATTATGCTACTACTGCTATGCTGCAATTTATAAAAGTGTTTCACCTATCTGTTGCAAAAGAAGACGAGGGAGATGTCTTCATTAGATAGCATATAAATCAGGACTTAAGATACTAACAGATCATTCCGCGACATAATCTTAGAAAGTTGCTGTCAAGTAATTGTCAAAGTTGTCCGCTAAATACCGGCTGGTACGAGGTAGCACGCCCGCGGTCGCGTCACTAACTTACGTTGTTCTGTGTCGAAGCTGAACAATTAATGGACGGGTTAAAGTTTGTAAGGTCGCGGGGAGGCCACGTCTTTAACTTGAGATGCTAACGGGCCATTGTTCGTTTATCTGGTGAAAAGTTAATGCAAGTTGTAAAATTTGGTTTTCCGTTTAATTTTATATGGCGGGTATTGGCTCGTGGTATAATTACAGCCGCAAGGTTCGACTGAATGTTAAGCTACGCTTCCCGCCGTCGGCGTCGGTACGTGGATGGGTGACCATAAATTATATATATAGAGATATGTAATATATGGTCACATATTACATGGTGATGATACAGAGCACGGTGTAGCGTTCTTCGGAAAGCACGCTAACCGATTCGTTGCGATGTCCAATTTGTCAAACTTGTAGCTGTGGCGCTGAACAAAAATAACGTGACACGGCTGCCGTGCCAAGCGTCATACGATTAGATGACATGCCTCCGGGTGTTGCCATGCGTAAAAACAGTATTTTGACCATTTTTTAAATGTTTTAGGCCTGAATGTTTTTAGTGCCATCCGCAACGAATCGGTTAAGCTGTTGGTCTCGGCTGTCAATCGTAGATCTTTTATAGTCGTCCCGGTTAGTAAGAAGCTTGAAAGCTTGAAACCAATCTTACCAATCAAGTTGCAGTATCGTAGATACCTAGATTACCCAGTAACTAGGTTGTGAAGGTCAAATGGGCTGTCGCTCCATGAAAAATACTAATATTCAGCTGCAACCGGTCAGACTGGAAGCCGACCACAGCATAGTTAGGAAAGGGCTAGACAGGTGATCAACTGAACTACTTACAAACAACAACTTATTATTGTACTCTACACAGGTATATTGGAGCCTGGGAACTCCAGACGCGGTGGTACCAGGCACCTGGCCCGACAATCTCAGCACGGCCATCAACATGGAACATCCTGTGAACATATCCGACGCGCAACATACCTACGGCGCATATATTACTGTGAGTATTTATTTTATTTATCATGCGGATATAATAGAATAGAACTGTTCCTTATTATGTTACATCATAAAAGATTATGATAAATTATTTTATTTCTGTGAGTAGGTTTTTACAAGCACTTTAACATGTCAATCATATTATTTTAAAAACTAGATGATTTTGGCGTTTATTATCTGACTACACATTACATAACATCACACCTTATTTCCCCGAAGAGTTGGGCGGAAGGTTTACCTATAGAACAAGAACACCCACATTTCGCCAGTTATGAAGAAGAAAGGCCGAAACAAAGTCAGAGGTCTGTCTCTTTTAAAGTTCAGACATAGTCGCCTTATCATCAGGCGTGTGCAAGAGCTGGTCTGAAATGGTCTTTGCAGGAACTCAGTGAACCTGTCCGATCAGTATATGAATTGCAGAGAACGTAGAAATTGTACATGGGGTGACACAATGTGCGTGCTTATCACTATAAGCGAACTTTTATGGACAACTTTTGGATGGATTAAAGGGAGAATGAGACAGTACTGCAGGTAGTCTGTGGTGTCCCATGGGTGTGCCATTTACACCCATATTCACATTACCCATATTTTCCCTCTCACAGGGAGGCCTATCCAGCAGTGGAAATGTTATAGGTTAATTAAGCATGTTCATAAACATCTTCAGACTGGTTAGACAGTAAGGAAATACATTTTGTATTCAAGTCAAATTATGTTTAAATCAATGGGTAACTATTATTATGAACTTAAAAAAATACTTAAGGTGTTACAATCATCTGTATCAGTGTCAGTAGCTACGGCTACGCTTGTTTTATCACCATCGGATTCATCGGAATAATGTTCTGTGTCTGTATTTGTTTCAAGACATGTATGTTCTATGGGCAGCAGCGTTCTCTATGCATTTTACCACCATACTGCGATCGCCAACCCGCCTGCCAAGCGTGGCGATTATGGCAAAGCCCCCCAAATTGGGGGAGGCCTAAGTCCAGCAGTGGACGTCTTACGGCTGAAATGATGATGATGATGATGATGTACTATTTAACAAAAAACAAATGGTATTTTCTAACTGAACAAAAAAATAATAATATCAACTCATATTATACGATAACCGCCTTTTCTCTTTTTATTTTCCTACTCATGGAAAAAAAACCTGCTCCAGAAAAAAAACTGTTTTTTTTCATGTTTTTTTTAAACGTTTTTTTTCATCTCAGAAAAAAAACTGTTTTTTTACAACTCTATACTCAAATAACATTCGTTCGATAGGTACACAAGTTATGATACTGATTGACACCACCCCGACGTTTGTAGCTTTATAGCTGACGTACAGGGATTTTCAATTTTCTTCAGTTCCAACGCTACTGTTACGTACGCTCCGTCGCGCGCAATGAAAATACTTGACATTTTCTTCTGAATTGACGTCTGGATTAGAGAATATTTTGTTTCAAAGGACGTAATCCTCGAGTACCTACTTAGCTTGGGAAAAGATTTTATTCTCAAAGTTTAAAAGTGAAGTCAAACTGTTGGCAAGTCACTCAATACCGATTTTTTCTTCATTTTCTTCTTTGCACGTTCAATGTTTCCCAATTATTATACATAGTGTGTAGTAAAAACTGTTGCGTGTCTGGTGTCGTCAAGTGTCGTATCATATTCAAAACACGTTGTTATTGATTCTATCTACTCTAAACGATTGAATATCCGAATAATAACTCCACTTGTCTGCGGCTTTGCCCGCGTGGAGGTCGGGAATTGTCCCAAAGGAACGTGCTAATGGCATAAAAGGTATCTTATGTGCTAATCCAGGTTATAAACTTTCCGTGTGCCAAATTTCATCAAATTACTTCTTCCGTTTTTCGTGATTGAGTAGCAAATATCCAAACATCTAAACACACAAAACTTTTAACTATATCAGATCAACTGATCTAATTATAATTATTAAAGTGATTGGTCTTACAAAAGACAAAGTAACAAGAAATTATTGTTTATCAGAATTCGCATTTCGCATTCGCTGTTAGTCTAGTGGTTAGCGACCCTGACTGCTAAGACTAAGGTCGTGGGTTCGATTCCCACCCAGGACAAATCTTTGTGTGATGAGCACAATCATTTGTTCTGTGTTTGAGTGTAATTTATCTATAATATGTATATATTTAGAAATATATAAGTATATTTATCAGTTGTCTGGTTACCATAGTGCAGGCTCTGCCTAGTTTGGGATCAGATGACGGTGTGTTGGTTATCCTAAGATATTATTTAAGATATTAAGATATTATTCCATGTAATGATAATTCTGATCTTGCCATAAGATATCTTTTACAACGTCTGACCAATAAAGCTATTATACCTATGTATGCTAAAAAATATCGTTATATTTTAGCAGTCGTTAAAAAGCTAGACAGAATGGCGTTGGAACGTTTTAAATTGGCAATATGGCGAGTGGCGTGGCTATCCCATTTGAGGCTTTTATAGCAACCATCCGGTAACCTTGATGAGCTGTTAAAGTATAGTGGTGGAAATCGCTGCTTCCTCCACTATCCAGGTCGGATGCTCAGAACAGACAACAGGGCTCGGTAAATGGATCTTTTGTTTATACAGTTCGACCTAGCTCCATCACTATTGCGCTGCGCTAAATGTTTGCGAATAGAAAAGGTCAGATATTTCAAGCTGGGCATAGCGTGTCTTAGTTATGGTGACCATACTGACCATGCAGTCTATCTTTTGTATTATAGTGTGTACTATATTGGTCTAGATGTTAACAGTCTTTTGATTTCAATACATTTTTTTTACAAGATTCATTTTCCTCTGCCAGTTTGTTGGCAGACTGCTTTACCGTCCATGTACTAATTAACAACATTTACTTTCACCTACAGGCTTGATAGTATAAACTAGTCATACATTATTTAAATGAAACAGAACCAGGCATAGCTAAAAGTTTTTTTTTAATAAGGCTAACATTAAAGGGGTATTTACCAAGTTAAGTATTTTGTTTTTAAAAGTTCTTGTGAAACTGTTTATTATACGTTTGGAAGATTATAAAAATTATTGGAACTAAAAAAAACTTTGGTATCTAATCGATTACGATAGTTATTACAAGCGGGCACTATAAAATTTTTTTATCTAAGTCTTTTCATATATGTAAGTCTTAGAGATCAAATGCGTTTTATTTAAAAGAAAATCACTACAATACTAAAGGGCGTATGGCTAAGTTATAACAGCCGCACGGGTCGATCGTTTAGGTTAAGCTACGCTTGCCACGGTTGGTCCGTGGATGGGTGACCATCTTTACATACCAAGACGTTTCCGTGCCTCGGAAAGCACGTTAAGCCGCTGGTCCCGGCTGTCTTTCGTAGAATTTAGATAGTCGTTACGGGTCGTCAGAAGCCCGAAAGTCTGACAACCGGTCTTATCTGTGTTGTGAACGTCAGATAGGCAGTCGCTCCATGTAAAATACTGGTACTCAGCTGCATCTGGTTAGACTGGAAGCCAGCCCCAACATTCGCGTGATTGTTCGAAAGAGATACCGTGACCCTGGCACATGGGCAACTGATGGAACACGGGTGGGTTTTAGTCAGTAAAAGTCTGACACGCCCTCCCGCTCCGCCCAGAGCGGGAGAAGTCATTTGATGATTTCCCATCCTGAAAAAAAAAAAAAAAAACCCCCAACATAAAAAAAAACAATTTTATTTCTAGTAGCACAATAACAACCTTAGATACAACGAGTTATATGTATTTATAAAAAAAAAAACAAGATAAAAACAAATAAGATCTCATGTCAAACGTGAATGGTTGCTAGAGAGCAATTCACACTGACCTCCGTACTAGTAAAAACTGTATCACGGTAGGTCAGTATTCGTCGTTCTCCAATAATCACACACGTTGTCAGTGAACATAATATTTGAGATATTTAGGAGGTAGTTCGGTCAACATGGGGAAAGGCTAGGCAGATGATGACTGAAATACTACTAAAGCTGCTGAAAAAGCAGCTGTATAACAGTAGGTATCTCGTGAACCTGCAACATTTTACAATCCAAAAATAAATTTTCGTAATTACGACTCTAACAAAGATTTTTTTTTTGTTTTATCTACTAATAGTTTCATGAATTTGATTCATCTCTTTACACGCTTTATATTAGCTTCACTTGTATGTTTGTTTGTAACCGACTCATTATAGCGCGATTTTGACCCACTTTAAACGACCAGATTTCATTCAAACTTTGCACACCTGTCATAGATCGATGACAATACTATAATTTCATAATTTTGTGCCATGACCCTTACTAGGGTTACCAGGACAACAAAAAAACTGTCTTCGAAAACTACGCTGACATACATCACAAACTACGCTGACATACGTCTCAAAATTCGAAAAACCCTAAAAAATAGAAAATAAATAATAGTTAAAAAAAAAAACACGCTACCATAGAAAACCAAACTAAAAAGTAGAAAATAATGGAAAAAAGCGTGGGGTGCCTGATATCAATAAAAAAAATACCTTCAAAAGCATTTTCTATGGCAGCGTGTTTTTTTAAAACTACTATTTTAAAATCCGAATATGTTATAAATATTTTACCATAGCATAAGAGCCTTCGATCAATAAAGATAAGAGCCCATAAAAAAGCAGTGAGTCCATCAGTGCAGAGATGCTGTTGTCTGACTTATGCCTACACCCAACCTGTATTCCTCCATGCCATGAAGCCATTTTTTTCGGGCTGTTCGCATCTTTATTCTAAATCGAATGAATATACTTAATCATTTAAATGTAAGATTTCGTATGCCAATTCAGCTAGCATGTTTAGTATTTGTATTTTTTTTTAATTCTTCCATTTTATAAATGTTATTTTAACTGTAGTTCTTCACTTCCCGTACATACCACAAAAATGAAATGTTCCAATTCTCTCTCTATGGAATCTCTTCTGGATTGCCTCAAGAGTTTTTCTCATGTTGATGAAGACAGTTAGCTTTTCATTAATTTCGACCACTCGTTTGGAACATGGACTTGTTGTCGTGTTTTGCTGGCGAATTTAAGGCTTGGTTTGGAATTCACCGCATAACCGTTGAAACTAAATGCTTAGACTTTTACAACACAGTTTTTATGGAATACACCACCACAGACTGTCTCCTTTCACTCGAGCTAATGACAGTTTACATGACTTGCACTTAATAGTTTTCTCTAAACAGTCAATAATTCTGTGAACTTCCTACCTCACTCTTCTTGCAAGCAAATGTAATTACGATACAAGGGCTTGCGGAATGGATATTTTGTTTGTACGCCAGCCAATCTGGTTCGACATTAGTTACCTGCGTGAAGTTAAACTACTTAATGTAACAAAGCGCCAAGTTGAAAGTCCCCTACATTGAACTATGTCTGTTTTCCGGTAACCTTGCTCGAGCTGACTCAGCGTCAGCGTGGCGGTGGAAAGCGGTGCTTTTATTTATACGTAGCTTTACGTACCTACACTGCGAGATACCCTATCCAGGTTGGATCAAACTATAGGGCTCGTTTAATGGATGTTTACGAGACCTAACAGTCGACATTTAACGTCGCTATTACCGCCTGGTTTAATTTAATCGTAGCATTATTTAGCAATAGGTACGTACTGTAAAGGTTGTCTGCAATAGTCGACCTTATGTTGTTCAGGCTGGCAGAAAAATAGCTCTGGTTGCGTTCGAACATGCAAGCTAATTTAGAATGAGCTTTCAAATTATTTCGATAAGTTTTTACTTCAAAATCAAAAGTCATTTATTCAAATTAGGCTGACGATCAGCACTTTTCGAACGTCAAAATTACATAAGACAGTCCCCCAAAAAGCCCGCCCTTCAACTTCGCCTTTATTTCAAATAAGAGTTACACTCGTGGAATGTCACGTTACGCGAACGTTAACACGTTCTATTGGAATAAACGTAATACTTATACTCGTAACGTCCGAACAACATTAATTAAAGTAACTAACACCATCAATTATTTATACCTACAAAAGGTCACCAACTAGAGATAGTGGTTATCTATGCATTTTTAAGTGGCCCGTGGAAGTGGAAAAACTACATTAGTATTTGCTTCAAATCATACGGAAACAGTAGTGATGGTTCTTAGTATCGAGATGTTTCCCCGTAGTCACGATTTCGTGTGACTGCGACTGTTTTGTAGGAATAAGCAGCTGATAATGGCGAAACAGCAGATTATCGTTTGTTTACCCGTATATCCTTTAGTTTACGTCTTAGGCTGAGTTCACACCAAACGTATCGATAGCTGCCGACTGTAAGGCGATATTTGCGCACTCTACTGCTTTGCATAACATTATTCAGTTCACACTGAACTAACAATACGCTAATAACCCGTTCACTAGGGCTCTCAGAGACCCGTGAACCCGCTCTCGTGTCTAAAAAGCTATATTTTGTTGTTCCTGACTAAAATTCAGTACCTTTAATATTAATTTTATTCATTGAAGAGGATTACACGACTGTAATATTCAATTTAAGTAACAGAATGTTTATTTGTAGGGTACGGTCACGAAAAGAAATAAGTAAACGGGGTGGTCGGATATATTTGAATAAAATGTAATGTTCATATAATAAATTAAATTTTATTCGAAAACATGAGTCAGTTTCTAATAAAGTTCTACTATATCCGACGACCCTGGTTACTTATATCTTGTAGTGTCGGTTAGACAGTTATTCTAACTAGTGGTCGCCCAGAGGTCGAAACTCGACCATTATTCGTTAATATATACAAATATTAGTTTTCAGCACTATTTCTCCAAATAAACTTTAAATGTGCCAAACTTCATACACCGCCGTTCGCACAATGTTCGTACAACGATGTGCAAAGTTTTTGCTTCACGTATTAAAACATTATATAGATTGTTTCAAAGTATTACATAAGATTACAGTTTTGATAGGTGACAGAACAGCATTTACTTCATGTTGTCATATTTAGTACTTATGGTTATACTTGACATATTCAGCAAGACTATAGACACAAAATATTAAAGACAGATATTCTCGATTGGACCACAGATTTCGACAATAAACTTTCGTAATCCATAATTATATTTGACATTCAGTAAGGCTATAGACAAATAATACCAAAAACAAATATATACTCGATTTGTGCATGTGTGTATAAAATATACGGTAATGAATAGTAGTGTGTGTAACGTGTTATTTATTGAAAATAATGTATTTTTACGCATAATTAAAAAAAATATTATCATTCGTCACTTCTTCTCTGTATAAACTATAAGTGAGCGAAATTTCATACTCCTCCGTCCGCTCAATTTTCGTAAAAAGGGATCCAAAGTTTTAGCTTCACGTATTAATATATAGATGTTACATCATTACAATGGTTATGTGAGTACCTACTCACAAAATCCCTACAAATACTACATGAAATTGGTGTACAAAAGGAGGTGGGTAAAGTTTAGAACATTTTTCGCCCATCATAGTCATGAGAATTCAAAGTATTTATTGACGTCATGTTATTGTGCTTATGTGAAGTTTATGTATCGATCTTTACATGTATTCTAAAATAGTAAGAAAAAAAATAGCAAGTCATATAAAAAAAAATATCATCAAACTTGTCACTAAAATAACAACTTTTTTGCAGTTTTGTTATTTTAAGCACTTTTTTAACTTTCATTACAAAATAAGCTGTTAAGCGCTTTATGCGCTTTGTTCATGATTATGATGGGCGAAAAATGTTCTAAACTTTACTCACCTCCTTTGAGCCTTCAAATTACTGTTTGGCTATGTAATTTGATTATTAAAGGTTATTATTTATGTTACAACAAATTTCTTCTAAGCACAAAACAGTTTTAAAACATGATGCGAACAACAAACAGGCTTTCTTGTACAAAATGCAATTGGTTATCTTTGATTAGAATCAAACTCATCATTTATCTATGAATTGCCTAATTTACAATAGACAACATTGAAAGATACTGTAGATATTCCAGTTATCTTTTACCTCCTATTTGCACACTTCTTCCTTCTGTAGACGTAACTAGTGCTACTGCAATATCCCGGTCCTCTTGAAGTTATTTTCCTAAATGCTGAAGGTCATGATCTCATTCAGGGATCAATTGTTCGCGGACGATTTTCCGCGGTTTTGCGGACTGTCTTTCTAGCTGGGTCCAAACCAATACATGGGTCCGACTTGGTGTCCATGTTATTCCAAGCACCACATTTCAAGTCAATTATTTACACTGCAACTTAGTCGAATCTAGTCCGTTAAAAACTTCTAGTCCCTTTTCATCTGTTGTTTCTTCAAAATGCTTAGACAACAGTAACCCTTAAACGTTTTTGCCGCTTAAAGTACCATTTCCATTTACTTCTTGATGAGGTATTTAACACTATGAACAGTGATTGCGGTATCAGTCTCAATGTAAACCATACTTTTGCTGTTTCTAATTTATGAAACTTCAAATGAAATATAATATAAGAAATGCTTTTATAATGACCATTCACAGCTTTCGGAATAAGGTACAGTAGCAAAAACAACACAGTTCCAGTATCACATAAGATGGCCACTCCAATCAAAGACACTATATGTCTTACGCTTCTCTTAGACATTCTCTTCTTAAAACAAGACAAGACAGACACAACCACGCTTATAAACGACACTAAAATAAACGTTATCATAAACAGTAGAGGATAGAATTGTAAAACCGTTAACTCTCGCCGATCTGCATTATAATGAAATATACTGTTTACAAATATAGTTATAATTTGGGTCACTAATGTTAAGCCGTACACGAAAATGGTAACTTGCACTTTCCCACCATTTACTTTCAGCTTATGTACGTACACTAGGTTAAAGTAGGCCAGTAATGAAGAAGATAGAGACCAACTTAATGTCGCCATAAAAAAGAAGTCGCTTGCAAACTCGAATAGGTATAGGTATCCTTTTCTACTAAACTTAATAAGAAGTAAACTGATCAAATGCAAGGCCCCCAACGTAGTTTGGTTTACAGCGATATAGTTGTGAAGGGTTCTCCAATGAGACAAGAGACACCATGTCATCCACAAAACCACGCAACATAGTCCAGAGAATGAAGCTCCAATGGTGAGAATTACTTCTTTTTCATCGTATGAATATAATTCAGTGATTCGTTTATAGTTAAACATTTTTAAATTAGTAACATATCGCACTCAGACCGCCGCTAATCACATTTTTTATTGAATCCTGAACTAACAAAATTAGGGTACCGGCTGTTCATTAGTTAATATAGTAATATTAATTAACAAACATTTTAATTAACAAGTAGCATATATGTATCAGCGTATGATAAATAAGCCATTATAAAGGTACGTGATTTTTTACTCCTAATAAATACATACATAGTAAAATAAACTCACGCCTTTTTCCCGTGAGGGTAGGCAGAAACTACAGAACGCCACCTTCTACGATCCTTACATACCAATCAATTGATGTCCGAAAAGGCTCGACTGGCTGTTCAAAATGGTGTGCTGGTGCCTACGCTTATGTATGGAAGTGAATGTTAGGTATGGCAAAAGAAGCATACCTAACATTCACTTCCATGAGATTCTTCATTGAGAAATGATGTGATAAGACAACGGTGCGGTTTAAGAGATGTAGTGACAAAAATTTAAAAGAGTATGCTTAGATGGTTTGGTCTTGTTAGGAAGATGAATGAGGAGCGGCTAACAAAAGGTATTTTACAAGGCAAATATGACTGGACTCGCTGGAAGGGGACGCCCTTGTAGAACATATATAGCGACCTTATTGGTGATGTTCTTCAGAAGAGTCAGGTGCGTAGTACTGGTAACTGGCGTGCGTGTATGACCAGATGTCCACTCCTAATAAAACTGCTTATTATTCATGAAAATAACGTTTATTTTATACGTTTTGTCTGAATGGCTCCAGGTAGTTCAATGCTTGTTATATTTATATGTATGTATATAGCTACTTATAGTTTCTAACATAGCCAAAAATTTTGTAGGCTAACATAATCTTTTATATCCAAAAGGAATACCTTACCTTTAAAATAAATACTTTTTACTCGACTACGGCGAAGCCCAAACGGGGGTGTAAGTTTTTAACCGATTTTGCTGATTGGTAATTAGAAAAATTCAAAGGTAATCACTAATCAGTCGGATTCTACATTACGGGGAAGCTCCAGGGTAGCCTGCAAAATTCAAATGGATTTATTAACAAGAATGGTAACAGACACTGTGTCAATAATTATTGTCCCATAACCATAACTACCTTTTTAGGGTTCCGTTGCCAAATGGCAAAAAACGGAACCCTTATAGATTCGTCATGTCTGTCTGTCTGTCTGTCTGTCTGTCTGTCCGTCCGTCCGTATGTCACAGCCACTTTTTTCCGAAACTATAAGAGCTATGCTGGTGAAACTTGGTAAGTAGATGTATTCTGTGAACCGCATTAAGATTTTCACACTAAAATAGAAAAAAAACAATAAATTTTGGGGTTCCCCATACATAGAACTGAAACTCACAAATGGTTTTTTTTCATCAAACCCATACGTGTGGGGTATCTATGAATAGGTCTTCAAAAATGGTAATGAGGTTTCTATCATAATTTTTTTCTAAACTGAATAGTTTGCGCGAGAGATACTTCCAAAGTGGTAAAAAGTGTGTCCCCCCCCCCCGTAACTTCTAAAATAAGAGAATGATAAAACTAAAAAAAATATATGATGTACATTACCATGTAAACTACCACCGAAAATTGGTTTGAACGAGATCGAGTGAGTAGTTTTTTTTAAAACGTCACAAATCGTAAACCGCAATTTACCTTACATTCAATCAACTGAAATATAAAAAAAAGTTTTGGAAAAATACTAAACCGTGCGCTTAAATTATTCTTGGATAAATTTACTTTTTGGCAAAAACAAATATGGTTTCCGCTCTGTTAGAAATAATAGTCATTTATTTTCGCGAATGGCAAATAAATTTCCCAGAAACAGGCGTGATCAAAGTCAGCTCTGTGTGCATAGTAGTAGGACTGCACTTATGCGCAAAAGTGTTTTTTGCATGGCTCCCATAATACCACCGCGCCACCGCTTACTACCTAAATATTTAACAAGCTGATTATAATTAATATTTGCACGCCATAATATGTGGCAAACATGGCATGCACGTTGTAATTTCTGTATGTGTATACATGTTTGGGCAAATAAATTTACTTTGACTTTGACTCTGGCGTTTCAACCGAAGATGCAGTAATGGACTGAACAAACACATTAGTACCTACCTAGATACTACAAATTGCTTTCTTTGTATATTCTTAGGCCTATCCAAGGCGTTTGACACGGTCTCTGTCCCCTTTCTCTAAGCAGAATTAGAAAAGCTGGAAATACGAGTTATCGCTCATAAAGTCTTTCGTAATTACCTTTATAGCAGAACGCAAAGAGTTAAAATAGATGAACACAGCAGTGAAGAAAATGCAGTTTCTTATGGTGTTTCATAAGGGAGCATCCTGGGCCCTACTCTCTCTGTTTCTGTGGTATGTAAATTACCTTTACTCAATGTCTCTCCCGTACGCCAAGAGATTTACCTATGCGGATGATACTGCTCTCTTCGCCTGGGGTACAGTACTGCTACACCGTCAAAGAAAGAGCAGAATACTCCCAATCTCAGGTCATGAACTAACTCACAAAAAATCTTTTGACACTTAACTTTTTCCATCAGCAATAATTCATACTCAGGAAACACTGATCTGTGCCCCTACCAGACCAAAACAGATGCAGCAAATTACCTGTTTCTCTTCGTGCCCCTTGTAAAACAGCTTAACCCTTAATTCGACGCCGTGAAGTATACTTCCCGTTGAACTAAGTTGCAACGGAGTTGGCTAGTTCAGGGTTCAATTAATAGCACCTAGAATTCAAGATATACGGTCTATTTTTCATGTAGATTTTTTTTTCATTCAACGGGGAGTATACTGCACGGCGTCAAATTAAGGGTTAACCTCTAAGTCCCTGAGATACCACATTTGGTATCGACACAATGGTTTTTTAATTGTGTCAGTCATTACGGTAATTGACTGGTTAAGCCAGTAGACAAAACACTAGCTTAGTTTGGTACCCAATTTCAGTACCTCATGTAAAAATAAATGAATATGGTAACTATGTACCAAATTCTAGTGATGCTTGTGAACTAAACTTTTTACTTTATTTATTTACGACTTAGTCATTGGCTCTCAAAACCTCATCCTGTGCATAGAATTATACAATTTGAAATAACTACCTACTACAGTTAATCAACCTAATTAAAACAGTAATTTATTATCATCATTGTTAGGATTTTTGGGTTTGGTCAAAACAGTATTACCCACCTCGTGACCTACTTTGCACTTCAACCAGTCATTTATTTAATATTTTTAGGTATCCATGGTTGAAATTTTTTATGAAGGATTATTATCTGGATTTTTTACTAGTACTAACAATTCTTTCACCTGAACTTTCGGTATTGTGTGTCATAAAGTTGTGGACTACATGGAGTCACATGCCACGATAGCGAACTCTTCAGAATAACATCAGTGAGAACCAGAAAACCGCACAGCTTCTTCAGGTGATGAAAATCTCTGACCACGCAATTTATTCTTTATTTTAGGGAAGTATAGAAATCATTAGGGCTTAGGTCTGGGCTGTACGGCGGATGGTCTAATAATTCTATGTTTTCTTGCTCTAAAAACTCTTTTGTTCTGTGCGCAGTGTGAGAACTCATTGTCGCTCACGCATTGTCGTGATGGAGGATGATGCGGCGGTTGCGGTTCTCTTTACGGAGTTCAGAAACGACCTGTGGCAAACAAATGCTAGCATACCATTCTGAATTAACCGTTCTTTGTCCCTCAAGAGGAATATGCGCAACATGCCCGGTTTTGGAGACAAACTTGGCCACCATTTTTTTTGCAACACTCCGTGAACGAACAATTTTTGTTGGCTTTAACTCATTTTCGAACACCCAAACTCGTGACAGGTTTTTTGTTTCGGGTTCGTTCGCGTATATCCAGGATTCGTCACCTGATACGATGTTGTATACAGCATTTGAGGACCCTGCGTGGAATCTTTCGAGAGTTCTGACGCACCAAGTAACGCGAGCCGCTTTTTGCTCTTCACAGAGCGAATGCGGTATCCATCGGGAAAACAACTTTTTTACACCTAATTGTTCATGCAAGATTATTTGTATTTGACTCATGCCAATGTCTAAAGTTGCCTGAATTTCGCGGTATGTCACATGTCGATCTTCCTCAATCAGCTTACGCACAGCATCAACGTTTTCTTGGGTGACTGCAGTTTTTGGACGACCTTGATGGGATCATCACTGAGCTTAACACGTCCACGTGAAATTCAGCAAACCAGCGATAAATTGTGATTTTGGATGGGGCTTCATCACCAAATGCAGAGAAATGCTGACCATGTGCCATCACAGGCTTTAATATCACTGAGATGGTGCTATAGATGTTCTCAACTTACGCTGGTTTTTGACAACACGATAACGGATTTCTAGTATTTGCTTCATTTGATACCCCAAACAATACTCTTGTTGTTCAACACATCGTTCCGCGCGTTCTGGAAATGGTACTTCAATCGACGAAGAAGAATGAACATGGTTGCGTAGTCAATACAAAGTTCTAGACATCTGCGTTTTACGTGCATACTTGAGTATTGTAGTAACCTAGAAGAAAATAACGTGGTGGCGGCGTTTTTATCAATGGAGACCACACCACGAAGTCAACATCCATGTGTTTATAAACAAGCAATATAATTTTAACTTATTGTTACTTTATATTATTTCAAACGAGAAAGTATTTACTTATATTTGTATGTCTTAACCATTTTAATCCAAGTCCTCTCAAGTTCCAGAATGGTAGACCTCCATTGGCAGACGTTCTCATAAGATCGATGATCAGTCGCGGTCGTTGCTTGGTTTGGTTACTTGTCGAACTTGGCTAAGTCAATAATTGTTAATAAGTAACTTCATTAGCATTGTTATGAGGTTGTATTCAATTAACTATTTTTAAATCTTATCGTAGCTATTTTCCCTTCATTAGTTATAGTTATGAACAATATAATTAATAATACAAAACATAATAACGTAGAGTTCATTGTAATTAACACATCCCGCTAGGCGCATTGCTGAACAAACAATATTCATCGTAAATTAAAAATGGACACCGAAACTTTTTCATTAGCAGATGCAATATTACATCTAGTGGGTATCACAGTGTCAATTGTGTGTGTAATAGCCCTGTGGACGACATGGTGGATCTTACCACGATGGCGAACTCTGCACAACTACGTCAGTGTACAACACATAACGATGGGAACATTGCATTTGATCTGTTCAGCTCTCACGCGGTTCGACGAACAAGCCAGTCCTTTTATAACTTTGACCAGTGGCATTATGTTTCTAACACCAATGAGTTGGTCACTAGCGTCTTCACTACTAGCATATTTTAAGCTAGTGCTGCTTCACAACACGAAAATAACCAGTGAGAAGCTACTCATAACGCTCTTCGTTTATGGATTTATATTCGTCATTGAAGTAACTAAATTTGCCGCTACCGAAAAGGTTTATCTTTTAAATCAAATAGACGCCGAAACGTTAGGTTTATATCCTTTATTCTTAATATTAATGCTTAAGATAGCTTTGTTTATAAGTGTTATTACATCTGTTATGTCGTGTTGCAAGAAAAGCATGTCTCATAGAAAATTTGGCCACGTGGTGGCGTTAGTAGGAGCAGCTTTATTATGTGACGCTGGTACGATACTGTGGATATTCTTGATTATATTTTTCGATGACAATTCCATGGACCCATGGTTCTACAATAGAATGATACCACAAGCGGCATTGGTTTTGTTTAACCCCTCTTCCCGCGCGCACTGGAATCGGTATTTCAGTAGACGGAGACGTATGAACATCGTTGTGTAAATTCAATGCGAATTATTTGGTGAGACGACAGGTATACCTTATATTGTAAATAGGTACCCTAAGTATTTGAAATAATACAAACGAAAATATTATAAAGTGACGGTTTTAATGTTAATTTTAAGGTTGGAAATAAAGGTGCTAGTGAAATCATGAACCGCTTTCATTATACACTTATCTGGGATTTGATGGTTTTGGCAGATACTATATTGAATCTAATAAACAGCCTACTGGAAACTAGCCGTAGCTATCTCTTAAGTATAATATTTTATGAATTAGTGGAGCAATTCAAAATCAGCACTTATAATCGTATAGTCTTCTTCACCGTGTCCGACAACAACCCAAACTTATTTTCTTTCTTAAATATAACGCGGAGCACAGGTAGTTCGGTTAATCCAAATAGTCTCATCCGACAGTTCGTCGTCAAACTCCCCATAACATTTCTAGATTTAACACCAGCAGTTCTGGCAATAGATAAAGGCTGAAATAAAGTTATGACGAGGCGAGCTAGCTACTCCTTGTCATTACTTTAAGGTGTATCTAATTTTACTGTAGGGGGGACGGTTGGACGTAAATAAATTATGGAGGAAAGTACTAGTGTAGTGGACTAAAATATTGGCCCTTTCAGCAGCGCTCATCAACAACGGCCCCAACGGAACTTCCTTATTACCTCATAATTCTGGCTAGTCCACCAGCATCGGAATGCGTGCTGTATAATTAGTGTGACGGCTTAACAGCGCGTGTGTATAATAGGGCTGCCAATGGTCGATGTTTATCACAGGAGGCGTGTCGGTCGGTGTTGTTTGGCACTGTAATGTGGATCGATAATGAGAACCGGTATAGGTAGTTACCGGAGTATAGGTTCCCAAATCACGGTAGGTAATGTTAAAAAAATATATCAGAAGAGATCAAAGTGAAAATGCTCTTTCATGGTAGATTTCATCCTAATTACTTATTATTCCTGTGTTTTTTTTAAAGAAGGGGCAAATGGATCTGAGGGTGTTTGTTGTTGGTAATTTAATCCAAGACGTGCTGAAACGATTTATGAATGAATTCTATAATTTCCGTTCTCTACAGAGTTCACCGCCACGGCTGAGCCCCAGTGGGCGCACGGACGACGACAACGCCATCGTGTCCATCATAGAGTCAGCTGAGCAGTTCGTGTACATCTCCGTCATGGAGTACGAGCCCATGTGTACCTTCACGCATAAATTGTCGTAAGTACCTACATTGTTCAAGTCTAAGTTCATTTCAGTGAAAGATGTCCAAGACAGACACCATGATCCATCTGTTTAGAAAAAATATTGCCGCTATAACTATTAACATAGTCCGTTAATGCTCCGATCAAATGAAACCAATGTCATTATCGTACTCCTGCCACTTATCGTAATTTATTTAACATCAGCGCAGTTTTTCCACACATATTAGTCGTACTCTTATACCTATATGTATAAATTTAACATGGATGTTGCAACCAATACTTTTTAACAATGTTGTCCATGGTGTTTCTTGTCCGTTATTCTCCATAGGAACCGACTGCTCTTTGGAATTGGGTAATAGCTTCATTTCTCTGACTGATCGACTCTTTTGAGTTAAAAAGTGCTTGGTATAATGGTTTAGGTGAAATAAGTGCTTTAAGTGTTTGTTTCTCAGTATTCTTATAGGTAGTAAACATATATTGTCTCCTTTTAGCCACATTATCAACGAAGTCCGTCACAAAAAACATGTAATATATAATATCTATTCAACTCACTTCTCTCAGGTTCTGGCCCAAGATAGACGACGCAATCCGCAAAGCGGCGCTTGAGAATAAAGTGAAGGTCAAACTTCTCATCAGCTGGTGGAAGCACTCGGCGCCTTCCGAAGACTACTTCTTGAGGTCTCTCACCGACCTGTCGCAGGCTTACCCGAGGGTCGACTTGCAAGTTGTAAGTGTTTTAATAAGTCGTCGGTGATCTGGTCATAAATAATTCGTTTTCTTAACACTAGATTTACCAGACCAGACATTTTGACTGGTTGTGCAATTTCAATTCAAAATTCCCATTACATATAACATTTGCTTTCCGAAATGATGTTATGACTTTTGTAGCTATAAGTAGAGAATACATTTTATGAATTTAATGTTACTTTATAAATATTAATAACAATTTTTTTTATTAACATGTATACGTTTGCACTGGTCTGGTAAATCTAGTGTTAAGAAAAGAATGCACGTCGGTAATATTAGTGTTTCTGAATTACGCGCCACAGAGTAACCCACCACAGAAGCATTGCTTCTTAGTTTTGTACTACTGCGCTTTGTTGTTATTTTAACCTAACCTAACACAAAATGGTTCTAACAACTCTGTGTTGGATCTCATCATCGCGCGTTCTTTTTTCCGGAGATAGACGATGATTCTCAAAGACGTAACTTTTATTTGGAAACTCGTTGCGAGCTAAAAGCAGCTTACTTCTGTTTTTCTTTTGAATAGCACGACCGAAATAACTCACGCCGTAGTCTACCGATATAACTGTTTTGGCCAGCTTATTTAGAACCATGTGTGCTATCTATCATCTAGTTTTTATTGTTGGCAACACTATGACAGCAGCTGCATTCCTTTAAAAGTTTGAAGTTCCAATTAAATAGTAAGGTGTGTGTACATTTGTATAATGCCGAAAATCCTTAATTACAGAAACGCTTCGTAGTCCCCTCAACGCCTGAGCAAGACAAGATCCCGTACGCGCGAGTGAACCACAACAAGTACATGGTGACTGACCGCACCGCGTACATCGGCACGTCCAACTGGTCGGGAGACTACTTCACCACCACCGCCGGCGTCGCCTTCGTGTTCCAAGACCAGAACACGGACGGAAACTTTCAGAACTTCACCAGAGACATCAGGAAAGATCTCCAGGAAGTCTTCGAGAGAGACTGGAACTCTCCGTACGCGGTACCTCTCAGACGATTATAGCGTATACAGTAGTTTGTAATGTATTATTATCAACATTATCTTCCTAAATGTTTAAAGTTTAATACGAATGACTATTGAGTTTTTGTCGTGTGACTTTGATTGGGGGTCAATTTTATGTGTAGGTTTATGATATTACGTTTCTGCTAGGAAGGATATTGTAGTGAAACTTGTGGGTCAAATTAACACCACCGGTGTAGTAAAACTTTTTTTTCGAAAGCACCAGGCAGTCAGGCGATATTGTATGATTGCAAATGAATAACGTGATAGTGAGATCACTCACCCAGGCTGCCGTAGAGAAAACATTTAAGTACTTAATTTTGTATATGTCCTACCAATACTATAGTTACCACTGAAAATATATTGTAAACTTTTAGCTATAAGACATTGAGTATTAATAAAATTAATGACAATTTGTGTGTGACTGTGCCTTCTTAGTTCGAGAGACGAGTATATGAATTCTTCGTGTGTCTGACAAAGTAGATTTTTATATCTTTTTAGATTTACAATAAATTAGTGTAAGAAAATGTATTTCTTATAAGAGTAGGTGCACGTGTGCCCTATGTTACAATATTAGAAAGAATGGGATACTCAGCTGAAATGGTATAATTTATTTCTATACATAATACAGATTGAAGTCGCCTTTTACGTCTGTCTGTGTGGCCGTGGTGTTCTTCTAAAATAAACAACGGATTTCGATGCGGCTTTGAACCATCATTTAGAGAATCTCAATCAAAATATTTTTTCACATCCATTAAAAATTTTGCATTTTTGCTTGAAAACTACTTCGTTATTTGTTTTAAAACACGTCCAGATCCTATTCAAGGCAAAACCATGCTTACTTATACATCGAGTTGTTGTTGTCACGCTACGAGGCTACGTTGGGATGCCAGATATGCTACGCTATTAGATTGAGATGCCGTGCCACGCGTTGCGATTATAGGTTGGGATATCTGGTCACGCTACAAGTATAGGTTGGAGTACCTGTCACGCTACGAGGCTAGGATCAGGCCCCGTTTTGTTTACATGAAATGTTTCGCTAAAACTAAGACTACAAACATGTCGAAAATAAAGTTACACTCTTTCGGCTACGTATCCCCATATCGACTAACATAACATGTATTATTCTTAATATTATAAAATATACTAAGGATGTCTTCACTTGCAAAATTACTTTGAACAACGAACACTTAAATGATTCCTATCATTCGTTATTAATTAGCAGATACGGCAAAGGACTTAACCATTATGTAAACAATCTATTCTAATTATTTTTAAATGTGCTGGTTTCCATATATATACGATTATTATAGGCTATGCACGACTTTACAAATATCAATAGATGTCGCCAAATAATGTTAAGATGACTCTTCAGTTACAAAATGTAGGTACTTAATTTTCGATGAAGTATTTCGTTAGTTAAAGTAGGTTGCAATGCATCTAAATCTGTTATACATATCAATTATGTAGCTTAACTTACCTATGTATTTAAATCGTTAGATCTGAAATAAAATGTTATCCTTAACGTATGAAAATCGAAGGATCCCCAAGGGAGGCCTTTGCCCAGCAGAGGGACAGTTTTGACTAAAAAAAACACGTGTCACTTTGTTGGTACACTCTCCGAAACCACTCAACCGATTTTAATGAAATTTGAGAACTTTTATGGTTGGTCCCAGCTTAAAATATAGTTTTGGATAGTGTTGCAAAGGACTCGAGTCTTCGAGTCATAATTTTAAAGACTCGACTCAATTATGCAAGACTCAGTGTGCTCAAAAGGCTCGGAGTCTATAGTCAAGCCGAGCCCGAGTCATTCTCGAGTCTAAAAAAGGGACTCGAGTTTTAAAAAGGACTCGAGTCTCAATAACGACTCGAGTCTTGTAGCTCATCATTCGAAAAAACTCGAATAACTCGTCAGATTTATTTGTACGCAAAGTTACATCATAACCACTAAATTGAATTTATTGCCTCCTTTCGAGTCTTTTCGAATGATGAGGTACAAGTTTCATCTTCATGCTCCGAGTTTTTCTTTAAGACTCAGGTTTATTTTAAGGCTCGAGTCCATTTTAAGACCCGAGCCCTTTTTAAGACTCGAGTCCTTTTCAAGACTTGAGTCCTTTTTACGACTCGAATGCTTATCTGTAGACTCCGAGCCTTTTGAGTACATTGAGTCTTGCATAATTGAGTCGAGTCTTTAAAATTAGGACTCGAAGACTCGAGTCCTTTGCAACTCTAGTTTTAGAGCGGAGAGATAGCGCTATTGTCGAGAGGTCCCGTATGACGCAAGGCTGGGTCGCCAAAAATGTTATAAAATTAAATTTCAGATCTAACGATCCTGTTGATTTATATGCCAGTACTTGAATAAACTGTATTACTTTATACATATTTATAATTTCTTTCAATCTGCGCTACTTAAATTGCAATAATTATTTAAAAACGTTGTACCGGTGTATAAAAGTGAATTTTCTGTGCAGTTATAAAGCTTTTGAATTATCTCTGCAGGTAAAACCAATGTTTTTACCAAATTGGAAAAGTATTACTTGTTCGATACGTATGTATATAATTATGGTTAATCCTACTTTAACTATTATTATGCATATTTTTAGTGTAAAGCATAAAGCAATAGTTGATTTTCAAAGACAATACACGTGATCGATGATAAAGTTATAAAATAAAAAAGGTATTATAACTGAAGAGTTTTTATTCTTATTTTCCATTGTCCGACTTTCCTAATCTTATGTATAAAACATGGCGTGCGTGACATAGATCGCTGCGCTCGGTTTCATTTACAGACGAGCTACTTAGAGCGATTTGCCCCTGCCGTTTGAATCTTTTACTAAAGGTACGATGATAATTTTAATGTAATGCGCATTAGGTAAATCATATATTCTTATTTCGGCAACCAGATATCAAATCAATTTATTTCGGGCTACAAAGACCCATAACATAAATACCTTACAGACTAACATACATACAAATAAAAAACAATGTAAAAACTATTGTACACGAAGTGACGGCGTCGTGTTGCGTTGCGTGGTGTCACGTAGCCTTCCGCGGAAACGTCGATACATGACACCTTTCGGCCAAAACTCTGCCTTGAGGAAGGTCTCGATTTCAAGAACTGGAACTCGCACCACGAATGACTTGAAGTTCGTGTTGTGGCGCGATTCCAACTTCTCGACCCTCACAGTCCAGTTGGTTTTCAGTCGTACATACTCCACGATCTCCACAACATAACAACGCACAACGCAACATAAGTTTTATTATTCTAACGTAAATTAGAGCCTCACTTGGTTAAACAGTTGCTTGCAACTGTACATCTTGATACCAATTAGAGCAAGGGCAGGGTTTGTTTTCAAAAACCTTCATCATCATCATCATTTCAGCCGAAAGACGTCCACTGCTGGACATAGGCCTCCCCCAAGCTCCGCCACTTCGACCGGTTTTGTGCTTCTCGCACCTAGCGGATTCCTGCGGCCTTCACAAGGTCATCGGTCGACCTTGTGGGAGGCCTTCCAACCCTACGTCTTCCGATTCGCTTCATAAAGCTTAAGATTAGGTAATAATTTATCTAAATTAACAGTCATATTTATTACAATATATAAACAGCAAATACTAAAATATAAATATACTAGCTTCTGCCCGCGGCTTCGCCCGCGTCAAAATTTTTTACACTCCCCTGACCCCGTCGCATCGCAGCCTGCTTGTTTTCGTCATTTATTTTGTTGCTGCTCCGCTCGTTTTGATCGTAGCGTGATGTTATATAGCCTATAGCCTTCCTCAATAAATAGGCTACCCGACTCAAAAACAATTTTTCAATTCGAATTTTCATAGATATGAAAATCATTTCAGGATATAATAATTAGAAAAGTTCTTTAAGTATAAGACTTTTGAATATATAGGGAGTACATGCAAATATATCTATATGTTCAAAAGTCCTATTGTAGGAATCGACCATTCTACGAACAGGCGAACGCAAGCCAGAGTTGGACTTGCAGGTGCCCACCGAGAACAATCTACCAGCTCGTACCTTTCTCTTGTGGACTGCCCTAGGAACCACATAACATAACATATTGGACAATTCAATACAGTCAAATTTATTGCTAACAATATTGTATAAATTCATGGCTTCTAAGTCTATTACTTCTATTTTCAACTATTTATATTTTTCTTTTACTTACGTCTATTTTCAAGTGTTGTGAGCTTATACTTACTTTCCACGCAGATCTTGGTATGGCAAATAATATCCATAGCATCTATAATGCATGGTACGCAAGAATTTGTATTGAACACACTCAATCATTTCAATGTACTTTTTGTAGTATGGACTCCAGACGGACACGGCATACTCCAGTTGCGAGCGTACGAGAGATTTATACAAGCAGAGATAGGAAGAAGGCTTTTTAAAATCGACTGTGGATCGCATAACAAATCCGTATAGTTGATACGCCTTGTTAACAATATTTCCTATATGTAGGTCTAAGCAAAGCTTAGAATCTAGAGTAACACCGAGATCACGAATAAAGTCCACTTTAAGTAGGGGGGCATTGCACAACGTGTATGTATAGTGTATTTTATTTTTTGTAAAATTTAAGTAGTTGCATTTGGGTAAACTCAAGTGCAGCTTATTATCCTTGCAGTAACGGGATAGTCGGTCCAAATCTTGCTGCAGCAGAAGGCAATCATTTGTTTGTCGTATGGCTCTATATACCTTGAGGTCATCCGCATATAGTAAAAAATTGGTATTACGAAAGCACTGGCTGATGTCATTTATATATAGAATAAATAAGAGGGGACCAAGTATAGAGCCTTGTGGTACACCAGAGGTCACCTGTGCGATGTTCGATTGATGACCATTGATTACAAACCTCTGACTGCGATTGGTGATATAAGAAGTGAACCATCTCAGAAGATTACCACGAATTCCGTAGAATGCTATTTTTTTTAGTAGTATTTCATGGTCTACCTTGTCAAAAGCTTTACAGAAGTCCGTGTACACGGATTTATATTATTTTGTACTTTTTAGAATTTGTGTAACCTCTGCAATGTCACGACGGACGCCTGAGTTTCTTAAATCACAATTCAATATTTTGAGACATTGCACAAAATATTGAACGGATTACTGATTATTATGAGTTTATTCATGTTTATATGATGTGTGTCAATTACAATGCCGTGCTAACTGATTGCTGATACTAAACCACCTTTCATCATCGTATAATGTTCCCACTGCTGGGACATAATCCAAAACCCAGTGTAAGTCGGTAGATGTCACATGTCTTCGATTTTTTGGTTCTAAGATATGCCGGTTACCTCACGATGTTTTCCTTCACCATTTTGAGAGCAGTGGTGATGAAATAATTTACACTAAGTGCCTGCTTTGCAAAACACCTTTGGAATGGGATAATAAATAAGACAAAATTGAACTAATATTACTTTTTAATAATATTAATAGTCATGTCGATAACTTTATCTTAAACTCATTCAACATATAGAAAAACATTAATATGTAAACCAGTACCAACATAGCGATGCTGGGAATCAATTTATTAATTTACTAGAATCTAATGTCGAAGTACAAGACAACGGGTTCTATCACGCCACCAGATGGCGCCACTTTAACAGGAGGTCTTCCATTCGACAGTGAACATAAAATTAGATGATGATCATCATTCGTTTCATTCATTACACGCATCCCCAAAAGGTTCATCAGTCAGTCACAACTAAAGAAAATAGACGCTTTGGCACTTTTGACGTGCACCGACCTGACGTCAGTGCTGCCACAGTGTGTCATTAAAAATAAACCCCATTCACAAATGAAACTTAATTTATGGGGGTATTGGGGGATTTTTGTTGGGTATCTTTTTCAAACAGGTATAGCGAACGAAAACAGGACATCGACGTCTTACGTCGGCCATATCCCGATGATTTGTCCTAAATACATGCAAATATTTATCCAATGAGTACATCAGGTTTACTTCAGTCTCGTTCCTGTATTATCAGACAAACAAAATAACTAATAGCCTAAATTAAGTTCAGCTGTTGCAAAATAGAATTACCATTAATATATTTAAAAAATACACTAAACTTAAACTAATAAGTCAACTAATTCAGAAAATAATCTAAAAATTATTTGTTTATAATAAACTAAAAAGCGGCCGCCTAGAGAATGCATTCCTGATATCTCGTTTCATACAAACGAAGAAATATATTACCAATTTTATTTTTAGGGTTCCGTACCCAAAGGATCCCAACGGACCCCGTATTACAAAGGACCCGCGGACCGTCCGTCCGTCAGCGGGCTTTATCTCATGAACCGTAATAAGCAGACAATTGACATTTTCAGAAGAATTGCCAAACTTAAGTGGCAGTGGGCAGGGCACATTGCTCGCAGAACAGATGGCCGATGGGGTCGGAAGGTTCTGGAGTGGCGACCGCGTACTGGAAGACGTAGCGTTGGAAGGCCTCCCACAAGGTGGACCGATGACCTGGTGGAGGCCGCAGGAATGCGTTGGATGCGAGAGGCACAGAACAGGTCGAGGTGGCGGTGCTTGGGGGAGGCCTATGTCCAGCAGTGGACGTCTTCCGGCTGAAATGATGATGATGATGACATTTTCATACTGTGTATTTCTATTGTCGCTAGCAACAAATAATAACAATTAAATTAAAGGGGGGGGTCTCTTCTTCATACAAGAGTCCTGTTTTTTTAGCCTTATGGTACGGAACCCTTCTTATGATAACCTCACGCGCACTTGGCAGGTGTATTAGTTACTAAACATGTCAAACTGACAGGAACGCGTTATCTGGGCGGCGGGAATTTAAATACAGTAAAGAAGCATACATTCATCTTATTTCTCTAAAGCCTGCAGTTCATCTAAAACAAAAAACGTCGCATTTAAAAATGAAAATAACTCAATTTTCAAATCACTGCATTTATAAGGCCATATTTCTCTGTTTTGTAGGCAGTATAAAGAACATACCAGTGAACTATACATCTGCATTACAAAAATATTTTATAAAAAACGTGACATCAACTAACATCCAATTATTATTATTATCATCTTTGCAAATACAACATTTTGTCTAAGGCGGAGTGCAGGTAAAACATTAGGCACGGTAGGTAAATCTTAACTCATTATCAAACCTATAAAACGACCGCGTTTGAAAAAATTGCGGTTTTCTAAATGTCACATTCGGTAAAGTTTTCCACAGCCCACAGACTGTCAAATCATGCACACTATCACGCTTTTATTAATGTATTTTTTCCACAGTCCACTTAAAAGATCTTCGAAATATCTCCTTTTGCGACGGAGTTAGTTCATGAAAAGTGCGTTAAGCATGAGTGGCGCTGTCTTCGACGAAGTCTCTCGCCTCTTCTTGAGTGACGCATTCGACGTGAGATACTTTGTTCCTGAACTTGACGCCGTAGAACTTGTGAGCGTGTTCTAACAACTCCGGCCTGAAGGTCGTTGTGATGAACTGTGCTGACGTGGACAGCTCATGGATCATGTTAGCGATTGCTTTACGATGTTGCGCGTCCAGGGCCTGTGAAAAAATATTTTAAACATAGTTACTACTTGCTAATATATAAACATAGCCTGCCAAAATTGTTTTACGGTATTTTGTATACATGTGAAATGAGAATATACGACGCATCGAAGTAATTGCAAATAACCATCATTTATAACTACCTTGTGCTCGCGGCTTCGCTCATGTGGAGGTCAGAAATTATCCAACGAGAACGTACTACCGGGGTAAAAGTATCCTATGTCTTAAGAGCCCTCTCACAAAATTTGAACGCTCGAGTTTAGGTAAAAGACGGCAATCTTATGTATGTGTGCGTAGCTATCCACACATGCACAATACAAACAGTGTAACGCGAGTGTCGAGCCGGTCTAAACAATCTTGATCCGTTTGAATTATAATGCGGTATTTAGATATTTATGAAAATACTTATTTTATTTACCCAGTCTAATAAAGATTTCTAGACTAATAAAAAAAAATACAACTATATGTTATGTAAAGTATACAATAAAAAAAAAAAAAAACAATTACATATTGGTGCCGATTCTGTTGTACACCGAACTAAACTAACAAAACTATCTCTAAAATTGCTTACTTTTAGCTATGAGAATTGTTACGCTATTCTGCAAGAAATAATCTCTTTTAAAAATTATTTTGACACGACTAAAATCAAATTTGACAATCGCGACTCAACGTGGTATTTTTAGGGTTCCGTTGCCAAATGGCAAAAACGGAACCCTTATAGATTCGTCATGTCTGTCTGTCTGTCTGTCCGTATGTCACAGCCACTTTTCTCCGAAACTATAAGAGCATGCTGTTGAAACTTGGTAAGAAGATGTATTCTGTGAACTGCATTAAGATTTTTACACTAAAATAGAAAAAAAAACAATAAATTTTTGGGTTCCCCATACTTAGATCTGAAACTCAAAAAAAAATTTCATCAAAACCATAACCCCCGTGTGGGGTAAAATGGTATTGAGGTTTCTAATATATTATTTTCCTAAACTGAATAGTTTGCGCGAGAAACACTTCCAAAGTGGTGAAATGTGTGTCCTCCCCCCCGTAACTTCTAAAATAAGAGAATGATAAATCTAAAAAAAATATATGATGTACATTACCATGTAAACTTCCACCAAAAATTGGTTTGAACGAGATCTAGTAAGTATTTTTTTTTTTAATACGTCATAAATCGTAAACCGCAATTTACCTTTCATTCAATCAACTCAAATATAAAAAATTAAAAAAAAAAACATTTAATTTCATAAACATAAACCTTATACATAAACCGAGAATACATACAGGTTTGTACAGAAACCTCGGTGCGCGAGTCCGACTCGCACTTGGCCGGTTTTTTTTTCTTTTGGCTTCGCAACTTAGTACTTGTGCGCTACGCAATGAACTTCTGAGATACGAAGGCGCGCGCAAGGGGGCATCCTGGACGTGTTTTATATGGAATTTTTCATTTTTGTTTGAAAAATAAAAAAACATATTACCCACGTGTTGAGATTTATATGTGTGGGGTTTTATAAAGGGGGTCGAAAATTTCATTATTTTTGCGATAGGACACGCCATTTTCGATATATAAGCAAAAGAAAAAAAAATACAGTACTGTTTTTTCCACGTGAGGCGAGGCGTTGCCGTTGGTGTGAATTTTTGTTCATGACCACTAGTTTTACTCCACACCTTTTTAATCGCGATTAAAAATAGTCAGATTTAGTTAAAATAAATTATTTTAGTCAAAATTTTTCTACTATCTATTAAAATAATGCTTTACTTGATAATTAACGAAACTCTTATTCAAAAAATAAAATGAAATGCGAAGAGTAGTAAAATGTTGTAATCGTAGTATATTTTTGCCTTCACGATACGAGTACCCGTAAACGGAGACGCGGGAAAAATTGACACAGGTCCTGCCCCGTTGGGCGCTGCGTACGTCGTCGGCGTGCATCGTAATTTATTCTAATTTAGAGTGATTTCAAAAACGATATTATGTCTAATTAAATAAATAGATTTAAATAAAACTTGAGAATTCGATTTGTTATAGAGCATACTTTATATTGACATGAATTTTTTAATGTAATTATGCTTTATTCAAACCAAAAAAACGCGATAAACTTGCGAATAAATCGTAAAAATTGCCATAAGACTTTATTTTTTTTACTAATTAATGTTATTAAAAATCAATATTCTTGTACTAAATGTAACAACTAGATTATATGTCTGTTGTTTTGTGTATTTTTTTTACTCAAATTTCTACATATTAATGATAGAAATAGGAGTCTGAAATTGACCCTGCGCTGATTTTTACGAAAACTAGTTGTGGGAGATTAATTACTACAAAGTAAACAAATAGGTTTTTGTAAATGTTCTACTAAAAGTGACAAAACAAAAGATTGATCAATTTTTTACATGTATTCGTCAATGCCAGAGTATTTATAATGATGAGATGAGAGGTAAATAAGGCGACTAAAATCTTAGATATTCGCGCAAAAATGTAAAATGGCTCTTAAGCCAGGTCATGGTCTATCCCGGAGCCAAATTCGAATCTGATCAGCGGGCAAAGGCGTGGAAAAGTAAGATAGATTGACTTTCGCCTTTTGAATACATATTGTTATTAGTACGGATAATGTTCCATCACAAACACGAACGGTTTATCTATACTTATAATAAAACTGTAGAGAGGTCAATTCTGTACATTGAATATACATTCAAAATTAATATTGGAGGATGAATGGTGATCGATACTGATGCCAAAAATGCAATCAGTATTTTTTTTTGTCTGTCTGTCTGTCTGTGTGTGCACGCATGGGTAAAAACTACTGAAGGGATTTTAACCAAACTTGGTACGATTGTAGTCCATACTCCTGGGCAGGTTATAGGCTATATAACATAACGCTAAGACACATAGGAGCTGAGCAGTAACGATAAATTTGAAGCAAGTCGAATGAAAATGCGCTTTCGAGCTCTTATCTTCGCATACATTGATCATACTTTTTCAAAAAATCTACAAAAAAGTCCTCACTAGTATATAATATCTATCCTACTAAATTCGGAACACAGTTAGTTTATAACCTGGATTAACACATAGGGTACTTTTTATCCCGGTAGTATGTTACCGCGGGATCTTTTCCGACCTCCACGCGGGCGAAGCCGCTGGCAAAAGCTAGTAAATAAATAAAGTACAACTCACCTGATCAATTTCATCGAACAAGTAGAAAGGTGCGGGGTCACACTTCTGTATGGCGAAGATTAGCGCCAGCGCGACGAGCGACTTCTGACCTCCTGACAACTGGTTCATCTCCCTCATGTCGCCCTCGCCGCCAGTGAACGATACTTTGATGCCGACGCCCGTGAACGGGTCTGCTTTCGCACGCTGGAAATTAAATAGTTACTTTTAGAGAAGTAATAAAATAAAATGTTAGTACAGTGGACCCCCGGTAATACGGCCCCTGTCCAATCCGGCACCCCCTGTAATCCGACATGTCTATTATTATCGAATATTTTGTTGACAGGTACTCTTTTGTAAAAAAATCCGAACTATATGGGCCTTCTTAGGCAGTACTGTATAATTCGAAAAATTCGATAGTCCGACACTGCCTTGCAAAACGTTTGTCGGATTACCGGGGGTCCACTGTATTTATAAGAGGAAATCTGAAAGTGGCATTGGTGACTGAAAAGCTGTGGAAATAGGTTTTTATTATAATATGGGCTTGTGATGTGGAGGAATACGGAAAATGTCGTAACGCAAGTCTTGAGTGAGTAGGGGAAGACCACAGAAACAATGGATGGACTGTATGAAAGATGATGTGGCTAGAAAAGGGTTAACTACTGAGATGACGGCTGATAGAGAATTATGGAAGAAGACATGTGGGGCCGACTCCCAATAAATTGGATTAACGATATGGCAAGACAATGATAAGTTTCTTATAGATACCAAATGCCCATCATCATCAGTTTAATGTTAAATACTAGTATTCAGCTGCGCCTGGTTAGACTGGAAGCTGACCTCAACATAGGAAAATGCTAGGCAGATGATAACCCCATTCAAACTGAAACACAGCAACGCTGCGTGACGACAGACAAAGTTATGGTAATTCTCACTACCCCATTTGATGCATTTATTAATTAAGGGGTTACAACTAGTTAACGGCCGAAAAAAAGCGTGTTATTGTTTTTTTTTTTTTTTGTAAAATGATTGCAGGTTTCAAACTGTTTTTTTTTTTCATTTAAAGGGATATACCCAATACAAAAACGTAATTCATTTGGTTTTTTGATTTCAGATGATCTGTAGAAAAGTTACAGTGGTCACCGCGGAAGGCCTGTCTTTAACAGCGGTCCGGGAAGTATATCTGACACATTTGTAAATTTTTGCAATAAAAAAATTACGAAACATAATCAAAAATATACCCTTTACTATGAAAACAAAAACAGTTTGAAACCTGCAATCATTTTAACAAAAAAAAAAAAAAACACAAAACTCGCTTTTTTTTTCGGCCGTTAACTAGATGTAACCACTTGAGTATAACATTTTTGACTTACTTCAGTAGTGGGTTCCTGTCCATCATCAGTGTTGACCCTCATGATGAGACTGCCTCTGCCTTGAGGGACTAGTTTCTTAAACACCTCTGTGAAGTTCTTGCAGACTTGCTTGAACGTAAACTGTATAGCTTCTAACTTTCTGTGCTCTAGAGTCTCGATGAGTTCGCGGATTTTCTCTCCTCTGTGGATTAAAAAGTAGGAGTTAACATACTGTATAAATTGTTTGTATGTAACACCCAAATTTAGAAGACCGTAATCAGTAGCCATGACATCAATAAGCAATGTACAATATTGTACAACCTTTTTGACCTTAAAACGGAGCCTTTAGCTACCTTGTACATGTGTATTGTTTGTTTTTGTTACTATTTTGTATAGTGCGTTTTGTTTGTGCAGAATAAACAATTTTTCTTTCTTTCTTTCAGTAATGCGGAGTATAAATATACGGAGTGGGTTTTTGAGATAGGGCAGTAATGACAGTAAGCACAGCACCGTGGTCGTACTAGAATACGGGCTTAGGAGACTGTCCATATCTAGTTTACACTGTTGTATGTGGCACGAAAAGATATTGCTTCGCTCCCCGAATGCTGTCTAGCCGAGTCACAACCTCGTATTGCCATCAGCCGAGCACAAAACTCTCCGGCCTGCTACTGAAAAATTCCTGAAAACCCGAAAAACCCTTTTCCCGAACTGGAAAAACGGATTCCGTGGCGTGTTCTAGTGTAAATAAAAAAAATCGAAATACTCCGATCACATAAGGAAACTCCAAGTATAGCCTCTCCATTGCCCTTTGGATAAAATTCAGCCTTCTTATAATCTCATCTGCGCTACTCTCAGAAAAAGAACCAAGGCAATGGTGACTCCTAATGAGAGTACATATTTTATGAGAACGTGTAATAATTTGAGTAGTACAACACAATTTAATGGTTCAGATAAGCACGTATTAAGGTATGGCCTTACAACAGCGATCAACGTGCGTCAGCGATAGCGTGCAAGGTGACGTTCAGGCTCAGTTGCTTATAGTGAACCTAGGGGCTAGTTCACACCGGCGCATCTCACAATGAAATTCAGTGAATACATATTTGCACGCCATCGCAGACGCTAGTTAAATGCGTTGTTTACGCCGCACCTTTCAAAAACCATTTAAAAACTAATCAACTCGTTAATACTCAAGTAATTTCGTAAACCTATCCACATTAATTTCTTTTATGAGAATTACTGCCATGTTCTTGGATAACCGTTTCTAATCCCTTATAACAAGTCTCTAATTACAACATACGGTTTAGAAAATCAATTAAATTTCTATTATATCGGAAAGAAAAATATAAGGTACCACCAAGTATTTATAATACTTGGAGGATTTCGAAAACTATGTGTCGGGCTCATACCGAGAGTTAATTAGGAAGCTGACTTAACCAGAAATCTAAATTAAAACCGTGTCAAGTTTAATATCGATTAACAATGAGGTGAAGTTCAACAACACAGGGTTTAGAACCATGTATTTATATATCGCAGAACGCATCGATTCACGTACAGACGCGCTGCACTCGCCAGAGAATTGATAAAATGTACATTTACGTACTACTGTTGATCTGTAGTTTAACCGTAGCCGTCGAAGACCGGAGTCTGTGGGGCTTTCTGGACAATTTCATCGATATTACACACGAGAAGTACGTTCCTGAGGACTCTCATCTGAATATCACAGAACTGGCGCGAAAATATCAATATCCTCTAGAAGAGCACACGGTGACTACGCAAGACGGATACATCTTAAACATTCATAGAATTCCAAACCATCAAGATGGAAGAAAGAGACCCGTCGTGTTTCTAATGCATGGTATACTAGAAAGCTCAATCAGTTGGTTGCTAACGGGCCCTAATAAAGCTTTGGGGTATGTGCTGGCCGACAAAGGATTCGATGTTTGGATGGGCAATTCTAGAGGGAACGAACACTCCCACATGCACACGTCCCTAAACTACACCATGACCAAATACTGGGAGTTCTCGTGGGAAGAAATCGCGATATACGACTTGCCTGCCATGATTGACTACATCCTCAAGCTGACAAGCCATGATAGTCTATATTACATAGGACATTCACAAGGAACTACAATCGGCTATGTTCTATGTTCAATGAAGCCCGAATACAATGACAAAATTAAAATCATGTTTTCTCTAGCACCCGTGGCTTGGATGGCGCACGTTAAAAGTCCTATAGTGAGAATGTTTTCACCGGCTCACAGCATACTAAGCTTCATATTATCGGATTTAAATACTTATACAAAAGGAATGGATTTCATGAAAAAAATATCATCTTTCGTATGTGGCGTCATGCCAGGTAGATGTGATAAAATTATCTTTTCGTTATCGGGACATGAGAGTAAAGTGAACAGTACATTTATATCTGTTATATTAGGCCACTGGCCTACGAGTGCGTCTATTTTACAGTTCGCTCATTACGGGCAGTTGGTAGAGTCAAAGCGGTTCTGTCGATACGACTTTGGACACGAAGGGAACATGATCACATATGGGCAGAATACGCCTCCTGACTATGACTTAAGAGAAGTGACAGTGCCTGTAGTGTTGTTCTATAGTCCTAAAGACTGGCTATCAGACCCACATGACGTTTTAACACTAAAACGTCATCTTCCAAATGTGAATGGGTTAATTTTTATTGAAGATTTCACTCATATAGACTATATTTATGCGTCGGATGCTGTTGATTTCATTTATAGTAAAATTATCAAACATATAGATAAATTTGAACAAAATTCGAAACTTAGAGCCAGAGAATTGGAGCCAATATGACATCCGACTCACCAATTTAAATTATGTCGATACCATTTTTGGTATAAGTGAGAACCTGTGATTTTTAAATAAATATTGTTTGAATTTTTCTGTTTTTGCCTTTAGTGTTTAGCCGATATTATCCAGGTTTTCCTATATTTTTTCATTTACTCGATGTTGTTTTGAAACGAAGAATTGCGCTTGAGCAATCGATCATAAACATTTCAGTTAAAGAAAATACAACCGAAATACATTAACAATTTTAAATTTACTGACAGACAGCGCACAGTCGCTGATGTACAAACCTGAAATATTGCAGAATTTAGTTAACTTCACGCGCTGAAATGTTAATGGTTGTTTTCCTCCAGCGAAATGATTTGTTGTGGTAGTACAATGGAATTATAAAAAAAACTAGCTTCTTCCCGCAACTTCGTTTGCATGAAACTTTGCCTCGCAACTTCGTTCGCGTGTTTTAGCCTGCGACATCGTTCGCGTGAAATTTTAGCCTGCGACTTCGGTCGCGTGAAATTTTAGACTGCGACATCGTGCGCGTAAAATTTCAGCTCGCGACTTCGTTCGCGTGAAATTTTAGCCCGTGACTTCGTTTGCGTGAAACTTTGACCCGCGGCCCATCGCGTCGAATGTCATCGCCCGCCGGCACTATAACAAAGTTGACACTTGGCGTTCTTTCCGACTTTTTTCATTTTGCTAGGCTTCTTATAGTCAAATCATGGTGTTAAATATCCTATAACCTTCCTCATGAATTAGGTTCCTTAATTATCTTATTCAGAAATAATTTAGTAAGCTAGAGGTAAGCTAAAGGGGTTCAATTGGGCATAACAGTTTGTATGGAAGTTCGTCATTTTTCGCTGACAAAGAATCCCATACGGTAAAGGGCTTCTAAAAAAAAAAAAAACATATAGTTACCCAATATCAAGCTCCTCTTTCCTCTTATACAGTTTCTCCTTTTGTTCCGAGAAACTGATGAACTGATCCAACGCCTTCTTGTTCACGTGGTTGTACTTCTTCAGATGTTGGTTTGCCTTCTCAAGCTCTTTAAAAAGCTGCAAAGAAAATAATTAAACTAGTTATTATTAGAAAAGGATGGACTACACCGGAAACTGCCGTTATGTTTGAATTATTTATTGGTTACCACAAGCAAACCGTGCGTCACCTCGTTAGATAAAAATACTACACTTAAAGTAATAAGTTTAGTTTCTTTTAGTTACATTAAGGGCGGTATTCGAATTTAAAGTGTTACTCCTATAGTGTGTTTGGTACTAATGGTTTTCACATAATCATCTCTATACCTGTTTGAGTGACATCTTTTGATACTTGGCGTGTAACTCTGGCGCATTAGGCAGTGTTCCCAACGCGGCTATCTTGTCCAGAGATTCTTGTATTTTCTCCTGTAGCAACACTTCCTTGGACGCCATCTTCTCTAAACCTTTTGCGTCCTCTTCCATTTTGTCTTGAGCTTCTTTTTCCTGTTAATAACATAGCTTTTTTTTTGAGTTTAGTAAAAAATATAAATGAGACAAAAGCAAAAACAAAAAATTTTGAACATGCCAAAGTCAATATGACAAAAACAGTTATAAGCACCATTAAGTCAAATTTTATTAGCAAATAAAAATAAATGAGACTTCCTAAGTTTCTAACTACGCCATGTAGTCAACGAAAATTGATGCGTCAAAAAAATATTAAGTTCAAATTGAGGCAATTTCATAATAAAAATTCAAAAACTTTTTATGTTTCACTGTACGTCACACAAAACGCATCACTGCAAGGCCAGTGAATAAGTAAAAGTATACAAATACACACAAGTATAGTTGATTAATGCCCGGTTTCTGAAGTTTCAAGATAAACTCTCAACAACTATTCATTCAATAAAGTTATGCATAAGATAAACGTCGGCTAACTGTCACTGCGTTTCTGAATACAAAACAAACCATTCAATAACTATGAAACTGTCAACTAGTTTTTTAGATGCCGCTAGATGGGTCTGTTTATGAGATTGCATCTAAAATTGATTTTTATTATTGAAATGGTCTTTAAAACTAGTTTAATAAACAATGTATTTTTTTTTCAAGGGTAAATAACTGGCTTAATATTATTTTAGTTAAAATATATAAAGTCGTTATTTTATATTTATGGGTAAAACCTTTTTTTCTATTGTCAGTACTCAGTTCATTGTTTATGATTCCTGATATTAATTTTACTTCGCTGTCAGTTACATGTCTTTCGAATCGTTTGCGCTTAATCCATTCTTTTATATCATCATCATCATCATCATTTCAGCCGAAAGACGTCCACTGCTGGACATAGGCCTCCCCCAAGCACCGCCACCTCGACCTGTTCTGTGCCTCCCGCATCCAACGCATTCCTGCGGCCTCCACCAGGTCATCGGTCCATCTTGTGGGAGGCCTTCCAACGCTACGTCTTCCAGTACGCGGTCGCCACTCCAGAACCTTCCGACCCCATCGGCCATCTGTTCTGTTGTTCTTTTATATAATAATAACATAATGGAATCTGGAAATCGTAGTAAACATTTTACTGAAAGAGACAAGATGCTTCTTTGTAGAGCCAAGTTCATATGTGTATTTTTATAAGTTTCCCCATTATACGTACATAATTGTACAATATGACAATTTTCCAGTTTGAAATATTTATAAAAACGAAGGTTAGCAACCTAAAATATTGCTCCAACAATAACCGACGGGCATGGTTTCCTTCAGAGGAAAGGGGTTGATCAACAGAGTCTATTACGATTTCTTGTTCAGAAGCAGAATCAAGTGTTAGTTATCAGTGAATCATTTTGCTTTAGAGTTATACCTATAATGTAACACAACTGTTGCAACAATTACAGCTAATGTGTGATCTAATTTTTACCGTAATTTTAGAGAGGCATTGAAATTTTCTTTTCCACACACCAAATGTTCTTTCAACTGTGTTTCTGGTCTTTATTTGTGCTTCATTGTAACGTCTTACCGCATTTGTAGCTGGATTTAAGAATAGTGTCATCATGAACTTTCTACAAGGATAAGCACTGTCTTCCATGAGGTGACCATCTATCTCATTATTATCGAGTCGCGCTCGTAGGAATGAGTTATGATACACGGGTACTGTCATGCAACGAACATCTATATCACGAATGTATAACTTTGCATCACATACAACTTGTATATTAATAGAAAAGTAACTGTTGGGGTTTATATCCTGAATTATTTTGAATAAAAAGCTTCCGATGATTTAATAGTTGTATTCCGTGCAAAGACAAGATGAAGAAGAAAAAAATAACATAAAGTGTACAACGTGGTAGGTACTTATAAAATAAATTCTTAAAAACTAAATGTTCATGCAATGAGCCGTATTTGTGCATTATTGCTCAACAAACTTGATTAGGCGTTTGATTAAAAGCGAGTTGATTTGAAATGAAACGTCAAATAAAGTTATGGAACCGATAAACGCCACACATTGGTCAGATAAAATAACCTAAGTTTAAACGGAGTTTATCTTACATTGCGGTGTTCGGAAACGCAAATTGTCAAGTTATCGAACCAATAGCGCTAATGAATAGATAAACAGCTACCGATAAGGGTACCTCAGAAACCGGGCATAAGTATAGTTGTGTTGTAGGATTATAGTTGTGTTTTAGCAGAAAATGACCCTTATTATTTACCTTATTCCTCCACTTATCAAGCTCCAACTTCAGCGCCTTTTCATTCTTCACAGCAGCTTGTACCTTCCTCTCGACCTCCTCCAGCTCCTTGTTGATCTGTTTGATACGTTTCTCAGTGGCCGCTAAGTCCGACTTACTGTTGGCGAGGCGGCGCTTGCGATCTTCTACCGATATTTCTTGGAGCGCTTGTACTAACTCATCTTTACGTCTGTTGGTCGTAAAAGGGAGTAAGAACTTGTGCTTGTCACTTGTATATTAAATTTATGATACGAACGAGATTATGAACGTAAACGAAGCGAAGGAGTACGTTAGGATCTTGGCAGATTGCGTTCTGTAGTTTCTGCCTACCACCGTGGGAAAAGGCGTGAATGTAGTTTGTGTATTGAAAATGCGACATAAATTTAGTCTCAAAACAAAGTACCCACCATGCGAGGGTGTTATAATTTTGAAGTCATTTTTGTCTACCTCTGGCTACTTTACCAAATAACCACGGCAAAATATATTTTTTTACAACAAAAATAGTCCAGTATGCATTTAGAATTTATGCTATGACATCATAGCTTCCAAACGAATGGAGCTTTTTATAATTTGGCTTCTGAAAGATGTTTACGAAAAAAATGTTTAACGAAAAGCTAGGCAAACTTTCAATAGTAAGGGTGAAGCATGAGCTGTGGAGATACTCTTAGTAAACTAGTTAGTTACAAGACTACAAGCCAAACTCGAGTAAAAATTTTTCGTAAAGTCAACCTCACATGACTCGCGTCCGGTCCATGATAACAATTTGACATTGACAGCGCCTAAGTTTCATAGCAATAAGGGCGGTTGTCAATGTTCAACTATGTGCTTTACTATCGTGCGGTAGACCGTATTTTATACTTTAAACCACTTTCAAGTACAATCTCAATTATTTACTTAATTAATATTTGCCTTAACACTTACCTAATCAAGTTGTTAGTTAGCAAGTTTTCAAGCTTGTTCTTAGTGGCTTCCAAGTTCATCCTAGCACTGAACGCCTCTTTGTTCTCCTGCGTCAGACGACGGATCGCGTCGTTCAGTTCATCGACCTTGCCTTGGTCGGCTGTCGATAATTGCTCCATTAATTCCTATGGAGGTAAAATAGTTTGAGATTGAGAAGTACATACCAGGGATGTTAGGGAGCTCCGTAACCGTAACCGAAACTATCGGATATCCGATATAAAAATTTATCCGTAACCGTAACCGAATCCGAAATAAAAGTTTCGGATAATATCGGATTTGTTATTACATTTTTATTTTAGGTAGATTAGATAACACTCAATATTGTATTTATAATAATTTTTATTTTAAATAGCTGTAATAAATACTGACAGACTGATTGTAATTCCTACCAAATGGTGACATATAAATAAAACCATTTATTAGCTATTTGTATTTTACTTTTGAAATTCCTTAAACGTTTAATATCCGTAACTGAAATTATCCGTAACTAACGGATAATCCGAAATAATTTCATATCCGTATCCGTTTCCGATATAATAATCATTCCTACATCCGTATCCAATCCGTATCCGAAATTTCATATCCATAACATCCCTAGTACATACCCTATATAAAAATGATAGATTGTAGTATAGTTAAATACTATCAAAACTCATTCGGCACAGCATGGGAGAGGCCTATGTCCAGCAATGGACTGCGATAGGCTGAATTGATTGAAAACTCATTCACTCATTCTTCTGATGGATTTATGAAAGTGTTAACTTCGCCACCCGACTGAATCATCATCATCATCAATCGATAATTTTCCCACTGCTTTGATACAGGCCTCTCGGTAAGAAGGAGTGGGCCATTGGCTCACAGGGGTCCAGTGCGGATTGGTAAATGTTACATGTCTTTGAATTTTTTTTAGTTCTAGGACATGCTGGTTTCCTCACGATGTTTTTCTTCACCGTTTTGAAAGTAAAGGTGAGAAAATATTAACTTATACTAAGTAAAGTGCCTGCTTGGCTTCGAACCCACTTGTAAGTCGCGGCCGGTACTACTAGGCCATCACTGCTCTCTGGTGCCCAACTGAGTAGTATTAATATGGCACATCGATATTTACAAAGAGGGTTTCACTTAGGTTTATTTAACAGAGAAGACACTGTTACGGTCAGTGCTATATTAACGGCTGCATGTTATAAGAAAGTTCACCTTCTTCATACTTCCTATAAGCGATCCTTTCCATTGATTAATATTATTATCTGTGTTACCTGATGTAGTTCAGATTCCAGCCCCTCCTTGGTAGCCTGCATAGCTTCGAGACTGGATCGACACTGCGCTAGGGAACGTTCCTTAGGACCGCGGAACCTTTCAATTGACGCAAGTTCTTCTTTCATCAGACGGATGTCTGCCTTTACTTTGTCGAATATGTCCCTGGAGAGAAGTTTTAAATTAGGATGAGTTAGTATCACGGTTCGATACACTACCCAAACATGCAAATAAAGTAGAAAAAGGTTCTTTTGGCCCTAGAATGATATTGACAAAGGGACGGGCTTTTTTTTTTTTTTTTTTTTCACGATGGGAATCATCAAATGACTTCTCCCGCTCTGGGCGGAGCGGGAGGGCGTGTCAGACTTTTACTGACTAAAACCCACCCGTGTTCCATCAGTTGCCCATGTGCCAGGGTCACGGTATCTCTTTCGAACAATCACGCGACCCCGGCAGGCATCGGTCCTATTAGACCCCTACACTGCTGCTGACATCTCTTTGAGGCGCGCGTGGAACACTACGCGCCGTCGACCCGAGCTTGGTCCTTACCGGGCGGCGAGCTACCCACTGCTCGCCACCCGCAAGCTCGCGCCTACGGTGGCCGGGAGTCCAAGGGACGGGCTTCGTTAGGAATCATGAATGAACATGTTTTGAGAAATTTTACAGCAAAAACAAAATGCCGGTGTTAGTTCCCGTACGTACGGGTGTGAAAATATCGCGGCGGTATTTTTACGCGCACTGTATTTTCGACGCGCTGGGATGCACTCTGTTGAATTTTCAATGCTCGGTTCAACATCGAGACTTGAAAATCTAGTGTGCGATAAACTCCCGCTGCAATATTTTTACGTCCGTGCGTACGTAGTCTTAGGTCCAATTTCAGCGTCGCGCCAAAAGAACCTTTTAGCCTTTTACTCTGACTTTATTTGACCATCTACAATTGCTGGCCAATTTAAATAAAGCCACGGTAGTTAAGAGGTGACAGTTATGCTAAACACAGCATATAACAACTTAGTTGCAGATTGTCTTGTTGCTCCAGCTGATGTAAATGCTACTGCTGAGCACGAGGCTTTGGGTTCGATTCCCAGGTCGGAAAAATGTTTTTGCGGTCCATCTGGAATTTCTCAGTAGCAGCCAATTCGCTTTTACGCCCGGTTGATGGCAATAGGCTCGCCCCTATTACATGGAACTAAAACATAACTGTCGAAATGTAGGTGTGCTTTAAGTTCACCTTTACCAAACCCTTCGAAGAAATAAGGCATCATCATCATTTTCCTGCTCTTATAACAATTAAATATCTGGTTGACCGAGCATTGTTCGGTTTTTTTTTGGTAAATTGTGTTTAAAATAATAAGTTTATGTTCAAGTTGATTATCGATAAAGTTGGTCAGTGAAAACATGCATAAAACGAAATTGTATAAAAATGAATCCTAGCTAGATCGATTTATCACCCCCGAAACCCCTTGTATACTAAATTTCATGAAAATCGTTGGTGCCGTTTCCGAGATTCAGATTATATATATATATACAAGAATTGCTCGTTTAAAGGTATAAGATAACGATTTAGGGTAAGCGTAACATGTCTTTTTCTTCCACACTTCTCTATTAACTCTTTGTATGCCGTAAACGTGGAGGCACGCGAGACACAATGGTTTTTTAAATTGTGTCTGTAATTACGGCATTCAATGGGTTAATCGTCTCCTCGGGTGTCACCCCCTTTCTATCAATATCATCATTCACACAGTACATCCATTGTTTCTTTGGTCTCCCTCTACTCTTATAGCCTTCGACATTCATACTCAAAACTTTCCTCACGATATTTTCCTCATTCCTCCGTATCACGTGCCCATACCATGACAACAGATTCGAGGAAAGTTAAAAAAAATCCGTTGTTTGATCGTTGTAATTGGTCACAAAAACAATTGTCTTCATGAGCATACTCAATTCTAGATCAAGCGTAATCTATCTATACTTATAATAAAACTGTAGAGAGGTCAATTCTGTACATTGAATATACATTCAAAATTAATATTGGAGGATGATTGGTGATCGATACTGATGCCAAAAATGCAATCAGTAAATTTTTTGTCTGTCTGTCTGTATGTGCACGCATGGGTCAAAAACTACTGAAGGGATTTTAACCAAACTTGGTACGATTGTAGTCCATACTCCTGGGCAGGTTATAGGCTATATAACATAACGCTGAAACACATAGGAGCTGAGCAGTGACGATACCCGCGGGATATTTTCCGACCTCCACGCAAAAGCTAGTTTATAAATAATTCAAATAACATTTACTTAGCCTTCCCCTGCTTGGTCTCAGTCCGCTGCATCTCGGACACGATAGAGTTGATACTGGCCTCAGTCTTGTTGAGCTCTTGCCGGAGCGTGCTGAGCTCCAGCTCCAGCGTCGTGATCTGTTCCATCAGCTCTGAGCGAGTCTTCTGCATCTCCAGGCGGGAGCGAGACTGGTTGAAGTAGCCTCCCGTCAGGGAGCCTTTTGATGATACCTGTGGGAAAGTGATTTTTGTTGTAAATTGTAAGAACAAAAATATTTGATGAAAGTATAAAAATATGCAATCGTCACATTATATTGTTTCGTTTTCGCCTCTGTACAACAAAATAAAAATAGGGAAATGAATGCATATTAGAAGAAATAGAATGTTCTCTTTTTTTTTTAATTTACTTGTGAAGCTTTTGAAGGAGGGGAAGGTGGGGGTGATTATTCTAATTCAATTGTGACTACAATTTAATTACTTGATTTTCCTAGGATTGTGGTTCAAGCACGCTCGTCGACTTTATTTATTAGCAATATGAGTGATTTTTGTAGTTCAAGTGTGACTACAATGAAAACAAAGTTACCTGATTTTCCTAAATAATCATGGTAAAGGGGCACAGTCTACACCTTTATGTCTAAGCAGTAAGGGTGATTTTTATAGTTCACGTGTGACTACAATTCAACCTTACCTGATCTCCCTCCAAAGTGACACAATCCAGATGGAACTGCTTGCCGAGTTCAGTGGCACACTCCAAGTTCCTGCAGATGAGTGTCTTGCCGAAAATGTACTTCATCGCCTTCGCATACTTAGCGTCGTACTTCAGCTTTTGTACCATGGCTATGGCGTTCTGGAAAGAATTGAATAGGGAGGAACAGAAAGAGAAATTAGTTATTTGTAGTATCAAGTTGCACAGAATTTGATCATAATGAGCAAATTCGCTGGGTGAGAGAAGCACAGAACCGATCGAAGTGGCGATATTCGGGAGAGGCCTATATGGCGTGGACGTCTTTCGCTGTTATTTTTTTTTTTAAATTAAAATAAAACGTTTATTTTCTCCACTACATAATGATAAATCAGTACAATACATAACAGTGGTAACAAAAATACATTGATGTCGTGGAGACTGGAGCCTGTACTAGGAATACCTGTGTCTCCAGATAATGATGATGAGCAAATATCGGCCCGTGCCATTTGACTACATTACAAATAATAGTATTATACACAAGCATTTGCCAGCGGCCTCGCCTGCGTAATCTTAATGTTTATAAATTACGCTACACGTTGTTTTTCCGGAATGGACTTCTAAACTACTTAACCGATTTCAATAAAATTTGCAAACCGTGCGCAGTTTGATCCAACTTAAAAGATAGGATAGTTTTTATCTCAATTACTGATCTCAATATTTGCAAATTAAATGATTTTTTTTTTTATAGGACAATGTGTGTGTTCATTAGTTAGTTCTATGAATTCCTAATAGATGGCGTGGGTTTCAATTCCTAGATAATCTACTTTACATGCTTAGATCGTTTAAACTACGCAAAGGATTTAACACGGTTTTCACCAATAGACAGAGTGAATCAAGAGGGAGGTTTGAAAATATAATACGCGGGCGAAGCCGCTGGAAAAACCTAGTATACATATAAATCTTCCACTTGAATCACTCTGTCTATTGATGATGAAAACCGGATTAAAATCCGTTGCATAGTTTAAAAGATCTAAGCGCAAATCAATTCGAATTGATTTTATACTATGTAAAGAAGATGGGGCAAGAAAAAAAAAACAATCCTCCGACACAAATTAAAACCTCTTTATTTTACTTTTATTTCCTGCTTTTCAAACTTAATATGATAGTAGCCACGCTACGATCAACTAAGTCTCTCTCGATTAAGTGGCCTTTCAGATCAGTTCAGCCGTTTGGGAGCTACAATGCCACAGATAAACACACAGGTTAAACTTATAACACCCTTCCGTTTCCGTCGGGGGTTAAAAAGAGACGTATGTTGAAAAACAGAGTGAGCGGTATAAAAAAGTATGGTTGTTTTCGATTTCTCATTAATCTTTTCCCACCTTTCGGTTGACTTGCAGTCATCTAAAAACGTAGTATTAAAAACAGAAAAACTTACATTATCATTAGGATACACCATATCCCTGACTTGCAGTCGGTTGAGAGGCATGAATGTAACTTCTCCAGGTAAACTCTGTCGGTTCATCTCCTTCAGAATCTTGGTACCCACCGTGTCTGATTCTACGATGTGGTGGAACAATCTGTTACCAGCTGTCACCTAGAAACAAAGCAGGGTTTAGTTAAAAATATTGGATTTCATGAGAACACAATTGGGTTTTGTAATTTGAACCTTATTTAAATGTTACTAAAAGTCACATGATGGGTGTTCGAAAACTTAATGTAAAATACTCAAAACTACTGTTAAATGGTAACCTAACCTAAACAGTGCCCGGACATTATTATGTCACATCAAGTTCTACAAAAAAAGACTCTCATAAAGGGATGAGTGACAGAGAAGACGCTGCATTACAATTCCAATAAAAAAAAAGGATTTAATGAGCCGTTTTATGGCAGACCAGAACGAATTTTACAACAATAAGGTTCAAGAACCTTATTGCTGATGTTGTTCAGAAAGGTCAAATGCGCAATACTGGTAACGGGCGTGCGTGTATGACCAGATGTATGAACCGAGAGAGGCAAAACGAGTATCTAAAAATCGTAGTCGTGTTCCGTAGTTTCTACCTGGGGAAAAAGGCGAGAATTTATGCACATATATGTAAATAATATCTTACCTCAACAGCTGTATAAATAGTCTTGTCACACGTAAAGTTCTCGATGACCGGTCCGTAGTACTGCGTGGCTATCTTAGCCCACTCGCCGCCCCTCTCTTGGAATGTCTCCAGTACTTTGCGTACACTATCCCTTCCGTTTAGGATGGGCTGCAAAGGAATTACTCTTTAAATCCTATCGCCATAAGGTGCATTATCCCTTAGCTGGGTAGAGCATTAATGATTAACGCGTATTTTCTGTAGAGGGATGAAATAACATGTCTTTTGTTGCCAAGTAGTTTTATTGACTCCATCAATGCAACCTGTAGTTTACTTTTTTTATGATAAAAGCTTATTAAGTCTGTCAATTTTTTTAGCTCAGTAAAGAATAAAACTTATATTTACCTTTCCCGCCATAGACCGCAGTGCTTGATCAGCCTTTGCCAAATCATCTTTGAGAGATGATAGATTCTGTGTTAGCGATGTTTCTTTACGCCATAATTCACTAGAAGCAAGTTCAATTGTCTGGTTTATTCTTAGTATTGTCTGTAGTAGAATCTGTTGTAACTAAATTTCAATGCATTGACTAGTTTTATCAAATACTAGTTTCTGCCCGCGACTTCGTCCGCGTTAAATTTCTTGTTCCCCTGACCCTTCCCGTCGCGTCGAATCGCCTACCCGTGCGATTTGCCCTGTTTTTGCAACATTTTTCATTACTGCCCGCTCCTCTTGGTTATAGCGTGATGTTATATAGCCTATAGCCTTCCTCGATAAATAGGCTACTCAATACAAAAATATTTTTTCAATTTGGACCAGTAGTTCCTGAGATTAACGCGTTCAATCAAACAAACAAACTCTTCAGCTTTATAATATTAGTATAGATGTAAGAAAATCTATACTAATATTATAAAGCTGAAGAGTTTGTTTGTTTGTTTGTATGTTTTTTTGTTTGGTTGAACGCGCTAATCTCAGGAAATACTGGTCCGAATTGAAAAAATCTTTTTGATGTTGGGTAGCCTATTTATTGAGGAAGGTTATAGGCTATATAACATTAAGCTACAATCAAAAGGAGCGGAGCAGCAACGAAAAATGGACGAAAACTGGCAGGCAATTCGATGCGACGGGAAGGGTCACGGGAGCAAAAATTTTACGCGGACGAAGTCGCGGGCAGAAGCTAGTAACTACATAAAATAAAACATACTTCCTAGCACTCTGTTCCTGATCCTTCCTCTTCTTACACTCGTAGTACTGTTTGTTGTGATCGTCTATGGCCACGCGTTGTCTCTCCATCTCTTTCGTAGTCTCTTCTATTCTCTTCTCTAGTTCTGTCAACTTGTTAGCGTCGCGGCGAAGATCGTCTCGGAGTTTTGTCTCGTGGTCCTTCTTGTCTTTTATTTGTTTGTTTAGAGACCTGGCAATTGGATTTTGGTATGATGAAGACAAATAAATTGTGGAAAAACCCGAAGTCTTTGGGTCTTAAGATACAAACTGCCAGGGTCGCGGCGTTGCTCGAAAGAGTTACCGTGGCCCTGGCACAGGCAACTGAAGAAACACGGGTGGGTTTTAGTCAGTAAAAATCTAACACGCCCTCCCGCTCCGCCCAGAGTGGGAGAAGTTATTTGATGATTTCCCACACAAAAAAGGGTAAGATACAAAGACGAAACTGGGTGTAAACTTACGATTCGATCAAAAACGGATACATTTTAGCGACACCTTGGAAGATTAGCTTAGTATCTTACCCCTAGTATAGTTGACAGTTATAAAGTAAAATGTTGGATTACCAGAACACAACCTCAAACAAACATTGACCACGTATTGCTTAGCCCCACGCAATAAAGTACCAAATATTATTAAAACTATGACTGTCTTCAAATTTAAAAGGGCACTAAACGAACTATTAATTGATAAAAGTTATTACACAATTGACGATTATCTTAATGATGAATCACTGACTGATTGACATGTTATTATACCTTTTTACATTGTTTTTTTATTTTATTATTTGTTTAACTGTATCATTGTTGACCGTTGACATTTTTGTAATTTTTATTATTGTAACATTTGACATTTTCGTTTTATTGAGACATTTTTACTGTAAACCAAACAATTTGACATTAATTTATATGTTGGGTTATTTTATTTTTCTTAATATTATTTTTAAATGATCATATCTGTATTTTGTGTAAATTCAATAATAATGAATAATATGTGATTTGCATGCCCATGTGACGGTAGGATATGGAGGACTCAAAAACCTAAACACCTATTATATTGTATTACCCATGTTTGCAAACCAATAAATGATTTGATTTGGTAGGGCGGAATCTTAAGCTGAGGTATCTTTCACAGCAGAAGAACAAAAGAAATCACTATGAGCAAAATTTACCTTAGCATCTAAGAAAAAATATTTACCAGGAACTTCTCTTGAATAAAAAAGTTAAAAAAAAGCAGTGGACCCAAATTCATGAATTAAGAAACTAGTGAATGGTTAAAACATGACAAGAACTGATCAGTGACATACTTGAGTTCCTTCTCAATCCACCTATCCCTGTCTTGTTTGGAAGTGAACTGCGTGCCTCTCCCCTGCTTGGCATACAACTCCTGTCGTTTCTGCTGGTTGAGCGCCAAAGCTCTGGTACATTCTTCCTCGCGTGCCTTCATCTCTTCGTATTTAGGTTTCAACTCTTCTAGTTCGCGTTCTTTCTCGGATATCTGTTGCCGAAGACGCTCAAGCTCGCCTTCGGCTCTTTCCTAAGGATTTGTATACATAATTTTATTTTGGGGTTAATTGAGATAATTATTACGATCTTAAAATACTTTGAATCCAATTTCTGTAGATCGGATCTCAATCTATAGGACTGTTTATATTTTGTTTTGAAAACCGGAAAGCGACAACGCGTTCTGGTTCGCCGAACAAATGAGTGACATATGAACGCGAAGATCGCGTATTTGCTCGAACTATCTTTGACAACGTTTGATTAGAGGTGTTTATGATTTTAGAAACATTACTAGAATCGACGGCTGTTTAAAGTCTGATTGACACAATGTGATTTATTTGCCTATGGCATTATATCAGTTGCAGTCATTATCAAAGTTGCACCATCAAAACATTGTTTGAACAATTGCAAGTCATTTGTAGCATTAATTTGATTGTATGTCTAGGCAACAAGACTTGCATCATTTATATGATATAAATATTGTAAAGTCCCATTTATATGGGACTTTACAATATTTGCTTAGGAATTGGAATCCTCGTACGGAAAATTTCGACGCAAAACATATCTTTACCTTAGACTTATTATCTCCATCGACGTCATCAGACAAATCTTTAATCCCAAGTTCCAGTTTGGTCTTCTCTCTCAACAGCTGTTGCTGTTCTGTTGATAAGATGTCTTTCTCTTCGCGGGCCGCTGCTACGTCCTTGCGAGCTTCTTTTAGTTTTCTAAAATAATCGAAAACACGTAAGATCCAGTACTTGTCAATTTTAATATAATGCAAACACAATATATTTACAACCTTTTACAGATTTGAAACCAATCAATCAAAGGTTTAGAGGTTCTCAGTTTGACTGTATTTTTTTATAGTTCTGAAGTCTGTCAGAATTCAGGACTGATTTTACCAATAAACTGAAAGTGGTCAGTCAGATGTCCGAACTGTCTATATGCCTCAACGATTGTTGACAGCACTTGAACGCGGTCTATAAGGTCTAATCGCGTTCATTTTTTGGTGAAATTCGCCGTTAGTCACAAAAACGAAGGTTGTCCAATCCAAACGCTATATTAGGAAGAAGAATGCGTGAGAATCTCGTTGGTTTGGTTAGATTATACTTCGTATAGCTATATCCAGATTATTCCACCACTTCCCTGTAGTCAAATTATTGTTTCATAATTTATAAAATATCTATTATTACCTATTAGCTTCTCTGACGTGTTCCTGCGCCTCTCGGACCATGTCAGCATAATGTTGTTGCTCTTTGCCGCTGTTAGAGCGCATTTTCTCGAGCTAACAGAAAGATACAGTGTTAGTCCTTGCAAATCACGAGCGAGCGATAAGTGACTTTCATATTCATATCTTTATTTGCATTCCATAATGTTAAAAGTTCTTATAAGTGGCTTAAAGCTAATGTACAATTATGGACCCTGTAGGGCACAGCAAAAAGTATTACAACTAATAATTCAAAAAATAAAATAAAATCATAAATTAATAACAATTAACAATTTTAAAATAATTATGTCATTAAATATTAATTGGGTATGTGTATCATTTATTAAATTGAGATCAATTGTATATCCTATACTAAAATTTAGCTATGTGCGGTGTCTGTCTGTGTACAAATAATGTTTTTGTAATGTAAGTATTCTTTTATTGTGTAGTATGCTTTTTTGATTAATATTTGTTTGAGTTTATTTATAAATGTCGTATCTTTACTTTAATATCATTGAAATAAGGATTGCTTGCAGTGATAACAAAAATTTGGAAAATTTTAACATGTAGTAAACAATGATGACATTTGATACAAAAAACCGGCCAAGTGCGAGTCGGACTCGCGCACCGAGGGTTCCGTACAAACCTGTAGGTATTTTCGGTTTAAAAATATACATATTTTTTAATTTTTATATTTCAGTTGATTGAATGTAAGGTAAATTGCGGTTTACGATTTATGACGTTTTAAAAAAAAACTAGTCACTCGATCTCGTTCAAACCAATTTTCGTTGGTAGTTTATATGGTAATGTACATCATATATTTTTTTTAGTTTTGTCATTCTCTTATTTTAGAAGTTACGGGGGGGGGGACACACATTTTACCACTTTGGAAGTGTCTCTCGCGCAAACTATTCAGTTTAGAAAAAAATGATAATAGAAACCTCATTACCATTTTTGAAGACCTATTCATAGATACCCCACACGTATGGGTTTGATGAAAAAAAACATTTTTGAGTTTCAGTTCTATGTATGGGGAACCCCAAAATTTATTGTTTTTTTTCTATTTTAGTGTGAAAATCTTAATGCGGTTCACAGAATACACCTACTTACCAAGTTTCAACAGCATAGCTCTTATAGTTTCGGAATAAAATGGCTGTGACATACGGACGGACAGACAGACAGACAGACAGACAGACAGACATGACGAATCTATAAGGGTTCCGTTTTTTGCCATTTGGCAACGGAACCCTAAAAAGGACATAAAGTCATAGTTAAGCCAGGTCTCAATGACTACTGATATTTCGTAAGTACACAGCGTTGTACAGATAAGTGTCAAATATTGGAACTTGCTAATTACACCTTTTTAAAGTCTTATAATTGCAGTGACACTGACAACATATTAAGAAATAGCTCAACATGCACTAAAGAAAGGTGATATTTGATACAGAAAATTGAGAATTGAGAAAGATAATTTTCCAGACTCAAAGACCAGGAGTTCTATCTAGTTTTTCAAGTGGGAGAGAGTTTTGCCAACAAAGGCTTTACACTCGGAGAAGTCCAGGAAAATTTCCAGCAAGATCTGAGTGTGTGGGTCTGTTCCAGCTGTAGAATGAATGAATCTCTGAAGATTCATAATCGTTGTGCATGCAGGAGCTTAACAACTTCTCCAGTTCCTCCATACTGTGCATAAGCTCCATACTGTCCATGTTTAGTTTATTATTTCAAATGTTGTGGTTGGAGGAAAATGAAATTTCTGAGCGGAGATGGGTTTGTTAGTTATTAGCACATAAATATACTAAAAAAGTACATTTAATTATTTTAAAATAAATATTAAATAAGGAAGAAACAAAATTACGTGCATGTCAAGCCCACCCAAATAAGAAAAAAGTGTTAAACAAATAAGTATCACATATTAGACTGTGCCATTTACACCATTATAGTGTCTTATTATCTCTTACCTCTTCAAGCTTTCTCTTGTTCTCCCTATGTTCAGTATCGTGAATAATAAACTCCAACACACGCCTTGCTCTGTCCCATTTCTGATACTCCTTTAATTCTTCTTTCTCTTCTTCCAAAGTCTTGAGACGCTCCTCAATTGTTTGCAGGAATTCATTGATTTTTTCGACCTGTATTGACAATGGCCCAATATTATTAGTGGTTTCAATAAAGTCTTCCTGCACAAACTGTATAAGAAAAGCTGATGTCTTTGGTAAAAGTAAATGCCATATAGCAACATGTTAGCAGGGTTGACTGACCACAGTATGCTTGCCTGGCATACTGCTGTCTATGAACGGCCAGATATGGGGGCTCTTTTTTAAATTTTGGTGTACCCTAAATAGATGCAATAGAGTCAAAGTTAACTCAAAATCTATAAAGTAAAGCAGTGTAAATACCGCCAAGGCATAGACTTGCGAAATTTTTACATACTGAAGTACCTTCTCTATGTCATAATTTGGAATACTTTACAAAAAGGATACCTTTCCAACTGTCTCTTTGAGGATAGTGACAGATTCTTCTCTGCGTTCATCATACACTCTGGTACCAGCCACTTCTCTCAGGAGCTTCAATCTGTGGGAGTCAGGTGCTATGGCCATTTGATTAATCTGTAAAAAGAGATGAGAAATTAATGAGATGTTAGCTTGGCAGCTGGGCATATTATTGTTAGCTAACTTAACTACCTGATAAAATACAGTACCTGGCTGTATATAATAAATGTATTACTAATTAGTATGAAATATCAAGTTTTACTAAACTGCCAAGTAGTGTTGTTCATGTCACTAATAACTGTGTCTCTGGTCTCTTTCCAAAGCTTAAAGTGTCATATCTACAGCCCAGATTGTTTATATAACACTACAAGCTTTTGAGAATTAGCAAACTACTGTAATTTGCTAGTTTCACATGGAACATTTGGGAGCACTAGTTACAACTTAAAACAAATTCTATTTCCATCAAAATAGGCTATTTGACTATTTTGTATTTGTCTGTAAGGGAAGGCCTATACCCAACAATGGGTGATTCTCGGGTGAAATGATGAGGATGATGACAGAGATAGAATAATGTTTTAAATATGCGCTAAACATTGACACATTGATTTGGGGTCCTTCTCTTTGACAGCCGATAACGACCCTTGGTCGTGACGATGTTTTGCACCGTGCGTTGATAACGACCTCAGCGCGCCATCGGAATGTATTATGATACATTCTGAACGTACCGTGTGGTGCCGGACGTAAAGAATAACACCACCCCATTTCTTCCCGTGGGTGTCGTAGAAGGCGACTAAGGGACTTACTAGAGAATGGGCAGCAGCGTTCTCTATGCATTTTACCACCATACTGCGATCGCCAACCCGCCTGCCAAGCGTGGCGATTATGGCAAAGCCCCCCATTGGGTGAGGCCTAAGTCCAGCAGTGGACGTCTTACGGCTGAAATGATGATGATGACATTCTGAACACAACGTGATAAGTGTTTCTTGCATTGTGTAGTTATGTTGGTTTTAGCAACGTTTAGGCGATTCATCTACTTCAGGAGTGGAATTGCGAGGATGTGTCAAGCCGCCTGGCGCGGGCGGTCAGTACTCAGCGGTGAAATCGTTTCCAAATGCAGCTAAAAATGGAAATGTTAAAAGCTGTCACTGTTACTTACCTTTCCCTGTTTTACAATGTAGTAAGGGTTGGAGTTTGACAGGCCAGCACTCTCAAGTAGATTGAGTACCTCGGAGCGAGGCACCACTTTCTTGTTGAGGAAAAACTGATCCTTCTTCGATCCAATAACTCGGCGGAGGAAGATTTCATCTTTTTCAATCTGAATAACAAAGATGTTGACTTGTTGATGACTTGTTGTTATATCTCAATTTTTCTTTTGAAAATAAGAACATAATTTACTTTTTAAAGCTTTATTACAATGTATACCAATATCAGATGGCCAATTCTCGTACCTATTTAAAAACGTTTAAAATCTAGTTGCAGTCTGATCTCGACGACAGTCAAAAACTTGTCAAAAATGTATGGAAACTCAGCATATTTTGGATAGATTGAGACTGAGATCAGACTGTTAATGTTCTTACAATTACGAGAATTGCTTGTCTGGTCTAAAAATAATCAGTTATCTAATATAAATAAAAACTTAGCCTATTTAATAATAACTTTTATAAAAAAAAGTAAGTTCAAAAACTAAACCTGACTACTGAAAAATCACACTCTAAAAAGTATGAAAAACTAGCTCTTGCCAGCGGTTTCACCCGCGTGGAGGTCGGAAATTATCCCGCGGGAACGTACTACCGGGATAAAAAGTGTAGCCTATGTCCTTTCTCAGGCTCTAAACTATCTGTGTAGCAAATTTCATTTAAATCGGTTCAGTAGTTTTAGCAGGAAAGCGAGACAGACAGAGTTACTTTTGCATTTATAATATTAGTATAGATAGTATGGATGAACATAATCTCATCTGAAATGCATGGTCTATGCGCCATATGATGCAGAAAGCAGAATGATGCAGAATGTACTGGAAACATATCCGAAAGTAACACCACTATTGTATCACCTGCATTCTATACAAATAAAGAAATGATTTGATTTGTTTTTTTCCTTTTAATTTGATGCGTCATAGCCACCAGCAGACGATCAAGAGACTTCCACCAATAACTCATTTGTCAAGTTATGATAAGGAGCTTGGCAGTTATGAGGAAAGAGATGAACATACATCTGTATGTATGTTCATCTCTTTCCTCATAACTACCAACATAAAAGTCTGTACCAACATAAAAGCAGGTCAAAATAATAACCCTCCTTTTTGCCACACCAAAGTCAGGTGTAAATTGTTCAGATACTCTACATTTTCTGTTCATAATAGGTATGTATGAGCAAAACCATATCATTATGTTATTTCGTTTGTTTTGCATAGTTAAATACACACATGCACTTAAGAATATTTGAAAATACATTTAAAAGATATTATTATTATCAGGTGGAATAGAAAGTTGCTCTACTTTACCATATCTATCAATTTATTGTGTTTGGTAAGCTTTAATTATTTTAACAGAAAGTGAAAACCAGTTCTGAATGGATAAAGGAAGAATTCTTTACATAATACAAACTAATTACTGCTTTTCCAATTTTTTTTTTTAATTCGAATACAAACTGCAGTCAAATTAAAAGTAAGCAAAATATCAATGGTGGAATCATTATAGGTTGATTATGCATAAGCTAAGAAAAGGAAATTGCATGCTTATTATTATTTTGGGAAAACATGTTTTGTTCTTTGTAAGCAGTAGTGTTTAAGGAAATAAATGTTGCCAGTTCTATCAATAGGTACTTTTACAACACCTCTATATCTTGAAAAAATGGCAAATAATTTAACCAAATCATTTTTTATTTTATTTTAACTTATGTTTGTAATAAGAATGGACACTGTATAGGTTGTTGTAGCTGTTAAAGTAGTCTAATAATATTGTTGTAATTTCTTATTTTAAAATTGTGTACACCCCCCCTGATATGGGTGTATAACACTATGTCATTGCCATATATTATTTACACTGTGTGTGTGGCAACACTGGTGTCACCGCTCTTCCTGTTCTTTCTGCTGCTGTATGTACAAACTGTGCTAAAACTCTGCTTCCACATTACAATATCAAATGAAACTAGTTTGTTTTATTTAAAAATCTCAACAGTAGCAACCAACAGATATTTTTCAACCGACGAAAAAAAACGGAGGAGGTTATCAATTCGACGCGTATTTTTTTTTTTTTTTTATGTATGATCACGCATAACTTTTTACACAGTGGTCCGATTGTGACAATTCTTTTTCTATTGGAAAGGGTATACTCCCAAGGTGGTCCCATATAAATTTGGAAAATAAAATCGAACCCTAAAAAAAAAAAAAAAAAAAAAAGGGTCGGAAAACAGGGGATGATTGATTGTTCACTCACTGATTGTAATGTATAAACACACATAACTTTATACAGAGTAGTCCGATTTTGATAATTCTTTTTGTGTTGGATAGGGTATACCTTGCCTAGTATTATTAGTACATTAAAGCCACAAAAAAATATAAAATAAAAACTTTTAACAAAAAATTAAACCACCGAAAAACTGAAAAGCATAGAATAATAAACCTTAAAATTTTGAGTCGGCGCTGAAAAATCAATGAACAAGGATCACTCAAAGCGCCGACTCATAATTTTAAGGTTTATTATTTTATGCTTTTCAGTTTTTCGGCGGTTTAATTTTTTGTTAAAAAGTTTTTTGCCATTACTTTTTAATGTACCCACTGTGAAACAAAATCGAATACTGCAAGAGTAATTGTTTCACAATTTATGTTGAACTAGGTTGTATATTATGAATTACTTTAGCCCTACTATTTTTTTTTTCAAAAAATTGTAATTAACACAATATTAAAACAACAAAGACATAACTTCCATGTCCTCATCATTCCTATAATAGTATCCTTCATATGGTTTCTTTCAGATAACTCAACACTTAAGAAAAATGCTATAAACAGCATTGCAATAGGATAAATACAGAAAAAGTCATTGTCTTTTGGCGGTTACATTAATTCATATATCTATGTTTTCTCTTACAGAAAAGAAGGGATTCAACAACAGAGAAAAGCTTTGTGAGTTTTCTAAAAGCATCACTAATATTTTAATACTTTCTGCAGTCAAGTGTATGTACAATGACTTTAAAACAGTTTTTACAACGGAATTTACAAGAATTCACCTAAATGTTACTTACAGGTATCCTGTTGTCAGAATTGTCAAAGATGATCTCAACGAAGGCCGAAATGACCCTTGGGCCAGTACCTTCGTGTAACAGGGCGAGACGCTGCTCTGGTCGCAGATGAGAAAACTCATCACTTAGCACAAATTGAATGGCTGAAAATAATCAAGAAATGTAACACAAAAACTCAGGTAGATACTTCAATAACATTGGTTAATTTATTTTATTTGGACTTTCAATGTAGACTAATGTGTGGTGTCGCTTGTGTAGCCTAGAATCATTGGTATGCTTCAGCCAGTTTATGTAAAATTGATGGTCTACTTCATAAACAAGTCAGAACTTACCATGGAAAAAGTTACTTTTCCCGGAACCATTACGTCCAACAACGACATTGTGTCGTTTATCGAACGGCTCCACAACAATTTGCTCGCGATAACTCTTGAAACCCTGGATTATCACCTGTAAACAGAGGCTCTTACAATAGCGTCACTTTTATTTGGGATGAATTATGGAAATAGGAACATATTTTATGACTTTTAAGCCACGACAACTTTAAGAAGTCGATAATTTACCTGTTTTATATGCATTGTAACAGATCGATTCTATAAAAAATTTAATATTGTTTATTTATAACGAAACGTTGCCCAAGACCGCCATTTCGAAACGCCAAAAATTGTCGTTGACGTTTCGCGCCTACTACGCGGCGGCCATTATCCACAGATTACGCTAGCAGTACTGGCAGACGGCACAGCGATCGGATACGCAAAGGTTCAATCATTTTATCGTTGTTTTTGTACTTTTTTTTGGTGTGGTTATTTCAAAGATCTTTTTTACTAGTGATACTTATTATGTGCGAGAACACAAGTGGTTTCAGTTTGACTGATTTTCTATTCATTACAAACAGTATCCAAGATTTTCTTTCTAACGACGATATTATACGCTATCACCTCGAGAATGTGTGAATAATAAATTATGATCGTTAACTTGTTGATTTCTTTCCGCCTTTGTCACGTGTTTACGAAACTAAAGGCACTGGCATCTATGTCGTCACAGCCACGCCTTTGATATTTAGGTACCTAAAAGGCCTATGTTAAACAATCATTTAAGTTACATCATGCAGTCTCGAAACATCATAATTTTGCGTGAAACTTCCCTGAATGTTACATCCAGTTAAAGTACCTACTTTCTAACTTCCTTGCTTCTAACTTCGCTTATTAAAGTGGTGCGCCGTGCGGGCTATCTCTTGCTTCCGGCCGTGGTTCAGTCCATGGTCCGAAGCAAAAACGCGTGGGTTGCTCTCGCTTCTTTTTGCGAGGAGGTGATGCATGCATAGGAAGTGGTGGAGAGGCTAGAGAAAGCATACCTTTTTTTTACGGGTGGGAAATCATCAAATGACGTCTCCCGCTTTGGGTGGAGTGGAAGGGCGTGTCAGACTTTTCACCCACCCGTGTTCCATCAGTTGCCCATGTGCCAGGGTCACGGTATCTCTTTCGAACGAATCTCGCGACCCTGGCAGGCATTTGTCCTAGCAGACCTCTTCAGTTTGCTGACATCTTTTTGAGGCGCGCGTGGAACATTACGCGCCTTCAACACAGGCCTGGTCCTTACCGGACGGCGAGCTACCCAATGCTCGCCGTCCGCAAGCCCGCGCCTATTGTGGCCAGGAGTCCGCGATCGACTCCCGAAGTGAAAGCATATCTCTCATTCCACCCGCACCAGAAGAGCAGCCGGGCGTCAAAGAGCGCTTAACGATCGCGGCCCACCATAAGGAGGAGACTGCAGGCGGCGAATTTGGGGTTGTATCTTCGTTCAGTCAGGCTCAAAGAGGTGGCACGCAGTTCACGCGCTTTAATGGGAAGATATGCGGTTGTGAGCTGCACTTGGTGATGAGGCTCGCTAGGCATGGCGGGTTATGGCGTTATAGGGCGTACGGTAAATGTACAAGTAGATATCTCCATCCCCCGACACAAGGTACTAGAAGGAACGGCGCGGTTTTAGTTTTTTGAGGATTTCCTCACGGAAAAAGAACAAAAAGGTACCTACGACGCTTCTACTTCGGGAATCTGTCAATTTCCAGTTTCCACTCAAGATGAACGATCATTATAAACTATGCTGTAGTTGAGCCATCGGCCTCGCCTGGCGCATGATCAATATTGACGTAGTCTCATAAGTATGTTAATAGGCGGAAAAGCCCAACAGTAAGAATAATAGATTTTAATGTGATGTCCAAGGAAAGCTTATTTGGGTAAATGCTAATATACTTCTTTTGAGGGGAACACCCCCAGTTGGCAAGAACAATGTGTGTTTAGCGACCAACCCCCACCCCACATGTAGGATGTGACATTGGTCGACCTTCCGTTATAAGGAATCTAATCCTGACTGTTCCTCCTTCTACAAAAAGATGAGGTAGGTAATTTTCCGAGATAAAACTACCTTCCTCTCTGAGTGATGAAAATGATTAGCTGATGGTTAGTAATATCTTCCCTGTGTGATTCATAATAAAACCAGTTCCGATAACGGACAAAAAAAACATGTTCAAGAAAATAATTAATAGGGGATAAAAAGCTATGATTAGGTACTAGAGATTACAAAAACGTAAACACATTGATGCATAAAGTATTTTAACATGATTGATCATAAATTTTAAAATCAGAGGCCACATTATATACTAAGCTGGCTAAAACAACCATACGTAACAATAATTTATATTGAATTGGAATTAATGAGGTTACTGAACTATTTACTCGACTGACCAAATAATAATTCTGCGCAGGATTCTTAAAAAAGCGATAATACTTATTTACTTTACAATCCTGCGCAGTTCGCGGAATAACGAATCAATTAATTCAAATCAAATCAACGCGTATGTTATATCTTTAGCGTTCTTTAAAAAAATATAATGAAAAAACGTAGTACATTATGTAGGTACCTGTCGAATTAAATTCGTAGTCAAATACCTACGTCATCGACAATTTAATATCAAGGACAGAAACAGAGGATTCTTGATGATCTTAGATATTTTTAATGGAATAGGCTTTTGGTAGATATTAATTATAATGTTGAAACCGATTGTGTATCGACTGTAATTAGAGCGGCTTATAACAAGCAATATACTGCTATAGGTTGAAAAGGAACCCACGTGCACTTGTTATCTTTTCCAATCTCTCACGCAGAGGAATAACAAAAAAAAGTCAAAATTGTTCCTTTTTCCCCCAAAAAAGGCTATCAATAGAAGTCACTTCTACCTTAGAAAGACTAGAGATAGGTATTTTCAAGTGTGTACCTAACAGTTTTAAATAGAGCTCAATGAGCTGGTAGGTACCTACGGTTCAATAACCGGTAGAGAGACATCTTTATCTATCTATAATGTATTGAGGTCTTGTAAGAATTTCAATTACCTATTATTGCAATAGGTAGATTTTAAACTTACCTAAGTTTACTCCTTTATAAAATTTTGTTTTCCGCTATTTTCTTTTAACATATGCACACATTCTTTATGCTAACGGTAAATGATATTTAACGTTTTATAAATGAATCTTCTACATAAGAACATGAATTTATTAGGTAGGTAAAGAATTAAGTTTTCATTGTATTTTATAGGTATGAACTTTGCTCTGACGATGTAACATTCTAACAGCTACTCAAACGAATAATACACCCTTATTACGTAACACACTATCAATTACAATCTGAATCATTTTGAACGAGATTGCTAATCCACTGCTTCTTAATGTTCGAAAAATGTGTCTGCTCAACAACGTAAATAATGCAATGAATGTCGTTTAACTGTCAAAATGAAAGCCATTCCTACTGTTAGGGTGTTACGCAATTTTTTTATTTATTTAATAAATAAATAAATTATTTTATTTATTTATTTAATAAATTAATTAATTAATACTCGTATATCTTCAAACTAAGATACTATGAAAATGGATAAATCAATAGTAATTACCAAACCACAGAGTTTCACTGGTTATTTGTGTTACAGGGTGTTTCATGTCTTTAATGTGGTTCATATCTAGCAGTTTTTAATTAAGGGTTATCCACTATTCACAGCACACCCTATGTTATAGTCTATAACTTATAGAGCAAGGATGCTTTAGTCCGACCGCCATGGAATAGTGGTTCCGAGTTCCGTGGCCTTGATACATAATCATAGGGGTTGAGGCAGGGCCGTCTCCTCCATTGGCCACTCTGAGCACTTGTTCTAGAGCCCCGCAATAGTAAATTCCCTGTTCCTGCCAGCGTTGTAGCTCTTCTTCTTCTTCGTCGTTACACTCTTGACAGAGTGGTCGTGGTCGTCATATCTGGTGTGGTGGCGAGCTTCACAATCCGTCGCCATTCCTCTCGTACTGCAGCCCTTCTCGTACTTTCGTGAAGTGGACCATTAAGTGCTGTTTTGACCTGATCGGTCCAACGCATGGGTGACCTGCCACGAGCTCTTGTGCCTTCAACTTTTCCCTGCACGACAAGTCGTTCCACCGATGTGTCGTCTCGGCGTGTGAGGTGTCCAAAGAAAGCGAGAATACAACTTTGGACGATGGAAGAAAGACGCTGTTTGATGCAAAGTTCTTGGAGGATTGAAACGTTGGTTCGAAACTGTAGCTGAACTCGTGGCTAGAGGCTGTCAAAAGAAAACCTAACTTATATTTACGTTGTTAAGCAGACATATTTTTCAAACATATGGAGATTTGCAATATCCTTCAAAATGAATTAGATTGTGATCGATAGTATGTTATGTAGTTAGGGTGCTGGTGGGGTGATAAAATTTTCGACGTCGCTTCTTTCACATTTTACATTCTCCATGGGGCCCTATTATCACAAAGAGCCCAAAGCTTTTAATACAGCCCTGAGTTGTGGTGTTATTCCTACCCCTCCTCCTATGATAGTATAATAATATAACCTACCCCACAATGACGTAATAATATTACTAGATTAAAGAGTCTCGCCTAAGTCGTATAGCATTTGGTCTTGCCATTGGCGGCAAAAGCGAGGCATCATATTTTGTAAATATTCATTCATACTGAATATTCTGCACTAGATAAGACTCACGCCTGGCCGGTATTTTTTAATAAATTCGTCCTAATGACAGAGCCTTCTTTATAAATATTTATTTAGGCATAACTGTATAGTGAGCAGTTGTGTTTGTTTCAACGATTCCGCATTAGTACTATCCGGTCGTTTGATATTGGCGTATCGTTCGCAGAAACTTGCGTTCATGGACTAAAAATTTAACTTAAATTGAAAATAATTAAATATAAATAAAAACATGACCGCGATAAACAGTGATATGACAAATGAAAGTGGAAAAAGTGATCTTTTCACCCAAATTGAACGGTTCGGAAAGTTTCAAACGATACAATATATTTTAATTTGTTTAACTTTGTTCATGATTTCTATGACACACGTAAACTATGTTTTCGTTGCTGAAAATATTAATTACAGGTAAGAAAATTTAAATGACAATTTTAATTATATAAAAAGACACATTAGTACTCACCTATATTTTTTTGTCTGTTTTGTTCTCGTGTTTTATAATAAAACTAGCTGACCTGTGCCCACTTCGTTGGTAGTCAAACATATTTACTTGTGATGTGTGAGATGATATTAACTTTCACAATTTTTTTAATTTTTTAGTTTTATTTAATTTGGCCTATGTCAGTCAGAAATAATGTAGCTTTCTACTGGTGAAATAGTTTATTCTTGTGATGAAATCATATATAGCATAGGTCACTCAGGAATAATGAAAGTTTCTACTGGTGAAACATATTTTTTTGAAATCGGATCTGTAGTTTCAGAGATTACATCCTACAAACAAACTCACATACTTTACCTCTTTATAATGAATGTAGATGTAATTTTTTGCTACTTATATTTATTTTTGGTAAACTAGAACGAGATTTAAAGTGTTTTACCAGTTTTATCTATTAACTTATCCAGTGAAATACTCGTTAGGCTTACTAAAAAACATCTACATTTATATAGGTATTTTTACTTTAAAAATATTTTAAATTAAAAATACCTATATAAATGTAGATGTTACCAACCCGTAGACGTTATATAAATATTAACTTATTAATTTATATGTTGCTATTAATTTCGTATAGAGTAACTAGGTACTTGTAAGTACTAAGATACCATTATGTCTTTAGCCCCTTGAAACTAAACAAACACTTTAATTAGCCCTGAAAACTAATAAATAAAGGCATAATTAACTACACAAAACAGAGGAAGCATGCTTTTAATAAATGATCCAATTGCCCTTATAAGAAGTTGAATGTATCTCTGTCAGCATCAATTGAGCTCATTGTACGAATAAATGATCTCAATTTTCCATCAATTTATGAGTAACGAAAGTAGTAGTTCCAGGAAATTAATTTGAATATTTGCTTTGTATTGTAAAAACAGATGTCGCGTGCCAGAATGTGAAATTCCAAACCAGAATATGGAAATTCCATCATGGTGGCCCGAAGACGTGGACTACAAATGCTATAAGCCGATCCTGAGGGATGACAACTTTTCTCTCACAAATCAAACATGTTCAAATTCTTCGTTCAGCGGTGTTATAGAAGAGTGTAAGCATTGGATCTACGAAAATAACAATTCTATCGTTGCTGAGGTATGTACGCATTTTTCATTTTGTAACTAACTGCCTAAAGTCATATTTTATTTATTTATTTTATTTTTAACCTATATTGTCCTACTGTAGAGCAAAGGCCTTCCTTTCTCCTTTCAACTCTTCCCTATCTTGAGCTAGTGTGGACCGATGGAGGGACCTTTCTGTAGGCGTTACGCTCGTCCCACCAAGTCTAAAGTAGCTTTTGTATGATTTGCCGTTGCATGAAACAATATAACGTAATGTAGAATGATGACTGCTGAAGAAGTTTTAGAAATACCGCATATAAGCTAAGTAGGTAAAGAAAATTGCGTTTTGACCCAAACTTTGTTGCCCAAAATTATGGAATTACTTAGATATTTCTTGTTCGATAGGATAGGATACACTTTTTTTTTATGGGAAATCTTCAATTGACTTCTCCCGCTCTGGGCGGAGCGGGAGGGCATGTCAGACTTTTACTGACTAAAACCCACCCGTGTTCCTTCAGTTGCACATGTGCCAGGGTCACGGTATCTCTTTCGAACAATCACGCGACCCCGGCAGGCGGATAGGATACACTTACGTTGAGAGCAGCGGTGGCCCAGTGTGATCAGCCCCGACTTACAAGTTGTAGGTCGTGGGTTCGAACCCAGGCAGGTGCTTTACTTTGTGTAAATAATTTTATCACTACTGCTCTGAAAACGGTGAAGGAAAACATCGTAAGGAAACCGGCATGTCTTAGAACCAAAACTCGAAGACATATGACATCTACCAACCCGCACCGGGCCGCGTATTTACAAAGGCTATACTATTTATTCACGAGCCAGACTCTAATCAATGAGCTTTTGGTTATGCATATTACTCAACAATACCTAGTCTATCTCAGTAAAAAAATTGACTCAAATAGACTAGCTTTTGTTTTAATATTTTCAAAGAAAATGCACGGACAAAATCTAGTTCTATATAATCAATAACAAGTGGGTAGTGTTCTTTACCTAATAAAAGTACTTCTCGTTTGTTACTTCGTTTTATTTTTGTTTTTCAAATACATAATAGAAACGAGCAATTAAAATGATAACAGTTGCCATGTAACTATCAACCTATAATTGAAGCTTATCTATTTGATTAATATGTATTCAAAATTAATATGTATGTAACCGATTGCCACCTGCGCTAAGATAGGTTGACGGAGCCCCGCTTCGCGGGGCTCCTATTTCTGGGTGGTTTAAAAAAAAAATAACCACGAAGGCTAAGGCGGGAGCTCCGCTCCGCTTCGCTCCCGCCTTAGCCTTCTAACCTAACCTATCCGAGTCGGGGTACTCTGAGTCGGGGTATTAACCATGGATGGGATTTCGTCCACGCGTGACTGAAATGGTACTAGATTTTGTCCGTGCATTTTCTTTGAAAATATCAAAACAAAAAGCTAGTCTATTTGAGTCAATTTTTTTACTGAGATAGACTAGGTATTGTCGAGTAATATTCAGAAACAAAAGCTCACTGATTAGAGTCTGACTCGTGACTAAAATAGTATAGCCTTTGTAAATTTGCCACCGGGCCCGCGTGGTAGATTAAGGCCCACTCCCTCACACTGAGAGGAGGTTTTTGTCCTAGTAGTTGGAACGGTATACGCTGATAACGCTGATAACTGGTTATTGTGCACTGAGCCACTAACTGTGACACTAAAAAAACACAATTATTGGGTCGGATCAAATCAAATCAAAATATTTTATTTAGCAATAACCTTTTTAAGCACATACGAAACGCCAAATAAGTTAGGTGTACGGTTTCAATCAATTGATTCTTATGGAGATGAGCCAATAAGAAAGAATCGAGTGTTTTTTGCCGATGCCGACCAATTTACAGTAGTTACCCTAATATAATAACACTCGTTCAATCACAATACGAAAGATTTTGAAGGAAATCACTAATCCATTGCTTGATATGTTTGAAGAATTCGTCTGCTCAACATCGTAATTAACGCAATGAATGTACCACCAAGGGATTGTCATAGTTAAGTATAAAGCGGGAGGATACGCCCGGGTGTTTCCATTGTGAGGATCGTCTAGAAGACACGGTGGAGCATACGGTGGAAGTGTGCCCTGCCTGAGCGGAGCACCGCCGTGTCCTCGTGGAGGCGATCAGCGGCGGCGACCTCTCGCGTCCGGCCCTGGTGCGAGCCATGGGACGGAGCGAGAGGGCATGGGAAGCCGTCACCTCCTTCTGCGAAGCAGTACTGCTCGCGAAGGAGGAGGCGGGGCACGTGAGGGAGTGCTGTCACTGCACTCTCACGTCCCTAGCCGCCGCCGGAGGAGACGCCCCGGGCGTCGGGAGTCGATAGCGGACTCCCGGCCACCGTAGGCGCGAGCTTGCGGGTGGCGAGCAATGGGTAGTTCGCCGCCCGGTAAGGACCCAGGCTCGGGTCGACGGCGCGTAGTGTTCCACGCGCGCCTCAAAGAGATGTCAACAGCGCTGAAGGGTCTGCTAGGACCGATGCCTACCGGGGTCGCGTGATTGTTCGAACGAGATACCGTGGCCCCGGCACATCGGCAACTGAAGGAACACGGGTAGGTTTTAGTCAGTAAAAGTCTGACACAACCTCCCGCTCCGCCCAGAGCGGGAGAAGTCATTTGATGAATTCCCATACAGAAAAAAAAACCGGCCAAGTGCGAGTCGGACTCGCGCACCGAGGGTTCCGTACAAACCTGTAGGTATTCTCGGTTTAAAAATATTTTTTTATTTTTATTTTTATATTTTAGTTGATTGAATGTAAGGTAAATTACTGTTTACGATTTATGACGTTTTAAAAAAAAACTACTCACTCGATCTCGTTCAAACCAATTTTCGGTGGTAGTTTACATGGTAATGTACATCATATATTTTTTTTAGTTTTATCATTCTCTTATTTTAGAAGTTACGGGGGGGGGGACACACATTTTACCACTTTGGAAGTGTCTCTCGCGCAAACTATTCAGTTTAGAAAAAAATGATAGTAGAAACCTCATTACCATTTTTGAAGACCTATTCATAGATACCCCACACGTATGGGTTTGATGAAAAAAAACATTTTTGAGTTTCAGTTCTATGTATGGGGAGCCCCAAAAATTATTGTTTTTTTTCTACTTTAGTATGAAAATCTTAATGCGGTTCACAGAATACATCTACTTACCAAGTTTCAACAGCATAGCTCTTACAGTTTCGGAATAAAATGGCTGTGACATACGGACGGACGGACAGACAGACAGACAGACAGACAGACATGACGAATCTATAAGGGTTCCGTTTTTTGCCATTTGGCAACGGAACCCTAAAAAGGGATTGTCGTAGTAAAGCTTCATTTACACGGTGCGAGTTTTTTGCTTAGCAAACCATAAAATTGAAGCATCAATTGACTGGCACCGTCTAAACAACAAGTTGCCGTTCAAAACAGAGTAGTGTAATACTCTATCAGTAGGCATCAGTTACATTTTGACAGTTCAAAAACATTCATGGCGTTGTTTTACATTGCTAATCAGACATTTTTTTTCGTACAACATTATGAAATAATGGGTTAGGAATAACTTTCAAAATGATTTAGATTCTGTTTGATAATAGGTATGTTACGCAATTATGGTGCTGGTAGGGATAGGTTGAAAAGAACGTAAATAAAATTGCCCGTAGTATTCTATCATTCAAACATGAATGCGGAAATGAACGGAATTTAAGTAAAAAAAATATATTTAGAAGACGTTCAATAGAATTGAATGAAATATTTGGCAGCGCAAATAGGTACGGGTAAATCAATCGTACAAGGACATGCAACTCTGTGTTTAGACGAGGCGAAACTTGCGTCCGATAATTGCCTTGGAGTAAACAGAATATAAGTTAGATGCAATAATAATGAATGGCATTTTTTTGTGGTTGGGATATCATCAAATGATGTCTCCCGCTCTGGGCGGAGCGGGAGGGCGTGACAGACTTCTACTGACTAAAACCCACCCGTGTTCCATCAGTTGCCTATATGCCAAGGCCACGGTATCTCTTTTGGTTCACTTGCATTTAATTACCGTATGCCATTAAATGCCATTTTATGGTTTTCGGACACATATAATCCCTACTTACTTGATAGCAATTCTTAAATGGTAGGTACTTTACGGCATGCGATTTTTGGTTTTAAACGATCCAGAAACTTGCACCGTGTAAATAGGGCTTATAAGTGTAACGCTATTAGGTACCCCGCGGCTGCACCCTTATTGCGCAACATACCATCGATCGAAAAACTGAATCGTTTTGCAGATTATTGCTAATCCATTAATTACCTACGTCATGACTTCGATAAATGTTAACTCAGCAACGTAAATAGCGCAATTTTGTTGAATTGTCGCACATTGGCGTCCACCCGACCTTTAATTCCGCCACTCGAATGCAAGCCAAATGTCTAGTCGATCAATCGATTCTTCTATTATTAGATTCTACAAACCAGATTCTATAAAATAAAATTTATTTATATATTACTTGCTAGTAGGTACTACCAAATGACATTTTTGAAACGGACTAGGAAAAAATTCCGTGTTAGGATAGAAATAGAAAAAAAAAATTGCTTATAATGTATTGCTTACGTATAGACTATAGATGGTTATTTTCTGTTCCATTTGCCAAGGCGGGTTTTTCCCGTAGTCTAGTTATGCTCAGGCGACTAATACTTTCTTCTCCTACTACTATACAAAGCATATGCATTCACAACCGTTTGATATGCTTCCGTGTCGAATCGGACAGTATTAATGTTATCAAAAAGTAAGTTCAACTGCTAAAACCCGAGTACTAAAATCTATACATGAAATTTGGAGGGTGTGTTCTTTGTGAAGAGTAGGCATCCACTAAGAGAGGGTTTTTTTTTGAAATTCCTTCCCTAAAAGGGTGAAAAGGGGGGTTGAATTTTCTGAGAAAAAAAAATGTTCTCTGGGTCGGATAAGACAAAGAAAGTAGTGCCATAAGACATAGTTTACTTGGATTAACTCATAGGGTACTTTTGGTCCCGGTAGTACGTTCATGTGGGATAATTTTCGACAGCCACGCGGGCGATGCCGCGGGCAGAATCAAGCTTGTATGAAATAAAGTACGAAACAGGAAAATACTCTCATCTGAAACATAGGTCAGCAAGTATAGTGCAATAAAGTGCAAAAATTCAAACCGTGCCTATTGCCGGATTCGCCCACAAATAAATTAACTTTGTGCGAGTCGCCTACAGCACGTAATATATTTTTATCTAAAACTGGCGATGTGCCGGATTCGGTCGAGTAAATCCGTGCGAATCAACTAATAAGCCAAAGCACCTCATCGTCATTTTAGGCTAAAGACGTCACCTGCTGGACTCACGCCTCTCTCAATATGGAGGGGTTAGCCATAATCGCCACGATTGGCAAGCGGGTTGGCGATCGCAATATGGTGGTAAAATATCATAGAAAACACTGCTGCCCATTCCCTGATGGTGCTATTCTTTACATCTGACACCACATAGAACCATAGCCAAAGCAAAATCAAAAGTCATTTATTCAAACTAGGCTGAGAGTCAGCATTTTTGAACGTCAAAGTTACATTTAGGACAGACACCCAAAACACCCGCCCTTCACCACTTCCTAATGCTTTAGCTGGGAAGAAGAAGTGGCGCAACAAACCACCATCACCCCAGTAGCTCAGGAACATGATTCTATACAATAATATGTAAAGCACCTACTTCTCTAGAAAAATTAGGTACCTACATCCGCCAATCTAGATTATGTTCTCTCGGAATTGTCGCACTTACCATGTAATGGAGAAAGGTGAATCTAATTTAGTGACTAGGTCAGTCACCTAAACAAAACAGTTTGGTGAAATCAGAAAGTCAATATTATTACTAAGGTAATCCCCACAAAGTACTTTATTGCTATCTAAACAAATGCGTCACAAGATTTATGAAAAGTCGTATTACAGTCAAATGTTATTACAGTAGCTATAAAACGCTTTAAATATTTATATTGTATATGAAGATACAAGTATATTTGTCTAACCTTAGGTGCATAAATAAGTATTTAAATAGAATTTAATGTTTGTGCAACTGCAATGATCTTTCTCTGATAGCAGGTGACATTTAAGTGTGGTATTAAAAATTCAAAGAGATGGATTTGGTGAAAAACATCATAAACGTATTTTTAGACTTTTGTAGACAGGTTTTTATGGATATACTTACCTGCATGTGCATTATTTCTAGTAGGTAGCTTAGGGCGACTGTACTAGGAACAATTTTCTGTGAAAATTTCATGGAAATTGATCAACTAAGTCTTTCCGGTCGTATTGAATTGCCGCCCCATCGGATTATGAGAGTGTCGAGTTTAGACTTTTTTTAATAGGTCCGGTCAATTGCTGACCTGACCTATTAGAAAAAGTTAAATTATGCATACCGTTGATTTATTATGTATATCTTAACTTTAGGTATCTAACCTAAGTAGGTCCAGACCTCTTTCGGCCATGATAGCTAATCCCAGTGGCGAATAGCCATCAATGCCTGAGGTATTATGCATAAATATTTGGACACATGCACTCTCTCTTCCGTCACGAAAAGAGGTCGGACGTAGGACCAACGGCTTAACGTGCTTTCCAAGGCACCGCCGGAGTATCACACCGCCAAACTCCGACCTGTACTGAGAAGTTTCTAATGGAAAACCCCAGTAACACTTTGCCTGGCCTGGGAATCGAACCTAGGACCGCAAGCTCAGCAGTCTCGGTGGCGACCACGAAACTGGGGCAGTTACGGAAAGCACCTACGTATCTAACTGTTAAAATGCTCGTGGTCTGACGACAGGTCAACAGCTCAATGCCGGTTTTGAACATAAGGAAAAAAACAAATTTAAACATTAAAATGACGATGTTGAACAGTATTTAAATTAATGACTTAATGAGTAACAAAAAATCGGCATCTGTAGATTATGTAACAATTTCTGACCACGGCGCCAAATAGAACGCATCGTCACGACAATTTGAAAAACAAACTTAAGTATCCGGAATCTCATCTAGCAGATGTTATTCGAGGAAATCCTTCGTTCTTACATCATTATTTATATTTGATATCTTCTAATTTATTAACACTGCGTATCTAAAACTGGCGACACTTAATAGAACTAAATTGCAGTGTTTTTACACCTTCATGTGTTTGTTTACAGTTGAATCTTGCTTGCCAGCCGTTGAAAATAAACTTAGTGGGAGGAATTCACAATGCGGGGATGATTTTCTCCATGATATTCACTGGATGGATAGCTGACAAGTAAGAATTATTGGCCATTACTTTCTTTTTAGGGTTCCGTTGCCAAATGGCAAAAAACGGAACCCTTATAGATTCGTCATGTCTGTCTGTCTGTCTGTCCGTCCGTATGTCACAGCCACTTTTCTCCGAAACTATAAGAGCTATGCTGTTGAATCTTGGTAAGTAGATGTATCCTGTGTGCACGGTTTTGTCTGCTGATGATGGTACTGCAATATTTGAATCTGATGACTCTAAGACATGTTACGAGAATGTGATAAACTCTACGCTAGCATCAATTGTTAACTGGTTAAAACTGAATGAACTCCAAATTAATCTAACAAAAACATATATGATGACATTTAAAAATAGAAATTCAAAAGATAGTACCTTAAATATAAATTATGAACAAACAAGCATACGCAAAATATATACCACAAAATTTCTAGGACTACACATAGACTCAGACTTGACATGGAAGACACATATTGAACAAGTGTGTTTAAAATTAAGCCGTTACTCTTATGCTATTTATATGCTTCGTAAAGTTGTAAATCAAAATGCTCTCCTGTCAGCGTATCATGCGTATGTGGGTTCTACACTTAGATATGGTATAATGTTCTGGGGGAATGCCACTGGCAGAGATATTGTTTTCAAAGCTCAGAAGAAATGTATTCGAGCAATTTGTGCACTACAATCAACTGACTCCTGTAAACCGCACTTTATTAGTTTAAAAATATTGACATTTCCATCATTATACATATATGAACTAGCATTGGACATAAGAAAAAATTTAGATAAATATCCAACCTTAAAAAGTACCAGACTTGCAAGTACACTTCGTGCAGTAAGTCACAGAACGGTTATGTTTGACAAGAGTCCCTTCTGTATGAGCCCTAAAATATATAACAAACTGCCCAAGGATATAAAAGAAACCAAGAATTTAAATGTATTTAAAAACCAGTTAAAAAAATTCCTTATTGATAAATGTTATTATTCTGTTCTTGATTATTTAAATGATAAATGTAAATGACTAGTTATTATAATATTGAATTAATTGATAATGTAATGGAATTTGAGGATGTAATGTTTTGTCTATATTGAAATTTGAGAATGTAATATTTTGTTTGTACTGAAATTTATAACTAATTTTTTAAAATTGGTAAGATTGGTAAGAGAAGAATTTACTATTTAATTTGTATTTATACCAAATATTTGCACACCTGTCATGGTAGGATATGGTCTAAAGCTCTTATATAAAAATGTCACCTCTTGAACTACCCATATTTCGCAAATAAATGATTCTGATTCTGATTCTGATTCTGTGAACCGCATTAAGATTTTTACACTAAAATAGAAAAAAACAATAAATTTTGGGGTTCCCAATACTTAGAACTGAAACTAAAAAAAAATTTTCATCAAACCCATACGTGTGGGGTATCTATGAATAGGTCTTCAAAAATGGTATTGAGGTTTTTAATATAATTTTTTTCTAAACTAAATAGTTTGCGCGAGAGACACTTCCAAAGTGGTAAAATGTGTGTCCCCCCCCGTAACTTCTTAAATAAGAGAATGATAAAACTACAAAAAATATGTGATGTACATAACCATGTAAACTTCCACCGAAAATTGGTTTGAACGAGATCTAGTAAGTAGTTTTTTTTTAACACGTCATAAATCGTAAACCGCAATTTACCTTTCATTCAAGCAACTCAAACATAGAAATAAAAAAAATAACATTTAATTTCATAAAAATAAACCTTATGCGTAAACCGAGAATACATACCTCACCTCGACTGCCTCGTTGGTCTAGTGGTAGCAAGCGCTACTGCTGAACTTGAGGTCCTGGGTTCGATTCCCAGGTCGGGCAAAGTGTTATTGGGTTTTTCCATCTGGAATTTCTCAGTAGCAGCCCGGAGTCTGGATTTGTGCCCGGTTGATGGCAATAGGCTCGCCCCCTATTACATGGGACTTAAACATAACAGGCGAAATGTGGGTGTACTGTAGGTACACCTCTGCCCAACCCTTCGGGGAAACATGGCGTGATGTTATGTTTATGTTACATACAGGTTTGTACGGAACCCTCGGTGCGCGAGTCCGACTCGCACTTGGCCGGTTTTTTCCTAATTACACTGGTCAACAAAAAACATTTTTTGTAAGTAACATGAAATGTTTTGTCTAATTATGGTTAGAACAAGAATAAGGACAATAGAAATAAAATTAAAATGTATCACATACGAATAGTTATTTTTTAAATTTGATTTCAAATTTCACTTTTATAGTCATTTGAGCGGTGTTTGCAGAGAAAATTAAAAGCCACATTAATTAAAGATTCCGAGGCTGCTTTTTCTAAATCACTTTGCTTTTTTTGAATATTTCATTTTCATCAATTGCCTGATTTGAGGACCTACAAATATTTTCAAATAAGTTAAGTTTCTAATGGCGTCAAATTTCTTCGCTGAGTTTCAAAACTTGTATCTCCACAATTTTAACAAAACAAGCACAAGCAAGCACAAGCTACAAGCTACAAGCTTTTGATTTAATGTTCCAAATAAACACTTTTTCATTTTTCATTTTTTCATTTGTCAGGGTCATTTTTACACTTTCTTGACATTATTTAAGAATCATTTCATTCGAAAAACAGAAAATACAACTACGCTTTTCAAATAATAAATACTTTGAATGGGAAAACAAAACTTAAAAACGATAAATCTTTTATTTTCGGATAGTAGCTGTAACACAAAAACGAGACCTCACCAATCAATATAAATATGGTGTTAGAATGAGGGAAGGTAGGTTATTCAAAATTAGTAAACACCATTCTTGTTACAAAATTTTGTTGACCAGTGTTATCATCGTCCATGTGGCATGGGTGTCCAAGTCACGTGGGTTTTCTATTTTCCCAATTGCTCATTCAAAATCTACCCAAAACAGCGTTATCTCTGTCAGGAAATTCAACCGACCACTCCGATTACTTCTTAGAAATATTACGAAAAATAAAAATTTGGTTCATCTCAGGTGTAACCGCCCTAACAACTATCAGATGCTACTAGCTAGGATTAGTCTAGTAGAACTAGTCTTAGAAAAACCGGTCGAAATAATTTTAATCATCTTGAATCTTGCCGTCCTTCATTCTTATGGGTGGGTCGGAGTTCATTTCTACTTTTAACTCACGTTCACAAGTATCTGCTTGCATGGGGCAAAACACGTGCCCTTTTTGCGTGTTTTAAATGCACATGGGATGTCATGGAGAATTCTGTCTGGTCTCTTACTTATTTAAAAAACACGGTGTTCTCCGTGCCCAAGGGTGGCTGGCAAACTATTCTTGGCCAGGGTACAGCAGCGCTCGCGCTCTCTTTGTAACCCCCCGAAAGTATTGGGTTCATCAAAAGTTCTAGAGGGCCCTGTCTCCCAGACATGCCTCTTGACAGGCGCTTACCTTTTCTCTCTTGATTTTGTATACAAACGACATCAAAGCTACCAAAAACTTACGCGAGTTATCCTAGTCATATACCCCGATACGCTGACACATACATTTCTATTTTATTTCAGAATTGGAAGAAAACCCACCGTAATTGTTTGTTCTGTGGGTGCTTGCATAGGGGTGTTCAAAATATTCATCACGAGCTACTATTGGTACCTAGCTCTAGAATTTCTTGAATCTGTAATGGGATCAGGACTTTACACAGTTGGAGTCGTTTTATGTAAGTATTTCAACACATTGTCAAAGCTTTCGTTGAATATACATATACGTAGCATAAATCTCTAAAGTATGTTTGATAACATTTTCAATATGTTTTTAGTGATTGAAGTGGGAGGGAGTTCCAAGAGAGTGCTGGCTGGCATAATCTTCTCGTATGCAGTTTACGTCGGCGAAATTGTTTTCGCATTCTTCGCAATGAGTTTTCAATATTGGAAATGGTTGATATTGGTTGTCTACTCGCCCATGATACTGTTTATTCTCTACATATTCGTACTAAAAGAGAGTACAAGATGGCAAATGCTTCGTGGGAAAATGGATGGAGCGAAGGAAACGTTGAAGGTTATGGCCAAAATGAATAAGATAGACATCGCTGAGAGAGAAATAACGGATTCAAGTGACGAACAATTGCGGTTAATGTTTGATGTGGTAGAACAGAAGGAGAGAGAGGACATGAAAGTCATCATAGCATCAAAGGAAATAATGACGCGACTATCTGTGACGTCATTTTGTTTCTTCACATCGAGCTTCCTATACTACGGCACATTAGTTCACGCTGTGCTGCTGCCAGGAAATAAATACACCAACTTTATTCTTTCTGCGTTCACTTCGTTCCCTGGAGAAGTGATTGCTTACTACACGTTCAATAAATATGGAAGGAAAATCACTTTGCAATGCGGCTATTTCGTTTCTGCCTTTTTTCTTATAGCTCAGAATTACTGCCCAGAATGTAAGTAAATATCTACCTGGATTTTATTGAAATCTGATGATATGAAGTAGGACTGCATGCGTAGCATAACCCCCGTAGAAATGGGTTTTGTCGACGGAAGAATAGAAAAAATTACAGATTGTAGAAAGATTAAAGACAGATTAAAGATTGTAGAAAGATTTGTACCGTTTTATGCTGGCGTAGCATGATAATTCTATCTCTATCCTACCAAGAATAGACAAAGTTCTTTCTATGGTGGTCATGCTACGCGTAATGGTAAACGAAAGTAAAAATCCCGGAGTATAATGCCCCTAGGTATTTGCAATAATTTGGATTTAAGATTTTAAGATTAAAATAGCGACTAATTTCATAAAAATAATTCTATAGTATTTCGAGGTGATCCTAAATGGCAAGCTAGAAGCAAATGGCCTTTAAAGACTAAAACCCTTTTTCATTTTTCAGCGATATCCTGGTTGAAAGTGGTATTGTTCTTGGTCGGAAAACTTGGTGTGGTGATCTGCTTCACTGGCATTTACACGTATAGTTTGGAACTCTTCCCAACCAGTGTGAGAGGGACTTTGCTTGGATGGGGCAACACGGCTGCAAGGGTGGGCAGTATGCTGGCACCACTGACACCGTTATTGGTAAGAATTTTAACAATGTATTTATGTAAGGATCCATGGGGCCGAAAAGTTTTGGAGCGGTTATCGTTTGGGTACTGAAAGGCACAGCTTGCGTTGGCCACAAGGTCAAATCACATCGGTCCAATGCGAAGACTAATTGGGGTAATAGTGTCATCATCATCATCATTTCAGCCGTAAGACGTCCACTGCTGGACTTAGGCCTCCCCCAATTTGGGGGGCTTTGCCATAATCGCCACGCTTGGCAGGCGGGTTGGCGATCGCAGTATGGTGGTAAAATGCAAAGAGAACGCTGCTGCCCATTCTCTAGTAGAGGGTAATAGTGTAATACACATAAAATGACAATCGAATTGCTTTTGACATCCATTGTAACATATGTTTGAAAAATTCGTCAGCTCTATAACGTAAATAGCGCAATGAAAGTGAAAAAAATAACGTCATTACGATAGATTTCCATTTATGGTGTCGCGCAATGCCCTGCTGGTCCAAGTCACGTGAGTCCACAGGATGTGGGAAGAAAAGAAGCGGCCGTTATGGCGACGCTTGGGGGCCCAAACTAAATCCTTAAATAGCAATCAGCAATGCTGTTTTGGTTTGGCCATAAAAACCAGCAAGGTGTACTAAAAGTCTAAGACTACCCCATGCGACAAAAAAACTATGTCTATTTAGGGTTTTTGGTTCAGTTAATTAATAATAAAACAAAAATATTTAAATAAACTGTACAGGACATGTGATTTGGGATGTATTTTGCGTTGAGTGTATAAGGTGAGTGTAGGGTTGCCAGGTCTTCAAACCGAAAAGCCGGACAGACCAGCCAGAATAGCCGGACATTTGGGTAAAACGCCGGACACCCTTAATTTTTCGTGGTATAACACGACAATAAAAAAGTAATACAAGGTTTTTATCATTTACAATAAAGTCTTCTTAAATTCGAATGAAACAACAATAAAATTAAATGAAGTGTTCGTCATTATGATTAATTATTCAATATCCCAAAAAAATACTGAAAGCCTTACAAAAGCCGGACAGGCCGGACACTTCCCAATTTGGCCGGACACGCAACCAAAAAGCCTGACTGTGTCCGGCTTTATCCGGACGCCTGGCAACGCTAGGTGAGTGTAAAGTGAATGGGTGTGAGGGTGAGTGTTAATGTGCGAGGGGTATTAGTGGTGTCTGTGGCATGTGTGTTGGTTGTAGTATTGTTGGGGTGGGTGTGGGAGTGATTTTCCACTACGACGAGTTTTTCTGTTTTATCATAATTTTGTGATTTTAACCAGTAGTTAAGGTTCATTTCTATTCTGCAAGTGCTCTCAGTTCATTCACAGCTAGCATTAGCTCTTACTGTTAGCTCGTAGGTGTCAGTCAGTAGTATCAGAAAAAGTGATGATACAAGTATCTGGTTAGGTATTGGTTTTTGAGAAAAGACTAGCCATCAGAAAAAGCCAACATTTCCTTAATGTAAAGCAACAATAAATACAAAAAATACGTTAATTGTAGGAGGTTACAAATCTACATACCTATTAACAGGTGAGCAAATAGGTAGATACCTACCTACCAACACACTTTAGTAATAAAATACAGGTTATACACTTATACTGACTATACCCGATGGCCATAAACATATCTATGCAAAACAGGAAGGCATAAATAGGTAGTTACTACTTGGTCAATAACGTGATCGTATAGAAACTAGATATTAAAATGACCGTTTGACTTTTTGAGTGAAAGACATACTAATTATATAATGGGCACATTGGTTAATTTTGTAGATGATTGAACCCATCACGGTTGAATCTGCTATTCAAGGACCTACGAAATACTCATATAGTTTTAATGTAATGGTCATCAAAAATTAACTAACCAGGGTTTTTTTTTTTAAATCTGGTTTTTTTATTTCGAAAGGCAAGCGTGTCGCGATTTAAAAACGTATCGCCAATCAGGAGAACTTCATAAAATCTGTATTCAGCCAGCAGGCAAGAATCCCAAAGAAGTAGCAGAGCACCTTGGACAGTGATCAAGGGTGCGTCTGTCACTCGTGGGCCGTGCGGACTATCAATAGACACATAACTGCAAAAAAATCTGAATGAAAGATATTGTGATCGTGTGTGTTACGCAATGAGGCAGCTATCATCAAGAGCGTTGGCAGTGAGAGCTTTTTTGAGGAAAGTTGTTTATCCATGCAGACGGCAAATACGCGTAGATAATAATCGAACTTTTAATATTAAGCAGTTGACATTCCGATTTTCTTCTTCGCGAATAGCCCTATCAGCCATTCAGCCCCGTCGTCTTCGGAACTTTTGAGGGTTTAGCTGCGTGTCCAATACAATAGCGCGTTCAGGGTGTTGGTGGGGTTGCCATGCTTTTGTAGCGGATCAGGTATGTTTGCAGGCGCTCAAGTGGATGGCTTCCAAGCGATAGATCGCAAAAAAATACTGTCTCTGATGTGTCGCATATGGGGCAGCCCCAATAGCTTTCTGGAGCTTATTACAGGGAGAATGGATATCGGCTGCTCCTAGGGTTGCCACTTTTTTTTGTGCAATTAAAGTATGTTGTACATTGGCTATTATAGGTAAGAAAAAAGTACATACATGGTATAAAAATAAAGTACGATTAATTTTTCTTTATTATTATATTTAAAAACATATTTTTTTATTGCTATTTGCAGTTTGTATCAAATAAATTTCGTTTAACGAAAAAGTAGGTAGGTACCTACTTACGTTTGCGACTAAACTTTTCAAAATCCCATAGAAATCATATCTTGCAAAATAAAGTATTTTCGAGTACTTTATTGTTCTCATAAAGTATAAAGTAGGTACAATTATGTGAAATAACGTACAATACTTTATTATAAAGTACGGGTGGCAACCCTAGCTGCTCCTTCATGGAGCTTTGGACTAAACTAGATGTACGAGTAGTGCGATCCTGATTCAATATTTGTATTGGTGTCTGTATTCCTTTTAATGTATAGTTTACTAGCTTTTGCCAGCGGCTTCGCCTGCGTGGAAGTCGGAAAATATCCCGCGGGAACGTACTACCGGGATAAAAAGTAGCCTATGTGTTAATCCAGGTTATAAACTAACTGTGATCCAAACATCCAAATCCGTTCAGTAGTTTTTGCGTTGTTTGCGTTGCGTTTTTGCGTTTTGCGCGTGCGTTTTTGTGATACAAACTTTCGCCTTTATAATATTAGTAGGATAAAAATTATTAAAAAAAAAACAAGTATTCAATTTATCTAAAATAAATTAATTGAGTTGAATAAAACCAACAAATGATTTAAATTACAAAGCTTGCCTAATAAATCGATAAACTATAATTTTGATAAACAATCCTTTACTGGCTTTCAATGTATTGATTTTGACCACCACCCGCGTATGTAGTAGGTAATACCTACCTCTAATGTTTTAATTTAAAAATGGCGTGATAGAATTATTTTTAGAACTACATAAAATATTCTTCTAAGCGTTTCGATGGCAAAAGTAACAAGATCAAAATGTATTTATACTGTATAAATGTATTTTTTTTTTAATTCAGTTTAAATCTAAGCATATAGGTATATTAATACGTGAAACAAAAAAATTGTAGGTACCGCTTTTTACCAAAATTACTTCTTAATTTGTCACAGTTAAAGTTTTATTAAGTGTTTTCTCCACAGATAGAATGTAGAAAGCTATTTTTTTTAAATTATAATAACGGTCAAACTTAAAATTTATATGTCTGAGGTCGAATTTCAACGACGGGGCGACCACTAAAATACCTAAAATGCTAACCTAAACTATTTGATATGTATAGGTACCCACTCATGGGGCCAACAAGATTCTGGTGAACGTGTGGTCTGTTAATCTTACCCATATTCCACCTACGTGCATCCCTAAGAGTTAGACATAGGACCTTCTAACATGTTTTTTTTTTTCATTTCAGATTACTGAAATAGCTGCACTTCCGTCGTACTTATTTTCCGGTACTGCTGTAGTAGCCGCGCTGCTGTTATCGTTCACGCCTGAAACGAAAACGTTGCCTATGTTTGATACCATTGCCCAAGTTGACTCCTACAAAGCATCACAATTAAAAGTAGAAGAATGTCTCGAAACTCCAGTTAATCCCACCACCCAGTCTACCAAATTATAAAATAAAAATGTAAGTTAGCAGTATTGGAGGATTTCAAATGAATACTACAACTACTACTTCAAGTTAAGTGTGATATTTTAACATTAATTTAAATCGATGCATAATGATGGACTTAATACACTATGGCATTAGGTAAAAACCTGTAATGATAGTTGTAAGATGGAAAATAAATAAATAAATTATTTAAACATTGTTTTGGTTTTAATGATGTTTCGTGTTTGCTTTCAGTACCTATTCTCATTATTGGTGTAATGGGAATAAAAACTGTCACTGGTTCACTTCAGACGTCGTCAGTAGTGACCTTAGCAGCATAATTCACGTGTCCTAGAATTTGATAAACATGACACGACTTGTTTTCAAACTCTGACCAGGGTTATTCTGGTTTTACGTCTCCAGTGTTCAATATTAAAGAACTAAACTGTCTACACACTTAAAATAACTTAAACATTACAAAACGTGCATATTTTTTTACCTTTCCACTAAAGCTTTATTTTTATCTATTGTACACGCTCCCATAATATTAGCTCGCCATTTAATTTGCGATCGAAACATCAATGAACACTTTGACAACAATGGTAGGTAGTTTGTGGATGGCCAACAGTGCTGCCACCTGGGACGATATTTCTGATTTTAATCTCATTTCAAATAGCCTAATATTCAGATTTGGAATCTAAAAAAGGTCTATAAATTAATTATCTCCGTATGAGGTCGCCCCAAGTATAAATTTATCGGGCAAGAAGAAATAATAAATAAATGTTAATTTTCCCTCGCTCTTTTAATTAGCCGTTGGAAAGGTTGTAACCGATTTTTTGTGTCATCATCATCATCATCATAATTTCAGCCGAAAGACGTCCACTGCAGGACATAGGCATCTCTTAACTTGGGGGGTTTGCCATAATCGCCGCGCTTGGCGGGCGGGTTGGCGACCACAGTATGGTGGTAAAATACATAGAGAACGCTGCCGCCCATTCTTTAGTAAGTCTTTTAATCGCCTCTTACCACACCCACTGGAAGAATGGGATGGTGTTAGTACTTTAAACGTCCGACACCACACGGAACATGTGCAATTTTTGTGTATCCGAACAAATTAAAAGTATTTTTTTGTCTTGTAACATAGATATCGATTCGAAAATTTTGACATAAACATAATTAACCTTCTTTCTCTCGTGTAATATTGTGATTTTACCAATTTCCAGTTTTTATTTTTATTACGATAACCTTAAAGTTTATTCAATTTATATTCAAGGTAGTTTTATTTTATGAATATGGAAGGATTTGAGATAAGAACGTCTGATAGCAGGGTAAGTGGAATTCATTAAAACGCTCTATGACGACCCACTGACCGGGTTTGAAGGGTTGGGTTTTTTAATAAGCTTTGTTTTCTCAGGGTAAAAGTCTCTTTGCTACCAGGGAGTTTGCCAGCGGTGACGTTATATTAGAAGAGGATCCTTTAGTTTCGTGTCAGTTCGCTTGGAATGAGGCTTACAAATATTTAGCATGTGAATATTGCTTGAGGTAAGTTTTCATCCCTTTAATCTTTTGTGTTGACTGTAGGTACAGTAATTAACCAGTAATGTAATACAGGATAATTAAGAAAGAAGGAGATTTTTCAATGTTAAAGTAGGAGATGGACATGTATGTGCCTTTTTCCTACCCTAACCTATGGAGCGCAAACATGGTCCTTTACAAAGTGTCAAATGCAGCACTTTGAAGTTTGCTAATGGACGGAACAAAGTATACTGTGTGAAACCCAGACCGCATTAGGAACTATACTTTGTTTCAAAATACAAGTAGCGGACGCTGGTCCCCCAGCTATTGTTGCATTTTCTAGCAGTAATATTTAATTATCACCACTCAGTGGATTCAAAATCTCAGGAAACAACTTCGTGGCAAGCTCAGTAAGACATGACTTGATGAACTAGACTCCTTAATGGATTGGCCTACAATCACAGTAGACTGGGAAAAGTGGAAAGAAGGAACTGAGGTCTATGTTAGAAAGGTTTGGTTTTCATACTTAGTCCTTTAAGTGGGTCATTGTGAGTGGGACATGGCGGCCGTCGGTGGTTGTATTAGGGTTTCTTACAGAACCTACTACAAACTAGCAGCTTGAGAACAAGATTTAAATTTCGAATTAGAACAATCAAGATCATCGAGTGGTGCTTATTGTTGTTAGGTCCATTCTAGCTGGCTCATCCTCTGACTTGTTTGCAGCAAGGATGTGTTTGTTTATTTATTTTTGAGAGCTCACATTCTTAATATAGAGGGAAGGTCATAGGAGGACATTTAGTGACCTTATTGGTGATGTTCTTCAGAAAGGCCAGGTGTATAGTGCTCGCTACCTACCGGCATGCGTGTATGACCAGATGTAAGCACGTAAACGAGGCAAAGGGAGTATGTAACATAGCAGGGGGCATTCTGTAGTTTCTGCATATTCCCATGAGAAAAAAGGCAAGAGTTCATGTATGACTGTATTACTTATTTAGGGAGAATAAACAATCTTTCTTTAAGTTTTTCTAATTTGTTTAACATGATACATATTTTCTTTCAGGCCACTAGAAACCCCAGAAGAAAACGTGAGGCGCCTATCACTCAATCGAGGCGTATATCTATCGCACTGCAAGTTATTTTCCAAAGAGCTTGAGACTAAAACAAGCTGTGATCAATGTGACACTATGTATTGCTCAGAAGAGTGCAGGCACAACGCTTATGAGAAATATCACAGGATACTGTGTCATAACCCCAAGGATGTTCACCATCCTTTGTTTGTTCTTATGGAGAGTTGGAAGTGAGTAGAAACTTTTGTTTATCTTAATTTGCTGGATTTGTAGATGTCACTCAACTGAAACTTGAACATGGAACCTCATGCAGGTGAAAATTCTGTTACTTACCTTTCATTTCTGAATGAGACAGCTTACAAGAGAAAAAAGAATAATTCAGAAAGTGATGACAGCAATCCCCAAAATGCAATTCACAATATTACATTTAGCTTTAAAATTTTGGGCTTTGTAACTTCATTATTTTTGAAATCCTTGGGATTTAATAACACAAAGATACCCATGTATGCCTATGAATACTGCAAAGTTTTGTATGAAATTCACACACATTTTCAGACGTTATCTTCATAGATAATTCAACATTCCAACATTCTGCATTTTCCAGACAAATGCACTATCCACCTGAAACAACAAGCATAATGCTTGTCGTAAGAATACTAGCATATATCCAACAGAGTCCAGACCCATCTGCAGCATTGGCTAAAGTGAAACAGTTCTGTCATCGCACTGAGAATGAAGATTCTGAACTAGTACACAAGTTATTGGGGAAAGAGTTCACGCATCAACTGAATGTATTGCGACAGCTGACTGCAAATGTTATTAGTGGAGATGAGGTGCAGCAGGTAAGATATTAGGAATAGAAGAATTATTTATTTGACATAAAAAGTACACAAATACAAGGTGACACTTGATTTAAATGTGCAAACAGCTTGGCACAAAACAACTGATGGCACCTCCATGCTAGGAAAGACCGTATGTTACAGGGGTCATCTATCTGTCCATCTATGAATATTATAACAGTAACTATTTGGTAAACATAAATTAGAGTACCCTTCTTTTTAATTTAAGTATGCAAAACGGGGGAGAAAGTAAAATAGGTTTTCATTAATTAAAATATGTTAAAAGGTGTATGTATAAGTGTGCCAGATGTGTGTTTGTGTGAGTGTAGATGTGTTGGTCTGAGTGTAGGGGAGTATTTGTTGGTGGGTAGTTTATTTGTTATAGTTTGATTCTTGTGTCTTCGTAACATTGTTTTAAGCAATATTTTATTTTACTAACAAAGTGGATCATGTCGTCTGAATCAATCAACTCAGCCTATCGCCGTCCACTGCTGGACATAGGCCTCTCCTATATTGTGCCATAACACTCTGTCCTCCGCCTGCTGCATCCAGTATGCCCCAGCCACTTTCTTTAGGTTGTTGGTCCATCTAGCTGGGGGGCGATACGCGGTCTCCACGCCATGACTCGTCTGTTGTCTGAATGAATAAAATAAATGAAAAAATTCAGGGTTCCAATATTGAGTGAATATCTATTAAGAGACTTTGAAGGGTTAGGCTGAGGCGTAAAATACACTAGCCAGTAGTAATAAAAACATTTATTTAATATTTTCCAGTTTCTAACACCCGAAGGATTCTGCACGTTGATGGCACTAGTTGGTACAAACGGGCAAGGCATCGGGACCAGTCCATTCGCCATGTGGGTCGAAATGGTGGCGAAATGCCCCATGTCTGATCATGAGAGGAAAGAGATTGATCGGTGCATTGATTTAACTTATAAACATATGGAGGAAGGTATGTAGTAGTGGGACGAAATTGATTAGTACATGAGAGAAGCAGTAAATGCTTCTGTGCTCATAATGCATTAAAACAATTAACGTATTGACATTAATGCATTGTGCATTTTTATTCAAAAATATGCACATTTATTAATACAGGCGTAACAGAATAAAAGCAAGACCTAGCAGTACTTTGTACCTAATTGAATACTGAATCGATTTCAGTAACTTTAATGTGGGTATTAAAAAAAATTTATTGCCTACCGCCGTTTGAGCAAAAAAAAAAAAAAAAACAGCAATAAGAACCAATTTTAAATTCATAAAGTAATACTAAGATTTATACTTTTGTCTTAATAAAAACAGATATTTTTAACTCAATAGTTTAATTGTGGTGTATGAGGTCTTGCATTATTATTGAGGTATTCATTATGTTTTGTGTTGTATATAGGGTGGCAGGGACATGACACGCATACTGACACCATTTCAGTACATAATACCAGACCCACTAGACACCTGTATATCGTAGAAATTTTTCGTTAGTTATGAAATAGTCATTCAATAGGATTATATGAACTTAGAGGGATTGGGTGATTGATGATTATAATTCTGTAAATTCATCTGTGTAATGTTCACTAATCATATTTTACTCTACATACAGTGTGACACTGAACAGCAAACAAAAAACTAATTTTGTATTTCCTGGGCTACCTTGGCGTTTCTCCCTTAAAGTCCTAAACTCGTTCATTTAAAACTGTACTATTGTGCATAACTAGTATTTATAACTGTAATATTGACCATGCTTGTCTAGAAGTATCATCATTATCATTACACCCGAAAGGCGTCCACTGCTGGACATAAGCCTCCCCCAAAGAGGGGTTGCCATAATCGCCACGCTTGGCAGTCGGATAGGCGATCGCAGTATGGTGGTTAGATGCAAAGAGAACGCTGCTGCCCACTCTCTAGGTAGTCCCTTAGTCGCAATTTACGTTCCGTTTGTTGCCGGACGTAAAGAATAGCACCATCCCATTTCTTCCCGTGGGTGTCGTCTAGAAGTATAGAATGCATTATTTCTATTATCTTTTTTCAGAATCCGGCCAATTCCTTAACACTGAAGGCTCGGGCCTCTACGAGTTGCAAAGCTCTTGCAACCACAGTTGCGACCCCAATGCCGAGGTAACCTTCCCTTACGGCAACCACAGGCTGCAACTGAAGGCTAAGAAACCTATCAATCCCGGAGACGAGATTTGTATCAGCTATCTAGACGACTGCAGCCTGTCAAGGTCCCGGCATTCACGGCAGAAAGTGAGTTTGGTTGATTTGTTTTTTTTTTTACATATGTTATTGTTTGTTTATGTGTATAGTTTGTTACTTGTGCACTTAGGTTCTTATGACAGCCTGTCAGGGTCACGGATTTGTTCGAAAGAGTTATCGTACCTCTGGCACAGGCAACTGAAGGAACACGGGTGGGTTTTAGTCAGTAAAACTCTGACACAAAGAGTGATTGAAAGTCATTTGATGATTTCCCACCCAAGAAAAGAAAGGTTCTTATGATCGGAGTGAGCGTAACTGAATTTTGGACAAAACATAATTCATCATATATTTGTGATCGTAATAACATCTCACAGTCTTTTTCCTCCACACTTCTCTGTTAGTCGTCACCTTACACTCTTTCTTACCATATTATTATTTAGACAGCACTACAATACACAGTTTTTTCATCGATACGCTAAAAAGTCACATAGGTTGTATACTTATATATTAATGCAGCTGTGCTGACCCATCGGGGGTTCTTGAAACTGTAGATAAAAAATAAAACCCAACTTTTATTGTAATTATTTTGGGGTTGGGATCATTGAGGATAGGGTGGGAAAATTTAACAGTAATTTGGGGTTACTGTATAAATTATCATAGGTAACCAATAATGGTAATGGTATTTAATATATAAAAAGTATATAACACAACTTATATACCTACCAAAACTAATTTCATCTCCATTACCTTACAGATGCTTGCCGAAAACTACCTGTTCGTATGCTCTTGCGATCTCTGCATCTCTGAAGCTTCACAGCCTGACTGTACCAGTGAGGAGGAGATGAGTGAAGAAGAAGATGATATGGATGACTGATGCTCCAACCTTCTGGCCTTCTGCCTCCTCGGCTTATGATGCTTAAGGTACGGAAGGTTAAAGGACACGAGTCCTTTCAAAATAATGGAACTAATAAGCGGTTCTTTGTATACAGAGCTTTCCAGTTCTGTTTTTAATGTTCTGGTTCGTGAAAGTCGTTCTTTCTTTATATGTTAAATTGTTTTAGGAAAGTGTTGATAGAAGTGACTATTGAAGTGCTTATTTGGTTATTCATTTCATAGTGATTCGTGGTTATTTTTTTTTTTTTTTGTTGAACTGTGAATGATGAAATAATTAAATATAAGTGATCGAATCCTCAGTTGGTCGCTTTTTGATCAGTCTTAAGGTCCTAGTGAATTTGGTGTACTGGGTATTTATTCATTGCTTTTTATTACAAATGTAGTATAATGTGTGGTTGCTAGCAAATGTAATTTTCTTGAAATACGATATTAAGGCAGCAATTAACTAAAAATAACGGGTTCAAATTTCTTTGTGTAAATTTTACGTCAAAATATGTTTATACAACTTATTGTAAAGATTATTAAGAGAATTGTGAGACGTTATTTATTTCTAACTGATTGTAATTACACAAATTGGTGTACTATATGTTAATGTACAATGTTATTGAAAATAAAAATGTGTGTACTAATACGTAAATATGTACCTTATCAGAAAAATACTCTTTGCAATATGTGAACCATTTAGTAATTCAAATCATTCAAAAACTAAAAAAATATATGTATATTCATGTTAAACTTATATAAATATTTCTAGTACATCTTTAGATAGAAGTTGATAGTGAAATCTTATTTGTAGTAATATATACGATAAAAATAATAAATACTTCCATTATGTGTGATTATTAGATTAAAGTTAGGAAATAAAGATTTCTTAGACTTTCATTATAGCATATTTAAGTACATTACACGATACAGTTAAGCGCACATTACTCATTGTAATTTAAACTTTATGTCAGTGGTATAAAGTTAATATGCTTGTAATCTGCAATACTTACTCGCATGTATTCCACTCCAAATATCAAATACATACCTTGTATATATCATAAATATTTTATATAGATACACTAATATGACGTAGTGAGCAAATAATTTAATATAGTAGGTGCGATTCATAACGGCACTAATAATATATACTTATGGCAAAAGTTATATTTAGATAACATTATTGTATTTATTAGTAGATAAAAAAAGTATCTATAAAATTATTTAAATGGGTGTTGAAGTAAAATTGTACTCATCACTCCTGTCCTTATTGTGGCCAAAAATACTAATGGAATATAGTGTTATATGCGTTGTATGGCCGGAGAATAATTGGACGATGTTGCACTCTGTGTCGTTGGTGTAGAGTTCATAATAAAATGTTGCTCTATTTGTGTATCGTAGTGAGTTCGCATAGCGGGGATGTGCTTCAGTGCTAAAGTAGCCTTACACTTTAGGCTATTTTCGCACTGACGGTTTTGTATGAGAATGGGCCAAAACTTAGTATTGGAATAAGCAATCGAATTTCGTAACTTAAATTGGCCTAAGTGTCGGCCTAAAATTACATAATAAGCTGTTTGGATGTAATACGTATGTACTGTATTTTTAAGTCAAATTATCGCAACGATGAACAATTTTACTTGGCATAAATGTGAGTAGCACAATGTAGAATGGCAGAACAGCTTTTAGTGAAAAGTAAGAGAATGATTGAGAACATAACATCACGCCTTGTTTCCCCGAGGGTTTTGGCAGAGGTGTACCTATAGTACACCCACAGTAAGTTCGCCAGTTACTGTCTGGATTTGTGCCCGTTTGATAGCAATGGGCTTATTACGCGGGACTTACTCATAAATGGCGAAATGTCGGGTGACACACTTCTGCCCAATCTTTCGGGGAAACAAGACGTGATATTTATTATGACACATAAAACCCTTCGAAACTACGACACCGACACCTAAAACTGTTATAATGGCTAGGCCATGTATGATGTAGATAAATATATTTATTAATTTATGTATCAGCGCGTGTCAGTGTCAAACATTCTTAATTCAATCGTCATCGTTCGTTTGTTCGATCGTTCGTTCGTTCGTTTCGTCGGCGTTTCATCATGTTATTTTTTTAATTCGGTTTGACATGTAAGGAAGATGGCTAAATATCATTCATCGGTATTGATTTTTCCGCAAAAAAATATACAATGCTGAGTTGCAATCTATCGTGCAATGAGTAGAGAAAAATAGCCCATAAAGTGACGAACATATTTTGGATGATCTACATAAAATAGCATTTAAGATGACATAGCATTTTTTAAACAAATTTTTTTTTTCAAAAATATTTCTTCTATATAAGGTGAATCTATTCATACACGAAATATTTTAAGAGGTACACCTGTAGGTGGTAAAGAAGCTATAGAAGCAAAAAGAAAATTTTTATCGAAGCGTTTTTGAATTTTCGTAATTATTATAATTTTAAAACTGCTTGAGACGTTTTGCATAAAACATTTACTACAAATTCTTTGAATGGCCCTCCTGCCACTGCGAGGGCGGCGACCGGACGGTACGAGCATGGCCGGGGTGTCTCGGGCCGTAAAAAATAAGAAGGAGCCAGTATTTCTTATGTGCGTCAAATAATTTATAAATATAACATTTTGAAAAAAAAACATTTAGAATTTTTTTTTCGTTGCTTTAGCAATAGCAACGAAAACAAAATTTCTAAATGTATTTTTTTACCACCTACAGGTGTACCTCTTAAAATATTTGGTGTATGAATAGATACACCTTATATTGATGAAATATAAAAACAATTTTGTTTTATTAGTTTTATTTACGTATGAAAGTCTATCATGTTATCGTGACCATGGCGTGCTAGGCACATTTTGGTTTGTCATCTATTCAAGACTCTGGGGTCAAAAGGTTAAACATTGTTATTGATGAAATATTACTTTAATTGTCTATAACTTTTTGTTGTAACATTATAGCTATGTAAAATGTATGTCTCACCTTTTAAGTATGTGTAAGTCTAACTTATAAATCATTGCATTTATAAATTTTACTATTGTAAAACATTATTACTGTCGGCAATCGGTCTAAGAATTTAGGTGTTAGAATATCAGGGTACTAAATTGTGCCAAATAGACATAGAGTAGATTGTTCTGGAATAAATTTAGATATAAGCTGAAGTATAGATGGCAAGCGCTTCAAGCGCTGTCCAGTGGATTGTTAACCTATTGACTGTTGGTTTTGTATCGATTGCCGTACCCCCAGTGCTCACTTCATAAATCAACAAATAAATACCCACGACGAATATGGTCTTGCATTGAAATAAAAATTAAAACGAACATAAGTTCTCAGTCGTAAAAATATGTCTGAGGCGGCAAGGGCACGAAGACATTTGTCGCATTAATCAGACTTAGCGGTCAATCCACACTATCCACACTAATATTATAATTGCAAAAGTAACTCTGTCTGTCTCGCTTTCCTGCTAAAACTACTGAACCGATTTAAATGAAATTTGGTACACAGATAGTTTAGAGCCTGAGAAAGGATATAGGCTACTTTTTATCCCGGTGGTATGTTCCCGCGGGATAATTTCCGACCTCCACGCGGGCGAAGCCGCTGGCAATAGCTAGTAGGTTAATAAATCAGCTGAAAGGACAACCAATATTATACTAAAAAAAAATGACGACGACGACGACGACATTTTTTGCCCTACATCAGAAAACCAATTCCCCTAGTTAACATCTTATAGCAGTCTCATCTCAGCCATAATTAGCGACAAAACATTTGTCAAAAGTGTGGGTAGTATAAGGTACCTATTTTTGACTGAGATCAAACTGTGAACGTTCGTAAAATTATGGCATTAGCCCTTCAGATAACGACACATTTCGAATGATCATATTTGATGACTTGATAACCAACGGTCAACATAGCATCGATACTCAAAACCAATGCTTAGTCAACAACAGCTTTAACGAACGAACGTTTTTGAATATCACCGACATTGTACCCAGTGTAATCATATCAGCTATACTATAAAAACCGGCCAAGTGCGAGTCAAACTTGCGCACAAAGGTTTCCGTACCATTATCGGCAATAAAATCATGTTTGTTGTATGGAAGCCCTCCTTAAATATTTGTTTTATTTTAATTTAATCGTTTATTTGATAAAGAGAATGTATAACTAAATATTCTGTGAATATTTCAAGCGGTCCCGTTTTACCCTTTGGGTACGGAACCCTAAAAATGATAGAACTCTATGGACACATAGCTATTGAGATTTTGGACCTTCAAAGCGTTTGTCATCTGCTATTATCAAATAATACATAACACATTCTTTATCTATGCATTTCAAAATAGTACCGATTGTTAAACTATTTATTTCTATGTAATTGAAGTTCTATTAAGTGGAGTTAATTTTGTAAGCAAAAAAAATATGTCAAAAGCAATATGGCTAGCACAAAAATGGTTTTCAAGACTGGGAATATAATTGATGTTGCTTTTACGTGAGAATGTTATCCAGCTTATATCTATCTAATAAACTATATGTCGAAATTAACGCATTTTTTATTTACGTAACTAATCATTAACACAAAGACCTTCGCTCCATGTAAAAGTTACTGACATTCGGTTAGACTGGAAAAGCCAACCCCAACATAGTTGAGAAAGGGCTGGCAGATGATGAACTAATAATTAGCTCCGATTGAAAATAAATCGCAATCTGTGGACGTTCGGTTCAAACTTTATTATTTTTGTTTTTCGACCCCAAGTTTACAACCATCATGTGTTCATCATCAGCCTATATTGTTCCCACTGCTGGGACACAGGCCTCCTCTCGGTGAGAGGGAGTGGGCCGTAATCTGCCACGTTGGCCCAGTGCGGGTTGGTAGATTTCACATGTCTTCGAATAATTGGTTCTAGGACATGCCGGTTTCCTCATGATGTTTTCCTTCACCGTATTGAAAGCAGTAGTGATGAAATTATTTACACGTTAAGCACCTGGCTGAGTTCGCACCCACGACCTACAACTCGTAAGTCGAGACCGGTACCACTGGGCCACCACTGCTCTCATGTCTCACCATCATGTGTTGTCTAGTCCTAAAACCGACCCCGTTGTAAATACTGTATCCACAGACTGGTTTCGCGCATTCAGACATTCGCAGAACTAAAGCCAGCCGCATCGAGTGGGCGAAGCTACAGGATGACCCTCGCCACCCAATGCACAACTTTAATCCAGTACCATTGAGGCTTTAAAGTCGCAAGCATTGTCTTGGGTGCGTAAGTCCAGTCGATGGCACCCCTCCACAAGAAGATGTGGTCTGTGTCAAGAAATAATAATATCTTAGGACAACCAACACAACGTTCTCTGATTCCAAACTAGGCAGAGCCTGTACTATGGCAACCAGACAACTGATAAACATCCATACTAATCTATATATATAAAAGAAAGTCGTGTTAGTTACTTCACTTATAACTCAAGAACGGCTGAACCGATTTAGCTGAAAATTGGCAGGGAGGTAGTTTAGAGCCAGGAGAAGGACATAGGATACTTTTTATCCCGTTTTTTTTTTTTTTTTTTTTTTCCCCTTTTTACGACCGCGTTCCCGTGAGACGTCACATAAAACGTCAAAGAGAATACAAGTCACTATAAAACGTGGTACTATGACAAAAACGTTGCCTTCGAAGTACCAGGTTATCATAACTTGACAGGAGCTTACCAAACAAAGGAGTGTCAGCTAGAAAACGCTTTATGCCTTCGAAGTACCAGGTCATCATAACTGGGTAGGAGCTAACCTAACATATGAGTGTCAGCTAGAAAACGCTTACCAGATCACCACCGCGTACCAGGTTGTCAAACTTGGTACGTTTATAACAACATTTATTGAATCTGAGGCGATACGAAGTTCGCTGGGTCAACTAATTATCTATACTAATATTATAAAGCTGAAGAGTTTGTTTGTTTGATTGAACGCGCTAATCTCCGAATCGAATCCGGTCCGAATTGAAAAATTCTTTTTGTGTTAGGTAGCCTATTTATCGAGGGAGGCTATAGGCTATATAACATCACGCTACACCTCAGAGGAGCGGAACAGTAATGAAAAATGTTGCAAAAACGGGGAAAATTTATTCCTTCTGAGAGTTTCCGTTGCGTGCGCTGCGTAAACGGTTAAAGTAACGCAAAAATCATGTATGACGGGATTGTTATTTTTAAAAAGTTCAAAAAAAAAGTCCCAAGAGCATATGTCTATCTTTTAAGGTTGACTCACTATAACTCAAGGAGCGAAAATGGACGAAAACTAGCAGGCAAATCGATGCGACGGGAAGGGTAAGGGGAGCAAAAATTTGACGCGGACGAAGTCGCGGGCAGAAGCTAGTATTATAAATAGGAAAGTGTGTGTGTCTGGTTGTCCGTCTTTCACGGCAAAACGGATCAACGAATTGACGTGATTTTTTAAGTGGAGATAGTTGAAGGGATGGAGACTGACATAGGCTACTTCTTTTTTCTTTTCTTTTTTATATGGCTGGGGTGAACTTAGAAAAGCCGTGCTTCTCCTATGGACAATTGTATGTAGCATGTGTCTAATGCCCAGAATCTTTACATTCTATCCCCAAATGGAAAGCCATATAATATCGTCTACAGTAGCGTATTAAAATAACTTTCTGTCCTGAGTTCTCTTCTGTGTTCTGAATCAGGCAAGGAGAACCATGTTGTTATACCCGAATTTAACGCGTGCGAAGCCGCGGGAAAAAGCTAGTATTTATATATTTTTAAATACATATTATAGATCAATTACACCCAGACACAGAACAAATGATTGCGCTCATCACACAAATATTTGTCCTGGGTGGGAATCGAACCCACGACCTCAGTCTTAGAAGTCAGGGTCACTAACCATTAGACTAACAGGCCAGTCAAAATGCTCAAACCTGATTTCTTCATAGAACTATCAAAGAGCCTTCCATTTGGGCACAATTACCGTGGCATACTTGTAAAACCTTAAACAGACTTTATACCCAAGTAGGCCGAAACAAGGACAACCTCCACAAATGGAACCCTCCATAGCCGCCTCAGAAGTCAGACCTTCGGGGTATATGCGGGTTCCCTCCACAGACAATACTCACCTCTCATCTTTCGCCTGCACACGTGAGGACCTAAAGGCTGCATCAGCGATCGGTATTCTTGTTGCTGAATTTTGGGGCAAACGAATATAGAAAACTTAATATTTAAATTCATTTTTTCGTGTTATTTTTGCCATCGACACGCTAAGAAAATCTTTCTAGTGACATTTTGTAAAAAATAGACAAGTATTAAGTGCATAATTATAAACTACCTACATCGTGGACCTCGTACGTACCTGGCAGGATTCTTTTTTCAGGGAGGTGCATTGTCATTTCCCCAATATTATATGCTTTTTGTTTTTGCACCCCGTCTCGGGATTCTCGGTTGGATTTCTATTGATAATTCTTACAGAAATGAGTTACCTACTTGGTCGAATTATGCAGAAGAAGAATATAAGCAGAATGCAAGAGCGACCGGCAAGCTTGAAAATTTTATCTCTCCGCCTTGTGTAGGTAAGGTTTCTAATAGGGATTATTTTGTCGACTTATACAGAAAGTTGGAGAAGGCTGCACGAGTGATCAGGGCAAGCTCGAACATTTTGGTACTTTTGATTCATATTTTGCATAAGAACGGGGCGTCCAACTCCAAACTGCATCCAACTGAATAGGTTTTGACCGTGTTTGGGATTTGATTAAAGTATTTTTTATGCCCCTTTAGGGCCATAAAATCGGGTCCCGGGCGGTTTGTATTGACAGTATTCTGAGCATTTATTTCCAAGTCTAGTTGTTCAGCTACGAGTAGGTAGGTACTGCTATTGCCTCTTCAAAAACCTATTTGAAAACGATGTCTGCTGGTTTATTGTTGTAGGACACTCATTATTATCATTTATATCTTCTGTATCATTATCATCATTTCAGCCGAAAGACGTCCACTGCTGGACATAGGCCCGCCCCCAATTTGGGTTTACCATAATCGCCACGCTTGAAAGGTGGGTTGGCGATCGCAGTATGGTGGTAAAATGCATAGAGAACGCTGCTGCCCATTCTCTAGTAAGTCTCTAGTTGCCTCTTACGACACCCACGGGAAGAAATGGGATGGTGCTATTCTTTAGGTTTGGCACCACACGGAACGGTCGGGCATCACACGGAACCGTGTCTGCATATGTACAGACGCCAACACATCAAGCTACTACAATCTGTCAGATTTCTTTGATAGATTTTCGACTTTATTTCTAGAGCATTAGGTTCAAGGTTCATTGGGAAAAATTGACAGTTTCGGGTAGCTTGACCTGGTGGCGTCTGTCCATACTAATTTCATGGGTGTCACCGACACGGGGACGATCAGAAGAGGTGGTATGTTTTTGCCATCGTCATCATTTTAGCTGAAAGACGTCCACTGCTGGACATAGGCCACCAAGCACCGCCACTTCGACCGGTTCTGTGTCCCGCATTCAGCGCATTTATGCGGCCTTCCTGCCAACCTGCAAAGTATTTACTTTATTTTAATCTTTTTAATCTATCTATACTATATATAATATTATAAAGCTGAAGAGTTTGTTTGTTTGATTGAACGCGCTAATCTCAGGAGCTACTGGTCCGAATTGAAAAATTCTTTTTGTGTTGGGTAGCCTATTTATCGAGGGAGGCTATAGGCACGCACCAACATCACGCTACAACTAAGAGCAGCGGAGCAGTAATGAAAAATGTTGCAAAAACGGGGAAAATTTATTCCTTTTGAGAGTTTCCGTTGCGTGCGCTGCGTAAACGGCTAAAGTAACGCAAAAATTATGTATGACGGAATTGTTCCTTTTAAAAAGTTCTAAAAAAAAGTCCGCAAGAGCATATGTCTATCTTTTAAGGTTGCCTCACTATAATTCAAAAGGAGCGAGCAGCAACGAAAAATGGATGAAAACTAGCAGGCAAATCGAAGCGACGGGAAGGGTCAGGGGAGCAAAAATTTGACGCGGACGAAGTCGCGGGCAGAAGCTAGTCAATGATAATATAAGTGGCCTCCCGCTTTGCTGTATGCGCTGTCGACGATATCAAGAGTGCATCAAGGGAAAAAGGATGAAAATAATGACATTGTATGTTTTCTAAAGTCGTGTTTTATAGACTAATCGGTGAGTCGGGTACGCCTACGACCCCAAACGAATGACGAAATATCAAGACTAAAACGTATTTCCCTTAATTTTTGTCAATTTTTCCGTGGCTTTATCAAACTTTTATTCGTCAATCTGGCACATTCACCTACACTCGAAAATAGATATTGTTAAACACCTACGTAAATCCGTAGGCGACGTTACAATATCAATTTTCGACGAACTTAACAATGTAAGGAGTTTAATTTGCGTAAACCTAAATGAAGTGCGAGTAGGTATTTCTAAATTGATTACATGCTGTGGTATTAATAAACATCTTATTCGTAAGTCTTGATTAATTAAACGGTTGAGAAGAGTTTTTAATTATTCAAGAGTCCTTGTTGAGGTCACTTGAATGAAGTGCTGCTACAGTTAATTATTATTGAGTGTTAAACAGTTCGTTTGTTGTGGGTTTGTTGATTGGGTGAATTATTCTGAGTAATTGTTTGAGAGATGTTTATAATTATTCTCTAACTGGACCGTGTGCGTTACGACAGCGGAATGTTGTCGCTTTTCAGGATTTCGGCTTGACAGATAGTTAGTACCCCATCTCGTGTAAATGTGCCCGAAATTTAGAATTTGTGCGTCCAGCCGATCCAAAGATATTCACGAAAAACAGATTCCGCTGGAGTAACGTTACTCCAGCGGCATGTTTTTTAATCGGTGGTCGTAGCTGAGTACAAACTAGCTACTTAGATAGATCAAATTTGTGCCTAATTGTACCCAAAAAATGAAATTTGTGCGTCTTAAGGTTTCAAAGTTATTCAAGATGCCGCTGGGTCAACGTTTAGCGGATTGCTGTACCTCTCAAACGGCGTGACACACAACTACGATTTTTTTTACTACGGTGGCTCTTAATTTGTGCTTATGCTGTGCAATTTTATTTTTTCTATAATCAACACCGTTGGAAAATAAGAAATTGTTTTTCAAAAACACTAAAATCAATCCTTGCGCTTCAATGAGAAACTCTAGAAACTTACCAAGTATGGTGGTTTGTACAGACGCCAACAAGCTACTACAATCTGTCAGATTTCTTTGATAGATTTTCGACTTTATTTCTAAAGCATTAGGTTCAAGGTTCATTGGGAAAAATTGACAGTTTCGGGTAGCTTGACCTGGTGGCGTCTGTACCTTTTATGAACTAAAGCATGATGCGAAAAAAAAAATATTTTCAAATTGAAATAAGTACCTGTAAGAAAATGTGTAGCATTGTGTCTTATATTAGTTTCAGTCAATTTATAAATGATATGGTAGTTTATAAAAAAAAATATTTTGTTGACTGATATTACTTGATTTTTGCATGTATGCTGATTTTGAATAAATAAATTTTAATCGATTTGTGAATTTGACTTTTATAAATTACTAGCTTTTGCCCGCGGCTTCGCCCGCGTGGATGTCGGAAATTATCGCAAGAGGACGTACTACCGCGGTTAATGTATTAAGAATGCATTAATCCAGATGATATAGGTAATAAGAGAGCAGTTTCACACAAATTTCCATCCCCTACTCAATTTTTTGTTTGCTTCATACAAACTTCCACCCCCCATTTTAGGGAACTGTGGGGTTAGACAGAGAGAAAAAGTACCCTATGTCACTCTACATCCCTTCAACTATCTCCACTTAAAAAATCACGTCAATTCGTCGCTCCGTTTTGCCGTGAAAGACGGACAAACAGACACACACACTTTCCCATTTATAATATTAGTATGGATGCTACAGGATGTCTGAAAGAGTTTCACCCTAAAAAATTAAGATATGAATACAGAACATTCCAATAATGGCGATTCAGTCTCACTTTATTATGAAAATGTATGGTCACTCTACTCTAATACAGTTTCATACTACTATATTTTAGAGTATCTCCTAAAATATAAAGCCTGTAGTTATATTCGCCACATTTATCCAAACTAGGTTACGATACCTGTCGATTAGTACCAACTAGAACTAAGCTTGACTCTACTATTAATAACGAAATAAACGTCATTGTATTTTAGGCATATAGCCGTCCGAGCGGCCAACTAAAATCGACTGTAAAAAAAATATTGAATCTATTTTCTAGTATTTTCTTATTTATTTGGTGCAACAAATTAGCAACTAATTGTCCATACACATTAGCCTCTATTAATTTGATATTTATGGTGAGATACGTACCTACACTTAACCTGAAAACTAAATATAGCAATGTAAGTTTACGTTTTGATGCTTTTTATTTTTGTAACAAATACCTACAACAAATTAAGACCTTTCATTTGATGTATCTTTCGCCTATCTGCATTATTTAGGACTCATTCGTCAACTCGCGCGCAATTAACTCGCTCGCTCGAGCGAGTTGGCACATTCCGATTTTATCTTTTTTTGTTGTCGTCAACTCGCGACTGAGCGAAAATTTACAGTCGTCTACAAAAGTGTTTTTATAAATTTAACATTTAATTTCATTCAACCTACTTCACATGTTTAAGACATTAAACGTATAGAGTAGGTTAACTGAGGGTCAGTAGGTCGTCTTAGAGGTGAAATTCTGCTCGCGGTTCGAATCTTTCTTTCCAAAGAAAAGCTTTTGTTAAGTTACCATTTGGCGAAATTACGAGAATGGTTGGTTGTACATTATATCTCAATGTCCGCGACATGAAAATATTTACAAATTTAATGATTATTTTGTAGAGACTTGGTTAAATGACACTTTATTTTTTGCCGACAAATGGTCTTGCTATAACAGGCATCATCGTATACAAACATGGTCGAGAGCTGGCATTCTACTACAAATAAAAAAAGTCAACAATAAACCCTCAAGCATTGCAAATTTTTTGACCATCTTGAAAAAAGAAGATGATTATTATCAAACTTTATACTTGAAAGGGTCTAATATAACAGTAAAGTCAAAAGAAACGTGCGCTATTGATGAACACATTACATTTACCATAAATGAATTTATGCACGGCGCTATAAGTATCGATTTATGTATCGAACTTCTGATCTTGTGATTATTATACATACACAGTAGTTATAAAAATCATTTTCAACACTGTAATTCTTTTAATCAGTAATATATTAGCGTTTGTTATAAAATCATTTACAACAAACCCTGATCTGTGATTTTATAGTTCCTAAGACTGTGATTGTTTTCATTAGTAAGTAATATGTTAACGTTTGTCATAAAAATAATTTACAACAAACCCTGATCTGTGATTTTATAGTTCCTAAGACTGTGATTGTTGTCATTAGTAAGTAATATGTTAAAGTTTGTTATAAAAATCATTTACAACAAACCCTGATCTGTGATTTTATAGTTCCTAAGACTATGATTGTTTATATTAGTATTAAGTAATAATTAGCCAAATGATATACTCGTATTTTTCTGATATTCTTGATTTTACTTTGTTATATTTGTTTAGTTTTAGTCATGTTACATACTAGGTTATTAACCAAAATCTTGAGGGAAAAAAATCTTTAAAAATGTGATATTGTTGATAATCTTCAAAATGTAGGTAACATAAATATGAGCAGTTTTTTATGTTTGTCATGTGTTGTAAATTATAAATACATAATATATCTATTAAAAAACTACATTTCTTTTATTTCAAATTCAAATCGTACAACGCCTTATACGGCTTATACTTATAAAGTAGGTGTCTATATTGAATTTATTATAACACTTTTATAGATGACTGTACCATTTTTCGCTCTAGTCGCGAGTTGACGACAGCAAAAATAATTAAAATCGGAATGTGCCAACTCGCTCGATCGAGCGAGTTAATTGCGCGCGAGTTGACGAATGAGTCTTATTTAGTTTCTGTGTAATCACAGGCTTTGACTACGGCAAGTGGCGGTTCTAGCGGCCAACTGTTGTTGGTCGTAGCGTTTTTTTTTTTTTGTAACAAATTCAGGAAAAGAGGTGTGTATTGTAACAAATTACAACTAATTTCTGGCAAAATTTCATCAAATTTTAAGAGTTGGCCGCGCGGTGGAAACGGACATGAAATGGGATGGTCCGGCACCACACGGATTATCAGTAAAAATAAATTCACAATTTCGTCTTTAGCGGTTTCAAGAATTGCATAATATCCCGTGCGTCATTGCATAAAAAAGCTTACCTACAACTAGTGTACGAATAAAATTTTAAACCAAAAAACAACAAGTGTTCCCCTCCAACGTTGACCCAGCGCAATTACACGAAAAGGCCAGAACACCTCCACTGTTTTACGATGTTGAATATTAAAAAGGCGATACATAAAAAAAAATGCGTTGAATACGAGACAAAGTCTTCCCGAGAGGGCATAGTGCAGCCTAAGCCCGGCTCAGTGCAAACATTCATTCGTGCCCAACCCACTTCAAACGGCGTCTATCCTTAAAAGGGAGAAGAAAATTATCTCGTGAATAAATTATATTTTCCCCCCTTTATGAAGACAGTTGAAGTGCATTTTCGTTCATGTTTTTTTTCTCGTCTGACTTAGATCAAAGACATTGCAGGAATTCCGGCCTAAGCCCGTGACCCCGCAAAAATAAAATGAATAAAGAATTTAATGTGAGTTGATGTCTTGGGATAATAACGTTAAAGTGCTTTAGAATGTTTCCCGAGCGAATTGTTTGTTTTCCCAATTCTGTTTGTCTGTCGAATTCTGACCTTTGGCGTTGTTTAGCGTGTAGAGGTGTCGGCACTCCACGTAGGAAGGGTGGAACGTGATGCTGTCTTTGTTATGATTGATACGGCAACGTAAAAGTATTTCGAGATTTCTGTTTCGTTCGCACTTATTTAGGGGACATTTCATTGCGGGTTATCATCTTCATTACTTTCATCTTCTGCGTCTACTTCACCAAGTATTGCTTAGGTCGAGTCGGCAAAGAAGATCAAAAGGGTAATTTAGGGGAAAAGGTCAGATAGGTATCGCCTATCACGCAGTCTGTGGGTTCTATTCATACATTTGCTAAGAAATTACTCTATATTATTTTTTATGCGGACGAATATTTTGATGCCCAATGAGTTCTTCCTTTTTATTGGCTTTTCCGTAACATACTTGTACGCATAATTTACAAGGTGATCCTTTTGATATCCTATGACTCTATTAATGAGACCATGTTAAAGAATCAACTGGAATATCTTTTTTCGTTTTTGATTTATCATACAAAATAATTCGATGTCACGATTATTTTATGTAAATCACTCTTATCTATAAAATGATTATCGCATTTTCTCAGCTTAAAATTTGAGTTATTGGTTTGAATGAAAATGATTTACTCGTACTTATAAAAGAAACTTACACCCTTATTCTTTCATCGTCTCATTAATACCCTAGAGTTACGACATATCAATAGGAACATATTGTATAATATATATTTGTGTTATATTGTACCTTGTTTTTAAGTTTAGTCATATGAAAAATAAAAATATTTATACCTAAGCAAGATGGTAAGCATAGTTGCCAAAGTTAATCTCTGTTAAAAAAATTACTGACTAAAATATGTACGAAGTGCGAAGAGGACAAGTAAAGGCAATTTGTAAATCATTTATAGAGGGATTTAAGGCTTTAGGCAATTAGTTATCTATGATGTAACTGTCGATATTTTATACTGTACCATTGCGTGGCTCACTTTCATTTCATAAAACCATTACGCACGTGCCGGTAAAGGGATTAACTAACAATAGATATCCTTCTGCTTGCTAGTTCCTTTAAATTTCGAAAGCAGCGTTCCGTTTGATTCAATTTATAACAGGGCAGCCGTTGCTAATCGGCCGAGCGAAATTCCTGTAGCCAGGGCAACTGTGCACCGTCCCCACTCTTTGATTTACGTCAGTCCCTTTGCCCTCGCAAAACTGAATACGATTATACTGCAAAAAGGACAAATCGTTAATGTGGTTCTCAAAGGCGGTCGCGGGGAGGACATCGCTTCACTAGAATGTGCTAATAACGGCGACCAGATATGGAACGGTTTAGAGGAGGGCTAGATTTAAATTAAAATCATCCCTTTACTTTGAAGAATTGGTCGGGAGGGTATTTAATTGTGATCCGTTCGGAATATTGGTGTTTTCATGAGTGGGTTGAGTATAATTGGCGAATTTTATACTCAGATGCCTTTTGTCGTCTGTTATTGAGTTACTCGAGCGTCCCTTCGGTCGTGGAATTGCTTCGAGTAATGAAAAATTTGGTGATAATGCGGTTTCGTAATTTTGTGCTTGGGATTGTACTGTGAGGGTGCTCTTAGACGTAATTGGAATCCTGGGCTGCTATTGTTTAGTTTCCTGTTATATTTGTCTTTTTGTAATACCTCTAATTAATGTCTATGTAGCAAAAAATAAGTTAATAAAATAAATCCCGACTACTACAAAATCATACACTAAAAAGTAAAAAAACAAGGGTTACATTTTGAAATATAATTTTAAAATGTATACCACATTTTAAAATTATACTTCAAAATATATCATCCATAGTAGAGAATGATTTGAAATGTGCTAACTAAGCCCTGTCATTTGATACCCAACATGGCATCACGACTTTTTTGTCGTTGTAGTTCATGACTTTGTCCTCTAGAGGGCGTAATATTCAATTTAATATGTATGACGCCACATATGCTTTCAACGATACCTCATTTGTCATATTAGGATGTAATTTAGAAGTTAAGAGGGAACAGATGAACATACACACATACATACATACCAGTGAAAATCATAACACTCCTGTTTGCTCCACCGTAGTCGGGTTATAATGTAGGTAATATCTGGGATAGATTTTCCCAATGTAAAGGCTGATTCACACAAGAGCTCTTCAAACACTCGATCGATTGATCGGGCCTGTTGTGATTCTGTGGTCTAGTTCTGTTCTGTTTACTGTGCCAGTACCTAGGCCACAGCTTTGTGTTTACATCGGGATTATAGATTTCGATGGAGATTATACCAAACTTGTATTAGTGTGCTTGTTGGTTTTGCTTAATGTTCAATTGTGTTGTTTGCGCCAGAAACGATTGAACAAGTAGAGTTGTAAGCGCTGCTGCAGATTTTGCCTTGGTCCATAATGGTTCATGCAAAATGTGGGCTGATATCTACCAAGATGTCACATGTCTTCATATTTAGGGTTCTAGGACATGCCGGTTTCCTCTCAATTTTTTCCTTCTTCGTTTTGAGAGCAGTGGTGATGAAATAGAGATGGGTCGTACTAGGTAAATTTTGTACTAGGTGCACCTAGTCCAAGTCCGTACAAATACTAGATCCAAATACCTATTCCACCTAGTCCACCTAGTCCATGAAATACGCATACTTTATAGATGCTTAGTTTTTGCGTACCACCGATACGCGTAGATTCGTACGTCAGCAGTAATAAATTGTAGCTTCATAATTTCCGCAGGCTTAGGACTATCAACGTAAAATTAAAACATGTTGGCCTTTGTCCGTAAAATGATCACAAGCGACACTTCTTTTTTGGGAGCCATTTTTTAAAACAAAACTTGAGAGGTGTCAAGTGACACTCATGGAAGAAAATGGAATGGTGCTATTCTTAACGTCCGGCACCACACGAGAAAACAAAATCAACAAAGGTTAGATATGATTATTTGTAGAAATATAAGTATAGCTTGGTTAGCCAGCAGTCATTTGTTGTTCACTGAAGCAACATTCTTATAAGTGTGGAATAAAAAAGCAATCAAAACAACTAAACTGGTAACAAAATAAATCAAGCTTTAGTAAAATTTTCTGAATTTTAGACATTTTTTTTTAAAGTTTGATCGCAAAGAGCGCTTTTAATGTTGAATTAGATAGCTAATTTCTCAACTATATAAATAGCCTACTGACGTAAAACGACGCTCTGCTACAACTCTTCTAGGTATCACAGACAGTAAATACTGTTAGATGCCTACAGAAATATCTCCCGACCACCCCCAGCAGTTTCGAAAAAACTCATCTCTACTCTTATGATTTAAAATTACAATTCGTATTTATCCCTCTCTAATTTCTCCTGTATGGACCTGTCTTCATTTTCACAGCTTGTATTCAGTGAAGTAGAAGGTTCTTCTATCGTCATATTATTATCATATTCCTGATCAGTCACTGTCCCTTTGAGCGTTTCGTGTGTCACATTATTATATCTTAAACATGCAAGAAAATTTACGATAACATCTAGTATTTGATACTATTACGTAGATCGTAAAGTTCGTTTTTGTGTATTTTGGTAATACTGGTTTTAATTAATTTATCCCGCACCCCAGTTCATAACAATATTTATGTGGGTTTTTTGTCTAGAGAATGGGCAGCAGCGTTCTCTTAGCATTTTATCTCCATACAGCGATCACCAACCCGCCTCAAATTGGGGGAGACCTATGTCCAGCAGTAGACGTCTTTCGGCTGAAATGATGATGATGATGTGGTTTTGTGAAGGTATTGTCATCGCTAGTGAAGAAAGTTTCAGGGCCGTACAAATTATGTCTGTAATACCGTAATCACGGAGTCAATACCGGTATTAAAAAAAGCCAAAATAAAATCCGGGATCACGGTATTACGGGATCCCGGAATACCGGTATTGAAAGCCCTAGTCAAGGGACACCCGGATGGAATGAAGTTCCTTTCCAGGATTCATGGTTTTTTTTTTTTTTAATTATTTATTATGTACAAAAAACCTGTATACACTCAACAAAAGTATTGTCTCTCTCTCTCTCTTTCTCTCGCTCTCTCTCTCTCTCTCTCCTTCTCTCGCTCTCTCTCTCTCTCCCTGTCTCTCCCTCTCCTTCTCTCTCCCCCTCTCTCTCTCTCTCTCTCTCTCCTACGTTCCAAAACAAAATATATACAGTCGAATTGAGAAACCACCTCCTTTTTTTTAAGTCGGTTAAAAAGTGTCGTTACAACTTTTTCTCTTAATTCCGTCTAGCCCCCTTTCGCAACGCGCCATAAGGAACTTCGTTCCAATAAACAAATTAATTAATGTCACAATAAAAATAGATCTAAGTTCTTAATGATTTATCAAAATTTCGTTACAAAAACCGATCACTAAATAATTCCGATAGTACGTATTTGCGACGTCGAGTCAAGCGAGATCACATTCGCATGAGTCCGTATTTGATACTAGATTGCATCATCATAGTCTTCATTAGTATCGAGTATTGTCAAAGTACCTATTCTATAAAATACTCCTATTCCGGACTAGTATCGAGTCTCGAGACTAGTCCGACAGACAAGGATGGAAAGACTGCGGAATAGTGTAGTTAAAAAAGGACAGTATAATTTTAGCACAACACAGTGCGTGTCATGTTACTTTTATGACATTGAATTAGGGTTCATATTCAAGTGACACACGAATGATTTTGTCAAACATGAATGAGCTATGACATGCTGCTATCTCGCTTCGCCGCGTAGTCGGTACTTTTATTCGCGCGGACCGCGGCGCGGGTGCTGTGTACTGCGTAGGCACAGTGAGACTAGGTGGATCTAGTATTTTAAAAGTTGGAATAGGTGCAACCTAGTCTCTTTACATACCTATTCCCTGTACCTATTCTAGTATATACGCCTCATCTCTATGATGAAATAATTTACACAAAGTAAAGCGCTTGTCTATATTTACAACTCTTAAGTCGCGGCTGTTAATACTGGGCCACTATTGCTCTAGTCGTCGGTAGCTGCTATGTTCCTAAAGTAAATAAAAAAAGTGGAATAAATTACACTTAACTTTGGTTTACGGGGATCACCCAAGCAGTAGCAGAACTATCAGAGAACATAAACATCTTGTTTTACTTGTTCGCGCTCATCCTTACGGCTTAGAGGAAAAACAAAACAAGAAAGGAAATAAAAACGAATCCCCTCATAACAGTGTTTACGATTTCAAGTAAACTCTCACATCCGACAATTTTACCTCAAAACTAATTAAACAAACAAAAACCGCTGCAGTAATTGTAGCGAACCACGTAAGTAGAAGAAACTTCACGGAGTTTGAAGCTAGTAAATTGAAAACCACAGCGGGGCCGCATAGACCCTGCATCGCTTTGAAGGAATAAAAACACGAACCAAATGAAAATGGGTTAAGAGCGCCCTCGGGGCAAGAGGCCCCCTGATATAGGTTTTTGTATCAACGAGGCAAGTCTGTTCCCTCATAAAAATTTAGCAACGCATTCAATTGAAACTATTTGGCCAGTCACGTATCGATTGTTCCATTTTTTGCGTGATTGTATCCATGAATTTTCGTTTAATAAAAGGTTGGAGTTCAGTATGTGGAGTGAAAGGTTAGTTTCCATAAAAATGGGCTTTATTTCCACGCTAAGTAGACTTATATTTCACATCTACAAAACACATTTTATATGTACAGGACAGAACTTACCTTATATAAAGTCATGAAAATCAATTGTTTTTCTTTACCAATTTAAACCGTCCGTTTTTTAAATCCCAATCTTTGAAATTTTTTGACATAGTGTCAATTTGATAAATATTTCTCCGTCCGTAGGTACTAAAACTCAACGGTTTACGGCGATATTAAAAATAAAGTACGATCGTGACGGCTCCTGGCACGCTGTTGGAAATGTCCCTAAAGACGCTAAAGAGCATCCAGACGCCTTTGACAAAGAGAAAAGGAAAAATAAGAGTTCGTTTGAATAGTAAAAGTAATAAACAAGTCTAGACCTTATTGAAAGGCTTTGTAAGTTCAAATAGGTTTTATGTACTTACCTATGCGCATTTTAGCTGCTATGTGCTTGTGAGTCTTTGAGAATGACTTAATTTTTCTTGAAACATACAATATACCTTTACAATGTCGTGTACTTGTCAACAAATCTGTCCAGCCTTTTCCCAGGTATGTTAGGTCATCGTCAGTCTTACTGGATGTAGGTGAATTTCAGAATTTTACATGCAACGACTACCTATCTGTCCTCCCCAACCCATTATCTGGTGTAATACGATACCCCTTAGACTGGTTATCATACTTTCGGACTTCTGACTACCTGTAATGATTTGCAAATATGTACAAATATCAGCCGGTTCAGGCCGCAAGCATGCAGGAGTCTGGATATGTTATGATGTCCATACTCATCCACGATATGACCGCGTCAAGCCTGCACCCCTCTGGAGGCAAAGGTCCTCGCCCACATGTGGGAGTGGCGCGAGGAGGCGAAACGCCGGGGCGAAACTCCGCTGCCGCGACAAATCGCGGCACGGCGGACAGAGCTCCGGTGTGATCTCATGGCGACATGGCGGGTACGATTGTCGCAACCTAGTGCTGGGCACGCCACAATTGCGGCGGTAAGACCCCTCTTTGAGGAGTGGATAGAGAGGCGTCACGGCGTCCTCACCTTCCGCCTGACGCAGGTTCTCACCGGGCATGGGTGCTTCGGTGGGTTCCTGTTCAGGATAAAGCGGGAGGATACGTCCGGGTGTTTCCATTGCGAGGATCGTCTGGAGGACACGGTGGAGCATACGGTGGAGGTGTGCCCTGCCTGGGCGGAGCACCGCCGTGTCCTCGTGGAGGCGATTGGCGGCGGCGACCTCTCGCGTCCGGCCCTGGTGCGAGCCATGGTACGGAGCGAGAGGGAATGGGAAGCCGTCACCTCCTTCTGCGAAGCAGTAATGCTCGCGAAGGAGGAGGCGGGGCGCGTGAGGGAGTGGCAGTCTCTGCGCCCTCACGTCCCTAGCCGCCGCAGGAGGAGACGCCCCGGGCGTCGGGAGTCAATAGCGGACTCCCGGCCACCGTAGGCGCGAGCTTGCGGGTGGCGAGCAATGGGTAGCTCGCCGCCCGGTAAGGACCAAGCTCGGGTCGACGGCGCGCAGTGTTCCACGCGCGCCTCAAAGAGATGTCAGCAGCAGTGTAGGGGTCTACTAGGACCGATGCCTGCCGGGGTCGCGTGATTGTTCGAAAGAGATACCGTGACCCTGGCACATGGGCAACTGATGGAACACGGGTGGGTTTTAGTCAGTAAAAGTCTGACACGCCCTCCCGCTCCGCCCAGAGCGGGAGAAGTCATTTGATGATTTCCCATCCTGAAAAAAAAAAAAAAAAAAGCCTGCACCCCTAGCCAAGTTGATAATCTGCAATCGTTAACGATTAACGCTAGTCGAAAACTAATCAAATGTAGGTATGGGAATGAAATCATTTCAACGTTAAGTCACGTGGTTAGAACACCTAACAGAAAATTAGTAGCCAAGTTCACATCGTTCAAAATGATAGAATGAATTGTTATCTTTTCTACAATGTTCAACGCTACATCCTTTGTTATAATGTCGTTTTTCTAAAGACATTTTTTACAATGTACGAGCGGCCGACTCAGGCGCGTCAACATGGCTACCAAGTTATCGTTTTCTACAATTGCTGACACCGAGGCGTTACCGATTGGAGAACGGAATTCGACACGAAACGGTTGTAACTTGGCTAGGGGGGGGCTGGATGCATATCCTTTGATCGACCCGTGCGGCAGTTAACATTTATTTAAAAATAATGACAAAATATTGACAATCACAAAAAAAAAATACAGAAACACATTTTTAATGGACATTCTTTACAAGTTGCAAAATCTGTACAAAATATATATAACCCTCTTACCAAAACTAGGATAGCCTGTATTTTAGAAGACATTTGTATGGTGGTTACCATTAACTACTTGTATGATGGTTTATTTATCACTAATGCTAAACTACCATGGGCGTACCCAGGGGGGGGGGGGCAGAGGGGGGGCGGCTGCCCCCCCCCTGGAGTTTGTGAATGTTCCTACTATCTACTTTTGTCGATAAAAAATAATATTTTTCTATTTGTAATACAATTTACAAATTTAAAAAAATCGTGCGACGCGCCCGCTCTACTTACTCGCAAGCAGCACTGCATGCAAAAATAATTTTAATTTCGGCAGTCGGTGTCTTTGGATCTTTATTTTAGTTTTTTGCCACTGACTTCCGATATTAAAGTTATTTTTCACTTTGTAGTGTGTTTTTACAAAAAAAAAAAATTTGCAAAAAAAACCGGCTTCCAAAAAAGGAAGTCCGTTGTTTGTTTTTTTTTTTTCAAAAACTTTTTTATCTACTCTGCACTAATTCGTATACTATTACTGGCCTAGTCAATAGCAGTGACAGGAAGTATTAGAATATCATCACGCTGAACAAAGTGGATTAAATATGTATTGACGAAACTAACGCAAAAAACTATCAAAGCAAACTCAATAAAAATGATATGGTGGTCCCCTGAAGCATAATCTATCCAATAAAAATAATAGGTTGAGACATTTTTTTAAACTATTATTTGTTTTCTATTTTTAGGGTGTTTCGAATTTTGTGACGTATGTCAGCGTAGTTTTCGAAGACAGTTTTTTTTGCTATCCTGGTAACCCCGGTAAGAATAATAGCACAAATTTATAAAATTTTTGTATTGTCTTCGGTCCTTGATAAGTACGCCAAATTAAGAGTTAATCCGACGTTTTGAACGGGGTCAAAATCATGTTCAAAGATTCCGTTACATAGGCACATACTAACATACGTTTGAAGCTAATAAAAGCGTGTTAAAAAAAGATTTTTATAGAAATGGTCATAATCGGCGGAGAAATCATTTTGAAAAAAAAAAATATACAGTGGAACATAAAACCACCTCCTCTTTTGAAGTCGGTTAACAAATACAATTCGGTTCGACGGTCGGATAACAAATACGGATAAGGCGGGAGGAAACGCCCGGGTGTTTCCATTGCGAGGATCGTCTAAAGGACACGGTGGAGGTGTGCCCTGCCTGGGCGGAGCACCGCCGTGTCCTCGTGGAGGCGGTCGGCGGCGGCGGCGGCGACTTCTCGCGTCTTGCCCTGGTACAAGCCATGGTACGGAGATGCCCTGTGGCATGGGAAGCCGTCACCTCCTTGTGCGAAGCAGTAATGCTTACGAAGGAGGAGGTGTAGCGCGTGAGGGAGAGGCAGTCTCTGCACCCTTACGCCCCTTGGCGCCGCAGGAGGAGACGCCCTGGACGTCGGGAGTCAATCGCAGACTCCCGGCAACCGTAGGCGCGGGCTTGCGGGTGGCGAGCATTGGGTAGCTCGCCGCCCGGTAAGGACCAAGCCTGTGTCGACGGCGCGTTGTGTTCCACGCGCGCCTCAAAGAGATGTCGGCATAACTGAAGGGGTCCGCCAGGACAGATGCCTCCATGATTGCGAGATTTGTTCGAAAGAGTTATCGTGACCCTGGCATATAGGCAACTGAAGGAACACGGGTGGGATTTAGTCAGTAAAAGTGTGACACGCCCTCCTGCTCCACCCAGAGCGGGAGACGTCATTTGATGATTTCCCACCCACAAAAAAAAGGCGTTTCGCGGAAGAAAGGAGTGAAAGTGCTCAGATAATTAAAATTACAGTTCCAAAATTACAAAACATTATGGAGGAAGTTTCTACATTTTATGAATTAGAAGGGAGATACATCTGAAGCACTTTTTGGATGAAGCAGGAGCAGGACTTTGAAAATATTGGATTAACGGAGTAGCAGAATCTTTTTACCTGAAGGTGAAGACAGCCCTAGAAATTTTACTAGCAATACCCTATTCCACCGCTACAATTGAACGGTCATTCAGCACATTCAGACGCGTACAAACGTAGCTAAGATCGACCATGATCGAAGTACATTAAATAGGCTTTGTATGCTCAGTGTACATAGAAAATTTGTTAACGCTATGGGCGATTCTTTCACGGAAGACGTTATAAACGGTTTTACTGAAGACCCTCGAAAGTTACTTTTAAAATAACTATTAAAAAAAATAAAAAAAAAGATTTAGAAAAAAACCTCTTTTAATTTATGTTTATTTATTTCCTTATAAAAAATCTGATTTGCCCCCCCCCTGGCCCAGAACCTGGGTACGCCCGTGTAAACTACCTATATCAAAAGCGCACCTACTTAATTGCATTAAACAAATAATAAACTTTCAGGTTCTTACCACTTTGCGGGCTACTCAAAGCTCCCAGATCTAATAATAATAAAACCTCTGTTGTGTCTCATTCAGCGTCGTTCAATGGGTTAAGAACCAAGAAGATACTTTAAAAAACAGAAGGTGAATTGTAGTCTGTGTAAACTTAAATGTAGTATACCAACATACGTTGAATGTCTATCAGATCAAAGTAGGAATATCAATCTACACACAAAATTCCTTGCAAATCCTTGTAATCCGTTTCTGCCTCTCGTCTGTCCAAACAATCTGTCTGCTTAGAACCGACACGTATGCTCCAGTAGCGATGTCAAGAAAAGTTAGGGTACTGCTTAATTAGGGAGGCTCGGCGGCGCGTTGCTAAATAACACCGATTTAGAGCAGCGTTTGTTAAGCTTAAGAGTCGGCTTGTGTAATCCCTCCCCTACCCTGCCAGTGACGTACCGCGCACGTAGAACTGATGTCGAAAAGAAAATTAGCAGCCTTATTAGCTGACTTCAAACGCAGGCTCGTATTGTGAATTGAATTGAATTAAGTTAAAATTTATTGTAACAAAAACTCAATTTACAAAAACACTGTGTTCGATAACAACTGCATTAGTAGAAACTGTGTCGCAGTCATTAACGCCCACCTCCACATAGTAGGGGCAAAAGCAAAATAGACAAGTAAAAAATCAAAAAGTAAAAAAATAAAAGAACTTAAAATGTAAAATTAAAATAAATTAGAACTTAAAATTAAAACTTAACAATATTTTCCTGAGTAATTCTCTGTGAATACTTATTTGGTTTGGGAGTCGATAAGTTTGGTGATAATTTTTAATGTTCTAAGGATTTGTTTCAGTTTTCTAAACCACGATTTTATACTAATCTTTAACAGTCGTGTATGTTACAAATACTATAAATGTGAAAGTTTGGATGTTTGTTACTCAATCACGCGAAGACGGCCGAACGGGTTTGGATGGGCACACATAGTTTGTAACTTGAATTAACCCATACGATACTTTTTGTCCTGGTAGTACGTTCCCGTGGTGATTTATGACCTCTACGCCGGTGAGATGCTAGCGAAAGCTAGTACGTATATAAATTCTACACTATCGGAGCATAAGATTTTCCCTATGTAGTAGCGACCTACACAGGCTCTACTAACACAAACATACGTAAACTCACGCCTTATTCCATGGGGGTAGGCAGAAACTGCAAATCGCCACCTGCTACGATCCTTGCATACACTTTAAGCTTCGTTCACGTTCGCGCATCTGGTAATACAGAAGTCTGGTAGGCTAAGTAATTCATTGAAATTCTTGGAATTTCCTCTTGCAGCGTACTTTTTGCATAAACAATGTTCACATAAGAAAGTCCTTGGACTCATACAACTAACATAAAAAAACAAGCAGCTATTCGAAGGACAAGCACGAATAGCTATTTATGGGTCATAAACTCATAATCCACGGGATTTGGCGGGTTAAGTCCGTCCAGCCATCCATTGGTTGGTCGACGTCATCAATCTTGCTCAGACTCGCATAATCACAGAAAACGTAACCGTGGATTATATGCCGACCTCAATTTTTAAGCGATGCCATATGTCTTATACGAGCCTCTATAGCGGGCCTGAAAACGGGCGGGACGGTGCTATTAATCACAATCCTTCCTCCGTCTTATAAATTAGAATATTTGTTTTTCTGATCGAGGTTTTCGTGGATGATAGTGAACGGTTTTTGGAATATATTCTGGACATTTTTAACTTTTTACATAGAAACTGACGTGTTGAAAATGTTCAGAGTAATTGTTTTGTTAAAAATCTGATTACAGAGAAAAAAAAATCCCTTCTGAAAAAGCATTATTCAATAAAATCCCAACAAAAAATATAATCTCGTTACAAAATAATCCGTCGTTTACAAAACTATTATCAAATCAAACAACGTTAATATTTTACCCGACAATTTGCTTCTTAAGGGTGAAGGACGCTATCTCAGCAACGGAATGTGCTAATAACGAGATCGAAAAACCCTGCCAAGATAAAGTCAGGCCTTCGGAGGGTGAATTTTAATTAAATGCGTCTACGGACATTAATGAGATGAAAGTGAACTTGGCCCTTTAATCGTGATTTGTTTGTCCTAACGGCCGAGGGACCGGGCTATGAGTATCAGATAAGTACGAATACTTTGTATCTTAGGGTTCTTAGGTTACCTTATCGATGGAGAAAGTTTCTTTATGTAGGCTTTCAAGTAAACGAGCTCCTGTTTGTATATTGAATTTGGGCAGTACTTTACTTGGGACTTTTTACTTTAAGAAAATGACTATACTGACCTCGAATTCGAGAAAATTGGAGAACGGCCCAGTTTTTCTTCAAGAATTTAAATAAAAAGAAAAATATTTCAGTCCCTGATTTGTATTAGCTATGTACCTGAATACAATACGGTCTGATAGGTAGTTCAATGGATAACATTTGTATAGGAGATTGGGTAGTGGATCATGAATTTTGATTAGATATCAGAATGTTGGAAATGTCCTATATACTGAAATGGACCTTCCTAATAACGATACACTGAATGGTTTCGGTCGCTTCCTTCGCATTGTTTAGTTCAATAGTCCTTGGGTACCGTACTAAGATTGTAGGAATGGGTATTGAGAAACACAAAGATATTGTATGTAAAGCAGGTTTGCTTTTATATGTACACAAAGACACATACCTACATAATAGTATGTGATAGGAGAAATCGAAAAAAATCTGTCCCAAATCATGAACCGATTTGGAACAGATTTTGAACCCGAAGCAAATTGTGCTATCTGTAGCTTTAAATGGAAAATTGCGCAGTCTCAACAGCAAAAGGATCTTAGCGCAAATAAATAAGTCAGAGGTCATATAAAGAGACTTTTAAAACAACACCTGAATGCGAGATTAGTATACAATATGCAAGAAGCGGGTTTAAGTGGTAACGCACGGACCACATCAAATTTTCACAAGCTCGCCCCGGAAAACGCAGAAAAAGGTTTTGACAAAACGGTGTCGTTTCGGCTCCCGTGCCTTAAAAGGATTCCGTATTTTCGATCTCAGTGGGACAATAAACCTATTTCTTTTTGTTTTATCTTTCACTTCAGTACTACGTCTGAAGAATGATGTTCGGGTCCGAGTCTTCGGATCTTATTATTTGTTTTGTGATATACGAGCGGATCGTTGTTTGACCAGATCGTGTGTCAAATGTTTCGGGTCATACAATGCTGAATATATGATTCGCGAGTAGCGTTTGTAGAGAAAACGTGGCTCTATAATAAGACGGGAATGGAGTTGATACATATCTGTCAGACAATGAACCCACAGTGTTTTAGTCTACTATAAACTATTACAATGACAAAGAACATCATAGAATAAAATTGAAGAAAGAAGATGAAAAAAATAGCAGGTTCAACTGAGGAAGAGCTACAAATGACATATATGTACTTTGTAAACGACACTGGAGGTTACGACAAAGAATTCTTCTTTGACTATAAGTGAAAAAATCTTCACTAACTTACTCATAAATATGTGTTAATTAGCTAGCTTTATTGAGATTTACCGGATATCCACTTCAGCAGAAATCGTTCAGATAAATCTTAATGAAGATCGTTTTCCTGTACCTAAGTATCTACAAATGATCAGAAACAAAACACTGTCGTCTTTTCCTTCGATTCTCAAGAGAGTAAGACGTGTATTACTTATTTCTGATTAATAGAATTGGTCAACCACAGAATCTGTGTATTAAGTTATTATTTAGGTCGCTAGGTGCTAGTTTTTCCATTTATATCTATACTAATATTATAAAGCTGAAGAGTTTGTTTGTTTGTTTGTTTGTTTGTTTGTTTGATTGAACGCGCTAATCTCAGGAACTACTGGTCCGAATTGAAAAATTCTTTTTGTGTTGGGTAGCCTATTTATCGAGGGAGGCTATAGGTTATATAACATCACGCTACAACTAAGAGGAGCGGAGCAGTAATGAAAAATGTTGCAAAAACGGGGAAAATTTATTCGTTTTGAGAGTTTCCGTTGCGTGCGCTGCGTAAACGGTTAAAGTAACGCAAAAATCATGTATCACGGAATTGTTCCTTTTAAAAAGTTCTAAAAAAAAGTCCGCGAGAGCATATGTCTATCTTTTAAGGTTGACTCACTCTAACTCAAAAGGAGCGAGCAGCAACGAAAAATGGATGAAAACTAGCAGGTGAATCGATGCGACGGGAAGGGTCAGGGGTGCAAAAATTTGACGCAGACGAAGTCGCGGGCAGAAGCTAGTACAATATAAAACCTAATTTACCTATGGAACTGATCGAGGGAATTCAATACCTTTTTATTATGGAAAATAACGGTGTCTCGTTGAAACTTATAGTCTTAATGTCTTATGGAAATGATTCTGTTTTTAAGGATTTGACTACGGGTACTATGTGTCCAGCTGAAGACTGAAATTCAGAGACAAGTATTGTATGCGTGGACAAAATGTTCTTGAGAAATTGGCTTAGTGATTGACTAAAAGATGTAGATACTCGGTATACCTGTATAAATTACCAAGTTCTTGAAAAGACTTGACAACAATGCTGATTAAAACTAGTCTTCGTGATTTTTTAATTGAGAATGCGTAATACAGTGTGACTTAGTTTTTGTCAGAGAATGAATTAGGCTGATCTGCTCTCAGATCTGTTTTTTTAAGTGAACGATCATGTTAATGTTTGCACGACGAATGGTGAAATATGGCTGAACTTCAATATATTATGTATATCTATTACCTACCTATATTTGCAAAATAAATGTCTATTCTGTGCTAAGGCATAAATACTTATTGCGCTAAATTAAAAGGATGAATGACAGCGTCAATACGTCGATGACGAAAGATACAATTGTAAAGTATAATTGTTTACCAGAGGCAATGAGACTACAGATGTTCAGTCTACCAGCGTTGCCAGAAATAAATTTGAAGGTGACTTAGAAAAACGTTTCACAAGGACCAGCACTAAACTATCTAAACACAAGACAGATGACTTTCGATCCCATACATCACAATTTACATACAGTTCAAGGCAATATCCATCCACATGACAAACAAAGACGTGTTCAACTTAAAAGGGGAGGTTTGTTTGCATGTCGTTCACCTTGTGTCAATCTCGATCGATTTGCGAGGCGACACAGTTTGAGCTTCTCTACCCGTCCGTCATTCGTCTATCAAATGCATAATATGATATATATTTATGTGATGATATATTATCTGTAACGTGTAGGTTTTATGGGCCAGCTGAGATAGCGTATGTGGAATATTCCTCGAATTTTAAAATGAGGTTGGAACCACGTAGCTTTTTACACCCTATTTGGAAATATCGTTGTACCAGATGACTTAGGATGGTCGGGTATTTGGCAAGCATTATTATTATACTAAAGTTCGTTTATTAATCCCAGATACTAAATTGACATTTCAAGTAATCTGGGTTTGCTTTTTTAATATAGTTTGACATTATACTTGTCAAATTAATATTTGAATTTAAAAAATTAACTTTAGGTCGATAAAGGCTCTAGGTATGATTAATATGAAAGTCAAATTACATATTTCGTTTTAAAAATTCGTTTTATTTTGTGATATGTCTGTCTGGTGCCTGTATTAAAAAGATACGGGCTTACATTTAAATATTTGCAATCCAAGCGACACTTATCAATATAATTTGCATATCAATACCCCTTAACACATAAACAGCAATGACCCTATAAATTCATTTTTCCGGCCCCACCAGAATGACCCCTGTGTTACCCTCTAGGACAGTGCAGCATTTTTTCAAAGCCCCCGTTGCATATTTAAACACAACGTTTTGTACTACAAATTGGATTCTTCAATTTGCATTCTTTATTGCTTACAAATAGGTCTGCGAAGAATGGATGATGGCTGACGAGATTGTGCCGGCTGGATACAAAGAACTCGTGTAAGGTATGTATAGCTACAATAAGGGAAATGTTTTTCAGTGAGTGATGTCTTGACACAAGAGAAGTGGATAAAAAGACTGCAGATTGAATTCTGGTCGGTCTGCTTGAAAACAGTAAAAACTGAATGTTGAGTCTTTCCCTACTTGTGTCCACTGATTGTGTTAGGAGGTTAAAAATATAATTCATACGACTTATGTGAACCGGATTTATTAGCGCGGAATATAGAACTCGGTATACAAGGTGTTTCTTACACGGTAGGGAAATGACTGGCGAGCGTGCAGCGTCGCCTCGTCGTCGTGGCCTGTATAATGCAACCTCGCATATTATTGCGTCATGCTATGCACGTGTCCCAACAGTCATCCCCCTCTTACAAAAAATAAAAAATAAAAATAAAATCATTTCCTATGATCTAAAATGTTAAAACATAATTCACAATCTTACATTACTTATAATAGTGCAGAAGGCACACAGGAATGCGCTGCGTTGCTAAAAATCGTCGCCGTGCTACATTGAATGACGCAGTGAATGCGGTCAGTTCATGTTACATATAAACAAGTTAATTATTACAAAACCTATGTGTTCATTGGTTTATTACGTTGTACCAAATGGAATATAATAGTTCACTGGTTTCTAGATTAACATAAACTTACTACTTAAATTACTAATGAATACAATACAATAAAATATGAATATTACATAACGAATATAATAATAACTATACAGCTTGTTGAGCCTGTGTGGTCATTTGCTGGACTGTCCTGTCCATCTCCTTGCGCAACCAACCCTTGGTTCGGGTTCGACATGCTCCGCAACAAACATATATTATTAACACAGATAATAATATAATAATTACCATGGACATGGTTCCGTACATCTTCATGTAAGATTCTACTGTACTGACATCGGCACTGTTCGCACCGTTTTGGGCGATAATAATCTCTTCCTGTTTGCTATATGTTTTACCCATTTTGAATATAATTCTGACAAACAATGATACGGGTCTTATTTATTTATATTACTTTCGTCCACTTTTGACAATGTATTGGTATGCAATGGGTAAGTACGTTTATAGATTGAATGGTTATTAATTTATGTAATTAGCTAGCAATTTCGCAATTAATATTGAGTTCAAACATTTGTTACATCTGTAATTTTTCAATACTAGTAAATGTACAGGTTTCACCTATGAATATTTATATTATGTTAATACGTATGTTACATCGTGTCTTGATCATTAATAAATGATTACTCTTACATTACATTATTTAATTTATTTAACTCATCCTAATGCTAATTGCGGTAGCTATTCTAGTAGCACCGTCTTTAAGGTTGCTAATGGCAACGAAGATTCAATATATTAAGGGTAGTTACCATAGTGGCCTACTCTGCTATATAAAATTAACACCCCTTGGGGCCCTCAGTATCCCCTATGGTAACGCCACAAATAAACATACATATATAGATAATTACAAGTTAAATCTTACTCGTGGTTTAACTATTCGACCACTTCTAGTTGTTATTTTACATTCAGAGTTCTTATTGCTGGTTATCATAGGTGCTGTGGCTAACTTAATATTATCATTCATATCGGGGTTGTTATGGTTATTGTTATCTGTTTGTTGGCTGTCGTATTCACCCAAAATAAACGCAGGCTTTAACCTATCAATGGATATATTCACGGTTCTATTGGGTAACTGGATTGTATACACCTTATCTGTTCTATTCAGTACAGGGTAAGGACCTTCGTAAGTTGGACTAAGGGACTTTTTTACCATTTCGTTCCGTATGAATACATGTGTACAGACCTTTAAATCTTTGTTTATAAATATTTTCCTTCGATCACTTACTGACCTCATCTGAGGTTTCATTTCACTAATTGTTTTACGTAACTGTTCTATGTAATCGTGGTGATTCTCGTGTTGCTGAGTTTGTTGGAAAAAATCCGATGGTAATTTCAAAGGCTGTCCATAAATCAATTCTGCGGCACTGAACCCAGTGTCAGTTCTCAACGCAGCTCTTAACCCTAACATGACAGTCGGTAACTCCTCTGCCCAATCAACTCTATCAGCTAGTCTTGCGGCTAATGCACTTTTCATCGAGCGATGCCATCTTTCTATAAGACCATTACTCTGTGGGTGATACGCTGTAGTATGTATTTTATGCACGCCTAACATTTTCATAAGTGCACCGAAAAGGTCACTTTCGAATTGTCTTCCCTGATCGGTGGTTATTCTACTAGGGCAACCAAATCTACAGATCCACTCTTTATAAATTACTCTGGAAACCGTATCAGCTGATATGTCTGAAACTGGTATAGCTTCAGGCCAGCGCGTGAAACGGTCCATAATTGTTATGCAATAACGATATCCATGGCGTGACGTCGGTAACGGACCGACTATGTCCGTATGTATGTGTTCAAATCGAGTACATTGTGGGAATTTGGCTAAACCGGAAAGTGTGTGTCTACTTATCTTTGATTTTTGACATGGTATGCATGCTTTTGCCCATGTGTTTATGTCTTTATTCATTCCTGGCCAAAAAAATCTTTTAGTTACTAATTTCCTAGTTGTACGAATACCTGGGTGACTAAGGTTATGAATACTATCAAAAGCTAACTTTCTGAATTCCTTAGGTAAATACGGTCTAGCCGTATTAGTTGAGACCTCGCAATATATTTGCTTATCACAGTTAGGTACGCCTATGTATTTGAATTCGTGCTTATCGCTTGCTGAGGCTGTAACTTGATGCTCTGCGTCCTGTGCTCGGGCTAATTCACCGTAATCTATGGTCGTGGGACACACTATAGACTCAATACGCGATAACGCATCCGCTACTGTGTTTTCTGAGCCGTTAATATGTTGTATATCGCTCGTAAATTCGCTTATATACATAAGTTGTCTGGCTCTTCTTGGGATTTCCTTATCGCTATTTATTTTGGTAAAAGCGTATATTAATGGTTTATGATCCGTAAAAATTGTCACTGGCCTCCCTTCTATCATATTTCTAAAATGTAACATTGACATGTAAATAGCAGTTAGCTCTTTATCATACGTGCTATATTTCTGCTGTGTGACTGATAGTTTCTTTGAAAAGTATCCTAACGGTAACCATTTGCCCCTAATCTTTTGCTGGAGTACAGCACCGACGCATGTATCCGACGCATCCGTCATTAAAGCTAAAGGTACATTTACACTAGGGTGAGACAATGTAACGGCGCTTTTAAGGCTAACCTTACATTGCTCGAATGCTTCAATACTTTTTTCGTCCCAATTAATTTTGGTTTTGTCCTTCTTTTTTGCGTTATGTAAAAAATTGTTAAGTACTGCCTGATGTGACGCGGCATGGGGTAGGTGCGACCTATAAAAATTAATTATTCCTAAAAATCTACGTAACTGTTCTACCGTTTCCGGTCGCGTGTAATCTGTAATCGCCTTTACCTTTTCCGGCAATGGACTGATGCCGTCCTCCGACACTAAATACCCTAAAAATTCTACTTTAGACTGACCAAAAACGCATTTGTTAACATTAATCGTAATACCTAATTCCTTTAGTCTATTGAATAGAATTCTAACGTGCTCTCTGTTTTGTTTCTCTGTGTCAGATGCTATCAATATATCGTCTATATAACAGAAAAGTGCTGACTCGCCACTTTCATCTGCTATGCGTTCTATACCTTTTAATACCTGTTGATCCATAAACCTTTGGAATGTTTGAGCAGCATTCCGTAGGCCAAAACTCATCCTGGGAAACTCGTATAGGCCGAAAGGTGTACAAATGCTAGTTTTCTCTATGTCCTCTGCGGCAACTGACAAATTATGATAGGCCCTATTTAAATCCAACCTAGTATAACATTTCTTATTAGGCAACATATACGTAAAATCCTGAAGTCGTGGGATTGGGTATCGATCTGGTTTAGTGATTGCGTTAAGCTTTCTGTAATCCCCGCACGGGCGTAATTGACCGTCTTTCTTTAAAACAACGTGTAATGGACTGGCCCATTCTCCTTCACCTGGGCGACAAATACCTAATTCCTGCATTTTCTGAAACTCTTCTTTCACTTTCATATACCGATCCGGAGGTAATGGCCTTGGACGCGCAAATACCGGTGGACCGGAAGTTATGATGTGATGATAAACGGAATGAGATGGTTCTTTATACACAATAGGCTTAGTGATACTCGCAAATTCCTCTAAAATGCCTCGATATGGGTTATCGTTTTGTATGCTTTTAATCGAAGGCTGAACATGTTTTATAACGCACCCTATCGTACATAAATTAGTTATACTGTCTGTGATTCTTTTATTATATATGTCTACGATTAACTTATAATGTTCTAAAAAATCAGCACCTATGATAGCTTGCTTAACATCACAAATTATAAATGTCCATTTCAAGGCTCTTCGTAATCCTAAATTTAATTCTAGTGTTTTAATACCGTATGTTTTAATTTCGGTATTATTCGCGGCAAAGAGTTTGTATTCACTAACTAATTGTTCACATTTAAATTGACTCACCGGTAAAACGGAGACGTTGGCACCGGTATCAACCAGGAAACGGATTCCGGTCGCCCTGTCCCTTATACACAAGCGGTGGTTACCTTCTAGCTCCATGCAGTCTGCCACCGAATTAGACTGCACTGCATCTAGTTTTCCGTCTTCTCACCATGGCTGCCTTGGGTCTTCTGATGTCTTGGTTCTATCCAGCTGCAGGGCTTCTCACATGTTCTCGCGCGACTTCTGAACCGGAAGTGATATTTACAAAGCCAGTTTGGGCTTCCTTCGGTCCTCGGTCGTCCTCTGGATAATGAACGGGATCGTGATCTACTTCTGTTCCACGGGTTACTCTTTCCGTAATTCCTGTGACTTCCTCTTATTTCGTTGATTTCCGCACGCAGTGTCTGTAGTTCTTTCGTCATTAGTGCTAACGCGGATATCGCTGCTAAATCCGTGACAGTGGCTGTGGCGTCGCTTAAACCCGCTCCGGTAGCTGTAGGCTTGTTCATCTTGTATAATTTAGTACACTGGTTTTTGAAAAAGTTCTAGTGAGTTCTATTTAATTTTACGCACAGATCACGTCGGGGTCACCAATGTTGAGTCTTTCCCTACTTGTGTCCACTGATTGTGTTAGGAGGTTAAAAATATAATTCATACGACTTATGTGAACCGGATTTATTAGCGCGGAATATAGAACTCGGTATACAAGGTGTTTCTTACACGGTAGGGAAATGACTGGCGAGCGTGCAGCGTCGCCTCGTCGTCGTGGCCTGTATAATGCAACCTCGCATATTATTGCGTCATGCTATGCACGTGTCCCAACACTGAACATCGACAGTTTGCAAGTCTGGACATATTCTAGTCGTATTTTACAAAGTTGCTATTCAGTAAGTCCTTTGAGAAAAAAGTTGTCCTTTGGTTCTATGTTCGATTGCGTGTATCTAATTTTTTAAATGTTGACCAACTTTTCCGCCAATTGTCAGCTGCTTTTCAAAATTTTTATGGATAGTGTATGTCTCAGGAGTGGTCCCATATAAATTTTGTCAACTTTGCCTAGTAAGTATTTGAACATGATCGTGATACACTTCGACGTATTTATTAATTATATATATATTCTGTTGGTTCCTCATAATCTCCCAAAATTGCAATGTCCTCAATTTGCTGTCGAACAACTGACCTAGTGAAACCGTGGCCTGAGAGATACACGTATAGTAGGAATGTTGTTTCATTATGACTCCACCACAGACATAAAACAGGTGCATAGTTTTATCGGACTCGAAGACGCCAGTCATATTGTATGCTTAGTGACACGTGTCACCTATACAAGGAATGCAGTGACCCATTTTCTTCTATTGATGTTTTGCGCAATGCTCTATTTTGAGGTAGTGAAAAGTCGAACTTAGGTAGATAAGTTTTTTATTCTTTTTCTTTTATTGCTGAATAAGCCTGCTCTTATATTCGACCATGCCTGATGGAAAGCGATTGATGAGGTTTTTGATGGAACGAACGTGCCCAGAACATATTCACTCTTGCTTTGAAGGTAGACTAGATTAATCTGGAAGGGAACACAGACGCTGGCTGAGAGTCCCACTCTTTGGTTGTGCGCACAATGAATGTGGAGGAAAAGTGCTGAGTACGACTGGTCCTTCTGTCTGGTTCGTCTTGTTGGTTGTATACGGAAGTCAACCTTATGTTGTACCGGCAGGCAACAAAATGGCTTTATCATATTCGAACTGTCAAAGAAAGAGGTCTAGAACCGGTTGGTTCTAGATCTCTTCTCTTCAAGTAGTTTAGCGGGTATAAGAGTGGGATATACGAAATAATTTATTATTACACGCATACAATCGTTTCATTAATAGACTCCAGTATCCCAGGGAAAGGTCCCTGTACAGTAGCAATAGATAAATTTTTTTTTTGGTGTTATAGGGAAACTAAGGAGTTTCCCTATAACACCTTCAATAAATCTATTGATAAGTATGTCAAGCAAAATCTTTGGATATATTAGCAATTGAACGTAGGATGCTGTAGACTAGGCGAATATATAATATATCACTATACTATCACTCTTCTTCACTAATATATAAATTAAATACAGTTACAATGAAAAAATATTACAGTTGTGTAAAATATATATATATATATATATATATATATATATATATATATATATATATATATATATATATAAATATCCGTAAAAACCATTTCTCGGTAAAATGTATGATTTTGTTTGTGAATTTCATGAGAAAAATCAGCGTTTCTACGCGAAATGGTGGAGTGATTGTTTTATTTCGCACTAGCATGAATATATTATGGTGCTGTATAATCTGCTGTGAGTGCAAAATACTTAGTGATCAGCAACCTTGGAATACACACCTGTAAAATTTTGTTTGGCTGTAATAAAATAGTATTTTTTTTAGCCCACCTTTTTTTGGCTATAATAATATTGTAATCCAGACTTTCGTTGTTCAAGTATAGACAGTATTATTGTCATCTCATTTTTATTACATACTAGCTTTTGCCCGTGGCTTCGCCCGCTCGGATGTCGGAAATTAACGCAGATATTTTTCTAAAATAAAAGATTTTTTCTAAAATAAAATTAGCCGAAGTTACTTCTTATTACATCAGCTACCTGCCAATAAAAGTCCCGTCAAAATCGGTCGAGCCATTTCACAGATTAGCTGGAACAAACAGACGGACACAAAGTTTAAAAAAATGATCTTTTGGTGTAAGTGCCGTATTTACTTTCATATGCATTTAGTGAAAAGCTGTTAATTTGAAATTACAAACAGACACTTCAGTTTTATTTATTTGTATAGATAAGCGGACCTGGCCGACCGTTGTCCTGTCCGAACAGCATCACCTACCGATCCGATGGTGAATCTATACCGTGCAGCGACCCACTCAAATACACTCAAGAAAAATTATCAAAATCGGTAAAGCTGTTTAGGAGAAGTTCAGAGATGAGGCCATATACACGCGCACAGAAGAATTCTATCTATAAAAAAGATCACAGTATCACCCCTATAACCCAAAAAGGGTTACAAGCGTACATTTCGCCAGTTATATTACGTCTCATCTTTATTATATAAGTGAAATAACAATAGTGTATACCCAAGTGGCTACTTGGCAACTACATAAAGTCCTCCATTTGAAGCAAAAACATACCTTGATTTTCTCTAAAGTCACCTCTCCATTCGAGTTAGAGACGTCACCGAATAAAATAATTAAACAATTAAGTTGATAAAAATGTTAATTCGGTTAAATGTCACGAGATCAATAACCTTTAATCCATTTAAGTGTAGGTGTATAGTAGAGTCCTCTATTTTCAATTAGAATAAAGTATAATTGACACGGCAGTTGGCGTGACTGACTTTTGTCACTGATAACGGTCACGTCGTCAAATTGAAATTCTAATTTTGTTATAGATTGGATACAGAACACGATACTATGCTCTAAGGCACAAATATCTCAAACGATTTCACTCAAAAAGCAGCCAAGCTCAAATGGGACTGGGCTGGACACGTTTGCCGCATGTCGGATGTATTCTGGGATAAGACCTCTACAATATGGGCCCACGAAAACGTCAAACTAGATCGCGGAAGACCTGGGCATAGATGGCAGGACGAACTCGATACGTATATGAGGGATTGGTCCTTATTGACCCAGGATCGAGTTGTGTGGAAATAGGAAAGGGAGGCGTTTGTCCTGTGCAGTGGGAAAATGCACGCTGATTATGTATATGGATTTCAGCGGTACCTATATAATTAAAGTACTTTGTGAATTTTTGCATTGGTTTTTATTTGTTTTAGATTCAATCTTTGTTTCTGTTTCTCTGAGTTTATGGAGGATGGAGTAAGGTGGCCGGCGAAATTCAAATTTTCTTAACACGTTCACGGACAGAACGTCTCTCGACGTTCTCTCTGGATAAAATAATACGACAGTACGTCTATCGACGTCAACCTTTTGACTTGCATACAATCAGTACGACTTGCGACGTTATATTTTATACACTAATAAAAGAAACGGCATTCTATAGTTTCACCACAGATACAGTTTTAATCTTTTACTGTCTTATCATGACGTTAAAAAATGTTAATAAAAATGAAATTTTGTAGTGTCTCAACACGATTAACCAGTAAGGGAATACTGTCCGTGAACCTGAAACAAAAAAAAAATAAAAAAAATGGATAATTCTGAATCTGTAAAAATGTCGCTATCGCGTTGACCTTAGCCAAAAAAAAAAATTCACAAAATGGCGTCGACATGAAAAATCAATTTTATTTTTACCCCTTTTTTTGACCTTTTCGAATTTTAAAAAAATACCACATATAGTTTTTTTTTTAATCCAAAGCAGATGCGATAGAGAGATATACAAAGAAGATTCCCACCAAATTTTAAAGGAATCGGTTGGGTTGAACTTGAGATATCATGCCAACCACTTCAAAAAAAGTAGTTTCGAGAAAAACGCGCTTAAAGTTTGAGAAACAATTCCAGTAGAATAACTCGTATAATAATATTTAATACTCTATTATGATTAATCGCCGATCCCACATCCATACATTGGGCCTTCTTCTACTTCATACTCGATGTTTTGCGAAGTTCTTTCTGCTAATCGAGCTGTTCTGCCTTCTTTTGAAGTGTTTATTGTGTGGTTTGCTCCGATCGGCCGGCTTAGATGCTGCGTCACAAAATACACTGTATCTTCGAAAATAATTAGAATTTTGAAAAATCCATTATTCCACGATTTTTTGAAATTTCTAGACCAGAATACCGCCTTAAGTTTTTTGCAATTTGCGACGTGCAAATTGCCTGACAAAAATTGACCTGCAAAGTGTCAGGTTGGATGTTGATTAAAGCTCATAAAATCCCATTGAAGTACTATTTCATGAAATAGTCATTCAATGGGATTATATGAATTGTAGAGTTGTATTGATGATTTTATTGATCATAATTCTGATCAAAATACGTGTTTACGGTTGGGAAAATATTTTGGTCAACATTCAGCATGACACTGGTCTGCAAATTGCATAAAACATTAGTAAATTAAAATATTTGGCTGTTGGCCTACCCTGGCACTTGCTGATCGGTTTATTCTGTTGGATGAATTATTTGGCATAAGTATTTGTAGCAAGTAAAAAATTGAAAGTACGCTTTGCTGAAATTTTCAGTTATTTCAAACAGCCCCACATCAAAGTAATTCCGATCGAGTTGTAGACACACAAAACATAGTCCCATAACACTCGCCATATAAATCCACCGCACCATTCCGCATAATTCGACGCGAAACATACTATAAAGTGACCACACGACATTACTTTTTCATTCTCTCCTCAACTTACAAATTCCGGGCACAGTACACCGCGACGCTCCAGAGAGTTGGTCCTATTTTTGAAACACAACCACGGTCCTAATTTCGGAGACACCGCGACCGCCGCAAATCGTAAAGTCGGCTAAGTTAGTGCAACACAACCCCTTTCCTACGTCGGCTACGTCACACACACATAAAACCCTACACGATATAAGACTGGTGTTTTCCCCGGAATTGTGTTGTAGATTGTTTTAATCTCGCCTCGGTCGTGATAAGCGTTTTTCGTTTGCAGTTTTTAGGTTAACTATATTCTAAACTGGGGACATACGTTTTTGTTTTTTATGCTGTGGTCACTAAGTTATTTTTGTTTAAGCGACATTAAACGCGGCGTTGGGAACATTATACTCACATTGTTGTGCTGAAGTAAAACATGTGCAAATTAGTACGATTTACACGGCTTTTCCGGGCAATTGTGCTCAATTTGTTCTAAAAAGAAATAAGATTAAACATCTTTATGTCTGTTGTTGAATGTTTTCTACTAAATACGTTACTAACCCTTGTTTAAAGTTACCTACATTATGGTCTCGTCAGCATCCACCCTTCTTAAAATAAATTCGTATAATCATGTTAGAGTTTCATACTAAATTGGATCAATCAGACATTCAGGTAATATTTTTGTGTTACCCCTACGTATGAGTTAAGCCTGGGGCGGTGTAGGGCGGTAGAAACAGGGGATCTTTAAAACGATTGAAACTTTCCCGGGGCAGTCGTCAGAAGCAGTTCTTTGAGCATCGATTGGTAGGAAAATGCAACCCTGTTCACGCTTAAGAACGCTGAACATTGCGTTTTAAAATCCGTTCTCAAATATTGTGATTTCCGTTCCTATAACATAAAAAACTACTTTAAATAATTTTACTTCATACTACAATATACAGGTTGGCCGAAAAAAACTTTGATTACAAGTTTTAAAAATTATTTTATAAAAAATTACATGAATTAAATAAGTTTAAAAATGATTAAATACACCTTATTTTATACAAGAATCCCTAATTGCCTTCAAAATGACCTCCTTACGCGCTGATACAGAGAGACAAACGGTTGGTAAAATTTTCCGCCCTTGCTCCACAGATATTTTTTCCCGCGCCCGTGTAAGAGTTTCCTTTAGCTCATCAACACTTCTATGATGACCGTGCTTCTACGATAGACCATAAACTTTAATCCATGAGATTCAGATCAGGCGCGTATGGCAGTTATTCTTCGGAGTTGATGAAACCAGGAAATTGCCTTTACACCACTGTCGAACACTTAAGGCCCTGTGAGCTGAAGTCTTACTGAAATATCCATAGACGGTAATCAAAGTGCTGTTGAATCGTATAAAGGGATTTGGTTGAAATTATGCACACAGTTTATAACCTGAATTAGCATAAAGGAAACTTTTTATCCCAGTGGTAGGTATGTACCCGTGGGGTAAATTCCAACCTCTAAACTGGTGAACCCACTGACAAAAACTAGTATTCTATAAATAAAACAACAACCCTACAGTTATCAGGTGGTAAATAACAAGTTATGTTGGTACACAAACCGACACTTTGGCGTAATGCTGGCCGAAGTTGAAATTCCGGCAGTTGCATGTTCAAGTAAACATGTGAAATGGGCTGCCGGCCACGGGAACGTGTGACCATGCATAACTGAGATCGTTTTACGAGGTGGTGTTGTCGACTGGCGAAATATCGCATGCCTTAGCGACCTTCAAAGGTCTACCAACACGTAGGGAATATTTGCGTGAAGTAAATAGGCTAATTTATGAACGGCTTTATAGTATCGTAATACTTGTGATATAAAGTTTAATGATAACGGTTTATGTATAAAGTTATGATGTGGAGATAGGCCTGTGGATTTTGTGTAGCGTACATTTGCACATTTATGATATGAAACTGTATAACCTGGTTTACGTCAGCTCTGCAGGATTCAAGAAAATTGTTGATACGGGTAACATTATTTTAAAAAATTCCTCTAGAAGACGGAATGAAGAAAAAAAAAACAAAATCAATCATTTAAAATAATAGAAGTATTTAACGCTTTATCTTAAACGCCAAATGTAACGTCGTTTACTCTATTTTTTTTTTTAAATAAACTAAATTTCGACCTCAATATCGACTTCAGCACCCTCGAAAACCATAAAATTGACACCCATGACGCAAAACTTGAACGATTTCGCAGCCGCCATTTTTGATTTTCATATTGATCTCACTACTGGCTTCATCATAATTTCACTCCTACGGCAAGTTAAAAAACTTCGTTCCAAATAATGCTTGTTAATAAAAGTCCTGTTACTAAGATTGAATTCATTTTGAAAAGTTACGTGGAAATAGAAGCTGATATAGGAACGGCATAACAGAAAGTTAACACCGAACTCGCGAACAGTGTGTTTGTCCATTTGACATCCTGCTTAGCTTGGCGATTTTCTTTTCTTTCCTACGGATGCACAGTTATAAAAACAGAAACCGTATGAAAACAGAAAATTCAGAAAAGCATTCCCAATAATGTCTTCCGGAAAGCTACTAAATAGTGTGTATTTGTATATGCATTGTATTTGTATATGTATTCACCAAAACCAATTGTATTTAATCTTAGAATAATCGAAACTTTTCAAAACTTCCTCAAAATTTCCAGATTGCACTCATTTTCCTGGCACAAAAATATCAAACTTTTCCACAATCGTCATACAACAACCACAGGAAAGTCCTCCAAGTACTAAGCAAACATAAATCCGCTTCGGTATTAACGTGACTTCGGTTATTAGGGAGAAACATGAAGGTTTAAAAAAATACACTGGGGCGTACGCAATATGGTTGGCACGGCGTTCTCGTTACGAGCCGGGGCAGCCATAACTTACCCAAGTTTATGGGGAAGGTTCGCCGCCCGTCTAAATATTTAGGAAATAATTACATAAGTACCCACAGAGTATGTACGCGTATGAACGAAATATTGAAGCGGTACGGGTATAACAGTGAATTCCTACGTTTATTTCGGCTACGTACACGAGAATTAAGTCTAGATGTGCACAGCATGTTTCTTTACAGTTTCAACAATCTGTGTTGGTAATTCTGCGTGTGAATAATGAACCAAGTTATTTCATACGTGTTGCGAATACGTAACTTTTCCAGTAGGTACATTATGTTCTAGATTCTCAGTTGTTTGTTTACCGAAGAATAACTGATAAAGAATTTGAATATAGAACAAAACGATTGACTCGTATGATAATTGACTAAGTTAAACTACAGCTAGTATAAAATACATGAACAAAAAGCTAGGCAAAAAATACAGTTTAAAAAAAAAACAAGAACTCCAGCTGTGCACGCTATCATGTTAGCAAGTTCACTACAGCTCGCGTTTAAATTAAACTAACGTCAATTTCGTTTCGCGAAACCACTTAGCAGCTATTGCACACTTATTTTAAAATTCTACGAAAATAAACATCGTTGCCTCGGTCGGACACTGACCGAGCTAACTAATCGCTCACCAGTCTTAAGTCACGTTAAATGAAACACCCTTAGCTTTTAAAGATATCGATTAACTTCACAACGAACGAATAAAATGAACTGAAAATCCTTTTCCAACTATTTAAGTTCATGACTAGAGGCTAAAGACTTTGAAACTTTAAATTAAATGTCTTCAAAAGAGTTTTGAATTTTTAACACGACTTTTCATTGATGACGTCGACATTATCAGTGCGTATAAGCTTTATAGTTTTGACATAAGCATGGAAAAATACACTGATGTGTGTGAATGTGTGTCCGAAGAAAAAAAAGAGAAGTCTTTGGTTACGATAAAGTTTGATACCATTCGTTGACATTTATGTTATTAAGAATTGGTTTAACAGGTATGCAAGTGATTTTATTTAAATGAATTTGAAAAATATTACAATACACTTGTATTTATAAAATAAAACTGTGGTGCTGTTCCATAAACGACACTTAATATTCTGTCCTGCATGTCCTGTCAGCTGTATGTTATAGGAACTGATGGACGCTAGGGATGGCGTCATACATGTACTCGTAGCTGAACTAATATTTTTCTGAATATTACTTTTATTAATGTTCCTAGCTACTAACGTTTCAAAATTGCCCATGGATGTTTATCTATACTACTTCTGAAGAATTTGTTTGTTTGGTTGGTTGAACGCGCTAAACTCAGGAACTGCTGGTCCGAATCGAAAAATTCTTTTTGTGTTGGGTAGCCTAATTATTGAGAAAGGCTATAGGCTATATAAGGTGTATCTATTCATACACGAAATATTTTAAGAGGTACACCTGTAGGTGGTAAAGAAGCTACGGCAACGAAAAAAAAAAATTTGTAAATTTATTTTTTTCAAAATTTAATGTTTATAAATTATTTGACGCACACAAGACATACTGGCTCCTTCTTATGTTTTATGGCCCGAGACACCGCGGCCATGCTCGTGCCGTCCGGGCGCCGCCCTCGCAGCGTCAGGCGGGCCATTCATAGAATTTGGAGTTAAGGTTTTATGTAAAACGTCTCAAGCAGTTTTAAAATTATAATAATTACAAAAATTCATAAACGCTTAGATAAAAATTTTCTTTTAGCTTCTATAGCTTCTTTACCACCTACAGGTATACCTCTTAAAATATTTCGTGTATGAATAGATACACCTTATATAGGCTCAAAAGTAGCGGGGTAGCAACGAAAAATGGACGAAAACTGACAGACAATTCGATGCGACGGGAAGGGTCAGGGGAGCAAAAAGAGCGGACGAAGTCGCGGGCAGAAGCTAGTGTGATTTAAAATATTTCATTATTTGATTTCTATTTTAAACCAATGTAGGCACTTGCCTTGTAAATAAGACTCATAAAACACAAATAAACTGGAGCTATTTGTTCTGTGACTAAAGTAAGTTTTCCTTTTGTTATTATTTGGCTGACTAGACTTACAATTTATACCCTTGTACCTATGTATACGAAATCATACAACAGTGAATGTGAAAGTTTTATATTTATATGAGATTGTAGCCGACAATTGCGAGCAATAAGTTTCAGGCCTTAGAGTTAGCGATTTGGGTATTGATTTAGGGTCAGTATGAAAAACTTTTGATTAGACAGGTATTGAAATGATTGATATTGAACTAAGAAATCCAACAGTTCCATCAAATATCTATTAAAAAAAAATTAATAAGTGGAAGACTGGGCATTCGTAGCCAAAAGGTATCGGCTCCGACTTACCGAGTTGTAGGTCGTAAGTTTGAACTTAGACACTTCACTTTGTGTGCGAATTTAATTTCATCATCACTGCTTTCGAAACGGTGAAGAAAATCATCGTGAGGAAGCTAACTTGTCCGTGAACGACAAATTTGAAGGCATGTGGTATCTACCAACCCGTAGGTACTGGGCCGCGTGGTGTATTATAGCCCAGTCTCTATTACTTCAAATTTATTTATTTATTTAAACACACATACAACTATCATCACAGGCTTATTTAATACAATAGTGTAGTTATAATAGCATACAATGATTCGACTTACAAGGTAACTGTATTATTGTGAACAACCAAGAGTAATCCCACAAAATGCGGTCTGTGTGAATTCGCTCAGAGTACAATTGAAGCAGTCAGTCTGTTGGGACACCATATTGAGTGTACGTAGGGCGCGCATCAGCGGCGCGTGTTGCAGCAAGTTGGTGCGAGCGGGCGGCACCCACAGCAGCGGCTTATGTTTTATGGTTACTTTTAATAAACTGACAAAAAATTACATAAATCTCGATGTTATGTCGAGTCGAAGCAAAAGCGAATCGCGAGTCACAAAAATCCCCCTAAAACAGCCCCCGCTAGTCCTATGGCCACCTGATTTAACACGAGGACACAGGTTGACACGTCCCAGCACTAAACACCGACATGTGTCTGCCAATGTTCCGCTTTGGACACGGTTCAGGCTTTATTTCCGTTACTATGTATGAACTGAAACACGACGGCGAATTTTTAAATTGAATCTTGTATGTATTTTATTTTCGAGATTTGAATTGGGTTTAGAAGCTGTGTCGGAATATGTTCCCCCTTCCTGCTTTTGTACCTATGAGTCTCACTATGTTTTTAGCTGTCAGCATATGAAATTTTGTAGCTTGCATCTTTGCAAACTGGCTTAGTCGAAAATAGTAGTTTTTACTTTATGGGGTATGTTTGTCAAGATTATTTTCTTTTTAGTTTTTCTAGCTGATCTATAGAAGTATTTATTCTCTCTTATAGGATTTAGTTAGTAAGTCTAAAGTTAATATTAAGTAACTAAAAACATGGTTTTAAATAAAAACGCGTTACAACTGCCTCATTATTATAAAATAATATTTTGGATTTTTTAAATGTCTTTAGCACTCTATTGCTAGCGGTTTTGCCCGTGTGGAAGTCGGAAATTATCCGAGAACGGTTCCCTATGGTCAATCCAGGTTATCAACTATTTGTTCGCCTAATTTCATTTAAATCCGTTCGGCCTTTCTAGCGTAATTGCGTAACAAACATACACATTTATAATATTAGTAGGATTAACTATGTACGTTTTGTTATGACATAATCTCTGATCTAACAATTGTCCCCAATGTTATCGTTTTCTATCTTTTTAAGCATTCTAAAGCGGGTTGCCCTCTTTCTTCATCTGAAAACCACCCAACATCCGCAATGATCACCCACTAATTGTAATTATTACAACGTAATGTTCTTAATTAAGTTACAACATTAACCAAAGGTAATTACTTGTATAATTAAATGTAATGACCAAGCTTTGGCCGTACTAATGTTTGTATAATTTCAGTTTACAGCACAACAACATACACAAAATTATGCGAACTAAATAATGATTTAGTATTGCGTAATTTTGAGTTTACCTATGCAATTTGTGCTAATTTAAACTAGTATTCTCCAAATAGAGTATTGTAGCATTTAAACTAGTCTAATAGAGTCAACCCGCCTGCAAAGCGTGGCGATTACGGCGAATCATCCCAAATTGGGGAAGGCCTCTGTCCCCCATTGAACGTCTTTCGGTTGAAATGATGATGATGCTCATGAATGGAGCCAAAACTGACTGTGGCTTATTTTTTTTTTGTAAAAAATTTCATTTGCAAAAAAAAAATATAGGTATCTGTTTACAAAAACGAATTTATGCAAAATAACAGTAAATTAATAAGCAACTCCATAGCTACATTTATAAAATAATCCTCAGGGAAAACTACTGATAAAATCTTCACGAAAATACAAGGACAATCGTACCAAGTTTGTCACTGTTTCCACGAATTACACGATCTTACGAAAAAGATGATAAATACTGAAAACAAAAACACATCAGCTGATCAGCTACTATTCGGAAAACGCCAATCCGTTCGATTTTTAAGAAAATCTCTCGTTTCCTCGTGTCTGTTCTATTTCTAGTTGGTCCCTAAAGATTTACTTGGCGTAACTACGAGTCGGCTTTCACCACGGTTACTGTAAATAGAGGCTTGTTAAACAAACGCTCTAACTCCCAGGTTAAGTTTCGGGACGTGATGGGCCATCGACTGTTGCAGTATCAATTTTATCTCGGATTTAGAGTTGTTGTTGTATCTCGGGGGAGGTACGAACGATACAGAATGATTTAGTTGTAGTTCATAATAGTTCATAATGTTCTAGTTTGTGGGAAAGTATCGCTTGATACGTGTGGTGCCGGACGTAAGGAATAGCACCATTCCATTTCTTGTGTTGTAACAGGCGACTAAGGGACTTACTAGAGAATTGGCAGCAGCGTTCTCTATGCATTTTACCACCATACTGCGATCGCCAACTCGCCTGCCAAGTGTGGCGATTATGGCAAACTCCTAAATTGGGGAGGCCTATGTCCAGCAGTGGACGTCTTTCGGCTGAAATGATGATGATGAAGATTGAATTGACCGTCATACACTAGTGTGACTGTGGACTCTGACTTTATATATGTAATTAATCATTACACTAGTTAATGTTATAAGTGTTATTTGGCAAGGGTTACCCGCCCTAAAATAAGGGTAAATATGAGCAAAGTTGTTATTGGGACCAAGGCTACAAAATATCGGGGTTCAAAGTTTAATATCGTGCCGAATATAGGATATTTATAACCGGACGATATATTTATCTAAAATTCTGAAAGACGCAATTTACGCGAACACGTTCCAAAAATAAAAATTCGAATGCTTTTTAAAGTGAGATCTATATGCAAAAGTTTCCGTTTTATGTAGCCTGGAATAAAATATCGTTTTCACTGAACAAATTTAGGTGATAGCACCTATTACCTACCGGACTAAGTTCGTTTATTCTACCTTCAAAGTTCCGCTCACTTTACGTAAATTCAGTTACGCGACCTTAATTAACAAAAAAGGACAGCATCCTTACGCAGGTACTTATTTATTCGGAGGTCAAACGTATAAGATTCATGATTCTAATCAAAGTGTAATTAAAGGAAAAGGAAACCACAGAATTCTGTAAGGTTCAAGTAACTGTTAATTAATTTGCTTACGCGATTTCGGGTCTTATGGTTGACAAGGAACAGGCTATAATTGCGTGCGGTATTTTGGGAATATTCTGCTGTAATTTCCCGATAACAGCCTTCTTATTCCGCGTCTTAACGTTTTAAAATTCTCAGAGCTAATTTTTCGTTTTGCAATTGTCGGTTGGTACCGTATCTATAAGAGCTCGACGATTTGCTGACTTTATACTTTACACGAGGTACAAATTAGGTAAAAAAGTCCAAGTAAAACAATTGGATTTAATTCACAGTTTGAAAGTCCAAAGTTGGGGCTAAGTAAAGTCTGGTCCCATTTAGAAAAGTCGTTTGTAGAACTTTGTTTCTTTGGATACGCACAATCCTTTGCAGATATAGGCGGGCATTAGACGAAATGCCCGATAAGACGGCACTATTATTTTATTAACACAGTCCGCATTCAGTTAGCTTTAGTCAAGTGAAAAGAAATTTCATCTATTTACTTTGGCCGGTCGTATTGGGTCCTGGCCGCTTTCATTCCTACTCTCAACGTTAAGTGGACATACTTAAGTGCTGTTTGGTCAGGAGGGATTTACCTTTGCTCTTTTTCCTTCAACCTTATCCCACTCAATCAGGAGCGAGGCTTAACTCTTAAAACGTTTTTGCTTTGTAATTTTTCGTCGCTTATTTTCCTTTTGTTGTTGTATCTGTGACTGGAAATTATAGGAAAAGGTTGGATGATTATAAGAATTGTCCAAAGAAGTTCTTTTGATACTTAGTTATCAGTACAGAAATCTTGTTAAGATATTAAGAAGTGGGTGCTTTGATCAGCCAATCCTTTGAGAAGCTAACAACATTAGTATTCCAGGAAAATTCTTAGGTCTTAAGAATGAGAGACGTTTTTTTCTGAAAGTGTCCAAAACCATCAAATTGAGTCACGATAAATTTTCGGATATATTTCAAGCTTTTCAAAGGGTTGACCCCTTCTAAGGCCCAAGTGTTCCGACCGCAGCAATTTTGTTATTTGTCGTTTGTATTCAGGTACAGCACGTTCCTTGGACATGGGACTTCACTTTACTCCTTTATTTTTTCCCTCATAGTTCGTGAATGTTGCTACTGCGACAGTTTTTGTTTGTTATAGAAGCTTGTGTCGGAACCCCTGCATAGAGGCTTACGTTATTTAGAACGACTGAAAAATGTGTTCTGTATTCGTCGGGAGTTGGTTGATGGGCTCATGCATCTAAATGTTGTATTTGCTTCAACATTTTTTCGGAGTTGTCATTTTGGAACACGAGAAATAATTAATTTACAAGTTGTATACTTGTATACTGACTTGTATCTGTGTAGAATTTTAAATTGATACATTTTACATGTTTTCTTATAAGAGTGATATTTTATTACTCACTTTATTTACCTCTATGGTGAAGTAAATACTCTGCAACACATTTTTATTTGCTCTCTTTTACTGCAGTAAGTAAGAACGCTTATCGTAAACCCGATATGTTTGTTAGCTCATAAGGATAATATCTACTAACCCATTTTCTGGGAATGACTCTTGCAGCGTGGGAAGACCCGCAGCTGATAAACTGTTTTTCAGGTCAGTGGGGATAAAATCCCATATTACCCACTTTATCGAACATTATTGTGGCTTTAGGAAATGATACCGTATCTTTTGCACGTGACAAATGTGCTGTCACTTTTAACGCTGTATTTTTGATCAGCCGAGATAGTTAATTCCGTATATTATGATTACTTAGATAGATACATGCAAGTTAACGTATATACTCGTATTCCCTGAAAAATTATTATTTTCAGATCGGATTTTTCAGAGATCTTAAATGTTGGGATGGTGCTCGATTTAGAATCCCGAAATTATTTTAGGATGTGCTCCAAATGTGGAAATACTGAGAATCCTATTTATATTTTATCCCAGCAAGTGTGTTTAGGGTAGAAATTTCATGAAATCGATACGGGAACCTTTCACGTGGGTGCTTCCTTACATTTAGTATGCGGATCGCGATCCAAGTGTGTTACGCTTTCCTTCGTCGAAAAGGTACTCTATAATTTTATTTTCCGACCAAAATGTAGTTATTGAAGTAACTGATACTTTTATAAGAGATATTTCGCTCGTTGTTTACGTCTCCGCTTTTGATCAGGGTAAATTGAGTTTTGTATCAACGTATTGAAATGATCCCGTATTAGAGAGGTAAGTTTTTGTTTTAGAATTTTGTTTATTATGTTGATATACATGGCTCCGTGAGGTGCCGGACGTAAAGAATTGCGCCATTTCATTTCTTCCCGTGGATGTCATACGAAGGAATTAAGGTACTAACTGGAGAAATGGGGAGCAGCGTTCTCCATATATTTTAACACCGTATTGCGATCGCCAAGCCGTCTGCCAAGCGTGGCGATTTTGCCAAACCCTCCCAAACTGGGGGAGGCCTATGTCTAGCAGTGGACGTTTTTCGGCTGAAATACTAATGATGATGAACATAAAAGGTAGTACATATTCTAGAAGTCTTCATCAAGAGTTTAGTAATCAGTTACACGATACAGGTCTACAATTTGGCATGAGTTCCGAAGCCAAATTTTATTTTGGTCTTCTTCATTATTTATGTTCAGTTGCAGTTCATGTAGATACGTATTTCTTGGTATTCATTGTAAACAATATTTAAATTGACAAAATATACTTTCCATTGGACTGTAACAAGGCACAAAACTTTTCAGATTCTTTTCTTTCGCAAGTTTACCCTTGAAGGTCGTATACCTTTAGCAAAGTGCTTCTTTTTCGTCATGCATCAGTGACTCCCATGTCTACACAACAGCCTATCCCTACCTCTTACCCGTATCTATCACTATACTAACGAGTACCTCTCGATAAGAAGTTCTCGTCACGTGCCATGACTTTCAGTACACCTTGTTTACCAACGTTTGTAGCCAATGTTTGACTTTTCTTCTGTTTGATTTTTGACGTCTCAGTCGAACTATTGGAGTAGAAACCCGATAAAAGTTTCTTTGAGTACTTTTGAATGTTCTATCAGATGGCAATTTTAATACATTTTCTATTTTGTGAAGGTGAAATATGAAGTTTGAGGTGGGTAACCTCACCAATCAACTGTCAATTGTTTTTGAGTGGCAGAAATATTATTAATGTTGTTACACTTTCAAATATGGCGGTTTATTATTTATTTATAGTTTACTAGCTTTTGCCCGCACCTTTGCTCGCGTTAATTTAGAATTTAACAATCAATTTTTATATTATTTAATCATGATACAAAAGACACGTGGCGCCATCTGTCATTATAAGAACGTTATTTTTGATTTCCACTTATGAACTTTATGTTTGGTGTGGCTTCTGATGCCGAATCTAGTGCTAGCTTACTTCCTGCGACCAATGCGAGTCAGGACCAATGAGGTTTAGGATTGGTTAGAACTGTTAGCAACCGCGAGCGAACCGAGCAAGCGGTGCCGCGGCTGTGGCTGGCAAGCAGTACTTCCAACTTTATTAAGTATTTTTAAGACTGATTTTCATTAAACTCTGGTACCTTTATGTTAAAATTGTCCATTAAATCACTTTTTTCCCTTGAGAAACAGAAATAACTTATATGTATGAGTGAAAATTACCCTACATGATCACGCATAAGAGTTATTTATGTTCCTGTCGACATTATTATTTTCGTGACACATTGAGCCAAGAGCGACATAATTTAGAACTTAAATTTGCAGTCTGACGTTTTATTTTATGCCATTTAACGTAACCTGTAATCGTTAACCCTCTGAATTGACAAATGCAAAACGTGTATGCAATTCTGCGTGTGAAGTTTAGTAATTATGGAAAATCGCTAAACGTCGTTCAGCTGTTCACATAACGGAACTGTTTTGTAAAACAGCCAGCAGTTTTATAAAATATCGGATTGGACAAAAATTCATTAGATTGTCTCTACTGACATTTTTTGATGCCCACCGTACAATGCATTGATGCAACGAGCGGAAACATATTTATTTCGGTAGTTATCACCCCAGTTTACCATAGGCAAACAATTTAATCTTATATTTTAACTTTATTGAGTGTTCGTATTATTTTTTCTAGTTTTCATCGGCAGCCGCTCTTTGCATGATTATTCCGCATTGCATGGTTTATGATTGACAATCAAAAGGAACGTGAACGAACACCTCAATCATACGCAAAGCTGAATCCATCAACTGTTGCTAGGCACCTATTCTAAAGAACACCCTCAAAGGGGGCTTAGAAATCCTTCACAATGAAGGGGGAACTCACACCATGTCAAACAGTAACTGGACTTTCTGGCGCACTAGTTATTTTGATAATAGGACCCCTAGTTTGAATCTAACATTTCTCGTTTTGTAGTGGATCAGTTTGAATAGATATGAGCTAACATTCTAGTTAATGCTGTATTTATGTGTTTGGGGTCGTTGTATAGGTAAAGTTTGAGCACTAATTCCCATTGAGGCTTATACACATATCTACGTTAATATTCTCGCTTCAGAATTTGCGTCTGCTTTTATCTGGATTTTGTATTGTTTCAGGAAAGTGATAGCTATATTCTAACAACGACTGACTACCGATTTTCTAGATTGCGTTCAAAAACTCGGGTTTGTAAAGCATGGTGATTGTTAGTTTTTCATGGTGTTGATGTGTTTACACATTAAAATGGTGATAACACGAATTGTTCTACTTCCTTGAAACTCAGAAATGTTAATGAGTTAAGCGGTTTTGTAACGTTAATAAACAAGTAGGCACTATTGTATCATTGCAAAGAAAACACCAACAAATTGTCAATAGACACTGAATCCGTTAATTCGACGACCACTAAATAATTCACTACGATCGTTTATCTGAAATGGTTAAATTCAGTAATCTGCTTAATGTGGTTTCGATCCTTTAAAATTTAAAATCGAATCCTGATATTGTTACTGTTGTAGCAGATGCTGTTTCGGGGAAAATTACATTATTTTTCGTGGATCTAAGGTAAAAGATAATATTGTTTAATATAACGTACAATGAAAATTTATACAAGAAACATGATCTTGTTTGTAATTTTTAATGAAAAACCATACAATACTGCCTTCAGTCGTCCATTATGGGTCATTAAATGATCATTTTAGAATTTTAAGTGACATAGATTAATGACAGCCTTCAGGTCATACCTTTTCCCTTAAAACGTTAGTTTAATATTTTTGTGGACGACATTGATAAAAGATTCTTAAAACTATTGTTAATGTCTTAACCGGTCAATTACCGTAATTACAGACACAATTAAAAAACGATTGTTTACATACCAAATGTGGTATCTCAGGGACTTAGAGGTTAAATCACTAAACTACTTCGCGTTACCTGAAAGCATTAAACTGAAAACCTTTGAAGAACAAAGGGTAAGTAAAAATATAGGTATATGACAAAGATAGTCTGTAATATGACATGTCTAAGTTATGGCCTTAGACGCTGGTACAAGGACTTCCTTCGTTATAAGGGAAGTGAATATTTTTTGAAAAGACAACGAATAATTTACCTTATCAGATCAAGGTAGCTATCGTCGCGAATCTAGTATCCAAGGTTGACGGTAAAGCAACATTGTATGGCCCGATAGCATCAGAATTCAGTTTGTCAGTCTATGAATATAATTTACGAGATTTATAGAACGGCTCACGGCCCTGACATACAGGAAATTTATTCAATGGCTACCAACTGATCCCTATATAAAATCAAATATAACGAATTGAGTTTCTATTTACATTGTTGCCTGTTTTATTGGGGACCCGGATTTATAGGGCTTTTTAGGTTTCCTCCTTTTGTAAGAACGTTTGTTCGTTTGCTTTTTCATATGGGGATAGTTTTGGAAGTATGGTCGTGCACTGCTACCTCGATTTTTTTCCGCATATTTAGCATACTGAGTACAATACAAAACATTTTAAAGTTGCTTTTCGTATCAGTCTTTAAGTCCGCTTTACAAAGAATGTTGGTGCGCTTTTCAACATCGGGTAGAGAATTTATTCGGGATGGTTAGTATGACTGGTCGTCTTTCTGACCATGGTTTTATTACAGATAATGTAAGATAAATGTAAAATTTGTTACTTCTAGTTCAGTATGAATATAATTCGGCATTGCAAATGTAAGCGGGCACGCTCTTTATGCCTGGAGGCTTTTATTTAGGTTTTAAATTCTGTTTACGTTTTTTTATTATTATTAATTTCTGGTTGACTGTAGTTATCAATGTTTTATTGGAATATTGGCGATTGTTAGCTGACATAGGGCAAATAATGTAATTTATTGTTTTGTGTCACGTAATGTTAATTACTTACCTACTATTGTATATAATCAAGTTCTTCTAACTTAGACAGCTGTGCTGCTGGATTATACTCGTATAATAGAGAGAAAAGCGGGCTGATGTAATTTTGATTGTAAAAAATGAATTAAAAGATACTGTTTGAAAGTTTACTTAAATTAAAAGTAGCTAAATTCAGATATAGTTTGCCCAACCTTTTGACACAAACATATACTCTTCTAACGATTCTATTGCTATGCCTACCTTCCTATATACCACGCAACTATGTATATCTCCACAACTGACATACCCTCTCTCCATTCCGGATACAAAGAGACAGATAAATCCCTACTATTATGGGTTCATCAATCCCATAATGGGAGTCGTATAGGGCCGATGGGTTAGCACTAAATACGGGGTATCGCTCGCAATGAAATTTACTAGGGGAAGCAAGACATATAGCTGTGGTCTGCTAATTTATGGCATGTTTTTTGTTCGATCTGGTTAATGGCCTATTATGGGTCTTTGAACTGCCCGATAAGCTCAGGTACCATTGTACTGATTTTCATTACAAGTTAGCAAATTCATCCCGTTGGTGGGCAAACTTGGGGAATGGTACATGTCGTGGTAAAAATACAAGGTCCAATTAAATCATATAGAGAAACTCCACACGTGATGGGTACCTAATCATAATAAAACAAATAAATATTGATTTATTGTTTATTTTTTGAAGATTTATTAAATTATATTATACTAAATTCAGGTATAAAAGACAAAAAACAAAAACATTGAATTATTTTAAGGGTTCCGTACTTACAGTGCCACCGGAACCCAATTACTATGCCTTCGCTGTACGCTGTTGGTCCGACCGTCTCGCGTCCGTCTGTTATAAACCGTAATAGGTATACTTGAAATTTTTACAGAGTGTGTATTTCTATGGCTGCTATCTATAACAACAAATTAAACATAATAATAATTAGAGGGCCTCCTTTAATTTGTATTATTTTATAAATGTACAAGAAACATTATTTTTTTCTGCGTTTTTTGCATTGTGGTATGGAATACTTTGTGTACGAGCCTGATTCGCACTTGACCAGTTTAGCTGACTGTCTAGAATACGCGACGTGCATAAGTGACGAAACCAATCGACAAAGTAGCCAGCCAAAGCTAGAATTTATTTTAACGAAAACAGTTTTCAAGTCTGATGCACAAAATAAGTAAAATATTTCCTTTGCCGCTAGCTTTCTTTAATTTCACGAATAATTTAACATGGTCTGAAACAAAGAAATAATCCAAATCGTGTGGATTAGAAGAGCATCTGCTGTTGCAAAAACTATTCGTAGTTCGACATTTATTGTGAAAATCAATGGTCTGTGAGTGAACGGAGTCCCGAAAGATTTCTATTGATACACGGATCGTTGAACTCTGTGGAACTTTTGACAGTTCACGTGTTACTAGTAATACATTGTCAGCAGCTACTAACGGTATAACCAATAGTTTAGAGGATAACTTATGAATGTATGAAGTAATATGTATGTCGAAAGTTGGAACTTCAATGTTCCGTAAGGGTGTGGTATACTGCTATTGTTTACAATACATCACCATAATGGTAGCCCACGTGTGGAAAGTGGAGTTTTCCGTGGGGTGAGTGAACTTAACATGACCCTGTAAGATGAAGAAACTTACAGGTTCAGATAAGGTAAATTTTGGCTACAAAGAGGCTGTCCAGTTTTTCTAGTGGGGACAACGAAGGTAGGAAATGAAGAGGTACCTAATAATGTGTATCCGGAAAATTACTACAGTTGTTTCAAATTTTCCGAGTATATTATTGCAAATTATACGTGTATGTGTTTTTGAAAGATTTATGACTAGGGGAAAATAACGAAACCAATACATGCAAACACATTGGTAGCCATAAATAACTAAAAAATCGAAAAAACCTACCTTGCTATATTTTAAATAAAATTCATATTCGTAAAAGATGCAATAAAGGTGACATTTTGGAGCCGGTCTAAATTTAAAGGTGGCGCGTATTTCTTTGTCGCCATGGAACGCACGGCACGAGCGTGCAATATTGCACCTGAGGTCTCATTCGGGGATGACACGTGTACCCCCATGTACTTGGAGGATGTCCATGAATTCCCATGTTTGTGAGATCTAACGTTGCAGGTTTTTAGATTCGTCGTCGTTTTATCATTATTATTATAGAATATTTATGTTAAAAACTGTATGCATAAGTTAAAAAAGAAGTGTACAAGGACGGAATGACGGTAATTAGCACCATCATCATCTCAGGCCGGAATCAACCACTGCTGGGTATACCCAGGAGTATATCCAGGTATATCCAGGATGCGGAGGCATATAGGCCTCCCGATTTTCTGCCTTACTTCTCTTTTCCGTGTGCATCCGTTCTCATCCAGATGTTTCCCGTGACTTTTACAATATTAGGTATCAACCCAACGCGCTTTTGGGTGGCCCTGGTCTCTCATCGTCAAACTAGTTTTCTTGCCCAACTTCATTTGAGGCGCATCACCCTGTCCATAGGCAATTAACATAATAAGCTTATAATGCTCCCACTGCTGCGTAGAAATCCACCACCACTGCAGTAATTCACCACGTGGGCGCAATGCGGGGCGTAGATGTCACATGTCTTCAAATTTTTCGGTTCTAAAACATGTCGGTTTCCTCATGATGTTTTCCTTAGCAATTTTGAGAGCAGTGGTGATTAAATAATTCCACGACCTACTCGTAAACGGAGGTCTAATAGCTGGGCTATTTTTTGTTCATTTAAAAATGTAAATAGGTATATTGCGGCATTATTTTCTTACACTTAAAGGGACTTCCTTTGATACAGGATTTGTCATTGCATATAGTTGGTGTGACTTTCCCCTTCAAGTAACTTCTAGTCATCTTCTAAGGGATGAGATACGTTATTCTGTAGCATAATGCTACAATATATGCGCTGAAAATCACACGAAGTTATTATTTTTGCAAATCTCCATTCTTTATTTCTACTACACATTGATGTGACACAAATTCGATCAATTCTTATTCCGAGTCCAATCTAAAAGGTCCGTTCGGAGGCACACCTGTCCCGACGCATTTCTTATGGATGGTAACCCTATATCATGACATATTCGCTACATTTGTATGTAATGCTTTGGGTTATTGATGTATGAAACACGCTGCGAAAGGGACCTTGTTAAATTTATTTGAATTATTATAATAGTATGCTGCCCACCAGAGACTAAAGTGCAGTAACAGCAAAATCACGATTTCGAGTAAAACGCATTTAAAGTTAAGAATTGATTTTAAAAAATCAACAGAATGTATAAGCAAAAAAATTTGAATGCAGAAAGGTTGTAAAGGCATAGGTTCACACGTTAAAGCAATAAAAAAAAATATATCTTAATAACTGAATTTATTATGGCCATTTATTCTTTTTGGTGCCTATTACTGCATAGCCTTTTTTGTAAAAAATACCATTTTAAACTTAGTAAAATGCAGCAAAAAGCCCTATTACTGCGTTTGGATCAGTTATTTTGTCAAGAAACCCAACTAACATGCAGTAAGGTCAAAAAAATACTGCATTTTAGTTAGTTTTTTAAGAAAAAAGTGTTCAATTTACTAGTGCAGTAAGAAAAATAGCTAGTTCACATTTTAAAGACCGTTTATTTCTTATTATTTAATCACAATAATTCAACTCACTTATGTAAAATTTACATATCAAAAATAAAAAAAAACATCTAATTAATAAAGGACCCTGCGCAGAATGCACAACCTCCTTTGACAGTTTTCTCTTAATATTAACATATATAACATAATGTATCTTTATGTTTAACAATAAAATATAGATAGTAAATGTAGGTGAGTATTATAAAGGTGGACATAAACTTGAGATCAACATTACAGTCAAACAATCATCACACACAAAGCATTACAAGCCTTGGTAAGTCTTAGGTAGGTACATAATTAGTTTCTAAAAGTAATTTTTAACAGTATAACGCGCTTTAAAATAACATTGGTTTAGTTTAGCTTTTGAAGCCTCTTATTATTCTTACTACTAGACATAATCTTGAGATCAACATTAAAGTAAAACAATCATCACACACAAAGCATTACAAGCCTTGGTTATTAGGTAGGTACATAATTAGTTTCTAAAAGTAATTTTTAACAGTATATTAACGCGCTTTAAAAATAACATTGGTTTAGTTTAGCTTTTGAAGCCTCTTATTATTCTTACTACTAGATTTAAAATAATAAAAATGTATGTATCATACAATTATCAAAACAGATCAGAAAAATATTTACTTAGTTCTTTTGTTGTACTTATTAATAATCAGTCTTAAGTTAACTTTAAGGCACATTGTTTCTTAGAATTTGAAGATAAAAAATACAGACTATTAAAAATAAATTCAAAACACATTAACAGTTTAAGATTATTCATCAATATCAAAATTAAATTCTTCTGGTTCTTGTGACGTAGAACCAACAGAAAGATTTTTCCAGAAGATTAATCTATTTGGTGGAATAAGCGGCCCTAATACGTTTAAGATGTTTCGCTTCCTTTCCCTATCAATGCCTTTAGGAACAGCAATCTAGCAGTAAATCCTTTGCACACTCTGTCTCACAAATAAAGTTTTATCTATTCAAACCGACTAAAATGCAGTATCAGATCTTGATACTGCGTTTAAATTAGTTTAATTTACTATAATTTGTTAAACTTGATCCCAATTAAAATGCAGTATTTAAAACATTAACTGCACTTTAGCTAGGAATAATCATATCTGTGTCATTATGCTATCCAAACTAATCTGCAGTAATGCTGTATTTTACTGCGTGTTAGTCAGTTTATAATGATAAAAGAATGTTAAGTATTCACAACTAAAATGCGACAAGCTTTGATTTTACTGCATTTTAGTTGGGAGTTCGTGACAATAAATTGTATTTTCTTAATTTGCAGTAAAAATAGCTTGTATGGCGGTAAATTTTACTGCGTATTAATTTTTTTTTTAATTTTTTTCCAGAAATATAAAACTATCTAAAGAACTGTAAAATTATATTGCTTACTGCATTTTAGTTATGAAACCTTAAAATTTAATCTGCAGTATAATTTATACTGTATTTTAGTTGGGAAATCACGCCAAATTGTTAATTTTTTTCGTTTGCAGTAAGTGAAAACTGTTAAATAAAAACCATTCTAATAGTCTTAGAAATAAGTAAGTTAATTCAATAGAAAGCTTAAGAAACCCGCTTTCAGAATCACTAATAAAACGAAAAATCACAAAAGGGCTGTTACTGCTCTTTAGTCTCTGGTGGGCAGTATGAGGGTCTACAAGTGCCGATATTATTGTTATTCAAAATGTATTTTTCTTCTTTTAGGAGTGTTTGTGTGTTTGAAATTTTGAAGGAATATATTGTGCTGCGACAAATCTGCTCAGCCGAACGAGTTGGCTCGAGCAAAGTTAATTTCTGTAAAGTCTATTTTCATTGGACTGATCATTGTCATTGCATTTGCTCATATACTTTGTAAACTTATATTAACATCAAAAAGATATCTCGTAATATTTGTTTTCAGCTGTATTACTTATCCAAATATCATTAAAGATATACGACTTTCGATCGGATAGTTAATACGGGCACTACTTGTGACCAGCAGGGCTTACCTTTATTGTACTTTGGCTGGTGAAAATGACGCTACTCCATATAAACCAAGAAGAATAAAATAACAATTTAAGCAAACAATCGGACCGCAGCACGTCACAGCCCAAGTGGGTCAAGCCCGAAGTTGTTCTGGCACTTGTAAATTAATTATTCGGCATCGTTGTAACTAAGGTAAGGTCCGAACATGGGACGACTTGAATTATTAAACAAGGCTACCCGGGGGAAATCACAAGTGCGAAGTGGATAGACAACGTCACTTATAGTGTGGAAATAAATACAGTATATCAATGAGTGCGAGGAACAAAGTTTGACAACGAAGGGTGTGAACGCCCTTAATATGTGTGGGCTGCCAGAACAATTTATTTATTCTGTGGCGAAGTTTGAACTTCGAATTTGACTCTGTTTAAGGGTCGAATTCTTAAAGAAAACATATGTTGTTTGATTGTCGAAGTTTAAAGTTTTGTTATTGAATCAAGTTTCAACGTAGCCTATTGTATTTCGGTGCTAGATAACTTTGGCATGTACCGAAAATAGGGTGGCTGCCCCGTACTGCTTAATAAGTGGGTTTGTGACCGTTACGTATGAGGCTGCTGTACGATATAAACCTAGCCGATATAATAATAGAATGCCAAATGAAATGGCAGGCGAGAATAGCGAACGACCAAATAAGTTTCTTATCTAAATAGGTGATGTTTACTCAAGAAACATAAACATCTTATATCGTGCATCGTTAAAATAAACGTTAACCTTCCAATTTTAAAATCCAAACTCTCAATTCCAGCCAGTAACCAAAGATATCAAACCCCGTTTGTCAAGGTATATTGAAAAAGAAAAGTTCTACTGGTATTAACCTCTGCACTTTTTGATTAGCCGAAGGGAAGAGGGCGGGCTGGAGTAGATTTCATTCAAATTGATGACTTCATCGGTTTAACCCCAATAAGTAGGAGATTAGGGAACGCACCAAAGTTTGCTCAACGGCGCCGTAGTGAATTGTTTTTCTTTGATTTTCTTTTGATAATGTTTGCTTGCGATATATACCGGTAATATTTACCGGTAAACATTTAGTAATGAATGGGTTTGTTTAAGCTATTTACTATTTATATAATAAATATAGTAACAGACTTAAATTAATAATGTGGACATGTATATAAAAAGGAGTGCAAAAGAAGCACAGGGCCTCACAAAATTCATTCGCATCACTGACAACAGGAAAAGTAACCAAAAGGCTGGCAGCATTACTACGTTGTGTGGCAATACTAAGTCTGTTGTCAAAACATTGGCCAGTGGGGACCATAGGCGTGAAGAGTCAACCTTATCGAACCCCATCGCCCCAGAGTGACAACTCCAAACGGCTCTAACATATAACTCCTAATATGACTGAAATATTTTCGCCGATTGAGGTTTTCTGCACTTGCAGCAGCCGCCGCATCACAACTTGCCGTGCTAGGAAGCTGGGATGGCGCAATGGTGTCGAGATATTATACCATACCAAAGGTCGACCTTACTTCCAAAGCATTATGGTCGTTCCGTCTGGTCTGTTCCCATCGTCATGTGCGAGAGCGTTGGATTCTAAAACAGCTGGCACTGACTTAGCCTCTCACTGGCGGTGACAAGAGCACGTCGAATAATGACATTAATACTGGTGCGTCGTACTGTCCGGCCTGCGCTCTTTTTGCAAGATACGCCATGGTGTCCGATACCGTCTACCACTTGAGCGCCTAATTTTCCGCAATTTTCCGGCCGACTGCAAATATTATTGACCACATCCGAATCCGATCACATACACATCCGTAGTTCGTAAATTAAAATCACAATTGTATAAAATAAAATATACAGTTGAAAAGCTGAAATAAATGAGATTTTTTAAAATTAATTTTGTGGGTAGATGTTAGTTAAGTTCGTTCTGGGTACTACAGTCCCCAGTGGTGGTCTACTCGCTAAAGCTTCACCGCATTTGTAGCGATGCGGAGTGCCCAGACGCAGACAAATAGCGAGTAAAAAATTACTTGTATAGCCTGTAATGCTTAAGAGTTTTCAACTGTCCAACTTTTCAGACCAAAAATAATTTCGTACTCAACTCAAGACTTGATAAGGGCTGCATATTTTTTTATTTTCACCAGCATTTTATTACACTCACCTAATAAAACCCACGAGTTGAATAAGGGTTAGTCAGTACCTTCAGTACCCTACATCCGACTGGATAAAGCAAGTCAGTAATTAATCAGCGAAGTGCGTTTACAAGGGTTGATCTTTTTTACATGAGGGGCGCTGATTGAAAGGGCTAAAACTCATTAGTACGGGGTACGTATTCTGAAGCTAACGAGACCATGTATGGGATTGTGTTACTGCTGAAGATGGAATCTATTTATATTTAATATCCGGTAGTAAGTATGACACATCGAATTTGGAAAATAATGGCTTTGTAGAGCGTCACTCTGTTTGCCTTCATACTTGTATTACAGTATCTTCTAAAGCCTGATGTGTTGTTTATTTACGCCCAAGTGCAATCTGAAGGTGGTTTTGAAAGGAAAGAGAAAATGGGAGTGTATTTTGAGTTTATTCCAGCAAGAAAATATTTGAACAAGTACTGAAGTACTTGCTAACGTACACGTTTACCTAATTAACATTCGCCAGGCACCATTGTTGTGTTTGCTTTTTCAAGTTTCATCAGAATGAAGTAAAACACTGAAATGATTCGGCTCCGGAAGTACATAGAAATATTAGGGCAAAAGGCAAAGATTACTGCAATTTCATCCTCCTCATAAAAGAAGATTAGATTCATGATTCGAATCTGATCCAGTTTATAATAAAATTGGGTAAACAAACCGAGCACTTTATTATTATTTCCTTAGTTATTGCCGAACTCCATACGCATAAGGTAATAAAACGCCGACACCATACGAACGCCATAAGCAATGAAGAGGTGAAAGCTTGGATACATTTGAAAAAGAGGAACGTAAAAATGAGGGAGCGAGCTCTTCGCTCGTTGGGGCATGTTATAAGAATGTTTGAGGAAGGAATATCAGAATATAACATAATGCAGTACTGACTGGAGTTGCTAAAACAGGAAAACTAGCCGCACTAGAACTAGATGTCAAATGAAAGACTGATATGTAGTTACTTACTCGTTCATTTATAAGTTTCAAACAGTTATTAATGAAGTATACTCCTCGAAAACAGTAAAGGTTTTAAGTTTCTTTGTAAGAAGTAATTTCAAGAACTGCCAGTGAAATTAAAAAAAAAATAATTGGCCCAATTCTTGAGGAACGTTATTAAAAGTCACCTTTAAGAATCCAGCAAAATTAAAAAAAAAAAAATCCGGAAAAACGTTAAGTGTAAACGAAGTGAAAGAACAGGCATGCGGGCGATGGGATACGACGCGAAGTCGCGGGCAGAAGCTAGTATATGGGAACACACTATGAACCATCCTGAAAACTTTAACAAAAATATCTTGCAGCCATAATACACCAGACCATCCTAGTGACCATGTAAAATCATTTACATCCCGAGTTAAAGTAGCTGCGATCTTGCATAGAGATAGCTTAAACCTCCCGGAATAAGTTCCTGCACCACGGTAAGTCGGACGCAATGGACCGTTCTAAGCATTATTAGCGGTTTGGGGTGCACAAAAAAAATAGGGAAGTTCTGAGTCCTGATGCCATTCACATTCTTGTACATTTGTATAATGTGCGAGGGTCATCTGGTGTTTGACTGTTACAAAGTCTTTGAACTCTTACAAAGTACATGGTGTAACTACACTACAAGTACACTTGTAGGATTTCACTCTATTTACAGCGAGAATGAATATCACTTCATGTAAAATACTGGTATTTAGCTGGCTGAACTAGGAGCTGACCCCAAAATAGTTTGGGAAAAGGCAAGGTAGGTTTATACGGAAGTTCTGCTTTCAGAAAAAAAAACCCACCGGCTTGTTGTTGGAAGTTTAGCTTTAGTTACCTGAAATACAGGTTTTTATATAAACCTACCTCAGGTACCAGTTCCTCATAAAGTAAATTCCTTTTTCGTGCACTACTATAATTAAGCATAAAGGCTCTCGCAAACTGGCGCGACGCAACTCTTATAGGACAATTTCTATAAAACTTCATGGAAATTGTTCTGCAATAACGTTTGTTCATGACTGGTGTAGAGATAGTAAAATAAATTTTATGTATATAATGAATATATAGTTTATACTGACAACATCTCACTACAATCATCCATCCACATGCCAAACATCGTAGTTACAGCTATATCCCCTAGGATCGCTTACTGTAGTGGTCAACAGGGGTGGCCCAAGATCGGCATGATTTATGATGATAAATTATTGTTATGTTTTACCGGAGTGAGATGAAAACGTCTGAGTTAACCCAGAATGGGTTTAGTCTTCAGACAAATTTTTGATTTTGCCCAAAATTATTACAGCCACATTTCATACAAAGTTGGACCTAAAAGCCAAAGTGTCAGCCAGTGAAAAAGAAAAGTGTTCTTAGGAGTCCTCCTAATATTTTTTTTTACTATTACTCCGAGTCTCTACGACCTTACCTTCAGGTTTTTCTAAAGTAGAAACATCTAGCTTTTTATATTTTAATAAAATATGTAACTATTTATATAGATATTTACTTGTTATGTAAAAACAAAGATATAAGAACACTCGCAGAGGTTTTTTGTCATAGTAGGTAACCCTTGCTCAAGATGAAGGAATATTCCTAGAGATTCGGCGCAATAGTAAAAAATAATAAGGGGGACTCTTCCGACCAGGATAACATTTTGTTTTTGCTCGCTTGGATTTTGTGTTCAATTTGACCTATCTGCTTTGAGCTTGTGTATTCCATAATATCATTCAATATACAGTGGCATTATGAACTTCCTTATAAACTGCAATTCCAGTTGGTATGTCGATCATATTCAAAACGTAACTGTAACCATAAAACGAAGTTCTACGAAGAGCAGAACATATTATCAGTCATATTTCCAACCATTCCCTTATTGTCATATTAGCAAACACGCTTTTTCCCCTTTTCAACACACATTCATATTAGATAACACAAAGTTGCAGAAATGTAACATTCATACAAGTATTTACGCGACGTATTTCAAGCTCAAAACAAAAATAATATAAATATTTTCGTATATGAAATTTCGTATGAAAAATTCGTCACGAATCTCTGGCTTGCAGCGGGCGAATGCATTCACTGTTCTTCCCTTGTGAATACAAATAGCCTCCTCCCGAAGGAAATAGGCGCAGAGGGACGCATATATTATGTGAACAAGTTTAATATCTTAAAATGCGACGCCATATTTCTGGGGGAAAAATAAAAATAGCCCATTGTAGGTTGTGTTTAGAGAGCTTTTGGGTAATGTACTTTGAGAATCTGAAGGGGAGTTGGTTAATATTTTCTTCATTGCAGTCATTATATTATATGCTGAAGTTCTAAAGGTTTTTAATGTTTATAAAATTCAGGACAACAAAGTTATGGACAGCCTATTTTGTATTACTAGGTAGGTTACTTATTCAAATAATAATTAGGAAGTAATAGAAAGTTTTAGCTATTAGTCCACTACTGGACATAGGCCTCCCCCGAAAGGGGGGTTGGCCGTAATCATTACGCCTGATAGGCGGGTTGGCTATCGTAGTGTGTTGATAAAATGTATAGATAATGCTGCTGCCGTTTTCTCTGGTAAGTCTCTTATTCGTCTTTTACGACACCTACCAGAAGAAATGCATCGTTTACCTCCGTCATCACACGGAAGCTATTTATATAATTTTGAAAATAACAACTCAAAAAGAAAACCAAGCAACAAAACAGTTAAGCCTAATTTTTTTTTGTCTGTAAAAGTTTTTGTTATAAAAAATACGCGCGATCGTTTGGCGTCAGATGTCCTCCCCTCAAAAATACGTTGCCTGATTTACATACAACCGAAACTACAGTCCAATGAAACTGCGTTATAACTGTATTTAAGAAACAAGTCTCATTGAATTCCACTTGAAAAGTTTCTTCAATTCGAAACTTAATTAAGTATTGTTTTTGTTCCTTTCATTTAACGATCCTGTTTAATTGAGGAGTTTTTAAGGAAGAGGACTTCTGAGTATGAATAATGGTACCCTAACTTAAAAAAAAATATATAAGGATTCGCTTTCTGAGCAGCGAACACAACTACCATAAATGATGGAGTAGTTTTCATAATCCGATTTTATATCGCTTTTGATGATTTGTCTACCAAACAATTTTGTGTGTGTGGTTGGCTTCTCTTCGACTTTTTGCCCGTTGTTGATCAGTAATTAGTGTATGTATGTGATGAAGAATCTTTACACTAAACGCAGTCATTATAGGAATGTCTCTTTACTGCGCGACGGTCTCTTGGAACTTTCCACTAGTACCTATATTTTTACAACGTCATAAGAAGTCTCTGAAGGCGTGGTCTCATTCATACTTCACAGTCTTATTCCGAAGGAGACTTGAGTGAGTTAGTTGGATAATTGCGTCTGTTGTTCCTCGTTACGACTCTGTTACGCTTAATCTAAACTCGGAACTTTGTCTCGTAAACGGCCTGTTACACACAATAGATAAGCCCGATGTACAGTTGCCAGTTTATCTTTGGGCTATTTTGGAGCAAGTTCATGCAGTCAACAGCGTGCAAAGTCTTGGTTACAAGGCGGGTGTTCTGTAGATTCTAGTTCCTGTATACATCACTATTTTAAAAAGATGCCGAAATGATCTGTCAATACGGTAACGCATATTCGTATCACGATGATGATTTTGATGAAGTTTTTGGCAATGAAGAGATAGTACTTTGTTATAATTAATTAACAAAGTTAAACGCAGTTACTTTAAAAATGAATGCGCTGCTTATGTATTTATTTATGGGTCATCTAAGGTCTTGAAATAATATATTTATTTACTTTAAAAAGCTTTAAAAATACAAGTGTTATATTTATAAGTTAGAGTTAGCAAAAAAAAGTTAGGTATTCTTTTCACACGCATTTTGCCCCAACTAATTAAATTACCACGTTTCCTCGCCAAAAAGTACCAGGCTCGCATAAATTAGACCACCCTTTAAAAATCTTACAGCCGCGAACAATAAAATAGGTACTCAACTAAAACCGCGTTACTCCTGAAAACATACTCTTATTACCAAACTGGAGTCTTATTTACGGGACTCGTTACATCTAAGTGCTCATGAAAATTCCCACAGCCAGCCCGCAGGATGGTTTTAGCTAAAGAATAAACGATATGTTGGCTAAGATATCTTGTTATTGCTTTCTTGAAAGATTTTAGGTCGCCTTTTGTGACGGGTTTTATTTTGATGTAAGGACTTCGGTTTTGAGACGATCGTTAGCGTTCGTTTTATTATTTTGTTTTAGGTACGTAATGATTTTCGGCATGCCTGGTTTGAGAAAATCAAGGTTCCGTAGCTATTTTATAAATACAGAAGATATGGAGCTGCAAATGTTTTTATATCAGTGGAGGTGTTCAGTTTTAAACCGACTACGGCAAAGCCAAAAGAGGGTGGGTATGTAATACGCATGTATGAATGTATATGTTTTCCTCTGTTTCTTCATAACTGCATAGTTATGTAGCTGTCGTATTTTGACAAATTAGGTATATTAGGAACTGTTATATTGTTCCGCGGGTTATAGACTATGTATGTTCGATTTGTATCTTAATTTCATGACGTGTGCCTCTGGGTTTTTAATTTGTTCGTCTGTGGTGTTGTATTTTTACCTGTTTAGTTAGCGTTTTTATCTTTATTGTGCTAGTTTCTAATTTTTCAAACGTCATTCTAACAGTCTGAAGGAGGGACTTACAGTCGAGGTTTATGAAACTTTATTTCTTTCCTAAAAGTGCTTATTGCAGCATTTAAAACACTTGCAGGCTAACAAAATATAAACTTAAATCCTTTCACGCCTTATATACGGTACTAAAGCTAAAATAAAATGAAAGGAAGCAGGCGCTCGTAATTTCTATAATATTACGTAAACCCGCAGGTGAGTCCATTAAGAATATAAAATGAAGGAAGGACGAATGCGAAAAACTTCTGAAATGGTTCTTGGCTGTTCTGAGACGCGAGCTGTCTTATTACCTTTCTTTAGGAACTTTTACGATGTTATTTTGTTCCACTTTTAATGGATTTACTGCTGTACACAAAATTGTTGGCACAATAAGTATGTAACAAAATAACAAAATGTCGTCTTCGCAACAAAAGGTAATGGGGAAGAATTTATATTTGACTTTTCTTTGTGAATTTTATTTTGGAATGTAACAGGCTTTCTGTTTTAGTCCAGACAAAAGTTTCTGAGGTAAGGCTTCCGTTCTTGTTATAGTTTTCGGAAATCGCTTTAGAAACTGTTCATTCTATTTTAGAGCAGTGAGAACCATACCATTTTTGGCTACGAGAATAAACTTTGATGATTTTTAAATGGAAACAGCAGTTGTTGTATTCATCTTCACCACTGCTAAACCGATGATCAAAACGGTGAAGGAAAACATCGGGGAGGAAACCGGTATGTCCTAGAACCAAAATATTCGAAGCAACATTACATGAAGGAACATTCATGACATGAAGACAGACATGTGACATCTACCAATTCGCACTGGGCCCGCCTAGCCTAGTATATTATGGCCCACTCCTGGAGAGGAGGCCTGTGTTCCAGCAGTGGGAACTATATTATATAATGATTATGACTGCTAAACCGATGGATGGACCGACCACCTAAAGAAAGTAGCTAGGACAGACTGGATGCGGAAGGTGGAGGACAGGGTGTTGTGGCGCACCATAGGACAAGCCTATGTCCAGCAGTGGCCTGAGTTGATTGATTGGTTGACTACTAAAGAAGGAAATACTAGTACTTTTTGAGATTTTTGCCAGTTTATTGATTGATTGGGAACCCAACGATAAACTTATATGACCAAATGACTTGTACATGTAAGTTTTAATCCTATCAAAAACATAAATTTGAAATGAGAGCCAAGTTCAATATTATGATATATGCCTTGGTTGTTGACTTCAACGACAAAAGAAGTGAGATCTAAATGGGTGCCAAGTTTAATGGTCAGTTCTGAAATTTATTCATAACTACATAAAATATCATTCCTTTTTATAACTTAGGATAATATACTGTAGCCTAAGGTCTGACTTGGCTAGTTCTCATATACGAACTATTATGTTCGATGGCTAGTTTCTACCAGCTAGCCAAATTTTCACAACAGTTTAGAACTTGCGAAGGCTATAGGTAATATAATTCGTGCGTGATGTGATCTTACACTAAATATTGAAACCATAATAAATACTAAATCCCAGTTAATAACGTAATAAATACGAAAGTCGACTATAGTCTTAGTTATAAGTACTAAAAGGGAAATATTTGGATAAAAACAATTAAGGGTGGTATTCAATTCGTTATTTATTCACGTAAAGACCTTAAAATTCACATAAAGACCGGCTGTCATAAGTTTTGATTGCTGATTGCTGATTCTTACATTTTTTTTATGTACTCTTATTACAGGCACTAAGTATACAGCATGTAACAAAAACCCTGTCCGATCCTTAAGGGTATTATTCGGCATCGTACTGCGTACATTATTACGTAACCAATTAATGGATTTGAGATTATAATTTTTCCCTTGTGAATATAATTAAATAAAAATAAAAAATAAAAACGAATCAAAGGCAACACTGATCGCTCGACAAAGTTCACGTGTTACTACGTACAGTTTTGTGTCAAAGAAGCCACCAGAGCGAGGCGGTTTGTGTGATCCTTTGTCATGAACCTGCTTTGTCGCGTGCCGCCAAACAAACTTATAACGAAAGAAAATTACGCTACGTCATACCTTATGCCTACGCGTAGGTATCAGCTGATATTGTTTTGTAGGCATAGTGATCCGGAGACCTAATCATGTTTATCAAGAAACAATTAATTGAATTAAATGTAGCCCTGATAAGGACTTTTTTAATATGATGTCCTTTGGGCAATGTACTTACCGACTGCAGGTTTCAGTTCTCTTGTTGTTGCATACTTCGGCGATCGTGCTCCACATGTCCACCTCCAACACTGATACACATTCGACACCTTTTCACTAAATTTGCACGTGCTCTTTGCAGCGCATTTGTGTCCGATTTAAATGAGTCGAAAGCTGCCACAATTCGAGCTCTGACTTCGATTTCCGAATCGCACTCTCTTTTATAAACAATTTGTTTAATATGACCCCATAAATAAAAATCCAGTGGAATGGCTGATTGGAATAAGACATTGTTCGCGAAACGATAGCGGCACGTGATACGTACAGACGTCCGATCAAAAGCTATCTACACGAAAGACTGGCCATTGGCCAACAAGTAGCGCGCCGGTAGGCAATCAGTCGGCAACATCAAAGAGTCGAACGAGTGCCTACAACGTGGTACTGTAGGGCGGTGGATCTTTGAAATAAAAATAGGTAAAAATAACAAGATTTTGCCGGCGGGTGGAGTGTTGTCAACTTAAGGCTTATTCAGACCGGCGCGACGCGACAGCGCGACGCGATTCTTGTAGAACAATTTCCATGAAGTTCACATAAAAATTGTTCTACGAGTGTCGCGTCGCGCTGCCGCGTCGCGCCGGTTTGTAGGAAGGAGGCTTTATGAAAATTTGCCATATTCACTGTTATATTTCGCATGGATTATAAAAATAAAAAAATCAATTACCTTTTGTTTTTTTTGAGATACATTTATATATCATTTTTTCTAGTACGTATGTTGAACGAGGATTACGCCTTTATTGGATCGGACAGGGTTTTTGTTACATATTGTATAAGTGTTCCTAATAGAATCACATAGGTGGAAATTATAATAAAACAATAAAAATCTACCAGTTTCTGATTTATTCCTTTGTATTCACCTAATTAACTATCTGCATGCCAAATTTGAACTTTCTAGGTCATCTGGTACTGGGTTAGAGTTTTGATCTATAGGTCAGTCAGTGATAAAAATGTCGATTTTTGGACGTTAATATCTAAATAACCGTTTGAGATGTGTTTATGAAATTTGGAGCACATATGTATCTTGCAAGATTCAATACATGAGCCAAATTTGACACGTTTATGTGAAACAGTTTTTGAGTTATGAAGGGGTTAAAAGTGGCTCCAAATGGTTCGTGTAATATTACACACGGTGCTGCTCTCCAGTTCTGTTACTTGAACTTGGCTTGACACGCTTCCGCGTGTCTAGACACACGGTGCTGCTCTCCAGTTCTGTTACTTGAACTTGGCTTGACACGCTTCCGCGTGTCTAGATAAACGTTAAACAAACTTATAAGAGCAGTGGTGGCCCAGTGGTATCGGTCCTGACTTACTAGTTGTAGGTCGTGGTTCGAAGCCAAGCAGGCACTTTACTTAGTGCAAATAATGTCATCACTCTCAAAACAGTGCAGGAAAATCGAGAGGAAACGGGAATGAATTGGAACACACTATGCCCGCGTGGTAAATGATGACCTACTCCCTCTAACCAAGGAGGCCTGTAACCCTTTTTACTAATTTCTTTAGTAGTATTTTTTTTTCACATTAATTTAAACAATGGGCTGTCTAGACCCATATAAAACATCGTACGAGGACCTATGGTTAATTCATGTCTGAAATCACCCGTGGTGATCAATATTCGTGCCTTCTTTGTGTGAGAAGAGGTTTTTGCCCAGCAGTGGGACAAAAGTAGGCTTGCACTATTACTGCTAAAGGTAAAAAGCGAACTATCCTGATGTTTCCGAAAATACTTTTTGTATTCACCAGCACAGTGTAACTCTATCCTAATATAAAACAGAGCTGTCAAAGTTATTTGCCTTCAGTTCACGGGGTTCTGGGTAAAACACATAATAATTAGAGTTACTGACGCAGAGCCCTCGAGGGTGTCGCCTGAAATACGATCAATTAGACAGAGGAACGCGAAGTGATGCCTCGACATATTCGCTCCAGGGAAATTAGGTTATACTCGGGCATTCTGGAGGTTATGACTTGTTCTTAAAGTAATATATTTTCTTGAGTAAATGCTCTGGGTGATACTTGAAGTAATTCTAGGAATTGTGTGAAATTGAAATGAACTATGACTTATCGTAAAATAACTGCTTTTTTGTGCGTAGGAAATCATCAAATTAATGTTTCTCCCGCTCTGGGTGGACCGTGAGGGCATGTCAGATTTTTACTGAGACTAAAACCCACCCGTGTTCCTTGAGTTGCCTGTATGCCAGGACCACGGTAACTCTTTCGAACAAATCTTGCGACCGCATGCCCGTGCCTGCGGTGGCCAGGAGTCCGCGATAGACTCCCGACAACCGGGGCCTCTCCTCCTGCGGTGGTTAGGGGCGTGAGGGCGCTTCCTTCTTCGCGAGCATTACTGCTTCGCATCGCCTCCACAAGGACACGGTGGTGCTCCGCCCAGGCAGGGCACACCTCTACTGTATGCTCCACCGTGTCCTCCAGGCTATCCACGCAATGGTAACACCCGGGCGTTTCCTACCGCCGTATCCTGAACAGGAATTTCCCGAAGCACCCATGCCAGGTGAGGACCTGCGTAAGGCGAAAGATGAGAACGCCGTAGCGCCTCTCTAATCCCTCCTCAAAGAGGGAACTTACCGCCGCAATTATGGCGTCCCAAGCACTGGGTTGCGACAATTGTACCCACCATGGCGCCATGAGATCCTGCCGGAGCTCTGTCCGCCGTGCCGCGATCTGCCGGGGCAACGGAGTTTCGCTCCGGCATTTTGCTTCCTCGCACCACTCCTACATATGCGCGAGGACTTTTGCCTCCAGATCCCATGGCAGCAATCCTGCAGGGGCTCGCCGCCTCGCAAGAGACCGTGCGGTGGCCCCGGACTAACCGGATAGCCATGATCCCTGGGCCGCACGCCCCCGCATAGAGCTTCCGGCAGGAGGCGTTTGGGCCCCCTAGATTGACTAGGAGGCAGTTTTAGGGTAAGCACGGCCCGCTTTGCAATCTTGGAGCCAAACGTCGGATATACTCCACGAATTATCGTAAAATAACCGCTGAGAAGCAGAATTAAGTTTCATCATAATCATTTTACCAAAAGACGCAAAGACAAAACCCAAAAAAAAAAATTGGGGCAGTTTGCCATAATCACCACTCTTAGCAGGCGGGTTGGCGATCGCAGTATGGTGGTAAAATGCAAAGAGAACGTTGCTACCCATTCTCTAGTAAGTCCTTTAGTCGCCTTTTACGACACCCACGGGAAGAAATGGGATGGTATTAGTCTTGCTTGCTTGTATGGATTCTGAAAAGAGACTTGGTAGGTAGGTAAGTGATGAGGTCGCGGGCGCTCAGAGTGGGGACTCAGTCCGCCGACTGAGGGAAGATGGTGCACAGTTTTTACGTGCTGCCTCGCACACTTGCAGTTTCGGTTACAGGGTCCCTTTAAAGTCCTCCTAGAGATATGCCCTAACAGGCGTTGCACAGGCAGACTTTTGAGAGGTAACGATGCCCTTCCATGTTGATGATGACTATGACCGCCATGGGGTGGTTTTAGTGAGGTAAAAAATCCCACACGCCGCGGTCTTATCCCCAAAGCCTGGCGCTTTTTGAAGGCTTCCTGGTTTGCCCAGAAAACAAAAAAGTGAAATATTCAAATATAATTTAGTGATCCATGAGATTTGAAAAAGATTTGTTCAAATAAAATGTAGGTAGTTAAAAATCTTGACATTTTTTCTATGAATATCTTTAACTATAGATCGCAGATTTATTGTATTCAACAATAGAAAAAGAACTGAAAAGTTATTCCTCAAGCTGAGACGCTTTTTCCAGTTACTAAGTCATAGAAAAAAAAGCTAACAGCACAAATTTATAACAAGAAACTTGAACAGTTAAGCCAAGTATTTTTTCCTTGAAATAGGGTCGCGATATAGCGCTACAAAACTTCTAAAACACTTAGAAGTGGCATGCAAATTATGAGAAAAGATTGTAAAAAGAAACAAAGACATTAAGTATAAAGAACATTCTTACGAGTAAGTTTAATTAGAACCCGTGGCTTTGAAAACAGTCTCGGTTCTTGATGCCTTGTTAAGACGCTTCACACATGCGGCTGCGGTGCCGCAGACGCCTTATGTTATGTGAAAACTCAACGCGGAATCGCAGCTTCAACGTTATCCTTGCCCCATTCACACGACAATGCGTCTGAGTGTTACATATAGAATGAGGCATTTAGCGATTACTTCCGTTTGTTCCTGTACTATTAAGTTGTTCGCTGAATGTTTCTTGACAGGCGTGAACAGCGTGAGAATCACGCTTCATGTTACGGAATTTAGTAAACGTGCGAACGGTATCCGCTTACCGCGCGTTCGTAGCGTGTGGAGACACCCTAAGCTTCGGTTGAATGTAAAGTTTTCTTTGTTGTTTCAGTCTGTCTTTTGATAACTAGCGAGATGGAAACTAACTATATCTACAAAGATTAAAGAATATTTAGGTACGCATTCATTTGAAAAATTATTCATGAAGTTAAATGTCACGTTGTAATAATACTTTACGGTCGAACTATGATTAATTAACAAACTTTTATGATTGTGTTTTTTTAACTTAAAAGTTACCTATCTACTTCTTATCTCGTTTAATTTGTATAAGTAATTTTGGCCTACTATACCTATTTTAAGAACACTTTTTTCAGATCGAAAAATTAAGTAAAATTCCTAATCCACCGTTTCCTGATTAGATTATAAATTTCTGTCAACTTTATTCCCCAAAACTACCACATCAAAACAAATACAAACTATCATCAAACTAAAAACCGCCACGACACCACCGCACACACACATCCAAATGACGTCACCAGCCATGATTCCTAACGTCGGTTTAATTTGTACAGAGCTGCATCGGACAGGATATTGCGGTCACAGACGTTGGGAGCTGTGACGTCATGGCGGCCATGTCGCTCCCACAGATTAGAGTTTTTGCAACACACACTAGAAATATATGACGAGATTGGAAATGGGAAAGGCTTCGGAAGTACGTTGAGTCTTTTATAGGATCGTTACTCATTGGAAAGTACATCGTGAGGTGTGTTGATGAATATTGGACGTTCAGAAGCTGTGTTGGTGTTACAAAACATGTCGGAATACAAAAAATAGTACCTAAGTACTGTAGTAACTGCAGAAGGTCCCAATAAAACAATCTTTTATGGATGAATAAAGTTAATTATTCCTAGAAAATGTTCTATGAATCTTATTTATTGCTTTCTTCTACGCCTTGTCAATCTGATTTCTCGTCTATTGTTGTTTCTCTATTCTATTCTAAATTAGTTTGTCAGTTCGAATGTATTAAAGTAATTATAGCCAGCCTATACAACCGTAAGGTTGTCTCATGCAAACAATTTCTACAGTACTACTAAAAATATTTAGAGTGGATCTGCAAAGTAATTGTCTAATACACTAACAGTAGGAACGGATTTAATTTTGACAGTTCAACAACATTAATTGCGTTATAATTATATGTTGTTGGATAGACCATTTTTCGAACATATGGAGCAATGGATTCCTTCAAAACTATTCAGATGCTCATTGATAGCGTGTTACGAAATTAAGTTGCTGTGATGACGAAATGATCCAAGGTTAAAATCACACTAATGAAATATACCGTACCAAAAGGTACAGCAAAAGTAGGTTTAACTTCTAGTTTATTTAAAAATAGAGATTTACTTTTCCCTTTATTCTTATAATCAGACATACAAACAGAGAGCACTATGTTGACCCAATGGTAACGTTCGCGACTCCCTGTGGTGTAGGTTGCTGGTTTGACCCCAGATAGGCGATTAACGTTTAGTTACTTAATTGTTATCACCCTTGCTCTCAAAACGGTGCGGGAAAACAACGTGCGAAAACTGAACTAAAAAAAAATCTAAGTCATATGACATTTACCAACCCATACTGGGCTCGCTTGCCGGGCGTAAAGAATAGCACCGTCCCATTTTTTCCCGTGAGAGGGAGACATCGTGGGTTTCATCTGTAAGAAGCGACTAAGGGACTTACTAGAGAATGGGCAGCAGCGTTCAATGCATTTTACCACCATACTGCGATCGGCAACCCGTCTCCCACGCGTGGCGATTATGGCAAACCACCTCCGAATACGGGGAAGCCTATGTCCAGCAGAGGACGTTTTCGGCTTAACTAATGATGATGATGATTATGACACAAATAAAAAAAAACTAATTGTTTTTGACATTTTCATATCGATAACCAATATAACGATAAATTAGTCTTGATTTATTATTGGTTACCCTAGACGACGCCTCAGATATTTCAAATTGACATATTATAGGGCCCCGATGAAGAATAATTTAATTAAGTTTGCGTACGAAGCCTTAATGCACGTTTAGACACTAACATGCATCTGTTACTAACACTGTTAGACAGTTTATAAGACATATTCAGAATTCTCATAAATTATTCGAACTGGAATTTAACAAAGAGCAAGTAAGCTAAATTGATATTTTTATCGCTGAAACTTCTGAGACTCATTCCATAATATTTATTAGACACATCACAGACTTTCCTAACTTATTTTTTTGTCTAGTTAATACGACTTACGTATTCTTTCCACGTCTTGGAAACGTCACCTTTAAAAGTCTTTTAAAGAAGAACTTGACCTACAGCGAAGTTCGAAAGGAGACATTCCCGGTTAAATTTCGGTTTCTAGACTTCTTGTGAGGGCGGATTTCACCAAGTAACGTGAACGCGATAGCAGATCTAAACCGCGTTCACGAGCTGTCAGTGACATCATTGTTGTGGTATATTGAAACTGACAGCTCGTAAACGCAGTTTAGGTGTGCTGATCCCGTTCATTTTCATTAGTTGCAGAAGAGTCAACTTTATGAGCAAGAATATTTCACAAATATGTATTATTAACCAACAAAAAAAACGGAGGAGGTTATCAATTCGACGCGTATATTGTTTTTTTTTTTATGTATGACCACGCATAACTTTTTACAGATTGAACCGATTTCGATAATTCTTTTTTTATTGGAAAGGGTATATTCCGAAGGTGGCCTCATGTAAATTTGGAAAGAATATTCCAACCCTAAGGGTAGGAAAACAGGGGATGATTGATTGTTTACTCATTAATTGTAATGCATAACTTCTTACAGAATAGTCCGATTTTACAAGTATGTAGTAATTATTAGATTATAGCCACAAAAATTATAAAATAAAATTTTTATCAGTCTTTTATACTTCAAGGATCACTGGTTGCTAGATTGAACTTGATTCTATACAATAGTAGGTATGTAAAGTAATAGTACAATCATAGACTAGCATCTAAACTTTAGCTTTTAAAACTTTTTAACAAAAATTAAACCAGCGAAAAAACTGAAAAGTAAAAAATAATAAACCTTTCAGTCATTTTGAGTCGGCGGCAAATAATCAATGAACAAAGATCATCAAAGCGCCGACTCAAAATGACTGAAAGGTTTATTATTTTTTGTTTTTCGGTTTTTTCGGCGGTTTAATTTTTGTTAAAAAGTTTTAAAAGCTAAAGTTTAGATGCTCGTCTATGATTGTACAATTACTTTACATACCTACTATTGTATAGAATTAAGTTCAATCTAGCAACCAGTGATCCTTGAATCCAATGTCATAGAGATCGAACTGCTTTTATTTGCAGGTAAATCATTTTTGTGTACGCTTATTGTAAAGAAGACAATCCTACTAGTAATAATATCTGTATTATAAATGTGAAATTTTGTGTGTTTGAATGTTTGTTGCTCAATCACGCGAAAATGTTTGAACGGATTTGGTTGAAATTGGGCAGATAGTTTACTACCTGAATTATCACTTTTATCCCAGTAGTACGTTCCCGTGAGATAATTGTTTTATCTGCACGCGGGAAAAGTATTTAAGAAGCTAAAGTGGCATCGTCCCAACTCATCCCCAGTCCCAACTCGCCCGGTCCATATATATCTACCTACGTGTATAGCTAGAAAGTGCAAAAGTACTGATGGTAAGAAAAGTGCTTGTATGGTTTGTATTTGTTTTTATTCAGTCATTACTAATCACAGGTTTTATAACAATTAAAGATATCTGTTAAAAAATCACAGTTTGTATATGAAATAATTTAAACTATCTTCTAAGAAATCACAGTTTGTGCAATCATTAAAGCTATATTTTATTTTAAACAGTAACTAGGGACTGATTTACTGAGTTCTTTAAAAAAATAATTGATGTCTACTTCCTTCTACGTACGCTCTTGTCAGCTCAGCAATTCTGACATCATAAGAAATGCTTGTCTTCCTTCTTTTGTTGATTTAAATTCCAATAGAAAATCTGAAATTAAATCCAGAAATATGTTTCAAAACATGATAAGATATTTTTTACGAAAATTTTCTACATCGTAGAACTTTTTCGACATACTGTACCCTTGCATCTAAAAGTCAGTTAAAAAGCGGGCTAGTTGGGACTGGGGATGAGATGGGACGAAGCCGCTAAAGTTTGGATGCTTGTCGATGATTGCAAATTGTTTTTTTTTGACCCAAAGTGAGATGGTAAAGATACTTTTTTTTGTGGGTGCAAAATCATTTAACGACGTCTCCCGCTCTGGGTGAAGCGGAAGGGTGTGTCAGACCACAACTCCCTTGCGGAGTTGAGAGTCGTCGTCGTTGGGTTTCGTCCCCTCCCCGTGCTCGTACTCGGGGACTTCAACGCCAAGAATTTGGCTTGGGGTTCCCGGTATACGGACACACGGGGCAGGATGGTGGAGGACTGGGCTCTGGAGACAGGCCTGGTCGTCCTAAATCGGGGTTCTGTACCTACGTGTGTACGGATGCGGGGCGACTCAGTGGTGGACATCTCGTTCGCCAGCCCCGCTCTGTCACCGCAGGTTATTGATTGGCGCGTCATGGAGGGGGTGGAGATCCGGCAGACCCCGAGTGGTCCGCGGTGGGCGCTGAAGAAGCTGGACCGGGAGCTTCTCCTGGAAGCCTCGATCGTGCAGGCCTGGGTGTCACCACCGGGCAGGCCTGCTGACACCAACGACGAGGCCGAGTGGTTCCGGGAGGCCATGTCCAAGATCTGTGACGTGGCTATGCCCCGAGTTCAGCCAGGACGGGCTTGGCGCCATGTGTACTGGTGGTCGCCGCAGCTGACAGCGTTGCGCGAAGCGTGCGTTGCGGCACGACGCCGGTACACCAGGCACCGCAGGCTCCGTATCCGCCCTCCGGATACGGAAGCATCCAGGCGGAGCTATATGAGGGGTACAGAGCGGCGAAGACCGCCCTCCAAGAGGAGATCCTGCGGGCCAGAGGACTGGCCCGCAAGGAGTCGCTGGAGACTCTGAACAGGGACCCATGGGGACGGCCCTACAAGGCCGTCCGGGAGAAACTCCGCCCATGGGCTCCTCCGCTGACTCAGAGTCTCCGGCCCCAACTCGTGGAGGGCGTGGTGAGCGCTCTGTTCCCTTCGCGAGGGGAACATAGTCCCCCACCCATGGCTCCGCCTACTGCGGTGCCCGATGCGGACCACACCACTGACGACGAGGACGGTGTTCACGAAGTGACCGAGGTAGAGATGAGAGTGGCGGTACGAAGGCTTAATGCCAAGAATACCGCCCCAGGACCTGACGGCTTGCCTGGCAAAGCATGGGTCCTGGCCTCAGAGGCTCTCGGGCCTCGACTCAGGGGGCTCCTTAGCGCATGCTTGCAGGGGGGCCAGTTCCCACTTCGTTGGAAGACGGGGAAACTGGTCCTCATTAAGAAGCCTGGGCGCCCAGCGGACTCTCCGTCCGCCTACCGGCCCATCGTGCTGCTCGACGAGGTGGGCAAGCTCTTTGAAAGAGTGATTGCAGACCGCCTCGTCGGGTGGTTGGTGCGGGAGGGGCCGGACTTGTCGGACGGCCAGTACGGCTTCCGCAAGGGGCGCTCAACGGTGGACGCCATCATGCGCGTGCGAGCCCTCACGACGGTGGATGCAGTGGCCCGGGGTGGGGTCGTCTTGGCGGTGTCTCTAGACATCGCCAATGCCTTTAACACCCTACCCTGGAGTTGCATTAGGGAGGCACTCCGGTATCACCGGATGCCGACCTACCTCTGTCGCGTAGTCGAGGCCTATCTGACGGATAGAGCCGTTATCTACCCCGGTCACCAGGGAGAGTGGAACAGGCGAGAGATGTCGTGCGGTGTCCCACAGGGATCGGTCCTGGGGCCGCATCTGTGGGACATCGGTTACGACTGGGTGCTGCGCGCCGACCTCCCTAGCGGCGTCAGCGTGGTTTGCTACGCTGACGACACGCTGGTCCTTGCGCAGGGGAGGTCGTACGAGGCGGCGGCCGAAATTATGACACGCGGGGTTGCGACAATCGTCGATAGGATCCGGCAATTGGGACTCGAGGTGGCATTGCACAAGTCCGAGGCCATGGGTTTTCATGGTCCTCGGAACGCGCCACCTGCGGGTTCCCAACTCACGGTAGGAGGGGTTCACATCGGCGTCGAGTCGACGATGAAGTACCTGGGACTTGTCCTCGACAGCCGGTGGAACTTCGTTGAACATTTCCGACGTTTGGCTCCAAGACTGGAGCGGGCTGGGGCTGCATTAAAGCGGCTCCTGCCCAATCTGGGGGGTCCAAACGCCTCCTCCCGGAGGCTCTACACGGGGGTCGTGCGGTCCATGGCCCTCTACGGGGCACCGGTGTGGGCGCCCTCATTGAGGCTGCGCCCAGCGCGCCGGTTGAGTGCGGCCCAGAGGGTCATGGCCATCCGGCTAATTCGAGGATACCGCACGATCTCGTGCGAGGCGGCGAGCCTCCTTGCCGGAGTGCCGCCATGGGATCTGGAGGCAAATGTCCTCGCGCACATGTGGGAGTGGCGCGAGGAGGCGAAACGCCGGGGTGAAACTCCGCTGCCGCAACAAATCGCGGCTCGGCGGACAGAGCTCCGGTGTGATCTCATGGCGACATGGCGGGTACGATTGTCGCAACCCAGTGCTGGGCACGCCACAATTGCGGCGGTAAGTCCCCTCTTTGAGGAGTGGATAGAGAGGCGCCACGGCGTCCTCACCTTCCGCCTGACGCAGGTTCTCACCGGGCATGGGTGCTTCGGTGGGTTCAGGATAAAGCGGGAGGTTACGTCCGGGTGTTTCCATTGCGAGGATTGTCTGGAGGACACGGTGGAGCATACGGTGGAGGTGTGCCCAGCCTGGGCGGAGCACCGCCGTGTCCTCGTGGAGGCGATCGGCGGCGGCGACCTCTCGCGTCCAGCCCTGGTGCGAGCCATGGTACGGAGCGAGAGGGAATGGGAAGCCGTCACCTCCTTCTGCGAAGCAGTAATGCTCGCGAAGGAGGAGGCGGGGCGCGCGAGGGAGTGGCAGTCTCTGCGCCCTCACGTCCCTAGCCGCCGCAGGAGGAGACGCCCCGGGCGTCGGGAGTCGATTGCGGACTCCCGGCCACCGTAAGCGCGAGCTTGCGGGTGGCGAGCAATGGGTAGCTCGCCGCCCGGTAAGGACCAAGCTCGGGTCGACGGTGCGCAGTGTTCCACGCGCGCCTCAAAGAGATGTCAGCAGCAGTGTAGGGGTCTACTAGGACCGATGCCTGCCGGGGTGCCGGGGTCGCGTGATTGTTCGAAAGAGATACCGTGACCCTGGCACATGGGCAACTGATGGAACACGGGTGGGTTTTAGTCAGTAAAAGTCTGACACGCCCTCCCGCTCCGCCCAGAGCGGGAGAAGTCATTTGATGATTTCCCATCCTGAAAAAAAAAAAAGGGTGTGTCAGACTTTTACTGACTAAAACCTACCCGTGTTCCTTCAGTTGCCCATGTGCCAGGGCCACGGTATCTCTTTCGAACAAATCCCGTGACCCTGGCAGGATGGTAACGATAATTGAACTATAAAACTGAAAGTAATGTTGTACTCTATTGAACACTACATGACACTACAATGTAGCGGCTTATGCTCTTTTGCATTGTTTATCTTTCTAATTTGTGGTAAAAATAAAACCATCACTTTTGACTGTACTAAGCCTGGACTAAACTTCTAAAATCCTAGAGGCATTATATAGCTAGCAACAATACAAGACAGTCGTTCTGTCTGTGTGAAGGCCCGCTGCGGTTACAGCTGCAGACGAACCGCGGTCGCCGACTGAACGCTGTCCGCCTGAAACGGACTGACAACGACGAATTTTGGACAACCCGTAGTACTTGCTTGAGACATTTCTGTGCTATTGTAAGTCATTTGTATAAAGATGCAGCGAAATATGATAAACCGAACAATAGTCTATCTTATAAGTCAGGACAATTTTTGAGAACAATAAAATTATAAACGGTTGTATGAAATAGAGTTACAGAAATTCTGATGGGGAAGATTGTGATGTGTGTTAGCAAATAGGTGTCAATAAACTCAGCCTATCGCACTCCACTGCTGGATATGGGGCCTCTCTCATGTTGCGCCACAACACCCTGTCCTTCGTCTTAGGATGTGAAGGCGTGAAGTTTTGTGATTCAAGAAGAAAGCAGACTTGTTATCTTTCCGACTGGTTTGCAGAAACTACTGCCAAGAAACGGCGATATATAGTAAGAAGCTTGACTTACTCCGAAGTCACGAAATGCGGGCGACTTGCTTAAAATCTACATATTTGAAATAGTGAACTGCCATCATCTTTCTAACCTTTTCCTAATGTTCAGATCGTTTTTCAGTCTAAACAAATGCAACTGAATATCAGTATTTTTCGTAGACCAACTACCTATCTGCCCACGACAATCTAGTTACTGCGTTATACGATACCCATTGACAATACATCCAGTATTGTTCAGACTTTTGGGCTCATGACGACCCGTAACCACTGTCAAATGTCCACGAATGACAACCAGGAACAACTACTCATCGTGCTATGTGTCTGAGGTACGGAAAGCAGGCATCTGCGAACAACTCAATGAAGACATCTTCCAATACCACGATTTTCGAGTATCTCCATATATTTGAGCCCTCGAGCTAATATTTCGTTGTACGCGAAAGTTTAATAAGAGACACATTTGAGTCAGTTTAATTATGGTGGCGCCATTAGCAACTGTTCCTGATAAGACGGAACTTTATGGAACACGTTAATATTTGCTAGTAGTTACGGTTATTAGATGCCTCTCGGAAATTATATTTACAATGTAACCTTTGATATTAGTTACGTGGTCGCGGTTAAGCGGGTGCGCAATGAAATTTATATTAGTTTTGTGTTGTTGTCGTGATAGAGAAGTTTATTTGGTATTCGTTTATCAGTAGGTAATATACAGTCTGGGTTGGTTTCGTGTAAAGTTTTTCTTAAGCAAAAACAACCGAATTAAAAAGCAAACATTACAAATTCAAAAAGAACTAGAATTTCGGATATCGGTGTCTTTGATTTTGATAATTCCTTTTTTTGGTAACGACTCACGAAATTAAAGTAATTTTAAAGTCGGTTGTTATATTTTAGTTCGTTTGTATTTTTCACTTTTTAGTTTTCTACATTTTTCGTCACTGTTTTCGAGAGCAGAGACAATGTAATGAAATATGCAAAGTGAAATGTCTGCCTGGATTCGAACTCACGACCACTCGTAAGTCAAGACCGATGAGACTCGGCTATTACTATTACAAATAATAACAACATTGATAATAATTTACTCATACATCACATTTACTTTAGCGATATTTATTACACCCTTAATTACAGTTCTTGTTGTATTAAGTATCCGAATATATGACTGATGAGTTTGTTAAATATTTGCTACTCAAACAATTATCAACTTTGTTTACATATTGCGTTAGATGATAATAACTTTGCAAAAACTCAATTTGATAGTTAGGTACAGTCTATTCACACTTCTTCTTTGATTTTTCTTCACTGTCTAAATTTGATTTTGACAGTGAAGAAAAATCAAAGAAGAAGTGAGAACAGACTGTACCTAACTATCAAATTGAGTTTTTTCCACGTTAAAATAAGGTTGCTTTTGAGTTGCTGCCACTAACAAGTCTGTCAATATCAGAGTGAACTATATTCTTGTTACAATGAAGTTGATTTTGGGTTGCTGCTGTTAGAGGTAATATAAACGTGAACGCACTGGAGTACAATTATCTGCTATATAATTTTATTTCTGTAAGTAGCTTGGTACAAACACTTATACACGTCAGTCATATTTTTAAATTAGATGGTCGGGGTTTCGTAACTGACTACTCTGTGAAGGAAGGCGATACAAACTCAAAGGTAAAAGTCTCTTTTAAAGTCCTGACATAATCATGGTCATATCATGTGAAGATCATGTGGATTGGTGTATGATATGGTCTGTTGAGGGAAGAACCACACATTGAGTAGACCTGTCGAGTCAGTGTACGCATTTGTCAGTAATCATGCAGCTCAACTCAGTGCTGTTGTTTTCTCTTTTAATGAATAAACGAAAAAACAGTCATTGTTTCTTTAAAAAGCCATTTTTATTCATAGATACTTCTTAAATTCTCTCAAAGGAAATTGTATCAACTAAAGAGTATCATAGCTTCCTTACTTTCCTGACCGTTTTCATTTATTTTCACTTTTAAAACGAGACTAAGCCAACATTCTGTTCATAAAATGATACCCTTATTAATGGTATTTTTTCTTGTTCCATAAAAGCTTATCTTGTAATTTTAGAAACAATTGAAAGAAATAACTCGACTAAAATAACATAGTCAGTCTATTATTTGCCCACGGCTGAGACTAAGGCCTCGTCTTTTCGAGAGGGTTTGCAATCTATCACGCGAGTTCAGTGCGGATTGGTAGATGGTTGGTCTTCGAATCTTAACAATTTAGAATCATCAATTCAGCCTATCGCAGTCCACTGCTGGACATAGGCCTCTGCCATGCTGCGCCACAATACCCTGTCCTCCGCTTTCCGTACCAGAATTAATTTAGAATAACAGTTTAGAATTTATTCCATGCATATTTTGATCACAAACTAGTGTGATAACTACATTTGTAGTACCTATATGCACCATCCTACATAAATATGATAAAACATACATAGGTATTTTAATTTGCATACGCAGCGCAATGAATAATGTTCAGGAAAAAACTAAAACAAATTCTGACGTACTAGTGACGTGCTGACAAAATAATAAAGTTTATATTTTGACCCAATTCGCTGCTTGATTAAGCTTTAGTCGACATTCATACGGACGTAATAATATTGCGGCGGCATTTTTTCTCGCATTGGATTTTGCACTTTATACACTTTGTTTTAACACCGAGAGTTCGAAATCGGCATAGAGAATCCAACAGAGTGCAGCGCGAGTGAGCCAAACAGTGTTCGATTTTCAATTCTTGACGCTAAGCACGGCATTGAAGACGCAGTGCGCGTAATAATCCCGCGGAATCGAACGATCTTCCTACAGCCTATAGCACTAAGGCACAGGCACAAAAAAACCGTACCGCATATTGCACGGTCCGCTTAGCGGCAGATCTCCGTAAACTTCGAGCAACTGGCAACCACAAAATAAATAAATATGTACAGAAGGCCATCTGCAGTCAACTAGCGAAAACACAAAGTCGCGTAGCATTCAGCCTATAATGTTTCCACTGGCGGGAAACAGGCCACCTCTCTACGGGAGGAAGTGGCTACCAGGCGGGCCCAGTACGGATTGGTAGATGTCACATGTCTTCGAGTTTTTGGTTCTAGGACATGCCGGTTTCCGCACGATGTTTCCCTTCAGAGTTTTGAAAGCAGTGTTAGATTATATGCACAAAGTCAAGGGCATGTATGGGTCTATTTGTAAGTTGCGACTGTTACCACTGGATCACCAGTGCTCACAAAGACGCATTCATACGAAAATCTCGGTCGAAAGCCAGTTCAGAGCTCGCTTGCAGTCTTGCACTCACTGATCGTGGGCCGTGTCTATATGTTCGTGCGTTTTGGCTTATTATTTGGTACTGAACTTCTGAACCTACATTATTGTTTGTGATAGCAACTGCACAAAAATTCCCTCTGTGCTAGTAATTACTCGTAAAAATAAACAAACACGATTAAAGCCTTTTCAGAACGCAAAAAACGTGAAATTCAATTTTTTCTGTTTTTGTTTCGTCTGGAAATTAGATTGTTTGAAGCGTCGCCCGTTGTTTGTGAAGAGTTTTAGGAATATTCCCCGAATTAGCTTTTATCTAATAATCTATTTTTGTATTTGCGTAGATCCAGGATTTACCTACTTTTAACAAGATTCTGTATTGAATTATTAAATCTAAATCTTAATTTTATTATTCCAGTAATGTATAAAGGCTGTTTTCAGTTTTCAGTAGTCAGGACAAATACAATTTATTTTTAACTAGCTTTTGCCAGCGGCTTCGCCAGCGTGGAGGTCGGAAAATATCCCGCGGGAACGTACTAACGGGATAAAAAGTAGCCTATGTGTTAAACCAGGTTATAAACTAACTGTGTTCTAAATTTTATCAAAATCCGTTCAGTAGTTTTTGCGTGAAAGAGGAACAAACATCCACACATCCATACATACAAACTTTCGCATTTATAATATTAGTAGGATTTTCACTAGCTGCTGTCTAATAAGAAAAGAGGGAGACGTAGACCGCAAACTACCTGGATGACAAATGTCCGGAAGGACATGCAAAAGCTTGGTCTTACAGATGGCGATGCTTACCACCGAAATGAATGGTGCCGCATAATTAAGAAAGCCGACCCCGCGTCACGTGAAAAGGCGAGGGCAAAGAAGAAGACTAGCTACTATCTGCGACTTCGTCGGCGTGAAATTATCTCACGAGAACGTAGTACCGCCGGGAATAAAAACTATCATCAAATAATATCACGTATCTGCCAGTGAAAGTCCCATCAAAATTGGTCTAGCTGTTTCAGAGTAGTAATAAACTGCTATTCTGACATCGCAAACAGACCTTTTATTTTTATATATTTGTTTAGTTATGTACCGTATGTATATACTGTCATATGTATTTAGTAAAACTTGCCATTTTGACTCTACAAAAAGACACTTCAATTTTATTTGTAAAGTCAAACATTTTTTAGAACGTAACTAACGTATTATATAAGTATAGTCTTCAAATTTACAGTAGAAATACATTATGATTGATGATGCAATCTATTCTCAGAAATGGACCACACGGGCTCACTGTTAAGTTACGTAATAAAACAGCCCAAGCTTAATGGCTCGCTTAAATATCGTAATAAAGTGCATAAGCGCAATAACGCAGGAGTAATGTTTAGCAACACTGTAACTTCGACAATATAAACTATTTATGCGTGGGGAATAGCTAATAACTACAGGCTATATAATAGTTTCTTGTAATAATAATACTGCAAAGAAATATAGGTCCATGATAAGAAGTTTCTGATGCAATCGAATCATCATTTCAACCGAAAGACGTCAGCTGGACATAAAACTCACCCAAGAACCGCCACTTCGACCGTTTCCCGTATCCAGTGGATTCCTGCGGCCTTCGCAAGGGCATCGGTCCACCTTGTGGGAGGCCTTCCAACACTATATCTTGCGGTACACGGTCACCATGCCAAAAGTCCTATAGATCCCATCGGCTAATTGCTCTGCGATGTGTGCGCCCTACCCACTACCACTTAAGATTGATAAAATCTTTGAGGTATGTCGATAACTTGGTTCCCCTGCGGATCGCCTGGTTTCTGATTCGATTTTGGAGGGAAATTTCAACCATGTAAATAAGCACGTTTCAATGCCATCGGTTATCATTGACAACATGCACTGGTCATAGACTTTTGTTTTGAGACACTGTGGTATGCATGTGGGACGAGAAGATATTACGTAGGTTCCCGAAAACTGCCCAGCCGAATGTGATTCAAGAATTGACGTCTTTTTCGAAATTGGACCTACTCAACGGGACAATTTGTCCTAAGTAAACATACGTCACAAAAAATCCCAAATTACAAGTTACTAGACATCAAAAATTCAGCCTCAGGAACGCCCACACATCTCCACTTCCTATTTAATAACAACATACTGCGGTTTAATAAACAAGGAAACCCTTTGTCTGGAGAATGTTCCGCCTTCTCTAGACAGAGGGTTCTGTCCAAGTTGCATAGGTATACCAAGCACTACCGGATTACAGACACACACATTTAAACAAAGTATAGTTATTGTGTTATATATTAGTGTTGCATTGTTTAAGTTTGGACGGCTCAATTGTGTTTCTTCTCACGAAAAAATGGTAGAAAAGTATAGGACCACGGCAGGTACTTCCTAATGAAATCGAATCATCATCATCATCATTTCAGCAGACGTCCACTACTGGACATATAGGCATCCCCCAATTTGAGGGGCTTTGCCATAATTGCCACGCTTGCAGGCGGGTTGGCGATTGCAGTATGGTGGTAAAATGCATAGAGTACGCTGCTGCCCATTCTCTAATAGGTCCCTGGTCGCTTTTTACGACACTCCCGAGAAGAAATGGGATGGTGCTATTCTTTACTTCCGGCACCATACGGACAATCAATCGGTTTCATCGATCTATACCGGGCATAACATTCTGGCCGTCACTAAGTTAGCTCAGTTTATATTCTTCCCACTGCTGGGACACAAGTCTTGGCACTACGAGAGGGAGTGGGTGAGTTCTCACCACGCGGGCCCAGTGCGAGTTGTTAGATGCTATATGTCTTTGAATTCTTGGGTCTAGGACATGACGGTTTCCTCACGACTCCGTTTCGAGAGTAATGCTAATTTGTATACACAAAGTAAAGCCCCTTCGTATGTATGTCAAGGCCGTTGCCACTGGACCATCACATAGAATGCCCCAAAGATGCGTATATATAGCAATCTCGGACCAATGTTATATGAATTCTGTCCGTCACTAGCCTATAAAGAGGTCACGATTGTAGAAACCACTTTATGTGCCAACACTTCGAAATTCAAGTGTGAATCCCCGAATAAACAAACGACTTTGCTGTCACTTGAATCAGGATCGAAGTCTACTTGACACACTATGACTGGCACAAACAGGAAAACATCGAACAGATACCAGGAAAATAGAACCTAACGCCCAAAAAATATCGTCCATATTTTCCTAAACCTCATTCATAGTTATCGTGGTAGACACACGGTTCCGTGCGCCGTAATTGTTGGACATTGTTTTAATTAGGGCCTCGTTTCGACCAGAACTGGGGGTTGGCCACGAACGGCATATAACCAACAATTAGACCTTGTACGACTTGTACGTGCTACACACTCATGTGGAATTGAAAATTTTTAATAGTTCCCAGTTTACATTTGAATGTAAATAAATGCTGGCAATATTTATGCTGGTTTTATTTAGATGTGAGTGAGTGATCAGTATGTCACGTTACTGTTACTGTTAGCCTGTCTCATCCCACCGCTGGGCCAAGGCCTCTCCCCCAAGACTTCCAGCTCTTGCGATTCAGAGCTTATGTGAACCACTGGTCATAACTTTTGTCCAACTTATCTCGTCATTCTCTATGAGGTCCGCCGCGATGCTTTCTTTATGTTTTAGGGTTCCATATGTTTTCACATAGAACTAAGAATATGGAAATGTTCAGAGTACAGGTAATTTCGTATTTACAAATGCAAATTTCGTTTTATAATATAATAGTTGAGGCAGTCAGTAACATCGAGCTGGTCACCCAAAATGCGTCTCACTGGTAAAGGCTTTTAAAAACAGCGGCTTTAATTTTGCAGGCAATAAATACAGCTTGAAAATCTTAAAAAAAAACGGTCTCTTAAAAAAAAAAACCCTATTTAATTTCCAGTCAGTCTTCACGACGTACAAATTTTCATCAACCGAGGAACTATTTTACCCTCAAACTAATGCTCATGTTAAAGTATCACTTCCTTCATAAATGTCACCATTATGAGCACAAAGCAGCGCTCATATAAAATGCCTCCACTGGGTTTCTGAAGGTATCTCCATCATAATCCTTAGCTTACGGCGTCATCTCATTAGACGGCGGGAGCGAGCCGGCACAAAATTAAATGTAGCGCCTATTTATTTAGCTCACGTGTATAGATGTCATAGGTTTTAGGCTCGATACGAACGTGATACTTTTTCCTGCTGCAAATTGCGACTTATTTTTTACTCCATAAACAATCTTTTAGGTTAATAGTAGGAATCTACTTCACTTCGGAATGGGTAACTAACCGGCTCTTTGACATTCCAAACGAGTATGAGTTTTGTAGAAGTCTTGCGTGACTATCGTTTTGGAAAGTGTAACTTTTAATCAAGTACGTCCGTTACCATACCAATATCAGTGGTAGTAGAAGTTGAATTAAGCCTAAACTTATAATATCAGTATTAATCAAATCATTCTGATCGTATATGATACAGACTGTAAAGTAGAGTAGAAGGAAAGACAAATATTTGAATCACAAACAAACCACAAATCAATAAAAGTTGTTACAAAATTGAATTGAGGAATTTAGTCACGTAACGTAACAAAACATTAAAAAAGTAATAAACGAAACGCTACTATCAAACTTTAAATTCTTTACAACTATTTTGTGTTTACCGATTCTACCGTGCACACCTAGGCCCTAAAGTCGTTAGTGTCGGAACTAACAAGTGGCAACGTGTCAAGCCTTGAAATAGGTCAAGATGCCGCGTCCTCACTAATTTAGTAACAGTATAACAACGCCTTACGGCTACGTAGCACATCGTAGCGGGTCTACGACGTAGCAAGAGCTGCGAGCTACGAAACTAGGACAGGCCCGTGTTTTACTTAAATTATGAAAACACTTGAGATAATGTTGTCTTTAACGTAGCGTTTTGATTAAGTGGGAACGTGTTAGCTTTTATGGAGCCTAGTAGTTTATAAGGCGATGTTGGAAGTAATAGTAAATACCGCCTTAGTATTTCGTCGGTATTTTAACAAGGTTTCAATAAACTAGTATACTATTATCATTGTACTAGTTTTTGCCAGGGGTTTCGCCCATGAGGAGGTCGGATATATCAAGGGGAACATATTACCAGGGTAACAAGTCGATACCTCCCACGTAAGTTGTTGTAACCCACAATATGCATGTTTTACGTTTTTTAAACCAAACCGCCTATTTTTACCTACTTTATGTGTTAAGAGTAAAAAAAAAATTAAAGTATATTTACCAGACGTATAAAGTTGTATCATTATTACAACGGCGGCGTATAACAGCGCGAGTGCTTCTCTTTAAAACTCCCTAGTGTAAAATTACAATTTTGAAGATACAACAACTTAAATGGGAGGAATCGTATAGTATGTGTGTGAATCCAGGTTATACATTGTATGTGTGCCTAATTGCATACAAATCCGTTCAACCGTGTTTGCGCGATTGAGTAACAAGCATCCAAATATATAAACTTTCACATGTAAATACATAGAAAAAAAAACCTGGGTGTTACCTTACGGTTGTTATAGCCTAGCAAGATGCAACTTAATTTCAACATTCTAAATGGAGCGACTGGCTCTACAACCAATTTACTGGGTAACATATCAGACTGTCAGGCTTTACACGAAGATTTTCGAATGTCAATTACACCCATTCATTCACTTTATCAAATTGTATGACTCGCTAGAGGAACCTAAAAGATTTCTCAAAACAATCTTCATACGTTCTTGTCGTCACAAAATAACGAGTATCGCCGGCGGTGATGTGCCTGCTAGGCGAGACGTGTGCTTAACTAGGTGCTGAGCTAATAATGTTTTACTTAAGCGACAAGTTAATGGAAGACCTTAACTCCTCGGTATTTTTGTTTTAGTTATTTCTGTGATTAGGAGGTTCGGTATTTTTATTCTGATTATTTCTGTGATGAGGAGGTTAAATAATAACAGAAGCACGAAGCACGCACGGTGGATCGAAGGTTAAGCTACGCTTGCTGCGGTCTGTTTGTGGATGGGTCACCATTCATAACATACTAGCTTTTGCCAGCGGCTTCGCCCGCATGGAGGTCGGAAATCATCCCGCGGGAACATACTACCAGGATAAAAATTAGCCTATGTCCTTTCTCAGGCTCTAAACTATCTGTGTACCAAATTTCATTTAAATCGGTTCAGTAGTTTTAGCAGGAAAGCGAGACAGACAGACAGACAGAGTTACTTTTACATTTATAATATTAGTGTGGAAGTGTGGATAGTGTGGATTGAGACTTACCGTTACTGTGCCTCGAAAACCACGTTAAGCTGTTGGATCCGGCTGGCACTTGTGGGTCTTTGACAGCCTTTACAGTAGTTGGAAGACCAAAAGTCTGAGAACCAGTACCGAGTACCAAGGGGTATCGTATCGTATTACCCAGTAACTGGGCTGTGAAGGTCAGATAGGCAGTCACTTTATGTAAAATACTGGTATATCAGCTGATTTTGTTAACCGACTTCAAAAAAAGGAGGAGGTTCTCAATTCGGCAGATTTTTTTATGTTTGTTACCTCAGGACTTCCGTACGCAAAATACGCGCTCAGACGTGGAGTTGCGGAAACCAGCCCGTTCTACCTATTACCTATTACCTCAGGACTTTTGACTGCGTGTACCGTGTACCGATTTTGATGATTCTTTTTAGGGTTCCGTTGCCAAATGGCAAAAAACGGAACCCTTATAGATTCGTCATGTCTGTCTGTTTGTCCGTCCGTATGTCACAGCCATTTTATTCCGAAACTATAAGAGCTATGCTGTTGAAACTTGGTAAGTAGATGTATTCTGTGAACCGCATTAAGATTTTTACAAAAAAAAAACAATAAATTTTGGGGTTCCCCATACATAGAACTGAAACTCAAAAATGTTTTTTTTTCATCAAACCCATACGTGTGGGGTATCTATGAATAGGTCTTCAAAAATGGTAATGAGGTTTCTATTATAATTTTTTTCTAAACTGAATAGTTTGCGCGAGAGACACTTCCAAAGTGGTAAAATGTGTGTCCCCCCCCCCGTAACTTCTAAAATAAGAGAATGATAAACCAAAAAAAAAATATAACATTACCATGTAAACTACCACCGAAAATTGGTTTGAACGAGATCGAGTGAGTAGTTTTTTTTAAAAACGTCATAAATCGTAAACCGCAATTTACCTTACATTCAATCAACTAAAATATAAAAATTTAAAAAAAAAATATTTTTAAACCGAGAATACCTACAGGTTTGTATGGAACCCTCGGTGCGCGATTCCGACTCGCACTTGTTTTTTTTTTTATTTAAAAACTGGTACTTTCCAAATGGTCTCATTTTACTTTGGTTCCATTCGGACAATGGGATCCATGTGAAAACCATATAAGTCTTAAATTTGCATTAAGTATTAGCGCAACAAATTAACGAATAACGCGATTATATTAGTGCGGGGTATCTACCATAACTGAAAAGTTAAAAATAAAAACTTTTTACAAAAAAATAACAACCAACTTCGTAAAAATAAAATACTAAAAAGTCAAAAATAACTTTATTCGGAAGTTGGTGGCAAAAAACCCCTTAATTACAGATCCTAAGACACGACTTCCAAAATTTAAGTTAATTTTACTTTGTAGTGTTTTTTTTTTTTTAAGGAACTCGGTTGAAATTTTTTTGTAAACCTTTTTTTTTATTCTGGTTATTTCTGTGATGAGGAGGTTAAATAATATGGTTGCACGAAACGTGCACCACGTGATCGAACGTTAAGCTGCGCTTGCCGCGGTCGATTTATGGATGGATGGCCATCCACAATATTATCATGATTACTCCGTGCCTCGGAAAGCACGTTAAGCTGTTGGATCCGGCTGGCACTTGTAAATCTTTGACAGTCGTTACACGTAGTTGGAAGACCAAAAGTCTGAGAACCAGTACCGAGTACCAAGGGGTATCGTATTACCCAGTAACTGGGCTGTGAAGGTCAGATAGGCAGTCACTTTATGTAAAATACTGGTATATCAGCTGATTTTGGTAACCGACTTCAAAAAAAGGAGGAGGTTCTCAATTCGGCAGATTTTTTCTATGTTTGTTACCTCACAACTTTTGACTGAGTGTGCTTTCTGTGTGGTCCCATTTTACTTTGGTACCATTCTGACAACGGGATCCATGTGAAACCATATGAGTCTTGTATGTGCGCGACAAATAGACGAATAACGCAATTAGATTAGTGCGGGGTACATACCATAACTAAAAAGTTAATAAAAATAAAAACTAAAAAAAAGTAACAACCGTCTTCCCTAAAAAAACACTACAAAGTCAAAAATAACTTTAATTTCGGAAGTCGGTGTCTTAGCATCTGTATTTAAGGTTTTTTGGAAGTTTTTTGGTTTAAGGAAGTCGGTTGTTATTTTTTTTTAAGTTTTTTACGATATGAGGGTTGAAGTTGCCTTGAAGTTCTGTTGTATGAGTTGTAAGTAGATTTTGCTAACAAATGGGGTTATTTTTCTTTTGTATTTTGAGTGAGGTGTTTAATTACAGGTGCTTGTCATGCTAAATAATGAAACAGGTAATGATAAGACTTATTAAAGGTTAAAAGCGTCAGAGCGCGGAGAGAAGAGGGTTCGACTTGACCCAAGATTTTATTCTGAAGTATGTGTGAAAAATAATTATGACATTGCGGAGCTGTTTTGTTTCCGAATACGGGATTGCAACCTTTCAACTAAACTTGTCTGCGCACACAGTTGTGCTCTATATTTCCTGCATCACTGGCTAGTCTATGCTGAGACTACTCGCTATGGGCAAAATTTATTCTGAAGAACTGTATTAAAATAGTCTACCATGTCCAGTTCTGCCAACTTTGCCAAACTAATTAAAAAAAACAGCAAATGAAATATTAAAAAAAATAGTAAACAGTAATTCTAGAGCAACCATTCTACTGTCTAGCATAAGATAAAGAAGAACAATAACATTTTGAAAATCCGTATGCATACCTACAGCACTTTCTTATATAAATTTTTTTAGTTAAACACTCTTTCTATACAAAGTGACATTTCGATTCTCCATTTTCGAAATCCTTCTACAATCTGTCATTGTATCTTTTATATCTAACGAACTTTGTCTAGGTCGTTTTTATGAAGACTATTTCAAAGAAAGTTTTTTTATCCCTAACTGTCAAAATCACACTGACAACTGACAGTTGTCTAAGGTAGTGGAGACAATTTGATTTTGTAATCGCCATGGTAAAGACAGTAGAAAAGATTCTACGCGACTGCCACAAAGTATATATGGCTATCTACAAAAATGTAATCTTTCTTACAGGAAAGCGTTTTGGTCTCAAAACTGAGATAATTAATAGAAGAACAAAGCAATGTTCTTCTATTTTACAAAATTAATAGTTAATACGGGAATTACCAAGGACACCGTTAAGGCTAATATTACTGAAATATTTTTTTGATTCACAAAACGGTACTTTGACACTTTGAGAAAAATTGTTGTCCTGGTTTTTTGTGACTTAATACCTATCAGTAAGAATTGAGAACCAAAGATTTTTTTTTTTTGACAAAGCAAAGTATTCTAAATTGCTACTACTGCTCTACCCTTCCGTCGACAAAACGGGGCTCATGCTAAGCCTGCTGGCAATTTATGGGTTAACACCATAACAAAGGTAGCACGCAGTTACCTGATAAATGTTATATTGTAGCCAAACATCGATAGCCTTACATAGAGCGGTCTAGACTAAGCAAAGGGGAAATTAGGGACAAAATTTTGTAGTAAACTCTTGCGGAATATTAAGTTTCAAAGGCTGTATGAGGGCCCATTACTGGGGAGACCGACTCCTGAAAGAACTCTTAATTTAGGGACTCTGAGCAAGCGGCGGAATGTAAGAACCTGAGCTGTTTATATTTATGAAGACGAGTTGAAGTAGTGTGGCGTCGTCCTATTTTCTTTTATTTTAGCTGAAATGTCAACTGCTGTGTTATTTAACATTATGGTGCAAAAATTTTTATTAGTTTGACTTTTACTTGTCATTTAATTAATCCAGTACAATACACGTAAATTAATCCAGTACAAAACAGTATCCTGTTTGTTGTCATTTACGTGAAAGTAACAGTTGTGGGAACCTACTTTCCACGACTCTTTTGTATAGCTTCATTAAGATATTTACACCAACAAGAAGTTCATTGGCTGCAATCTTAGATTAAAATTATAGTATCAATGTGTACAAGTATCAAGACATTGATACTATATTTTGAATCAAATCAAGACATTGAGACCCTGTGCCTGAACTGATACAATATTGTGAAACAGATTGTACACAGTCAAATGAACTTAAATGTACACATCTTTTTGAGGCTGACTGTGTAAGCAAATGTCATGAAAACTCTTATAAGTGCACTAGTACTAAGCTGTCTTTTCATTTCCATTTAACCCACTAACCAATCTTCCAGTGAAAAATAGCCAGGAAGCTGAAAGCAAACATTTTCCTTACCCGATCACATAGAATTGATATGAAAGAAAGCGTTTAAAGCGCTTTCATTCGCTCGTTTCAAAACCTCGACTCCGTGCTCACTGAGAAATAAAGAGAGTGCAGATTCACGCCTTAACTTATGCCAGTTCGCCTCAGAAAGACTGTCGGCTTTTTAATTCCTTTGACTTTGTATAATGAGTGAGTATACTGCCTCATAGAGGACTAAAACGTTAGAAGTTTTCATTTCTGAAGCCGATTAAATCGTGTTTAGAATACTTGCTTCGTTTCATGGTTCTTTTAAGTAAGCTTGTAACTCAGTCTTATTATAGTCGGCTTTATGATTTCAGTATGCATGAAACCAGTTTTTCAAGTGTTGTTTTTTTCTAATTTGATGTCTGCACAAAAAGTTAATTGCCACGTTGTGCGGCAATAAAATAAGATTTAGACAATGTTATCTACAATCAAATAAACAAATATAAATAAAATGTCGGTCTGTAATGTCAAAATAATAGCTTTTTAGCGTTAAAATTATCTCTTACAGAATCCCATGAAATCTAAAGTATTCATTTCACATAATTCCCTTTCGAAATGAAGCCCTGTCGATTGGTTTTCGATTACTATTAATCGGAATAGTTTGTAACAATCTGAGACCTCGGTCAATCGATCCTTCACGAAGTTTGCTTCATCAAATTATTCAGTTATTATCGATAGGGTTCAATCGAATCAAATTAGAGACAATTTGAGTAACATAATGTTCGTTAACTATTAGATTTGGCCTGAATAATAAAGTTTATTAATTTATTCTTCGAAATTGCAAGTATACTGCTAAAGAAAAGTGAATTGTGTAGCAATAAACCATGATTTTTACGAGAGGTCCAATGCGACCAATTAATTTTCACTCTAATTATGTACTGGAACGACATATAGGCTAACTTAAAACGATGACGATTATGAAACTCTATGAACACTCTTTAAAATATTATTGTTACAAACGTATTACTTACATACTAAATGTTAAATGTGTGTGAGAACGGTGTAGAAAAGACTTACCGACATGCACATAACGTCCAGCAAATGAAAAAAAAATCAATCCAAAATTTAAATAATTTTAATGAGCAGCTTGGAGATTACCAGTATTTCAGGGTTTGAATTCTAAATTAACGTTCTTTGTAGCCCAAACATTAATTACCCACTCCTTAAATAAACATAATGATAAAAGCAAAGAACGTTCTACCGAAGTTAGCTCAATAATATCGGTATTTCCCGGGAGATGATCGGTAATACCGGCCCATCTGATCCCGGTTGTACTTCTGTGTAATTGATCTTATTTCTCTAACTTTCCCAATCTCGCTTCGTAGTGTCACGCTTAATAATTAAACTGTTGTGCTTGATTGTACTGTTGTTTTTTAGGTTTATTATTTTCAAGTGCCAATACATTTTCCAAAAAAAAAAAACCTACTATGTGGTTTTTTTATCTCATAGGTGGTCTTGTAAAACCCAATCCATCAGAAGGTATTATGTAAACATATTTTTATTTGAAAATTAACAGACAGAATAATCGTGAACTGGAATTAAAACCAAACACAATATTGGTTTTTTGACACAAAGATCATTATGAATTACACGTATGAAATAGAATAAGCATAGAATAATTAAATTAATTTTTAAAATCGTCACCGCCATTTTTACTCTCACTACCAAACAGCAACTGAATCGCAATACATCAGAGCGAACCAGCAATGAATTGATTTGAACCAACATTACATCAACTGTAAGCTGCACCAGCCATGTTGAATTTATTTCTACACTGCAGCGCGTGTTTTGTTTCCACTCACAGACAGAAATATTGTATGTATTCAGTTTTATGTTAGCCTTGTGTATTTGTTCTGTTACGTACGCCTTTAGGTATGCAGCGGAGTGGAAAGTAAAAACCGACACAGGTTTGCTTACTAGTACGTATTGTATTTCTTACCTTGATCTGGGGAAACAAAAACAGTGCGCTCTGTTTATTTTACCATATTCAGAGTCTAAGAGAAATAATTGTTGCTGTGCTTTTAAATAAGCTGAAGAATCGAACTCGTGAACAGAGATTGTCCCTGAGGATTCCTTACATGGAAGGTGTAGAGTTCGCAATTGTGGAACTGTCGTAAACGTTGCTCTTTATTCAGTATTTTCGGAGCGTAGTTCTTTAACGCAGCTTGCGGTAGGAGTAAAATTGTAGAAGTGGTCAGGTAACGAAAATGTGTTATGCTCCAAGCGACTTTTTATTATATAAAATAGAAAGGGACAGAGAGAGAGTGAGATACTTGTCATGGTTTTCGAGAGTGCTGAAGCAACATGAAAATCCAAGATGGCAGCTGCAAAAATTTTAAATGTAGAAACAAGAAGAATCATGGGTCTCTTTTTTAGGCTTTTCGAGGATACTGAAGAAAGTGAAGTCGGAATAAAAAATCAACGTGGCTACTGCAAAAATTATCAATTTTTTCTTCATGGGTATCGTTTTTATGGTGTTTGAAGTTTTTGAAGCTGATAGTGAGGTCTAATAAAGTTTGAGTATTTTAAACATAGAGTAAATTAAATTACATTCGAATTTCATGAAAAAGCGTAAGGAGTTTCATTCCAGAGGAGTCCCATGAGTCCCTGCAGTTATTATAATGTGTATATATTTATTATAATGTGTAGGTATTATAATGTGTGTATATAAGGTGTATCTATTCATACACGAAATATTTTAAGAGGTACACCTGTAGGTGGTAAAGAAGTTATAGAAGCAAAAAGAAAATTTTTATCAAGCGTTTTTCAATTTTCGTAAATATTTTTATTTTAAAACTGCTTGAGACGTTTTGCATAAAACCTTTACTCCAAATTCTATGAATGGCCCGCTTGACGCTGCGAGGTCGGTGACCGGACGGCACGAGCATGGCCGCGGTGTCTCGGGTCGTAAAAAATAAGACGGAGCCAGTATTTCTTATGTGCGTCAAATAATTTATAAATATTAAATTTTGAAAAAAATGCATTTAGAATTTTTTTTTTCGTTCCTGTAGCTTCTTTACCACCTACAGGTGTACCTCTTAAAATATTTCGTGTATTTATAGATACACCTTATATAACAATTTAGGCATACTTTGTTACGCCAATTTCGCGTATCAGTATATTCTAGGAAATATTTATTAATTATAGTTGAAACGGGAAATTGTTCCTTACCACTTAGACACATCCTGTTAGAAATTAAACATAACTTTCGATTCACACTCAAGCGTAACCAAGTAACCAATATTGCTAAAACTAATAACGGCTATATTACTAAAGTTTGCTTTGGATACAGCTCCGATCTTTGATCGAAGAGCATTTAATAACTATATTTAATGATTACTTTCCTCATTGTTTTGACATATTCTACCAGAATTTTGCTTTGTTAAACTAGGTCTTAAGTAGATAAACAGTGTTATTTTTTTATCTATACATGCATACTAATTAGAAAATAACAGCTACTTACTAAATGGATGTATGTGCGGGTACTTATAAAAAAAAACATTTCTTTTTTGTTTGCCTGTGGTTTGTTCTGGCTAATCTCCGAAACGGCTGGACTACTTTTTGCGAGACTTTCACTGGTACATAGCTGGTGTTACAAGGAGGAACACAGGCTACCACCTATGTCTCGCTAGCAGATTCTCGAGGGTAATATTTGACATACACGCGGGGGAAGCCGCGGCCACAGCTAGTTATATAATAATACCATTTGAAATTAGTTACGGGTAATCAGAAGCCCAAAAGTCTGACAACTAGTGTTACCAAGGGATATCTTATTACTACTAACTGAGTAGTGGCGGTCAGTAAGGCAGTCTCTCAATATAAAATACTGAAATTCAGGTGTATCTGGTTAGACTCTAAAGCGGCCGTGACTGGAAACCAACCCCAAAATAGTTGACAAAAGGCTAGGTAGATTGAATGATATAAAGGCTGGCACTTTGAGTTTCGATCGTCATTATAATATCCTAGATCAATGTGTTACTAATGGTGACCCATTTAAAAACTGACCGCAGCAAATGTAGCTTAACTTAACATACTCAAAAAGCTTTTGCAATGCATTGTCACGAGAACTTAACGTGTGTGCTAATTTGCAGCTCGATATTTTCTGTCGAGGTGGGTGTAGTATTGTTTGAAAAATTTCAGGACATACAAGTGAAGTTAATTTAAAAGCTTTTAACTAATATTAATATAAATAGACTCTTGTGACAGCTATTTATTCATTTAGTTACACTTAACTCACGAATAAGTCCTATATTGTTTGCTCTAAGTTTCTAAATAACATACATAGGTCCCTCAAGCATTACTTCAAACTAGTTTCAACTAATCGAATGGCTTTACAGCCATTTTTAATGATGACTGTAAAGTCATTCGATTAGTTGAAACTAGTTTAATGATGACAACAAAAGGGATAAATGAAAGGCAATTGTAGGCAGCTGAGATGAAAATGTCAAGAGGGAAGTGTTGTGTTACACGAATAAATAGAATAAGAAATGAGTATCTACATAAGAGGAAGTCTGAAATTAGCATCGGTAGCTGAAAAGTTGTGTGGGAATCGGTTGACATGGTATGGGCATGTGATACGGAGGAATAAGGAAAATGTTGTGAGGAGAGTTTTGGGAATGAAGTCGATGGCTAGAAGAGTAGGAGAAACGTGTGCGAATGATGATATGGTTGGAAAAGGGGTGACTACCGAGATGACGACTAATAGAGAAGTGTTGAAGGAAAAAACAACTTGCGCCGACCCCAAATAAAATGGTATAAGGGCAGGAGAATTATGAAATGGCTTTAAACTAGTTTAAAGTAATGCTCGAGTATTGAGTGAAGTTCTGTAATAGGAGCCATAGTCTTTGCTTGCTCCGTCAACAAAACATAAGCACACAGCTTTAATGAAACAGCGTCTCACAACTAATTCCATCTTATACAAGTTTAATTAAAATAATGCGTTTTCGGAGCTCGCACTCGCTCACTATATTATATCGCGTACGAGGTGGTGTAATGAGTTTTATGTTAGTTTGTATGGTTTCGAATTTCGTTGTTGAGATTTGAGAGGGTTTCGGGAAGCTGTGCTGTATTTATTTCTAGTTGTAGTGGTTTATTTCTTTCCGGTTACGTGTGGTGCCGGTATAAAGAATAGTATCGCACTATCCCATTTCTTCCAGTGGGTGTCGTAAAAGGTGACTAAGGGACTTACTAGAGAGTGGGCAGCAGCGTTTTTTATGCATTTTACCACCATACAGCGATTGCCTACTCGCTACTCGCAAGTCATGGTAAAGTCGAAAACACCTACGATCACATATAATAACGACAGGTTCTAAGTACCAAAAGATATTAGACGCACATCAAAAGGTTAACTCATTAATGACAAACACCTTGTTAGCCTGTCAACAATATCAATTTCAAACTTCCACATGCCCTCCTCCCACACAAATACCAATAACGCGCCACACGATAAGGTCAACCACTACTTTCCCTTATAATATCATCCCTCAGACACCAACATCAAAGTTCGCTATAATGAGTTCAGCTCTAGGTGTCATTAAAGGTAAACAAGCATACGACACCGGGGCATACGTCAAAAGATGTTTACATGTAAGGTATAATCTTTTAATTTTGTCGCCACCCAGGGAAGCAAATGTAATTATCGGTCCGAAGTCTTTAATAGTACTTGATTAACGAGCTCCAGTATTAATTGAGGTGTCTTCAGATATACTTCGCTGGTTATTTTCTTGTTACGAAGGTTTAATTAGGTCGAGTGTTTGGTTTCGCTTTCAGGTGCTGATTGTAGTTACTGAACGCTCTTTGGCTAAGTCTTCTTTACTTATTATTAATGTTTTACTTCGTGATTAATATGCTTATTAATGTTAGAATTAGCTATTTTAGAATACGTGGACGGGTGAACATCTTTATATGTCAGTCCGTGCCTCGGAAAGCACATAAAGCCAGGCTGATTGGTTTATGATGAGTAGAGACTATGTTCAGTGGTGGATCATGTTGGTCTCGTAACTACCATATCAATAATATGGTGATGATAAATTTGTGCTATACGAATATTGGGTAACATCACGCGAATCTATATAAATATGTACATATATGAAACAATTTACAAATCCGTTTAAATATGAAAATGTCCTCAACAAGCAACGAAACACAAAACCTAAACCCAAACTTCCACCTCAAAATATTCACCCATATTCACTGTAATACGGAACCTCATTCCGTTCCCTACCGAAATTATTATCATAACAAAAACATGTTACAAACTGACTCGCGAACTGTGCGCTCAAATTCTCACAAATTACGAAACTACACTTTTCGCACTCCGCGACAAAATGCAAACACGAAACACTGTTTAGGACAAACTTTCAGATCTGGTTTTCACCTAAACACAAACAGAGGGAAATATTTTGCCAGTCTAACTTGGTCCTCTCGTTTTTTCCCGCTTCAAACTTTTCACTTCACTGTCTAGGGCGGCTGAGGGTCTGTGGCAAATGGTCGTGGTGGTTCAAACTTTATAATTGGCTATACCCTCCGATACGTAGCCCTTCCTACGGGAGCCGTAATTAACTAGTCGATTGTATTCGCCACTCTGGCGACAATAACTGAGACCAATTGAATACGAAGATCTGAAGTGTTGGATAGTCATTGGCCATTGGTTATGAATTAATTTGCAGAATGGGCTTTGTTTCAAGGGCGGATCCAGGGGGTGGGTCATGGGGGTCATGACCCCCCCCTGGGCTGGGTCTACCGTCGACTACTATTTAAAATTGTTAAACATAGGTAATGGTTAAGTAAGGATATATTTTTTTGTCGCAATATAGATTTTATGTAAATACCTTCAATATTTAATCAATTTATTATAAACTAGCTTCTGCCCGCGACTTTGTCCGCCTCAAATTTTTGCTCCCATGACCCTTCCCGTCGCATCGATTTGCCTGCTAGTTTTCGTCCATTTTTCGTTGCTGCTCGCTCCTTTTCAGTTATAGTGAGTCAACCTTAAAAGATAGACATATGCTCTCCCGGACTTTTTTTTAGAACTTTTTAAAAGGAACAATTCCGTCATACATGATGTTTGCGTTACTTTAACCGTTTACGCAGCGCACGCAACGGAAACTCTCAAAAGGAATAAATTTTCCCCGTTTTGCAACATTTTTCATGACTGCTCCACTCCTCTTAATTGTAGCGTGATGTTATATAGCTTATAGCCTTCCTCGATAAATAGGCTACCCAACACAAAAAGATTTTTTCAATTCGGACTAGTAGTTCCTTAGATTAGCGCGTTCAATCAAACAAACAAACTCTTCAGCTTTATAATATTAGTATAGACTAGCTTCTGCCCGCGACTTCGTCCGCGTCAAATTTTTGCTCCCCTGACCCTTCCCGTCGCATCGATTTGCCTGCTAGTTTTCGTCCATTTTTCGTTGCTGCTCGCTCCTTTTGAGTTATAGTGAGTCAACCTTAAAAGATAGACATATGCTCTCGCGGACTTTTTTTTAGAACTTTTTAAAAGGAACAATTCCGTCATACATGATTTTTGCGTTACTTTAACCGTTTACGCAGCGCACGCAACGGAAACTCTCAAAAGGAATAAATTTTCCCCGTTTTTGCAACATTTTTCATTACTGCTCCGCTCCTCTTAGTTGTAGCGTGATGTTATACAGCCTATAACCTTCCACGATAAATAGGCCAGTAGTTCCTGAGATTAGCGCGTTCAATCAAACAAACAAACAAACAAACAAACTCTTCAGCTTCATAATATTAATATATAATATATATAATATAATATATATAGTATAGATTAATATTTTGTATGATGGCAAACGCATTATTCGGGAACGAACGCATCGAAAAGAGCAATGGCGAACTCCCAAACAAAGGGAATTGTCCAGACTTGGCCAATTTTAAGCGTTGTGCTATACAAAAATGTAATTTACCAACAATAATTTTAATTCTATTTTAGTAAATATCTGATGCTAATAACTTTGTATGAATAAGCACTGTAAAAAATCTTCTTTTTTTTTTGGTATTTTTGATGATGTGACCAGATCTTTTTTTTGTACCGTGTGATACCGGACGTAAAGAATAGCACCATCCCATTTCTTCCTGTGGGTGTCGTAAGAGGCGACTAAGGAACTTTCTAGAGAATGGGCAGCAGCGTTCTTTATGCACTATACCACCATACTGCGATCGCCAACCCGCCTGCCAATCGTGGCGATTATGGCCAACCCACCCAAATTGGGGGAGGCTTATGTCCAGCAGTGGACGTCATACGGCTGAAATGATGATGATGATGACCAAGTCTTTTTTTTTTTGGATGGGTAATCATCAAAATGACTTCTCCCGCTCTGGGCGGAGCGGGAGGGCGTATCAAACTTTTACTGACTAAAACCTACCCGTGTTCCTTCAGTTGCCCATATGCCAAGGCCACGGTAACTCTTTCAGTGTTGCCAAAAAAAACTGCATAAACAATACATTCAAATCGATTTAAAGTGTAGGGTAATCGCTCCACTGTATTTAATGCAGTTTTTATTTAATCATATTATTCAAAAATACTAATATACGATATAAAAGATTAAAGACTTAAAAATGATAAATTAAAGAGTGCATTATACCTGAAGCACTTATAAAACAATAATTGATTCCATATGTATCGATATACAATTATATATTTTTTTATTTGGCAAGTGTTTTAAAAATGTTGTGTTAGTTGTCAAAATAACGAGTGCAAAAAAAAAGCGAATGATAACTTCATTCACTTTTTTTTTTGCATCGTGAGTGTTGTTTTTGTAAGTTTTATTACCATTACTTTGGCTGTTTCTAAATGGATTCCGATTCTCCCCTTCTTGACGACCCCGGCACTTCCGCGGACCAAAGTTCAGCCTTGTATTTATGATGAACCTGGCACATTTAAAATTTCTTTTTTGTCTATAACTTTTTTTAATACATTTTACAAAAAAAAAAAAAAATACCTCAGACCAATCTTGTAGATGCTCTTTTGAGATTTTTTTTTTAGTATATTTTTTCAATTTCATTCATTTAAAACGCTGTTACAGCGCTCCAAAGTTGACTGGGTTCGTCAGTGCTCATGAGAATCCGGTCAAAACAAATGTGTCACTTAGTTTTATGATCTTTTTTAGGGTTCCGTTGCCAAATGGCAAAAAACGGAACCCTTATAGATTCCTCATGTCTGTCTGTCTGTCTGTCCTTCTGTCCGTCCGTCCGTATGTCACAGCCATTTTATTCCGAAACTATAAGAGCTATGCTGTTGAAACTTGGTAAGTAGATGTATTCTGTGAACCGCATTAAGATTTTCACACTAAAATAGAAAAAAAACAATAAATTTTGGGGTTCCCCATACATAGAACTGAAACTCAAAAATGTTTTTTTTCATCAAACCCATACGTGTGGGGTATCTATGAATAGGTCTTCAAAAATGGTAATGAGGTTTCTATTATCATTTTTTTCTAAACTGAATAGTTTGCGCGAAAGACACTTCCAAAGTGGTAAAATGTGTCCCCCCCCCCCCGTAACTTCTAAAATAAGAGAATGACAAAACTAAAAAAAATATATGATGTACATTACCATATAAACTACCACCGAAAATTGGTTTGAACGAGATCGAGTGAGTAGTTTTTTTTTAAACGTCATAAATCGAAAACCGCAATTTACCTTACATTCAATCAATTTAAATATAAAAATTAAAAAATATATATATTTTTAAACCGAAAATACGTACAGGTTTGTACGGAACCCTCGGTGCGGAGTCCGACTCGCACTTGGCCGGTTTTTTATTGTAAATACATTCATATTTTTTTTTATCAAATTCCTACCTACCACTTCACTTATTCATCGCAAACTCTTTTCCCCGCCACCTATGAGGTAGAGTCTGTACTATTGTAATTAGATTCTGAGCCACAGCCTGGACCATCGAAGAGAAGTAGAAGAGAGTAGCTAGCTAATAAGTAGTTGAAAATATTAAGATGTCAAGAATGACCTAATAAGCAAGATGTCTGTGGAGTACCGCGGGGGATACCACGTAAAAAACCAACACGCCTACAGACTCTACCTTCTCTATCTTCTTTTATAACTTCTTTAATTTTAAATTTAGGGCAAAAAGTTATGGAACATATTTGTAGGCAAAACAATTTGCTACAAATTATGTCTCGACAATTTTTTTGTAAGATGCATAGTTTTCGAAATACCGCGAAAAATGTGTATGCACCCCTTTTTATAAGATGGCGGCCGGGGGACAAGTGCGGCAACCCCACAAACTTGAGGTTAAGCTTCTACTGACCCCCCCACATATCCCAAAACTAAAATTGCGTTCTCTAAAAAATGCAAACCCCATGTAACATTTCAATGGACTACATAAAAGTTGGTCAATGCCCTTTTAGTTGCCGTTTCTACCCGTTATTGCCAGACTATACATACATTAATAAAATACCTACTTTTTACTTTTATGTATGATTATAAAAATAAAATTATAACTTCTTGTGACTTGACCACGACTATGTGACCCCCCCCTGGCACCAAAGCTGGATCCGCCCTTGCTTTGTTTATTGATGAATCCAGTCTGTCATATTAGGTGTTTATACGTCGACTATGTACTTATTCAAACGTAGAGGTTCTTTTGTAGTGTTTGTTGGTACTTTTTGCTTGAGTGTATCATATTTCGCTTCAAAACTAAGTGCGGATTTCACCAATGATACTGAATGCGATCAGCACTTTTAAACTGCGCTAATCAGCTGTCAGTGTCACTTTTCCACAACAATTTTGACACTGACAGCTCATGAACGTGGTTAAGATGTGCTATCAAATTTTACTTAAAGAAAAGAGACGTTTAAACATCAAGAAATGTACAATATATGGATAAGCAGACGTTTAACATTACCTAGGTAATGTTAAACGTCACCTTAAGCAATGTTTATATACAGGGTCAAATTTTATTCGCTTCATTATATTAAGATACTAGCTTTTGCCAGCGGCTTCGCCCGCGTAGAGGTCAAAAAATATCCCGCGGGAACGTACTACCGGAATAAAAAGTAGCTTATGTGTTAATCCAGGTTATAAACTAACTGTGTTCCAAATTTCATCCAAATCCGTTCAGTCGTTTTTGCGTGAAAGAGGAACAAACATCCACACATCCAAACTTTCGCATTTATAATATTAATAGGGTTATGAGTAGTTTGCACAAAAACTGTTTTTTCAGCCTCTAACATATCGTAGTATACGTTTCACTAACTTTGATTTAACCCTGTTTAAACTCTTTCGTATCTAATCAAGTAACGTGTTTGCGTATTCATAAGTGTTTTTAGGTCCCATTTGACTTTAAACTCCACTTCTCAGTAAAGTCCGAACCATCCATTTCTGACAAATCGAAGTACGAACAGTCCTCAAGCCTGTAAAAGTTCGTGAAGCGCGCGGGCGGCACTCCTGGGTTCGTGGCTATTGTAGCATTGTACTGGATAATTAATTTGCGTGACTGTTACTATCCTGCACTGTTAATTCCTTGGATTAACAATTGAATTGAAAATTTTACCAAAAGAAGAAAAGAAAGAGGTAGGGTGAGAGATTTCCAACATTATTGTTCAGTCTATTCTCTTAAACCATGTTAAAAATATGTATTGCAATCTTAGTACGGTCTATTAGGTATTTACTTGAAATAATATTAGACAGCTCGTGAAAAAGAATATAGTTATTATAAGATACTTTATCTTTTCATAAAAGTAGCTCATTAATTCTAATAAAATCTGCGATGGAAGATACTAGAAATCTTAGATAAAGTCTTGTAAAAAAATAATGTTTCATCATTAGCTTTTAATATCAGTAAATATGGCCTAATATGGCCTCGTGGCTCACTCTATTTCTTTTCCATTTAGGTTCACAATTTCATTTTATAATAATTAATAAAACTCCACTTAATAAATACAATTGCGAAAACTCAACAAGAAGGGCGTTCGCGCGTGTTATATGCTAATAACGAACCAACGTGTCAAGTCTGATTCGCTTTTTGCCATTAAAACGGAAACCGCGTCCAAACAACGCTCGTCTTGCCGCAAATCCAGTAATTCAAACGCTGTAACTCCCTAACGTTACATTTCGCGTTACGTTACTATAGCGTGACCTAAACAGATTAAGGTTGGTTTCCTTCTTGTTTTCCGAGTAGTCTGCGCTAATTTAAAACCTGGATCTCAAAGTCGAGACAGTTTGACATGAACGTAGCGTGTTTGTCCTAACCTACAGTATTAAAGATTTGCAGTTTTAATGGAAATGTCATAAGTAGATGTTGCTTGAGGCTATGTTGTGCATTAAATATGAAGTGGGTTTTGTTTGAATAGATTTTGAAATAGAAATAGCACGTTTGAAGGAAATTAATTTTAGCGTTTAGGGAGTGATGCTCCGTATGGTATCGGATTAAAAGAATAGCATCATCCCATTTCTTCTCGTGGATGTAGTCACCTAAGGAATTTACTAGTGAATTGGCAGTAGAGTTATTACTTATGCTGCAATCGCCAATCCATCTGCTAAGCGTGGCGATTATGGCAGACCTTGTCAAGGCCGCAGGAGTCTGCTGGATTCGGGAGGCACAGAACCCGTCGAAGTGGCGGTGCTAGGAAAATGATAATAATTTTAGTAGCAATAGAACATGATAATACTTTTAGTAGCAGAACGTAGGCCTATAAATAAGGTATGGGATGCATACCGTTGCTTTATTACTGTTGTGAAATACTGAGGTTGTCGGCCCCTCCTCCGGTAAGTTTAATAAATCTTTGTTTCTTTTTGTGGATTTTTAAAAGAATGTCTCCTTTAAGTTACCAGACATAATGTTCCCACTGCTGGGACACAGGCCTCCTTTGGGAGTGGAGGGAGTGGACTGTAATCCACCACACGGGCTCAGTGCACGTTGGTAGATGTCACATTTCTTCAATTTTTTTCAAAGGCGTACTGTTTTCCTGACGGTGTTTTCCTTCAACGAAGAACAGTGGTAATGAAATATTATGCTCTAAGCAAAATATATGCTTGTCTGGGTTCGAATCTAAGTCCGAGAACTCGTTATCCGCGAGCGTTACCACTGGGATGGCCCAGCGGTAACGCCCGCGGATTACGAGTTCTCACTTCACTGCTCTATTTCAGGCTGAAAATGCTTACTTAATCATTTTCTCTAGTAAGATGTCTTACCACAAACAGAACACCAAAACACAAGTGGAAACTAACTTCCTACTTACAAACACTGCAAGCAAATCCAGTGTCTAATATAGATCCGTTGTAAACCCTAGACTGGCGTCGTCGGTCCGCGTGACCGACCTTAAATTTCCTTACACGAAAGCCTTTGCAGTTGACAGTTGGGCGTAGCGGCAAGGGTTGGCGGGGAGAAGGGGTGTTCGCAAATATCGTGCCCCTAAATTAAAGTTCTGGCCTCCACTGTTTTAACTTGTTAACAAGAGTGCCTCGTTTTTTAAGTCGGGTTTGTGTACTGAGGGCTAAAGTTGAATTGTTGTGTAGGTCACTATTGACAAGACGCTATTAGGCTAACTATTTTTGGGTGGCAACAGCTGATCTGTATAATTTTGACCTTAAGAGGGTAGTTTCAAGGTAGTCCAGGAAATTTTCTTACGTTTCTTGCAATTTGCACGTCAGTGCCAGATTGTATGAGTAAGGTTTAGGTGTATCATTCAGTAAGATTTTGTGTAAATTGGCTAAAATAAGATAATGATTGTTGAAATGTCCGGAAGAAAATCAATAACTGGGCGCTTACTGGTGTGCTCCGCATAAAGCACTAAAGTATTAAAAATAAAAAATAAACCTTTATGTCTCACTAGCTTTTGCCAGCGGCTTCGCCCGCGTGGAGGTCGGAAATTATCCCGCGGGAACATACTACCGGGATAAAAAGTAGCCTATGTCCTTTCTCAGGCTCTAAACTATCTGTGTACCAAATTTCATTTAAATCGGTTCAGTAGTTTTCGCAGGAAACCGAGACAGACAGACAGACAGACCGACAGACAGACAGAGTTCCTTTTGCATTTATTTATAACTAGCTTTTGCCAGCGGCTTCGCCCGCGTGGAGTTCGGAAATTATCCCGCGGGAACATACTACCGGGATAAAAAGTAGCCTATGTCCTTTCTCAGGCTCTAAACGATCTGTGTACCAAATTTCATTTAAATCGGTTCAGTAGTTTTAGCAGGAAAGCGAGACAGACAGACAGACAGACAGACAGACCGACAGACAGACAGAGTTACATTTGCATTTATAATATTAGTATGGATATGGACTAGCTTTTGCCAGCGGCTTCGCCCGCGTTGAGGTCGGAAATTATCCCGCGGGAACATACTACCGGGCTAAAAATATTTATAACTAGCTTTTGCCAGCGGCTTCGCCCGCGTTGAGGTCGGAAATTATCCCGCGGGAACATACTACCGGGCTAAAAAGTAGCCTATATCCTTTCTCAGGCTCTAAACTATCTGTGTACAAAATTTCATTTAAATCGGTTCAGTAGTTTTAGCAGGAAAGCGAGACAGACAGACAGACAGACAGACAGACAGACCGACAGACAGACAGAGTTACTTTTGCATTTATAATATTAGTATGGAAGTATGGATAGTATGGAAGTATGGAAGTATGGAAGTATGGATAACTAGCTTTTGCCAACGGCTTCGCCCGCGTGGGGGTCGGAAATTATCCCGCGGGAACATACTACCGGGATAAAAAGTAGCCTATGTCCTTTCTCAGGCTCTAAACGATCTGTGTACCAAATTTCATTTAAATCGGTTCAGTAGTTTTAGGAGGAAAGCGAGACAGACAGACAGACAGACAGAGTTACTTTTGCATTTATAATATTAGTTTAGATTTAGATATAATATATAATATAAATAATATATATATGTATATATATATAATATATATATATATATATATATGTGTGTGGATATTATATGTGGATACTAGCTTTTGCCAGCGGCTTCGCCCGCGTGGAGGTCGGAAATTATCCCGCGGGAACACACTACCGGGATAAAAAGTAGCCTATGTCCTTTCTCAGGCTCTAAACGATCTGTGTACCAAATTTCATTTAAATCGGTTCAGTAGTTTTAGCAGGAAAGCGAGACAGACAGACAGACAGACAGACCGACAGACAGACAGAGTTACATTTGCATTTATAATATTATAGTATGGAGTATGGAAGTATGGATTATTAAATTATTATAATTATTAATTATTAAATTATTAAATTATTAAATATTATTAAATTATTAATTATTATATTATTAGTGTGGATATTATAATATTAGTGTGGATGTGGATTAGTGTGGATAGTGTGGATTAGTGTGGATTATCAATAAAATATCATTTTGAATGTATTTTTTTTTCTAATCTTTTAGTAGTTTTAATTGTATTACAGAATTAATACTTTGTATGCCTGGATTAACATATAGGATACTTTTAATCCCGATCATCACTCCCGCAGGATATTTTCCGACATTCAACCAAACCAATGACCTTGTGAAGGCCGCAGGCATCCGGTGAATGCGGGAAGCTTAGAACCGGTCGAAGTGGCGGAGCTTGGGGAGAGGCTTTGTCCAGCAGTGGGCGTCTACCAGCTGAAATTATGATGATCCATGCGGCCGCTAGCAAGGTTAGTAAATAATGATTGATAATCTCATCCTTTAAAACATCCTGAATTAAATCTGTGTAAACCTGATGACTCGTCTTTCAGCAAATGTAACATTATATATAGTGTGAAGTAAGGTTCTTCCTAAGAGATAAAAACTTTAGTAAAACTTGCCACTAAGACCACTTCTACATTAGGGACTGAAAACTTAGTACTTTCCTTTTACTACGCATGTTTTCAACACGAATACAAAGTACGTATTCACGTAAGCAATATTGAAGTTTTTTTTTGAGGAAAATCTTTTCGAGAATTCTTATGTGGGTAACTTATGGAAGCTAATAATAACGAAAACATATTATACGAGGAAGTTACTGAAAACCTGAAAAGAAGTCTTTGTTTCCTCTATCTTATATTGTTAATGTTCTGAACTGGCAACCACGTACCGGAAGACGTAGAGTTGGAAGGCCTCCAACAAGCTGGACTGATGACCTTGTGAAGGCCGCAGGAATCCGCTAGATGCGGGAAGCACAAAACCGGTGGCGGAGCTTGGGGGAGGCCTATGTCCAGCTGTGGACGTCTGTCAGTTGAAATGATGAAATGAATGATATTGTTAATATTGTTGTAATTGTTGCCTTCATAATCACCTATATAAACTCGAATAACCTGGTGAAGGCCGGAGAAATCCGCTGCATGTGAGAAGCACAGATCCGGTTGGAGGGGGTGCTTGGGCTCCCGCATGTCCAGCAGTGGACGTATTTTGGCTGAAATGGGGTATGAGAGACAGGGTGTATAATTCACTCAACCTCCGTAAAAAAGGGTGGGTCCTCCAACCAGACGGGATTTATTTCCCGTGACGTCAGTGTGATTCGTAGTTCGTATTGGTGGTGTAGATGCCGCTACTCGACTGATTACGGTATAGTATTTAAGGTCCAAAGAAACCTTATGCATGTTTTTTTGGGTGATTTGCACGGCACCGTGTAATATTTGTACACAAGGCAAAGAGACGTCCATACATTTATATGAAGCAGTTGATTAATTTTTGATTACCAATGAAAAATTCCAACGCAGTGTGTTCAGAATCATGTACTGAAACCATGGTAACTTGCTGCACGTCGATGTTGCTGTCACCTAGTATAATAGATAAATACAATAAAAATAATAAAAACGTTTATTTCGACCAACAAGAGATCATAAGCACAACAATTACAAAATAAAATATAAAACAAAATATAAAACACATACCTGTACAATTAAAAAGACCACAGAAAACTTTTTACTAACTTCGATTGCTCAGTAACAGAAATGGTTCAGGTACTGAGAATTGAACCTGAATATTGCGCGAATAATGATTTATAAAACAAAATGAAAGGTGAATAAACTTTTAAACTCACTGACGGCTAAAATCTTGAGCAGAAATTCTGCCTATACAAAAAACTCTAACAAATTTTGAGCAGAACTTAATTATTTTTACACCTCATTTATTTCCTTCACCAAAACTTCTAACTTGAGCACATCCGTATGAGCAGTGTTGGAGTTTGTTTTGTTATATTCCTTGGAATATAACTGAAGCTTGGAATATTACAACATAGTGCAGTTAATTAAGGCTCATAGTAAAGCCGGCGGGCCCGGGGCGAAATGGGAAATAGGTAATTATGAAGTTGCGTAGTGGCTTGCAGCTTGCCACTCCTTGTATTGTGCATGTTAGAGGCAGTAGCGGGGTCTCCATGCTATAATCATCATCATTATCTACTCAGCCTTTTCCGAACTATGTTGGGGTCAGTTTCCAGTCTAACCGGATGCAGATGAATACCAGTATCCGTACTACAGTACCCATACTATAAGCCCATATCCCATACATCCATATGAATGGTGTTTTGAGAACATGTTAGTGGTGCTTTTTTATGCTTTATGCGTTAACGAGTGACAATAATACTGTTGTTAAATTATCTAAAGAGCCACAATGAAAATAGTTACTAAGCGTCCAAGCTCGATGGTCAGTGGGCATTCAGCTTTCATCATTGATATATACACATGCAAGACGAGCCAATAAGAAAATATCATACTAATATTATAAATGCGAAAGTTTGTATCTATGGATGTGTGGATATTTGTTACTCTATCACACAAAAACTACTAGACGGATTTGGATGAAATTTGGAACACAGTTAGTTTATAACCTGGATTAACACATAGACTACTTTTTATCTCGGTAGTACGTTCCCGCGGGATATTTTCCGACCTCCACGCGGGTGAAGCCGCTGGCAAAAGCTAGCTAGCTAGCTAGCTAGCTAGCTATATATATGTATGTATTTACGAGGTGTAACAGAATAAACGCGCAAGACCTGAAAGCAGTTTGTGCCTAACTGACTACTGAATCGAGTTCAGTAACTTATAATACGGGTATTTTAAAAAAAAAGTCTGCCTTGAGTTTGAGCAAAAAAAAAAATAACAAATCTTATTTGGAGGTTAATAAGTTTTCATTGCAAAAAGTAATGCAACTCGTTTTTCATTATAATACAAGTTAGCTTTAAAAACATAAGTTTTGGTCATAGTATTGTGCTTCTATCTAATTATTATTATATCTATGTTTTTATTTTTGTTTGGATTGAAGAAGATTAGTAGAACAGGCCGCCATAGCACGCTAACGCGCATAACTTGGGCAGCTCCATAAAATCTCTAGTACAGCGGTGTTACATGAAATTAAAATATGGGTCTAGTTCATTTCAGTTTGTATTTTTTTACGATTTCGTAATGAGTTCTTAGTTAAGATAATGTTATCCCAATTCCCGACTTAACTTGCTTCTAGAGGTATTTATTCAATGCTCTTTGGTTTCAATTTTTATTTTATCCTGAGAATCATTACATGTTCTAGGAATATATTGAAAAAGTCGATCTTTCATATTTCTCTTCGCAGTTATAAGTGCTCCAGGCTTAGTGTTTACTGGTAAAACTTTAACGTTAAATATTTGATATGATAGAAGCAATTTTTATGTATTTCAGATTAATTATTGACGCCTCGATTTCTAGTAATGCTGAAGTTTTAAAAGTCTTTTTTGCTGAAGATTATCGACTAGTCTGTTTCGTTAAGGCATTTGGATGGAAAAATTGCAAATTACTTTATATGAACCAGCTTTAGCCCGCATCTTGGTTTTGTATCCAGGAAAAAAACTATGCCCTTGTCCGGGTCGTGGTGTATGTGTGTGCCAAATTTTATCCAAACCTGTTCAGTCCTTTTAGTGTGAAAGCGTGACAAACAAGCTTACCACTTTCGCATTTGGATTAGAACTACAAATGTAAATCTTCGCATACTTTTATCACTGGCAAGTCTTGTGTTAGTAATACTTCAAATATAATCCCAATAAAATCTCAATATAATGACGTATCCCATTACATTCAAAACTGCGTCATTTGCAACTAATTACTAAGTATGCAGTACAAACATATTGGACTTAGCAGTGCGTGTTCAGCTGACAGTACAAACATGAACGAAGTTAATTGCACCAGCCACTGTATAAAGCGATCGCTTCGGGCCCAATGCGGAAATAACTAATTATAAACTTACGTACAAATGCGTAACTACTTAGAAATATAGCCGGGTAAGCTGGGTTTTGCCTTTGGATTCGTTTCATTAATAATTCTTCTTACAATTCAGCTAACAAGCCGTAATAGCCCTTTTGATTTGAGCTCGCTTAGGGACGGTTTTTTTCTTGTGAACAATTTTATCGATTTCTTGCTTTTAATTTTAGCTTTGAGTTACGTTTTGTTTCTTTGTAGCTTTGTTGTTGTGATGAAAACTCGATTAAACTGACTAATTGTTATCGTTAGGCATTTGGATAATCGAATCCATGAAGAAAAGCGAGATTTTTACAAATTGTTGCATAGGTAATACATAATGCTAGGTAATGATTAAAAACAACAAAAATAAATTAAACTTACTAACAAAAATCTGTGTATAAGGAATTATTAAGAGATGTCATATTTCATTAAATTATATACTATTATAATATTTCACATTTGAGTACAATGACAATTGGTCAAAAGAAAAAAAAAACTAAACGCGCGGGGCAGAGACAACGCGGGGCGCGGGCGGGTATTGCAAATTCAATTTGAAGGTATTTTATCGCGGTTGGTACTTCGGATAAACCAAATCCGTATAACTGAGGGCCGAACAATCCAGCTTTAATAAAAAAAAAATGTCATTTATTTTGAGAGAATGACCATCGTTTCTAAATTTTATTTTAGTCAAAATCACGGTCTAAGAATATTTTCAGAGTTCATAAGAGTCCACAAAAAATCTTAAGACGCTGATGCCGTATGGGATCGAATTAGATTTTAGCTTCAATAAATTGTATTTATTTAACTCGTTATTTCAAGAAACTAAAACTGATCTCGAGGTCAATGACCGCTGATAGTTAGTTGACATAATGAGTCTAGAATAAAACATAAAAAATTGATTCATGTGTTATTGGGTATTGTTACTCATCATATCCGTTGATTGTCGCCAGCTATAATAAGTTAATCCGACCTAATCTATAAAACAAACGTATAGTGAGCAGTGGTAGTTTAGCGGTATCTTAACTAACTAACTTACGAGTTGTAGGCTTGAATCCAGACAGGCGCTTACATTATTTTATCAACACAGCTATCATAACGGTGAAATCATCGTGAGGAAATCGGCATGTCTTAGAACCAAAAAATTGGAAGACATGTGACATCTGCCCACCTGCACTGGGCCAGCGTGATGGATTACGCCTCTCAATCTCTCTCTCTAAGAGAAGGCCTGTATACCAGCAGTGGTAACACAATATGAGAATATACTTACATCCTACTATCCTATAATATTATAAATGCGAAAGTTTGTATGTATGGATGTGTGGATGTTTGTTACTCTTTCACACAAAAACTACTGGACGGATTTGAATGAAATTTGGAACACAGTTAGTTTATAACGTGGATTAACACATAAGGTACTTTTTATCCCGGTAGTACGTTCCCGCGGGATATTTTCCGACCTCCACGCGGGCGAAGCCGCTGGCAAAAGCTAGTATATACATAAATACTTCTCAAATAAACATCACTCATGTTTAATTTAATGTGATTTAAAATAATCATCGCAAACGTAATTTTGACGAAGTAGAGGGACATGGTTCTTTCACTTCACTTAAATATTGCAACAGTTTGGCAGTACCTTACGTCTTACTAAAGATCAAGTCGTTAACATGGATTAATGACGCTGATAATGCTATAACACAAACGTATTCCCTATTCAGGCAGGCCTTATAACACACGCATCGCTAATCACAGACTAAAAATGACGCCACACCATACAAACGTAACCTTTCCCAGTCTAAGAATTACGTATTCATTGTCTCAATTTCGTATCAGAAGCTAGTAAACAAATGCGCGGCTACTAACAATTAATTCACTAACTAATCCATTCGTTCTCTAGGAATAAAATCAATGTGTGCTTCAAAGCAGGCGGCCACAAAGAGACGTGTCTTTGAGAGTCGACGCGGTGTAAATGTCACTCTATATGGTAATCGTTGTGGAAGGCTTTCTTGAGACACCGATGCGCTCCGGGAATATTTTTATAGTGATGTGTAAGTTAATGAAAGTTGGCTTCGTAGATTGTGGTGTGGGCGAAGTGTGTATTAGTGTTACAGATGAAAAACTAACAGACTTATTTATTTATTTAAGGATTGCTGACAAATGTCACATTAAACATTTATATTGTCATCGGTCTTTGATAAGTCTACCAAGTTTAAATGAAATCTGACCGTTCGAAGTGGTTCAAAATCAAGTCCAAAGGAGTCCGTTACAAACATACATATGTACATACAGGTGAAGCTAATAAAAGCGTGTTTTTTTTTTTAAAGTACAAAAACACGCTTCCATAGAAACCCAAACTAAAAAGTAGAAAATAATGGAAAAAAGCGTGGGGTGCTTTTTAAGGTATTTTTTTTATTGATCAGGCACCCCACGCTTTTTTCCCATTATACTAATAAAAGCGTGTTTTTTTTTTAAACTACAAAAACACGCTTCCATAGAAACCCAAACTAAAAAGTAGAAAATAATGGAAAAAAGCGTGGGGTGCTTTTTAAGGTATTTTTTTTATTGATCAGGCACCCCACGCTTTTTTCCCATTATTTTCTACTTTTTACTTTGGTTTTCTATGGAAGCGTGTTTTTCATTATTTGTTTCTATTTTTTAGGGTGTCTCTAATTTTGAGACGTATGTCAGCGTAGTTTGTGACGTATGTCAGCGTAGTTTTAGAAGACAGTTTTTTGCTATCCTGGTAACCCTTTTTTTTTTTTTTTTTTTTTTTTTTTTTTTTTTTCAGGATGGGAAATCATCAAATGACTTCTCCCGCTCTGGTAACCCTGGCAAGGATAATGGCACAAATTTATGAAATTATTGCATTGTCATCGGTCTTTGACAGGCGTGCAAAGTTTGAATGAAATCTGGTCGTTTAAAGTGGGTCAAATTCGCGCTATAGGGAGTCAGTTACAAACATACAAGTGAAGCTAATATAAAGCGTGTAATGAGTAAACACACATCAACATCGTTAAGATGAATTCAAATAGTAATTAACCAAATAATAAAAATCAAACATTAATAAAATCGACTACATCTTCTATATATATAAAAGAAAGTCGTGTTAGTTACTTCACTTATAACTCAAGAACGGCTGAACCGATTTAGCTGAAAATTGGCAGGGAGGTAGTTTAGAGCCAGGAGAAGGACATATGATACTTTTTATCCCGTTTTTTTTTTTTTTTTTTTTTCCCCTTTTTACGACCGCGTTCCCGTGAGACGTCACATAAAACGTCAAAGAGAATACAAGTCACTATAAAACGTGGTACTATGACAAAAACGTTGCCTTCGAAGTACCAGGTTATCATAACTTGACAGGAGCTTACCAAACAAAGGAGTGTCAGCTAGAAAACGCTTTATGCCTTCGAAGTACCAGGTCATCATAACTGGGTAGGAGCTAACCTAACATATGAGTGTCAGCTAGAAAACGCTTACCAGATCACCACCGCGTACCAGGTTGTCAAACTTGGTACGTTTATAACAACATTTATTGAATCTGAGGCGATACGAAGTTCGCTGGGTCAACTAATTATCTATACTAATATTATAAAGCTGAAGAGTTTGTTTGTTTGATTGAACGCGCTAATCTCCGAATCGAATCCGGTCCGAATTGAAAAATTCTTTTTGTGTTAGGTAGCCTATTTATCGAGGGAGGCTATAGGCTATATAACATCACGCTACACCTCAGAGGAGCGGAACAGTAATGAAAAATGTTGCAAAAACGGGGAAAATTTATTCCTTCTGAGAGTTTCCGTTGCGTGCGCTGCGTAAACGGTTAAAGTAACGCAAAAATCATGTATGACGGGATTGTTATTTTTAAAAAGTTCAAAAAAAAAGTCCCAAGAGCATATGTCTATCTTTTAAGGTTGACTCACTATAACTCAAGGAGCGAAAATGGACGAAAACTAGCAGGCAAATCGATGCGACGGGAAGGGTAAGGGGAGCAAAAATTTGACGCGGACGAAGTCGCGGGCAGAAGCTAGTTACTAATAACTTCATCTGTAATGCTGAGATGTTTTAGCTAAAACACATGGGCATTGAACATGCACAAAAATTTTCAAACATTCAGAAGACCGCGCTTTGATGATAATACATTGACTTTGAGCTGGCCATGCGTAGTACGGAGTTTTAATCGTATAAGAGGTCAGCTTATACTGGTATTGTTGTCACTGACGTTTGGCCTAAATACTGTATAATAATATACATATATTATCAATCACTAGCTTTACGATGCCGGTTAATATCCTCACTCTAAAATGTAGGTAAATTGACAACGAAAATAAATAGGTAATATCCATAAACACACATGGGGATCGGCAGGAATTAGAGAACTCTTCCTACTACGATTCTTACATTTCACTACGATTCTTTTGCTTCGTTAACGTTCAAAAATTAGGTCATTACGCTCGCCGGTTGCGAATAATACACAACTGACCTTTCTCAAAAACATCACTAATAAGGTCATTGTATGTCCTCCTAGGGTGAACTCTATCGGCGTTTGTACTCGCATCTGTCTTGTTAAAACCTCATAATAGTCATCCTTGATTCATCCCCTCAAGATGACCAAATCATCAAAGCATACACATTAAAATTGTTGTCTCAATCTTAAATACGTTTTCTTTGCTAAGAAAAGAAAAGCAATGGAAGTGAAACAAATAATGATCACAGTATATACAAAATCTATGTATCTCGTAACATAAGACAAAGGAATTGTCCAACACAAAAACGATAGCTAGACATTGTTTCAATTAAAACGTTCTACTAGAAATATAACTTCAGGAGAAACTAGAATTCATTTCGCTAGTAGCTTCTTTTCGGCGTACCCGGCAAAGCGTAAAATTGGGAAACAAACATGCTCATGTCTCCTTTGTTCCCAAAGGGATTATGTCTTAAAACCGTTCCTTTTACTTCCCCTTTAAGATTCTTTCGCGTCTTTGATTTTGTCGGAACTAGTTGCGGGTGTAAGCTGTCATCAATATTTGAAACTATCTCTCGGGAGTTGAGATTGTTTATCGATTGTGCTTGTTTGATTTAGAAATCTGTTGCGTAATGGCAATTTTTATTTCTTTCTTAGAGTGTGACTAGAAGTAGTTTATCATCATCATTTCAGCCGAAAAACGTTCGCTGTTGGACATAGGCCTCCTCCAATTTGGGGGGAGGGGGGGGGGATCTGCCATAATCGCCACGCTTAGCAGGCGGGTTGGCGATCGAAGTATGGTGGTAAAATGCATGGGGAATGCTACTGACTATTCTCTAGTAAGTCCTTTAGTCGCCTTTTACGACATCCACGGGAATAAATAGGGTGGTGCTATTCTTTACGTCCGGCACCACACGAAACATAGAAGAAATTATGGTATCAGATTTATACATGTCGTTAGTGGAGTCTAACAGTAACCTGATGAGACCACTTTCATAAGACAAATATGTATCTTTCTTGCAGAAAAGATCACCATAGCAGAAGAAGGAGCGATTAAGAACTCACAGTCGGTTTATATTGAAGATTTTACAGCCCTCCTTGAATGCGTATGTTGATTAAATAGCACACATCAAGATTCTGAAGAACAATATCTACGTTATATTAAAAATACGAAGATTTAATAAAAACAGAAAAGCAGCCATAACAATACTCATTCTCTTTTAATAATGACAACACAAAGTCTTGGAAGATGTTCAAGTTGGTCCCGGCTGTAACAGAATGACCGCTGCACTGCACCCCGACTTACCGCAACAATAAAATATTGGAAACTACAAAGGAAAATAAACCTTAGTTCGTTTCTAATAGAAGTGTCCAAGAATGAAGATGTTTGTTGGTAATGTGTAATCCAAATGAAACGTTGACACTGAGCCCCAAGCGCCCGACGGGAAGAAAATTGTGAGATCAAATTAGGTCCCGGTTTAAAGTCCTCACAATTATAAGAATAGCTCGAAAGTGAATCGTAGGTATGAGTAATTTTTCACCCAGTATTTGGGAAATGTAATTAAGGCTCCATCTCTTGGTTTCACGCCAGTGCCCTATTTTATGGATTAAAAAGATTAATTTAAAAACTGACTTCCAAAAAAAAAACACTACAATGTGAAAAATAACTTTAATTTCCGAGTTCCGTGTGTAGTAAACTTTTAAGTTTCATCTTTTAGTTGTGAAACCTACCCCACATACATTCGTATACCTTCACTTGCTGTAAATATCAGTGAAAGGAAATTATTATTACATCGTCAAAAAGTGGAAAAATACGGAAATCGGTTTATAAATTACGGGGTTCTGAGGCAACAAAGATAAATGAAAATACAACCGAATTGAGAATCTGCTCCAAAAAATGAGGTAATTACTTTTAGATAAGGGGCCATTCATTTATTACGTAAGACTATTTTCGCTAGTTTTTGACCCCCTATTATAAGAAAAAATAAGAATAGGCCGACCTCCTCCCCCGCTGATTATTTATTACGTAAGAATCTAAAGGAGAAAATGAATACACGTTTGGTTTAATTTTAATGTTTATTTTTCAAAGTAACAATTTTTTTAAATGTTTTTTTTGTAATCGCGCGGTTGCCCGCGCTTTTTCAAAGTATAATTTTAACTATGCGCATTTTTTTTTATCCTACGTAAGAACTATCGAGACTCCCTCCCACCCGCTTGTAAGAAAACATAAGACATGGTCGACCCCCTTCCCCCCCTAAATCATCTTACGTAATAAATGAATGGCCCCTAAAAGATGTTAAAAACGACATATTTTTGCTACTTTTGAAATCATGTAATTGCAAATTAATGATTACGCTGGTTTGAATAAGTAGTAGTATTTATATTAAAACTACGGTAAGTAAGTTTTCTTACGAAAAGCTTTACAGATATATTCTAACAAAACAGAATCACGGACCAAAAAATAAGAAGATTATAAAAACGAATGAAAACAAAAAGAGAAGCTGGTAAAAAATGAAAACTACTTAAAATGTGAAGTCTAACTGATAGATTGAGTTCCGAGGGAAGTATGAACAAAATCCATTAGTCGATTCCCGTAGGAGGCTACCGGCAACGTGGCGTTCCGTTTCGGAAATTACATTAAAAAGCAATACTTCCCTCCGATAACTAAAGATACGAATAAAAAGATGCAGGAAATTTACTTAGTGACTGACTTTCGTGCTTTTTGCGAGACCTACGACATTAATATTGAAAATGGTAGCGAAGAATTTAATATAAAATTTTGTAATATGTATTTTACATTTTGAAGAGAAAGAACTATATTCTGATGATAATAGTAGTATAGTAAAATATATATATAAAATAGTTGAAACTGCAGAGAAAATTACTCCCACGTGAATAGTAAAAGTTATTAAACTAAAACGTAAAGAAACTTTTCATAATAACTGTGGCTGAAATCAATCAACATTTAAAGCTGAAGGACAGGCTAAAGATAATGAAAATAAAGAATTGAAGGTCATTTTTCAGTCTATCAGACAATTCTTCTAAAGGAACTCAATAGAATTGCAATACAAAGAATTTGGGATAATAATCATTTGAAATGAACAATGAATTCGAATTATAGATGAAAAAGGGTATCAAAGAGATAAATATCAATAGCCGTACAATTGTCTCTAATTTTGTTTTTGCTAGTGCTTTATATTCGATCGGAATTTTGTGAATTCAGTGCGATCAAAGAAGTTAAACGAATTGAAGTATACTAAAATAAAGACGTTTTCAATAAACACCCAAAGAACGGCACATAACAACAAGCGTCTTATTTAACACGTCGACGTAATAAAACAAAGACAAAACCGGATAAAGGACACAGATAAACTTATTGTACAGGGATTGTCCTTTTGTAATCGAATGTGACGTTGAAGTGACGTAATATGACACCCGGGAACATCTCATCATGTCTGCAAATTCTTTGTGGTATGTGCTGGCTTTGAAACAAGCGTGTGAAGGAGGGAAAGCGCGAAAAGGAGATGTGACAGAAATATTTTGTGTTGGTTCTGAGGTATAAACTGGACTGTGAATTTTCCTGCTCACAATATACAGCGTACGTAAAAGTCTCTCCAGTGGTTCCGTGTGGCTCCGGACGTAAAGAATAGCATCATTCCATTTTTTCCTATGGGTGTCGCAAAAGGCGAATAAAGGACTTACTAGAAACTGAATAGCAGCGTTCTCTATGCATTTTACCACCATACTGCGATCGCCAATCCGATTGCCAAGCGTGGCAATTATGAAAACCCTCCCCTTGGGGGCCTATGACCAGCTGTGGACGTCGATAATGGTGGTGGAACTCTCAGGAAATTCATCCAAACTCATCATCATCGCCTTTTTCTAAATACACTGGCGTGTTTCTAAAAGAAATGGCATATTAATAAAACTCAATACCTACTTGGAGTCTTTGATATAGAGTTCAAAAAGTAGCCTTCCCAAAAGGTATAATCATAATCATTTCAGCGAAAGACTTCCACTGCGTGACATAGGCCTCCCAAGCACCGCCACTTCGACCGGTTCTGTAATGCTCGCATTCAGCGGATTGCTGCGGCGTTCATCGGTCATCGGTCCATCTTGTGGGATGCCTTCCAACGCTACGTCTTTTAGTACGCGTTCGCACTCCAGAACCTTTCGGCCCCATCGGCCATCTGTTCTACGAGCAATGTGCCCTGCCCACCTTTACTGCAATGAAATCTGTTTTTCTTTTAAATAAAAATAAACCAGTAATGCAATATTAAGTGAATTTTTATTTCGCCTCTGTTTCCACAAAGCCGCTACTTGTGGGGCTACAATCTCGGCGTTTAAGTAGGCACGAGCGTGTGCGCCCGCGCGGAAAATTAACAAACAAAACGGAAATCCTCTTTGTGGAACAAGGATTGGGACAAAGGAAGCATTAGTAGCTAAGCAATTGATATTAAAAATGCGTAAACGAGAAAAATTAAGAAAAGTTTTCTTTTCTCTTTAAACTGGTGTTTTGTTGTACTTCTTTTCTTTAAGGTTTATTATTAGAAGTTTCTACTTACAACTTTAACTTCTTTTTTTATATCTTGAGGATTTCATTATAAGACTGCGTCGTTAGTCTAGTGGTCGCAAGCATTACTACCGAGTATGAGGTCTTTGGTTCGATTTCCAGGTAGGATAAAGTGATTTTTCTATCTGGAATTTTTCAGTAGCAGTCCAGAATTTGGATTTGTGCCTGGTTGGTGGCAATTTACTCGCCCTCTATTACTAGGGATTGGGTGTACGATAGATAGACCTCTGCACAACCCTTCGAGTAATCTAGGCATGATGTTAAGTACGTGAATGTATGGTTATTCTCGAAAACTTACCTATAGCTGGTTAATAACGACAGGAAATACCCTATAAATAACTGTAAAATATCTGATCTATATTGCACAATACAGCACTTGCTATCTAACTTCGTTAACAAATACAAATACAAAACCTAGCAATGGAAACAAGCAAGTTAAATATTCGTGGGGGTGTTAAAGACTCATCCTATAGATAATCGGTCGAGCCTCAAGCAGACGGTAAGCAATTTAGTCCGGATTAAACCCTGATTCCCTTGCAATACTCGCCCCAAAGCGAATAATGCAGTCGGATTTATTTGTACTGTGAAGTTAGACCGTCTAATCGAATAATACCTATTGAGGGATATAGAGAGAGACAAATGGTAACTCCGTATAGACTTATTTGAAGTGGGAAATTAAATTGCATTGTTATACGTCTGACAATACTAGTGTATTTGGTGTTTAATTTTCGTTGGAAGTTGTAATGTAAACGCTCTCGCAGATTACTGGAGGATGGGTTTAAAACAAATATTGTGTTACCTTATTCAGATTTCGTGAAGCCGTGCCTGCCGAAGCGTTTGTGAGTTTAGTATAGATAATTTTATAAACTGTGCTGTTAAAAGCTGATACAAGTATGTTTGGTACTAATGTTTTAGAGTTTTAGACGGGTAAAAAATACAGTGTATATTTTGTATAACAAACGATTTTCATTTAATAAGAATCACAACAAAAGTGGAAAGGGATTTTTATAGTTTTATTGTTAAAACCTTTTATTTAATTACATTTCATTTGTTTCGTTGCACTAATAATCCTTGTTTCATTATAACTTAATACAGTAAATAAATAATCAAAACATTATTGCTTCAATTGTGTATTCATATATTATCATGCATCTGTTATAAATACAGTACACTAATATTTGTTGCTGACATTTAAATTTTCAATAAAACTCATTTGATTAATAATTAAAATTCTAACATTATTTTCTATAAATGGAGTTGGTTGATTTATTTATGACTAAATATTATTTATGACTAAATAAATCATAAAACAATAAAAGTATCAATATCACGTATTTGTTATAATTACACATTCATATTTTAATTGATAGGTACTTGTTGCTGACAGTCATTTAAATAAATAACTGAATTTTAAAACATTTAAAATAACACAGCTTTAAATTTTAAATTTAATGGATTCTTTATTTGTCTGTTTATTATTTTATTTATGTTTTTTTATTAAAAACATGAGTGCGACGAGTAAGGGCTTCTTCCATTTTCCTATACTATTCAAAATAATTTTGAAATACAAATTAACGCTTTATAAATATGATAGCAATCAGCCTACGATTTTCAGAAGTACAGAAATACACGGCGATGGCGTTCGAAATCCATGTTATTAAATGTCTGACACGCAATTAGCAGTTGCCAGTGTTGAAATGTCACGTCATTATCCACGGCAACGAATGGCATGTCCCTGCCCAGTCAGAACGGACCTGTTACAAAAATATAACGCGAATTTCAATTTTTGAATAACGAATGGAGTATAAAGATTTTCGGCGTCATTAAAATGATCAAAGTTAAATAATATAAAATCACTAGCTTCTGCCCGCGACTTCGTCCGCGTTAAATTTCTTGTTTCCCCGAACCTTCCCGTCGCGTCGAATCGCCTACCCGTGCGATTTTCCCCGTTTTTGCAACATTTTTCATTACTGCTCCGCTCCTCTTAGTTGTAGCATAATTTTATATAGCCTATAACCTTCCTAGACAAAAAGGCTACCCAACACAAAAATAATTTTTCAATTCGGACCAGTAGTTCCTGAGATTAGCGCGTTCTATCAAACAAACAAACAAACTCTTCTGCTTTATAATATTAGTATAGATAATGACCTTAATGAACATATTCGGTCATATTACAAAAATAAGGTTTTGCCTAGGTATGGTTTAAAACATCGAGCTTGATTTTGAAATAAGAACCTAACAGAAATCGAAATGCAGTTCTTTTTACAAAACTGACAAGTCCGATGCTAAGTTGTCATTTTTGTATTAAGAACTTTACCTAAATCGAAATAAACTTGGAGATGCCAAAACTAGCTCAGAATTTTAGGCTAGAATTACAAATAGACTGTGTTTTATAATAAGACGGGGTTTAAGCTAGAGGTGTTTAATAAAATATTATAAAATATCGAAACATTTGGAAGTACAGTGTACATAAATATAACTTACGTTTATTCGACCGACGGCAACGTATGGAAAATACATAATCTATGCGGAAAAGCTATACAACTTTTCATATCATAAGCGGAAAATTATGTGTATGATTCCGCCAAAAATGCGTAATTGGTACAATTTTGATGTTATTTATCAAACAACGAAGAGCATGAAATTGTATTCTAAATTGGGATCAACGCGAAAGGTTGTGTCTATTTCGGTATCAAAATAATATTTACGAGTAAAAAGTTTAATTCTGGTGGATTATAAATAGCTATGTATGAGTCTTAATTAAGCAATGACATGAAATGTTCATTTCTGTAAGTAGATCCTACAAGGCACATTTACACGTCAATATTGTTTTGATCAATATTTTAAAAACTAGATGTTGCCGGCATTGTCTAGCTGACTGTTCCCTGAGAAGAAACTCCGAAAAAAAAACTTTGGAGGCCATTGTCTCTTTTAAATTCCAAACATTTTTTATGTGAGTCTAACAATGCAGGGCAATGCCTGAAAGACCCTTTTGAAGAAAGAGCCATTGAAGCTTTGAGCTGACCTGTCCCAACAGATGGCGATATGTATCAGTCATCGTGTAGCTCAACCCTATTTTCGGGAGCTCAACGACCCGTCACAAGACGCTACCAGATTTGCAGGACATTTGCGTTGGCTATATACCGTGACATTTTAGTCGTCTTACATAGGTTGTCCACTCAATGTATCTGACATAATATAACTCTAGGCGTGATTAAAAAATCGTTATTATACTGTTAAAGACTATATTGAGGATAAAACAGCCTGGGATTGAGCTGCTCCAATAAATCTAAACTGAATGTTGTTTTTTTTATTATTATTATTTTGCTATTTTTACTCTTTTTTTTTATTATTTCACATGACATGAATATTAATTGTATGAATATTACTTTGATTATTGAGAATTTGAGAACTATGTGGGTCATTGTTTCACTTTTGATTATGGTCTGGCAGTTTGAGTAGTTTGTGCGGCCTACCCAAATGTCCTTTCTTAGGTATTGTTCGTCGAATCGTTGAGCTCCTTAAGGGCCCACCTTCAAAGTGAATGATAGTAGGATGGGTGTGGTTTATGACGGGTCAACCTAAAGTGGCCGGCCGCTACAAACTTATATCTGAACCGTTTATAGAGAATAGGAAAACCAGCGGCCAAAAGTTGAACTAATGACAGAAAATGTCTCGAAATAAAAAACCGTTACTAATTTAGCATAGCCTTGCTGTAAGCACTATTCCTGTCACTGTTGCACATTTGTCAAACTACAATAGCAAGGTAGAGACGGAAACATCTTAGAAAAAAGTACGTGAAAGTAGCATAAATTTAGTCGGTCTATGAAATTTTTGCACATAGCGTGCTATGGAGTAGACAAATAATACAAATATTTAATTATAAGCAATAAAACTATCTTACAGCAATAAATTATCTTCTTTATCTATACGTAATATTATAAATGCGAAACTAACTCTGTCTGTCTGTCACGCTTTCACGACTAAACCTTATTCGTTACCCATTAACCCTATTAATTCCGCGACTTCACCTGCGTCCGCGTAACGTAAGATTTACGCAGACGAAGTCGCGGGAAAAAGCTAGATAATATTTATGTACCGATGTTGGGTAATACGAGATTGTTTAAGTCAAAATAATTAAAAATATATAATAAAAAATTTAAGTATTTATATTACTAGTCATCGCCCATTGGTCGAAATTCGACCGTGCTTCATTTGAATAGAAATATATTATTAAGTGAAAAAAAAATATAATAATAAATATAAAGGTAATAATAATAAGTATATAAGGTACTAAGGAGCTGCTCCTCATTGATATGACCATAAGCCAACAAGTTCGTCGTTCCCGAAAGGATCTGTCGACATGTTGGATAGACTATAAGCAGGCCTATGACTCGGTGCCACATACATGGCTCATGAGGGTGCTGGAGTTGTATAAAGTCGATGCATCTCTTCGCACCTTCCTGATTTCATGTATGAGGCAGTGGAGGACGGTCCTTTGCTATCCAGGATGTTGAAATATCCAAGGGAACAGCGAACCGATAAGGATCGAGCGAGGCATATTTCAGGGTGATAGTTTGAGTCCGCTTTGGTTCTGCTTAGCCCTGAATCCTCTAAGCACACTGCTGGAGGATTCACGCATAGGCTATCGGATGAGGAGAGGTGGTCAGGTTATATCCCACCTCCTTTACATGGATGATTTTAAAACTCTTTGCCCCCAACAATTTTCAACTGATGGAGCTACTGAAAGTAGTTGAAACCTTCAGTAGCGCCATCAGAATGGAATTTGGTGTGGACAAATGTGCGGTCATGCATGTAAAGCGAGGGGAGATTGTGGAATCCGTGGGAACCCAACTCTCGGATTCCATAAACCTCCGAGCCCTCTCCGCAGCCAAAACCTATAAGTATTTGGGTATGTCGGAAGCGTTGGGCATCAATGTTACTGACATGAAGCAATCGTTGAAGGAGCGCTTCTTTGGCCACCTGAAGAAAGTTTTTAATAGTCTTCTATCAAGTGGAAACAAGGTGCGCGCCTTCAACGGTTGGGTCATGCCGGTTTTGATGTACTCTGTCGACATACTCAAATGGACTCAAACCGAACTCAACGCCCTGGACAGGAGGGTCCGTACGCTGTTGAATGCATATCGAATGCATCACCCACGGTCATCGGTAATGAGACTGTATATCCCGCGAAAGTGTGGATGTCGAGGTTTTTTAAACGCTAAGACTCTCCACAATCGCGAGATATGCAGCCTCAGGGAATATTTCCTAGAAACCGACGTGGGGATGCATCGAGATGTGGTCGCGGTTGACAAGGGCCTCACCTCGCTCTCCATGGCTAACGAGAACTGGCGTAAACCTGTAATACTCGACACTAATGACCGCATGAAGGTATGGCAGAGTAAGGAGCTCCACGGACGCTATTTCCGGGCCTTACATGGATCCGATGTAGATCTACTAGCGTCCGTAGCCTGGCTGCGTTTCAGTCACCTCTTTGGGGAAACCGAAGGTTTTGTCTGTGCAATTATGGACGAAGTTATGATGACGATCAACTACCGGAGATTTATTGTGAAAGATGGCACGGTTGACATCTGTCGGGCATGCCACCGTCCCGGGGAATCAATTAGACACATTATCTCTTGGTGTTCTCGTCTAGCTAAGGAAGAGCACTTGCATAGATACAATCTTGTAGCCAGGATTATCCACCAGCAACTTGCTCAGAAATACCGCCTTGTGGAATCAGAAGTGCCGTACTACAGGTATGTGCTCGATCCAGTTTTTGAAAATGGCCATATCGCACTGTACTGGGATCGATCCATCATCACTGACAGGACTATTGTTGCAAATAAGCCTGATATAGTGGTGGTGGATCGAGTAGAGCGGCGCACAATGATTGTTAACATAACGTTCCCACATGACGAGAACCTCGTGAAAGCTGAGAAAGATAAACAGATCAAGTATCTTGACTTAGCTCGCGAGGTTGTCGACATGTGGGATGTGGATTCAGCGATCATTGTGCCGATAGTCAACGGCTTGATAGCCAAGAGCCTCGACCAACATCTAAGGAGGCTCTCGTTAGGCAGCTGGATCAAGGGCTTGATTCAGAAAGCAGTACTTCTGGATACGGCTCGTATTGTCAGGAGGTTCCTCTCTCTGGAGCCCTGACCGCCGGTAGCTTGGACTACTATTTTTTATATTTTTAAATGTTTTTATAATTTTTGTTATTTTAATATTTAAAAATATAATTTATATGTTTGTACAATGAAATAAAAGAATATAAAAAATAATATAGTATTAATATTGAAAATAATGAAAATAATGTATTTTTACGCATAATTAAAAAAAAAATTGCATTCGTCACTTCTTCTCTGCATAAACTATATGTGTGCGAAATTTCATACTCCTCCGTCCACCCAATTTTCGTAAAAAGGGTTCCAAAATTTTCGATTCACGTAATAATATGTAGATTTACAACATGAAATTAAAAATAACGAATTAATCTTCTAGAGGTCTATAAATAAAATATATGATGGTGTTTAAGAGATTAATAAACTTCAATTTCGTTTCACCGATTACTATACATTTATTTGGTAAATGAGAATTACAATATTTTACATAGACTTCGTCCATTACGTAATACTAGTTATGAGTATTTTTTTCACCTTATTTTACAAGTCATTTATATTTCCTTCAAGGTTAATTTCGTATGGCAATGTGTATGATAAATGTCTAAATTACTTGACTTATACATACATATTTTAGTAATTACGTGTGACTGCGTTTAGAAAACCAAAACCGATATTATTGCCGATATTTTGTAACTATGTCTAGATTATACCTTTTTATTTGGGTGTTTTACCCGAGTGCAGAGGGCAATGTGTTTATCAGCCTATTAACTCGTATGTATATTTGTTCTTTTATTAATTTTATTTTTCATTACAGTTATTTTGGGGTTAGGGGTAATTCAGAGATGGAGTACACAAATAATTTGCTAAACAGTCTTCATAAGATTATAGAAGTACGTTTAGTGTTATTCAAAACAGAGTAAAACACCATTGTTTTGATCATCCATAAAATCTTGTAGGAATGAAAAATTATAAATAGCCAATATGTTTTCAGAAAGCACTCTTGTAGACCTTTGATTAGATATCAATTAGATATCGAGAAGCAGTGGTGGCTCAGTGGCAACGGCTACTACTTACAAGTTCGAACCCGAGCAGGCGTTTTACTCTGTGTAAATCATTTCAATACCACTGCTCTCAAAACTGTGAAGGAAAACATCGTGAGTAAACCGGCATGTCTTAGAACCAAAAAATCGAAGACATGTGACATCTACCAACCCGCACTGGGCCCTCGTGGTGGATTATGTCCCACTCTCTCTCACCGAGAGGAGGCCTGTGTCCCAGCAGTGGGAACGTTATAGGCTGCTAATGATTAGATATCAAACACGGTACATATAGGGTTTGAAACAGCTAGGCCCGGCTTCAGGGCACGTACCTGACAAGAATGGCTTCGTGAAGGTAGAGAGGAAGAACAGGAAGAAGCTTCGTAGTCGGAACCAGTGTGGGACCGCGCTAGCAGGACTCAATATGCTGCTGCGTCCAGCTACACTAACGACGCAGGTCTATGTGTCCCGTCTACATTACACCACGAAGGTTGAGGAGATCGTGGAGTTTGAACGTGTTAAGTCCAACTGGACCTTGAGGGTCGAGAAGTTGGAACCGTGCCACAATACGAACTTCAAGTCATTCGTGGTCCAAGTTCCAACTCATCAAATAGAGACCTTCCTCAAGGAAGAGTTTTGGCCGAAGGGTGTCGTGTATCGGCGATTCCGCGGAAGGCTACGCGATACTACGCAGCGCAACACGTCGCCGTCACTTCGTGTACAATAGTTATGTTTACGTGGTTTTTTTGTATGTATGATACTCTGTATGGTATTATGATTTGGGTCTTTGTAGCCCGAAATAAACTGATTTGATTGATTGATTGATACATGAAATTAAAATTTATATTTTCAATAAAACTTCACATCTGCTATAGATGATAAATGATTTTATTTCTGTAAGTAGGTTTGTACAAACACTTTTACATGCCAATGATATTTTTTTAAACTAGTTCGGCGTTTGACACAGACTGTTTAAATCATTACCCTTCTTTGGGCTGCTGTCAAGTAAAACCTCACCTTTTTTACAATTCTAATGCTACTCCATTCATTCGTTGTGCTCTTGCATTTGAAGTGACAGTACTTGACATATAGATATATTGTTGACATACTTCAAACCTAAAAACAAATTAAATATTTTATTTTATTTCTAAATGAATGATTATTATAAGTTTTTGGGATAAAACAGACGTTCTTCTCTAGAAAATAAGGTGTTTACTCAATATTACTTTACAAAAGGAGAAAAGATTGTTGCTGTAATGCTTTAGTGAAGGTGGTGAATTCGATTCACTGTTATGATCATCTTATTGGTATTTCATTCTTGCAAAATGAATAAATTAATTGTCCTGTGCCGGCACTCCTAACCTTGAAGGTACTGTTCAGTTTTGGTTTATGGTTCTTCCCATTTTCATACATAATTTATGTCGTCTCTAAATGGTAATAGAAAAAGAATTTTATATTGTTCACAGTCACAAAAAAAGACACAGATACAGTCGAAATACAAAGTTATTTGGAAAGCCAACACTTATTATATTAAATGATTACAGCAAAATGCTTAACTACTACCTTTTTCTCTGAACACAAATATTTCAAAAACGTAATTTTGATCGCACTGATTTGTAAAAAAGTGACATAGGTTCGACGTCGATGAGCCCTACTGGGCGACTGATTTATGAACGAACGAGAGTGATGGCACTACTTATGATAGGCAAAAGAAGAGATGGCGATAATGTGTGTGCTCTTGGAATAAAATAACGTATGTGCCAAAACGAATCGCCGTTTTTTATGAATGAAAAGTATTATTAAAACGAAAACTGTTTTACAAAAACTTAGATACAATTATAATCAATGTTTTAAAGAAAACTATGTTTAATAATTCATACGCATCGCGCCTTGAGGCTAAAAAAATCATAGTCATAGATTGAACTTTGCGATTTTTTTGTATCGAGAAAATTTCATCGTATCGTGTTTTCCTTTTACAGGATACTAGATCATATAGTCAAAAAACATACACTAAAAGATTAAGTACGGATGCCATACGGTAAGAAAGGTACGCTAAAAAGAAAAAGCACGTTTATCTCGCTACGTCACCTTAAGTTCCGAGTTGAGTTGTACGATTATCGACAAATGCGTGCACTGACTGGACAGGTCCACTCAATATCTGTGTGGTTCTTTCATCAAAAGACCATTTCAGACACCGATCTACATGGTCATCAAATGATCTGACCAACAAAATTATATCCGTTTATTTTTTTTTTATATACATACTGACATTGATAATTTTTATATTTACAGTGACATGAATATTTACTTTGTAAAGTATCGTATTGTTTTAATTATTGTGAATGTGAAGACTATGTGGGTCTTTTTTTAATTTTGTTTTCTTTCTTTCTCAGTAATCATGATCTGGCAGTTTGAGTAATTATGTGGCCTACCCAAATGTCCTTTCTTTGGTACTGTTCGTCAAAGCGTTGGGCTCCTTATGTTCCGAGTTGAGCTAAACGATTAGTGACAAATGCTTGCACTGACTGGACAGGTCCACTCAATCTGTGTGGTTCTTTCTTCAAAAGACCATTTCAGTCACCAATCTACATGATCTTCACATGATGTGAACAAGATTATGTCTGGACTTTAAAAGAGACTGTGACCTCTGAGTTTGTTTCGGCCTTTCTTCTCAGAGTAGTCAGTTAGGAAACGCCGAACTCATCTAGTTAAAAAAAATTAACATTGACATGTAAAAGTGTTTGTACAAACCTACTTACAGAAATAAAATAATTTATCATTTATCATTTAGTTACCATTAATTAAGATAATAGGTACTAAGCAAAATAAATAATGCATTAGAATGATGTAACAACCTGTTAATAATGTTTAAGTATCAGACGATAGAGAACATATCAACCCAGCGCACGAGCCTACTAGATCATTCCATCTCCTTTTTCCATGAGACAAAATATCAAATTACAAACTACGTCACGCATCATCAAAATGAATATTTTTTTTAGTTATTCAAGTGGTTTTTTTTTTCTTATGGATGTGTAGTGGTCATTGGATACATGAAGTGGGCTGCCGTTGTAAGACGATTGAAATATCACGGTGTATACAAAACTATTCCATTAAATTTAATGGAATAGTTTTGTATACACCAAAAAAAAAATTGTAGTATAAGAATTGACTAGAAACACGTAAAAAGTAATTACTTTTTAAATGTTTCTAGTCAATTCTTATACTACAATTTTTGCCATTTCATGTTAACCTTCTACAAACTTCTATTAAATCATACTTCAAATCCCTGAGCTCCATACTACAAAGAAATCATAAGTTTTTTGTTCTATTAATAGATTTTTCTACGACTTCGGTGGTTACAAAGCGGACTGCTTCAAAGGAGGGAAGAAATACAAGAGCGCTGGACTTTGCACTGTACTTGAATATTCTATGAAAATTCTACAAATTGAATGTTGTGTATGCTTAGTAGGAAACGGGTAGGAGGGATTTTGTTTGTCTGTAATTTCTATGTTATTAGGATATCGTAAGAGTATTATTTTTACAGTGAACAGGGCACTTTCAAAAATCAAGGTTATGTGATATTAAATTAAAATAACAATATAATATACAAACTAACACTTAAATAAATATATTATGTACAATTAAATAAAAGGGAAAAAAAAAAGAAGAAAAGAGGTCACTGGGCATCAAAGAATTCGTCCGCATCGCTGTCGGTGGGAAAAGTGCCCAGAAGGCTGGCAGCATTGCCACGTTGGATGGCAATGCTGATTCTTTGACCTAAAAATAGGCCAGCCCTCTGGTCACGTGAAGATTCGGCCAACCGCTTGGCGATATCTCGGAATACTCGATGAGCACTCGGACCCCACGGCCCTAGTGTTTCAACCCCAAACGGCTCAAACGTATAACTCCCAATAAGGTTGTTATATTTGCGCCGTTTGAGGTTTTCTGCACCTGCAGCAGCCGCCCCAGCACAGCCTGCCGTGCTAAGAAGATGGGATGGCGCGAGGGTGTCGACACAGGTTGCATCGCACACCAAAGGCCTACCCAACTTCCAAGGCATTATGGTCATTCCGTCTGGCCTCTTCCCATCGTCGCGTGCCAAGCCATTGGGTTCTAAGACTGCTGGCACCCCGGCGGTGACAAGAGCTCGACGGATGATGTCATTAATGCTGGCGTGCCGTGCCAGCCGGCCAGCGCTCTTGCTGCAAGCAAGGCCATGGTGTCCGAGACGGTCAACCGCTTCACCGCACTGACACCGATGCGGAGCCACGCAAGGAGCACCCAGACGCAGACTTGTAGCGAGGCGGAAAGTAGAGTCACCCAACATAGTTCCTATATTAGGTGACGGTAGCGCCTAAAGCCATAAGCCCGACTCCCATTCTCCCACAGCCAGCAGGCGAGCACGCTCAGCAGTATTGGTGGACGTATTAATGAGATTATTCCGTACCAACCTGCAGAGCAGCTCATCCCACTGTTTCTGGGAAGACAGGTTCTCGGGCTGAGCCGTATCCGGACAAGCCACCTTCCAGGCATTCATGGCATCAGTCAAGCACGGCACTTCCGAGTGAACCTGAGAAGAAGCTAAGATTTTCGTGATTAACTTTTCAGTGCCGTGGACCGAGGACAGGAAGCTAACAGTAAGCTAACACTAGAAATTTAGCGGAAATTTCTATTGAATATTGACATCATCGAATTTCGAACATTATAAAATCTTGATTTAGATGCTATTTGACGGCGTATCGGTGATCAGCCAGTTTCAGAAACCAGGTGTTCAAAGTTGTACAAATCCGGGCTGGTACCAATGTGACTTTTTCAGTTCATAAGTATATACTTCCTGAGTCTATCTTCCAGTCTTTAGGTCCAGGTTTCCTTACAATGTTTTCCTTCACTCAGTAATATTACTGAGTGAAGGAAAACATTGTAAGGAAACCTGGACTTATCTATATGAAAAGCAAAGAGTATCAATGAGAAGCAAAAAGGCCTTTGCCCTACAGTAGGACAGTTAAATGTTGGTATCATTCATTATAATTTTATATATAAATTATAATACTCCTTTTAACGAAAATTACTCGGATGGAGGAGTATGAAATTTGACACAGTTAAAGTTTATATAGAGAAGGAGTCCAAAAAGCTAATATTACATATAAAATAATGCGTGAGAAAAACATTAAATTAATGTTTGAAATATTGTCGAATTCGACCTCTGGGCGGAAACTAGTTAATTGTAATAATAATACGTGAAGCAAGAAATTTTGTACCCCTTTTTACGAAATATATATGCAAATGAAGAAGTATGATATTTGGCACAGTTAAACTTTATATAAAGAAGGAGTGTAGAAAGCTTATATTTTTAAATAATAATGCATTAGAAATACATTGAGTTTTAAATATATTATGGTCAAACTTCGACCAATGGGCGAAAACTATCTACTTATAATTAATCCCTACGTTAGCCATAGCAAAAAACTTTCTCATAATTAACGTAAAACAGTTGAACCTAACCATAATCTACAAAACTCTCTGCTTGCAATATAACCCTCATTTCTCCACATATCTTTTTCAAGTGCAGTAGCGTTTCCTTATATAATTCTCGGTATCCACATTTTTGCAGCGTACCTGGGTTGTTACCGGATAAATTTAACGAGGCTGACCCATGTCACAAGTTGCGGGGTTGTGTCACCGACCACGACCGTCCCACCTAATTTCACCAGAATATATTGCGGTGAAATTCCAACATTCATTCTTTTTGTGTGTTGTGTTACTCTGTCATATTAGAGTTTGTCTTGTAAGGATGTTGTTATGTTTTGTGACCCCTTTCTGTGAAGGTTTGTGCCTTTTTTGTGGTTGCCATTGATTTCAATTGTTTTTTCATTTAATATATTTGGAGTCTTATCTAATATGAGTACGTCTGAATGATTAGTAAGTAGAGACCGAGTGTCAACACTGGTGGCCCAATGGTAATGGCTGCAACTTATGAATTGTGGGTCCAGATAGGCGATTTCTACTTTGTGTAAATTATTTCGTTACGACTGCTCTCAAAACGATCGTCAAGATACCGGCATGGCCTAGATCGCGAGGAAACCAGCATTTCCAAAAACAATTAGAAGACATGTGTCATGTGCCAAGCCGCATTGTGCCCACGTGGCGGATTACAGCCCACTCTCTCTCATTATTGATTATATTCATTTACATACACCACGGAACGTAGAAATATGGCGGAAAAGAGGGAAAGCCTATACCCATCTTTTCCGAGCTGAAATGACCATGACGACATACACGATTTGCATGGATGAAGAAGTCATAAATCTTTGTAAAATTTTGGAAAAAGACCAGTGTATCCGGCAGTCAAGTGGATGTCTTTCGGCTGAATAATGATGATGATGAGTGAGAGCAGTAAGGTTGCCCATTATGTTTAACAATTATAACGCGATAGTTCGGTATGCCATGCCTTCAACAGAAAGTGTCTGCTTCTATATTCAACAGTACGAGCTTACTTCGGGTGAATAGTTCGAATCTCAATGTTAAGCGCATTAAATGTTTCAAAGTGACTGCTTCCCATAATTTCAATAGAACAACCAAATATTTTGATGATGACGTAGATACGTTTGTATATATCAATGTAACTAACATTATAATTACTACTTCAAATTCTCTGCGTCTCCAAAACGCCAAAGAACTATAAGACAATTTAATCAATAAGAACAATCGAGATATAACAATTAAAACAGCAAACGACGAAGCAAGTCACAACATGTCCCATTCAGCACACGTACGAATGCTCGAGACAACTATGCATTTAATGAAAATAATCCTCTAGTACTAATGATATCCCTTTACGTGAGGGATTCCTTTTCTTTTATATTAAAGGTGCATTACTTCTAACTCTCTACGAATGATTTTGCTATTTCTTAGTATAACATAATATGTACATTACGTGTATTTCACATTAGAGATACATCTCTTATATATAAAAGACACGTGTAGAAATTTAACTTTATACATTCTATCTGTATCTCTGTATCATGTTTGCAATTAGAATTTTTATGGAAATTCGTACTGCGTATATGGATTTCTTGATGTCGTCATTAATATTAATTTCTTTTCATTAGTTTTTTGTTTAGGGGGCCTTGTTTACATATTACTTTTTATTGTTTTTATTTGTGTTAACATTTTAAAATTTGGTACGACTTATGGGACTGCCAAATTGATTCAATATATAAAAGAGAAGTGACAGAACTATATCTCTGTACTTTGTTCAAGTTGTGTTTATAATCATTATTTTAATTACTACTGGGGCACCACTGGTCTTATAGTATGATTTATTTAAATTTGCTTATTGTTTTATTTTTTAGTCAATGATTTTGATTTCTCTTCTACGATTATATGCGGTGTGTAGGTACAAAGTAGATAAAGAAAAGTTTCTTTATCTACTTTCCAATCGCGGGTATGCTCGAAGAGATTTCTCTAGAAATAAGCATCGTCTTTGTACTTACGTATTTTTCTTCTTATCTCTTTATATATAAATGGTTAGATAAATAAATAAAATGTTTATCTTATTTCGCAGTCCGAGTTATTTTCATCTCTCGTTGCTTGTTCAAGAATTTGCGAAGTTCAACTTGACATTTAGTATTCATAGAAATTGTTCGTCTCTACAACTGTTTTGCAAACTCCCATGTCATGTAAAATAAAATCAAAGCTTTAAGCTCTTGTTGAAATGTCTTTAATAGAAAGTATTTTTGTAATCCGATATGCCATATTGTCAACATTTGATTCCAAGAATTCCGACTAAATTGACTGGAGACATTTGATTCTCCAACAAAATAAAGGAAACAAACGAAACGTTACCATGAAATGATTTTCGACACAACTTTTCTAACTTTTTTTGCGTTGACACATTTAACATAATGTGGAAACAGAAAAACCCATTTGACGCTCGGCGTCGCGCGAGTAGATTTTTGAATTGCTGCAAAATTGTCTAGAGTGTTATCATATCGTGGGAGCTCTTCCATTAGTGTAAAAAGCCTTCTCCGTGCTGTCGTTCGCTTGATTAGACATCGCTTTCCCCGCTTTGGCGGAACGTAAGTATATTTTAAAATGAATGCAATCAGGAGTATTAGGTCCCTTCCTTTTTTGATACATATTTTATTTCCTTTGAGAGTTCCACTAAAGAACTCGAGTTCACCGTGAAGTATGTTTTGTGGTGGAACAGCGTAATTCGTTTTTTGTTTAACTGCCTGTAAATTTCAAGTTTTGGTTTATGATGTAGATTTTAATCCATTTCTATTTTTTTTATTTAGCCTACACTGTTCAACTACTGAGTAAATGCCTCCCCCAAATCCCTCCAGGTATTCTATTCCAGGGAAACCTCGATCTAGTCCTTGCAGTTCGCGTGTAGTTCATCTCACCATCTCTTCTTGGGCCAGCTTCGGTGGCGGCGACTATTCTCAGGCAGCCACTATGTAGAGACTATTGCCCAGCGGGCGTTGTGCATGCGGCGTAAATTTTAAAATCACAAAAACCGACCGTAAGACATAAACATCATATACCACGGTCACATTAATTAGGTAAGTTCAACGTATATATAATAATGATATAATTCGACCAATAAACATTTCATTCGTCCACTTAAACAACCGAACCGCGCAAACCCTACCATAATTAAGTAATTAATCTAACATCCCGCGATTACGTCACACTTATCTTATTTATAAGGCAAATGTCTTCTAATTAAAACGGGTACGAACTAAAAAGTTGCAATTATGCAACCCTGGCCCAGAACAGATAACCGGCAATTTAGCTGAGATTAAGTCGTAATGTTTACTGGACTACCGCCGTGGTTACGGTAACCACGATGAGGTAAGATACGAGTTTTTGTTTTTTTTTTTGCAAGTCAGTGTGTTTTATGTCAGTAAGTTTTTTATTTATTGTATTTTGAATACACGTTTTTAATTATTTTGTAATTTTTTGTTACATAGTTCAGCATTTAAGAATTACCAAAAAAAACCTACAAGATCTCAGAGTAAACAACACATTTTTTTTTATTCTGCGTCAATAAGTTAGAGTTAGCTAAAATTAAAGAGTAAAACTTTTGCGTCCATAAACGATTGCTTTCTTAGTGAAAATATTATAAAAATATTTATTATATTGAAGTTCAATTAACTTTATTACCTAAGTAGCAAAAACTCCTCTTATTTTAGTCTCAAGAAACAAAATATTCCACGTTTCAAAAAATATAAGACGTCCTTAAAAATGCCTCTGTTGTTGAACATTTTCATTTTCCCCAAAAATATCACTACCAACGAAATCTGTGCCCTAATAAAGTTTAAAACTTTTTATCCTGCTTTACCGCAGCACTTGGCCGCCCTGATGTACAATCTAACTTCCATTTTACTGTATAATCCACAGGACGAGTTTATCATTTACGACCACCGGTGTGCACTATTTGTGGAGTACTATTTATTATTCTTCGGATAACCTTGTACGGTACATTATTCAATATGCTTCCTGAAGTTTGATGAGGTTGCCAGCCTGCGGGTTTGTGTGTTGGTGATTATTTTGTTGTGAAATTTTACTTCTTTCTTTTGGTGAATGTACAGTGGTTTTTTAAATCAAAATGACCTGTACTGCGTTGAGTGGTGTGCACTCAACGCAGTGCAGTTCATTTTGATTTAAAAAAATATTGTGCAGTCACCGAAAGAAATAAGCAACGACGGTCGTCGAATATAGTTGAAGTTTAGTAAGACATCGGTGGAAGTTTTCGAATGAAATATAATTTGATAAATTGATTGTTTGTTTTCTATTAAATCACTTAAATTTTATTACAAGACATCCGTCGGTTCTTTACTAAACTTCAACTATATTCGACGACCCTGGATATTTATCTCTTTTGGAGGCCGCAAGTACGCTTGTACAATGTACAAAAAATAATGATAAAAAAAGATTATTTAAAAAACCTGCGAATCCCATTTAGAATAGGTAAACAATTTTTATTTATTAATACATGTTAGAGAATTAGTGTCATTTAATTTTGCTCTGAAAGCTTACTTAGTTGAAAAGTTTTGCTATTTTAATTGTTCAAAACGTAAAACCACCTAATACTTCAAGAAGCTCAACTTCAAGAAGATCAATGGATATTACAGCTAACTATGGTATTGATAGTAATATCCTCGCAATAAATATCCGTCGATATCTCGACCCCCAGCAAAGAAGGATCAGGTATATTGTGAGATTCCCATTCGAGTATGAAATCCGTTGCATGTACAAAGGCAACCAATTTTCTATTGATCCCCTGAAAATGATCGCCTATAAAACCAAACGCAGTCAGTCCCCAGTGGAATCGAAAAAAATCGAATTCGGAGCCACATTGTGCGCAGTGCATACGCTAAATATAACTAAAGAACCGAACACACTGAAACAAATCGCTGCGATTTCAACCAACCATGAAATTTCAAATAAAATTTCAAATTTGAAAACTTTTCGTTGCATTTTACTGAAGAGAATGTCGTAAAGTTTTTATGACCAATTTCAATTGAGTATTTGAAAAGTTTTTTAAGTACCGACCCAATAGGTTTGCAATAAAGCGATTGTTATATGTTTATATGTCTCTATTTATGACTGCAGTCATGTGTCTATAGCAAGTTTTTGAAGTGTCATCTCATAAAAAATTAATAACTTCAATATTTGGCTTTGAATGTGCGTAATTTAGAAGCGGATTGTCTGAACATCGTAAAGAAAAATCCGGAGCATTCAACGACCGGTCGCTGGCATGTGTAAACACTCTAACTACGGTCTACAACGGCCATATAAGGCGACAAACGGACGACATGGCGGGTTCTCGCGACAAAGTGAGAAAAATATGGTTGTTCAATATTTATAGGATTTTTATTTCCGTCGTTTAGCCTCAGATACACGTCGACAGACGGAGGTAGGGGACAATGTGTGAGGAGTTAGATACTACTAGATGTGGTAAGGGTTCGTGTCTGGAATGTTTTGGCGTGTGGACTCGAGCCTTATCTCTTAGTCGCATGACTATTTAGAGAGTCGGGGGTAGGCGTTTATTGACCTTTAGGTTGAAATAATATTGTAAGGTGGTCGCCTATTTACTAAGCTAAGCTTGGTTTGTACCTCGTTTGGCGATTGTTTCCGCATTGAGCAGTAAACCAGTGAAATCCAAATTTTATTACGTTTTACTTTACTTTTTCACGAAATAGACATTCAATCGAGTTAAAGGAACTACGACGGTTGTATTCATGATTGCAATGATTATACTTATGCAAACTCTTATTTGTTACGGTCGCGAAACATATTTTAATCAAAATACAATTTTGAAACTTACCTGAAAAAAAAAAAAAAGAAATTGAATTTCATGGGCTAACCTGCAGTGTTTGCCTTAAGTGACGGATTTTTTTCGTCCATAATTATTTTACCAATTTAGAATGTTCTTAATAAACAGCACTGATTCTATAACAAACATCTATTAATAACACCATCCTGGCAAAATTGTACTCAGGTTACAAACCACTGGCTTATCTTTCGATGACCACTTGAAGCCACTGCTCAAACACAAGATTCACATGACCATCACAGATTAAAAGTTGACCATAAACAGCTTTTTTTCCGAACCCACATTCTCTTCCAGTATACCTTCGTTCGACTGTCTCATGTGCGTTGTTTTTCTTGGCTGTTGCATTCATTTGGGCGGGCTTAGGCGGATACATAATGCATACGACTACGGGGGGTCATCAGTATTCTGCGACAGTAGTTGCTCTGACGATGTCCAACCTCGACGACTTGTGTTACCGATGTTTGATTTAAGTTTAAATTACTTTAGCTTTTATTGAGTTTTGTGTTGGATTTTTAGAGTGATTCCTATACATTTATTTTGCAGCTGTATTTTAGCTTTCCGTGTAGTGCCGTAAAGAATACCCGTGGGTGTCGTAAGCGGCGAATTAGGGACTTACTAGAGAATGGGCAGCAGCGTTCTCTATGCATTCTACCATCCGCCTGCAAATCGTGGCGAGTATGGTAAACTCTTCCCCCAAATAATTTCCCACAATTATTGTGGGAGGTATATGTCCAGTAGTGGACGTCTTTCGGACGAAATGATGATGAGCTAATTAGTTTGTATATTTGTTCGAAAGACGGATTAGTGTTTGTGCGGCGACACTACGGTTGACCGTGTTAGTGACCACAGAGGCGTGACATGTACCTAATCACGTCTGGTATACATCGTGTTAAAGCTTGCTCTACAATTTAAGCTGCATTAGGTCGTAGGTATATCTGTTGTTTGTTGCTGTAATGTGTGTTTTAAAACTATTAGAGAAAGGTGAAAATAAAGTCTGTTCATATTAAATTCTTACGCAATTACTGTCTAAAGAGTCTTTGTTTCACATCATTTCAGCCGAAAAACATCCACTGCTAGACATAGGCCCCTAAAGGCCGTAATCGCTCTGCTGGCCATTCTCTAGTAAGTCCCTTAGTCGACTTTTACGACACCCACGGGAAGAAATGCGATGGTGATATACTTTACGTTCAGCACTACACGGAACATTTGTATCACATTCATCTGTATTTAGAAAGTTTTGACATTATATTTCAACACATTTTTCAGCAATTATTGTTTCAATAATACTTTTAAATTGTAATTGAAATGTCAATCATGTCTTTGTAAAATTTGCCACCTAAGTTTACACTTTGGAAAGTAATATAAATTTTGAGTATTGAGGTTAAAAAATTAACCTTAATTGTCTAATGAAAAATAATTTTAAGGTGATTTAAAATTAGGGTATTAAAATTGCCAACATTCAATGAATAAGCGAAGCCTCATAATCAGTGTTCGTACCTCCCTGTGTATCTAAATAGAAGATCCCGCCCAGTATTGGTTTTTTTTCAGGGCTATTTCTGGTGACCATAAGGCAAGTTCGCAGGAACATGTTGCGCAAACTGTAACCATACACCAAGCCCAAAATGATTGTAGTAATATTTCGTCAGCCTATTAAAGAAATTGTGATTCCATACCATCGACTCCGTAGGTATTTAACAGCGATTTTTTTTTCCTTTGAAATATGTCAACACTTGGGTTTTCAGAATCATGTTCTGAAGCCAGAACCAGGTTCCGCGTCGATCGGTTTGCCTGCTACCCTATACATTCGTAATTTAAAAAATCTTTTTTGCTTGCTAGTAAAATGCTAATTAAAACCATAACATTACTTGCAGGTCAAAGCAATGACACATTTACACAACCGCATTTCTATTTTTAAACAACACTCAACTAAATGACATAAAACAATCTGAATACTATAAAGACATAAAGAAAATAAAATAAAAAGCCTTTTATTTCCATACTGCGGTACAAACGAGGTCTTAATTAATTAATGCAGATTATGTCCAATTCTGAGGGCAGTGCCATATGTCAACGTGATAAGTTAATTCTTGCTGACGAATGGTAGCCATTTTGTTTGTAGACTCGTGAAGGTGGGTCCTAACTGTAGATATGGACGGTGCGTGTCACGATGCGAACATTATACAGGTTATAAATTAACGGTTGGTTGTATTATGTAGGGCGGTTAGTGACTTTTTCTGTATTGCGAGTTTTGTTCTGTGTGAATAGAATGTGGGATCGAGGTATAAAGAAGATTTGGAGCCAAGTGCATGTGGAAGGTGGAGATCTGAGTATTGCATTGGTACGGTCAAGCAATGTTTCGAAAAGGGTGAACTTAAACAATACCTTATTTTTGCATGGGAATTCCAAAATAAAAAGAACCTACACTAGTATCTGTAAAATAACGGAAAAATATTCAATCAACAATCAAGTTAGCCAACTTATCGTAGTCCACGGCTGGAGATAAGCTACACCCAGGCTTCGTCATAGAAACCTGTCCTCAACCTTCAGCGCTCGGTCTCTCAGACACCTTAAATAAAATAATATATTATTTGTTCAAAAGTTCAAAACACAGACAAAACCAATATTCAACCTTCAGCACTAAAAAAACAACCTCAACTTAAAGACAGACTCATAAACTATCAAACGAAATGTTTCGTTCAAGAAACAATATCCGACAAATATCCGAAAGAGTCCTGTCAGCTGGTTATTTTCACTTAAACTTCTAAAACTCGTATCCTCTACTAGGTTCTATTCTTAGTAGATCCGTAAAAAGAGCTTGCAAATCCTTGTTGCGATCTAGTGTTGGCGAAATAGTCGGGAGTGCGATAGCTTAGTTGAAACTTCCCCTTGTAGAGTGATGGATTTTGGTAGTGAGCGATAACTTTTTCGTAGTTTTTTTAAACAAAGTGTACGAACTGGTCTCTTTATAAACTTTAAACAAAGCACAAAACTACTTAAGTCCTTCAAAATAATGTATATATCTATCTAATTGCTAGTAGGTAATAAGATATCCCTTAAAATATAATTTAGTTCTGCCAGCGACTTGGCCCGAAAATTATCCCACATAAAATTATTACCGAAATAAAAAGTATCCTATACTGTGTTAATACTCGTTATTAGTTATGGTAGATGGATACGTAATCGCAGTGTGTTTTTAGCAAGACACGTAATACTACTAAGAAATCAGGGAGACCGTTCATAATCATCAGCCTACAGCAGTCCACAGTTGGACACAGGTCTCCAATGCATGCTATTCAGATACTACCAGGGAACTCCCATCCAGCTGCTACCCGCCACCCTGCGAAGATCGTCGCTCCACCTAGCTTGAGGGCGTCGTACCATATCTTTGCCGATTTGCTGTCTCTTCTCCAGAACACGTCTACCCCACTATCATCGGTTTCACGGCTTCCACCGTTAAAAACATTCATTGTACTAAACAAGAAAAAATTATCAAAATTGTAAACACCTAAACGCAAAAATATCGACTGGTGACATGAAACCAATGAAAGCTCTGAGAATAGCTCCTCAGTCCCCAAAGGAGTCCACTTCCATACCGTTCGCTATTTACTGCCTTCGTCTCGCAAATCAATATTGCATGTCGCAGATGCATCGATCCTTGAAAATGTTTATGCCAAACAAAATTGTCGTCGACTTGTACAGTATTTTGTGGGCTATTTATAAACTCTAGCCGAAGTTACAGGAAAGAAGAGTAAGTTATAAAGAATGTAGATTTCTGAGTTAAACTGTAGTACTATCGTAGGTTTCAGTTTGTTTATTTTCGTAATAGCGAATTACTGGGAAATGCAAAGCCGGGCAAATATTTTTTACACGCTTAAAATGTCTTGGTATATACAACATCCTTTTTCTATATCCAATGCTTTTATTAACATCTAACCGCAAACTAATAAAGGTGATAGCTCATTTCATAACTAGATAACAAAAAAAAAAAAAAAAACTCTATATCTTACTTTTTTACAGTATTTCGGCATTCTGTACTTGGAAATGTTTTTCCATACCAGCTACTTCCTTAATCACCTCCGAAGATAAACAGATATCCAAAACAAAAAGATCAAGGTAAACTCTCGTTTATTTCCCCCTTACATTACGTGTGTATATAAAACAATGCCACAACACGTAAATGATAGTGTAAACGTTGGTTATTTTGACGAGGAGCCGACGGAGGCATGTCGGAGGCGTGCCGCGAGCGCGGGGGCGGAATAAATAAGTTGTACACACTTTGAATATTGATCTGTGTATGCGCTCGATGACGTGGTACAATGTGTGCTAGTGTATTGTAAAGGTAGACTTTTCTCGTTTCAATAAGAAAAGCCTTCCTTCAAGTGCAAGGAACTGTATAAAGTGAGCAGTGGGTAAGGAAAGACAGCAGCCATGATATTTGAAGTAGTGGATGGTGTGCTGGTGGTTGGTTAACTGTTTCATTGCCACATGACTGGTTAAGACACCTAGTTGTAAATTCAAATGCCTTTCATAAAACACTTCCTGAATTTGTCATTACAGAGTTAATGCCTTTGAGTCAATTGGCAATTCGGTCAAAGATCACTGGTTTCATCTGCCGATGTTAACAAAACTACCTTCCGAAATCCTATTTATTTTGTATCGTAAGTAAACTAAATACATAGTATTTTATTCAAATACGCGTGAGAGTAATGTAACTGACTGACTAATCGGTTATGTCTATTAGCAAATAAAAATGTTTTTTCTAACCCCTTCGTGCATACTTTAGGTAAACTATTACAAAAATAACAGACTCACACTATAACTTGCCTCCACAAATAATATTATGACACGCACAAACCCAGACAGTCAAAACAATTAGCAAGTTTCCTCGCAAATGGAAACTAAACACCAAGAGTTGTGTTATCGTGCGTCAAATGTCTAGACTTGTAAAACTTTGAAGATTAAATTAGATTTCGTCTGAGTGTAACAGAAACCGATGCTGGCCTCAGCACTTATCGAGATGCGCTTAGCGTCTGGTCTCACTGGGCGAACGAATTTCGTGTTCTTCTTTTTCCCTCGAGTTGGTGCAACGTACACATGAATGTGCAAACGACACTGTTGGAATTTTTGGAACGAAGTTCTATAACGAGGTTTGTGGTAGGAGTAAAATTGTAGAAATCTTCACGTAACGCATTTTCCGTTACATAAAGTTGATGTTTAGAAAAACGTTATGCCCCTACATGCGATTTTTTATTAGAGAGAGACAGTTTTCATAGTTTGGTTTGGTTAGGGTGGTGAAGTCAAGAGTAAGACCAAAATGACGATCCAAGAAAGCGGCTGTGAAAATCAACAAATTATTCACCACGCATGTCGTTTTCATGGATGCTGATATCGAAAGTGAAATCAACATAAAGATCCAAGATGGTGGCTGTGATTTTTTTTAAATTTTTTGTAGGTGGTGGAGAAAATCCATAAAGGAAATTGCGAAAATTATGGCAGTTTTTATCATGAGTGTTGTACTGATAGTTTTCGAGGGTGCTGAAGCTGATAGAGAGGTTAAAATAAATCTTGAGTATTAAAACTTCAGTATTTTATTTTGATTATTTTTAAGCTAAATATACAAAAAAATCATTAAAGAAGCTAAGAAGCTATTATATTAAATAAGAAAAATTTTACCACCAAACCATGATGAATGATGTGTCGAATAATGTTGTGTCAAATAAATTATGTAGTGTATGTGTATATGTATGTATAGTATGAAGTAGCAGTGTTAAACGACTCGTGTTGCTTACCATACATACCGCGATGGCAGTATTAATTTTATGCCATTGTCAAGTCATTCCTCGTCATGCGCAAAAGATTTTTTTGTTGCTTCCCTTAGAAATCATATGCTTAAAACTTTTTTTTTTCTGTTAATGTATGATGTTGCAGTCGTTGTGTGTGTAGGTGTGTCATTTAATGGTAGGTAGGTCCTTATCTCATTTAATGACGGGCACTCTTAGGAACTAAGATGGTCCTTAAAACGAACGTTTGCTCATTAATGGAGGCAACATAAACTGCTGCTCACTTTAGGCTGCAGAACTCTAGCTTTCAGAACTTTTTGAGTTTTTGAAGCGTACACAAACCAACATAACATTTATATATATATATATATATTTAGAAGAAGAATATAGAAGATATAACTCTTCTATCATAATACTGCATTGTTTACCTGTCTTCTTAAAGTTAGAGCAAAAATATTGTATCTCAAAAAACAAGGGACACACTCAAAATCGCAACGAAACGAATTCCGATATAAAAACTATAAGGGCTGCACTGTGGTACCTACTCATATAAATGTGTGCATTACATACATACACGGCGCATTGGGTAAGTACACTCGAGTGAAGCTTATTCGGGATTATACCGTCCAGTCTGGAGTATTATTTATAGGTGTACCTATAGGTTGATCAGTCTTCTATCATGTATTGGCTGAGGTATTAAATTTAAGATGGCATTGAAGATAATGTTGTCTCGGACCTGGGTTTATGAAGGTTGAAAGGATATGTACATTGTACATCTTAATTGGTGTATTAAGTGTTTTCTCCTTGAGTTACAGTAAATAAGAACGATGTTATTGGATAATTACTTATCAGTTTAAGTTATATATGTAACAGGACAGACAGCTATGCTGCTGAGGAGTTTGTTGCACCACTTCTTCTTACCAGCTAAAGCACTAGGAAGTGAAGAAGTGCGGGCGTTTTGAGGGACTGCTTATGTAATTTTGACGCTTGAAAAGTGCTGATCCTCAGTATAATTTGAGTAAATAACTTTTTATTTTGCTTTTTTATTTAAATTACTTATTAGTTAGTAGGCTAGATTGTAATGTGAATAAAATATCACCAATATATATATAATTTATAAAGTAAAAAAAAAACTTAATTCGTGTCTACTGAGCTAGGTATCTTTGTGAGATGCTTCAGACAAGGATGGCTTCTCATATTTCTACTCGTAAAGTACAAAGGCAACCAAGGATATTTCAGTGTGCTCGCAGATGGAAAACGTATTAAAATATTTCCATTAATTTCCGCATAGTACGCGGTACTCATAAGATATACTGAGAGATATGCTGAGATTAATAGCTTTATTGCCATAGGCATAGGCCAGTTATATTAGCAGGCCATACTTTACTTTACTTTACCCATGTGTTGGGTTATTTGTATCGATATGGAAAACTAATAGGACAAGAAAAAAATAAACATACGATGGGTGAAGGTCGTATCGGTCGGATCGTAATCGGTCAGCTGGTTTTGAAATTATATTTTTTTTTATAATTTTCAAAAACTATAAGATAAAAGTCGTGTCATTCAAACTTTTGAAAGAAAGGTGAATGATGAAAACATTTTTATTTTATTTTTAAAGCGGATTTCATTAACGCGGCTTGCGGTAACTGCTATAAATCATTATGTAACTAAAATGCGTTATGTTATGTGCATGAGGTTTTTTGATCATTTACTATTCGTATCTGAGTTAATGACACAAAACAAATATTTACAATATGGCAGATACCTAATGTAGTTTAATCCAGAATTCTGCGAACGTAAATCCTCATTTCACAGTAAACAGAGTAACGTTTGAGAGTAATCACAATATTTCAACTAATTACGTGTTTGCTACGAAACTTGAAAAACATTTTAATTAACTGAGATTCGTTATATTAATTAATTTCACCTGTATGCCGAGTTTGTCAGAAATACGTGTTATGCTAACATGTGGGATAATCTTATATTCATGGAACAAACAGAATGAGTGGAAGTACGTTGAATATTGAAGCTAGATACTTATACGTATATATAACACAATCAGCCTATAATGTTCTCACTGCTGGGACCCAGGCCAGAGCGAGTGGGCCGTTATCTACCAGATGGGCCCAATACGGGTTGATACATGGCACCTTACGATGTTTTCCCTCACCGGTTTGCGATCATGTGGTGATGAAATATTTTACACAAAATAAAGTGCCTGTCTGGATACGAACTTACGACCTACAAATCGTAAGCCGTTGAAGAAGATGTGAAAGTAAATTAAACATTAACACATCTTTATGTATACAAGATTATTCTTAGTATATGCGAAACCTGAATATAGTTTGTTCAGAATCAGTAACTGAATCGATTCCAATAATTTTTACACCATGTTATATTTTGTACCAAAAATAATTAATTACGCTTCCAAGTCGCGGGCCTTAGTGTTTTGTTTCGATTTTAAAATTATCATGTCTTTCTCGTATTCAAACGTCCTTTACACGGAGATGGTACGTACACTAGCTGTTTGTGGTGATCTGCATATGTTTTTGCGTAGACAACCAGGTAACTTATCAAGCTTATAACTTTGTGATTATTAATGAAATTTTTTTCATAGATTCTTTACATAAAAATACTAGACCCGTGTTTCGGGTTTCGCACAAACAAAAATTAATGTTGTATAATTCTACTGTACGTGTGTATGTCACTGAACTCCTAAACGGCTGGACCGATTTAAATGATTTTTTTTGTATGCGTTTGGGTGGCACCCTGGATGGTTTAGATTCACTATTGAACCCAGTAGGTAGCGCTGCTATCGAGTTCTAGGAAACAGGACAACGTCTGTACGGTCAGCCAGTAATAATATTATAAAGCTGAAGAGTTTGTTTGGTTGAACGCGGTGATTTCAAGAACAACTGGTCAGAATTGAAAAATCTTTTTGGGTTGGGTAGCCTATTTAATGAGGAAGGTTATGGGCTATATAACATTACAGTACAATCAAAAGGAGCGGAGCAGCCACGAAAAATGGACGAAATCTGGTAGGCAATTCCATGCGATGGGAAGGGTCACGGGAGCAAAAACTTGACGCGGACGAAGTTACGGGTAGAAGCTAGTAATAGATAAACTTTTTACACACTTCTTTTCCTTCGTTTAACTAAACCAATAATAAGATTCATGCGTAACTATAACATGAAATATCACGAGTAGAGCCAAAATGCGGTATTAATAAATTTTTGCATAATACAGCATTTCCATGGCCGTTATCACGGTGAAAACATTCTGTGAAAATGAGGTGCATAAAGACACTTTGACCTTCGAGTTTGCGTCGTATATTCTCCTCAGAGGTAGTCAGACAGGAAATTACGACTCCATCTGGTTTTTTTAACATGACGTGTATAACTGATTCCGGTATTCCATTTATAGAATAAAAACAAAAATTGGTAAAAACAAAACAGAACCGCGACTATCTTTGACGTGGAAAGGTGAATCTAAAAGTTTAAATCTTCCGTCAAGTAAGTCAACACCGCAACGCACCATGCTGATATACATATCCCTACTCTCTTATTTTGTTTTAGCAAAAATATGTTAAAAGTTCATAAATCTGCCAATGAAAGAGAATTATGAAATGCATTTTGACAAGTTAAAGAAAAGAAAGAAAATTTGTTAATTCTGCACAAACAAAACGCACAATATAAAATAGTAACAAAAAAAAAAAATACACACGTACAAGGTAGCCAAAAGCCCCGTATTCAAGTTTAAAAGGTAAGGTAGGTTAAGTTCATTCTTGAAATTGTCATTCACAAGTTAATTCTACACTACCATTATCTGTTCGTTACTGGGTGCCTAAAAACGCCACATTAGCGATGCCATAAAAGCGATCCCTTATGGATCTGAAGTTGACATTAAACTTCAGTAAATTCATTTTGTGGACAATTTTACGAACTTCCATATAATACTGTCAAACTGATGAATTGCGTGCTGTGTGCGCAGATAATATTATAAATTGTCAGTTTGTGACCGTTTTACGATTAAATATGATTCATTATATTATTCTACTAGCTTATGCCTGCGACTTCGTCTGCGTTAAATTTTTTGTTCCCCCGACCCTTCCCGTCACGTCGAATCGCCTCCCCGTGTGATTTTCCCCGTTTTTGCAACATTTTTCATTACTGCTCCGCTCTTCTTGGTTATAGTGTAATGTTATATAGCCTTTCTTGATAAATAGACTATCCAACACAAAAATAATTTTTCAATTCGAACCAGTAGTTCCTGAGATTAGCGGGTTCAATCAAACAAACAAACTTTTCAACTTTATAATATTATATATTAAATATAAATATATTAATATTATATCATGTATTATATATAATATTATATATAGTATAGATTATAATTCTGTTAAAGCGGCCATATTACGCTCCATGTTCTCCTCAGGTTTTCATTAATCCTGCCAAAAAAAAAAGGAATACAAACAAACAGCTTTCAGGTCATCAACAGTTTAAAACATTAGTTTGGTTAATTTTATTAAAAGAATTAAGGACTGTCCAAACTATAGTAAACAGAAGCTCTTAAGTTGAAAGGAGTTTAGACATACACCTGCGTCTAGTCTCAGTTGTTTCCAAACTGTCTTCCAAATATTTAGACACTAATCCAATGTTTATCTCCATCATTTGCAGAATAGGAGAGTAACTTTACAGAATACAATATTTCGTTGTAGTAAAAATTATGAATAACTTTAAGTTCGATGGAGATGTTTACTCACCTACTGTTTATGATACTGAACTACTATTCATCTTAGTTCTACCATTAAACCACCTCCACAATTGCGTTTATCGGATGGTACAACCTTGACTTCAGCCCTGAGTTCTATAGATAGAGGCGTTCCTCAGGGATCAATTTTGGGTCCGATTCTTTTCATTCTCTACTGTGCAGACATAATGAAGTGCCTTCAGAAATGCAAATATATTTATACTTATTCGGCATAAATATATTTATGCCGATGACGTCCAACTGTATTTATCTTTTAGTCCTGATAATTATGAATCGGCCATCAGAGACTTAAACGACGACCTAGAAAGAATCTCCGCCTCGTCAGATGAGAATTGTTTGGCACTAAACCCATTGAAAACCAAGTATATGTTGTTTGGTACGAAGCAGCAGTTAAAAAAGGTACCTTTGAGCCTAAATTTAACTCTAATGGGTGAGCCTATTGAGCGTGTGAATGAAGCGCGGAACCTCTATATGGATAACAGTTTTAAATTTGAAAAACACGTTGCTGACTCAGTAAGAAACTGCTTTTATCGTCTGAAACTGCTTTACAAAATGAGACCTTTTTTGTCTGAAAAGCTTTGCGAACCCTTGTTCTGTCTAAATTAAACTACGCTGATACGGTTTACGGCCCACGTTTGCTGGCTCGTACCGATCGACTTTTACAAAGAGCCCAAAACGCATGTGCACGCTTCTGTTACTCTGTTCCTCCTAGAAGTCATGTTACCCCCTTTCTTAACAAACATTTTATTCTCAAGATGAAGTCGAGAAGAAATTTACACTTAGCGTGCTTACTCTTTGGTGTCATTAAGTCTAAGATACCGAAGTATTTGTATGAAAAGCTTAGTTGGATGGCTAGTAGACGGGATTGCGCGCCCAGGCTATGTGCACAGCAGCTCTCAACACAGTCCCATAGGACAGCGGCTTTCAGAGGCACTTTCCTATACGCTGCATCTAAGGTGTGGAATAATATCCCACCACCACTAAGGGTTCTGGGCACTATCCACATGTTCAGAACACGTTTACGGCAGTATCTAATAGATTCACAACTGAAAATTGATATGGTCGCCTTAAACGTATCACTTATCTATATATTAATACGTGAAGCGAAAACTTTGGATCCCTTTTTACGAAAATTGAGCGGACGGAGGAGTATGAAATTTCGCACACTTATAGTTTATACAGAGAAGAAGTGACGAATGCTAATATTTTTTTTAAATTATGCGTAAAAATATATTATTTTCAATAAATAACACGTTACACACACTACTATTCATTACCGTGTATGTAATACACACATGCATAGATATTCTTTTGTTTATGGTCCAATCGACAATATCTGTCTTTATTTTGTGTCTATAGTCTTATAGTTAGGGAGCTGGCGAGCATTTCGGTATATGATTTGCACACGTTTCACGTCGAGGGGGATTGCAGTTTAAATCATTACGAATCGATTTGGTCCAATCAATTAAGGTCCTATGTCACTGCGTTTTCGCGTTACAGCGAATTGAAGTTGCTTAAAAAAATCGGGGTATTAGATCATTTACAAGTATGCCTCTAGAGTTCATGGTCACAATCATCTTGGAAACGAAGAAAATCTAAGAGGCAGACATTCAGAACTCTGCATTATCATGGGACGAAGTTGTAAAAATGTTAAAAAAAAAAAGCTCTACTAAGTCATTTGCACGCGATTCTCATTGCGCCCATTCGATTCACTATTACTCTGTGGATTCGAAAAAACATGTGGCAGACTCTTTACTCACTGATTTTCAGCTTTATTAATTTTTGAAATTCACGGAATCAAGAGACAGCGGGTATTACGTGGGATTATTGTTATTATTTATAGTTTTATTTTATAATTTTGTTTAACATTATCCTCTAAACTCACGGTAACGATTAAACTTCTGGAGCTGAAATCTATGCAATCAAATTTTTTCTCAACGCCAACCAGAAACGAAATGCGCTTGGAACTTTAATTAGAAAGTATTTTTTTAAATTGCATGCTTGATTGTAATCTGAATAGGATTAGGATCTGGATAGGAACCGTCTTTAACTTTTTTAAATCACGTTTTATTTGTGTAAAATACGTAGATTTTGAACCAAGACGTATGAAAGTGCCTGAGAGCGAGAGAGAGGAAAAGCGTGCAAAATAAAAGGGGAGGCTGTATATAGATATACGCTCTATACATTTAGTTTCACAATACGGAAAAGGTCGGAACTGATTTATACCGTTCTCACTCATATTCCTAAATAAAAGAGAGACACCACGAAAGAAACTATGAGGCTATTTTATACTTGCTTGGTTAGGCGCGAGCGTCGGGTTGAAAAAAAAAATCAAATGGTCTGTTTTGGAATATCAGAGGCCTGAACGTCTGCCTCATCGATTTTCTTGATTTTCATAAGGAATTCAAACATCAGTCCAAGAAGTAGACGTGTGCGCATAATATAGCACACCTTTTTTTTACATTTTTGGAGCACTGTCAATAGACAACGCAAAGGCTACATGTTGGCAGACTATTTTTCCGTGGTTCTTCTCATTGTTTTTAATCGAAACATTCAAATCTGCCAAGTGTGCACTTCATATAGAGTTTTTTTAATCATAAAAATAAACGTAAAAAATGAATACTACAAAAGTCAGAGCCCTGGATGTCTGCCTTTTCGATTCTTTCTGTTTCCAGGATGACTATGATCATCAGCCCCAGAGGCAGACGTGTGCGCATAATATAGCACACCTTTTTTTTAAACATTGTTGAAATGCTGTAAATTTACAACACAGCACCACCATGGTGGCAGACGAGGTCCTTGATGTTTCTTAGGGTATAATTATCACTATTAATAACGTCTGCCTTGTGTGCTGATCATATCGAAATTTTGCTCGCCAGCTCCCTAACTATAACTGAATGTTAAGTAAGTATAACCATAGGTAATAAATGAATTTTATAGATAGATTATATAACCTATTTCATTTTTTAAATGTATGATCATGTCGAGAATATTTGTTTTTTTGTCTATAGTGTTACTGAATGTCAAATATAACCATATTTTTTTAAATATTATATTATTTTATATGTTTTTTTTCATTTAATAATGTATTTCTATTCAAATGAAGTACGGTCGAATTTCGACCAATGGGCGATCACTAGTATGAAATTAAATGCTTAGTACTTTAAACATAATTCCTATTGTGCCCCCCGGTTTCCATCCTTTGCTGCCTCAAATGTCCTCGACTAGATGACGCTGCCGTGCCATCCGCGGCGATAAGCTGCTGTATGTGTGAGTGCAGCGCGCGCGGGAGAAGGTTTTGCCATAGTTTCCGTTGTCTTCGTTTCGTTTTGTCTTGTGTTTGTGAGTAAATTTATAATTTATATGATTAATGGCTAGTTTATTTATTTATAAGTATTAAACAATGTATGTTGAAACTGTTTTGTACTCCTCGTCACTTGTCCCTATAGGTTCATTAGAAAACCAGCGTCAGACAGCATATTCTGTCTGGCATTAATGCTAAAATGAACCTTTTTGGCGCAGCCGTGAGGCACACACATGTTGTTTTTTTTAAAAATTTTTTTTTCCTGTTATTTTATTTTGTGTTTTACGGACTGTGATAAATAAACGGTATTCTTTCTTTCTTTCTTACTTTTACTTTAGATAAATAAATAAATTCTAAATGATCTGCGTAAATGAACCTTATTACCAGTGATCGGAGTAGGTAGATTGATTTTACGTACTCGCATCATGAATAGTCATAGAAATCACAACATGGATAAGCCTTTTTTCTGGGTTTTCATTTTGGTACTTACGGCATTAAATCAAATGTTGTGAAAGTAAGGATTTTTAAACTAGGTATTACATTCGAAATTTATAGAATGCGATAGATAAACATTGAAAATTGTTTTTTTCTTACTGTAGATGGCCGATCACCTATATACTATTAAAAAAACAGCAAAAGTGTTAAACATTTCTTATTCATATTAGAAAGAAAGAAAGAAAGAAAGAAAGAAAGAAAGAAAGAAAAATATTTTATTTGAGACACGCACAGGGCATAAAAACAATAAAAAGAACATAGAAACTTTTAGGATAACAAAAAGTTAAAAGATATAAAATTAAACAAAAAAAAAAAAAAAAAAAAATCCCGGAATTCCGGAGGCATATCCATACTTATATATACGTGCCTGTTCAGTACCGTTTATTATCTGTGCGCCTAACGGAATGCGCGTGTAACAGAGTGAGAACTGACTTGTCAATTTGACGTTGACACTTGACAGCTCGCTTGTTAATTTTGCCGCTAAAAGAGGTCGGTCGCCGTGTTGAAACCCCGCGACGCGTTTGTTGAAATTAATCCCTTTAAATCGATCCGTTTGTGACAATTAGTCGTGATCCAATTGTATTAATTAACCGGTCGTTTTGTGGACAATCTGTCATGACCCGATGGTTGAGTGTGACGCTATTGTGAACGAGTGATTTGAAGACCGCATGCTGTGATTGTCTCCAGCCGGGTTGAAGCGGAATCTAACCTGAAGAATACTCATAACGTCACGACACGATACACATACACTCACTTACATACATATCTCCAGGTTGGCACCAGAGCAGTGTCCTTCAACCATGAGGTAAGTGCTTTTGTTTGTATATTGTACCTTGTACTTGTATTGTCTGCTCCGCGTACGGCGGACAGTACGCTAGCCACTTCTTGTCTCTAGAGCCCCACGATTATAACTCTTCCACTGCGCACTTGAGATCGTATTGGGAGGCCAAGCCTGGCAGCGTACATTTTGGTATTCAGAGCGCGGTTATAAGACATAACCAACAAATTGGTAATTTACAGTGAGCTAATTACTTGGCAGTCTCTATAAGGGAAGTAGTAATGCGCTGTAAATGTTTGTTAACTATGATTGCTAGTTTATTTGAAATAATTTGTAAATTTGTTGAGACGGGTAACCTGATGTTGCCAAGGTCAGCCGGGCTAATAAAGTGGATTGGATTGGGCTGTGGTGCAGCCCCTTGTTGTAGCCCCTTTTTGTGTCTGATCTGTGTTGTATTGAATGTCAGGAAGACATTAAAATATTGAGTTTGTACCATTGATATGGTTATTTGTGAAAATTAATATTTGAAAAATTATTGGCATTTTTGAGTATTACCATTGTTTTAAATTGGAATAAAGGTTCATTATTGTTGTACCATTAACAAAGTGGTTTGTGAAATTAACATATTGAGCGTTGACATTGTTAGAATTAAAATAAAAGTTTAATTGAATTGAAACCAGAATTTTGTTATTTCTTGAGTTGCTGATTAGTCAGTTTGGTAGTTTGATTGTAGTTATTTTGTAATATATTGTTTGAACTTTGTTACTTAATTACCTTTTGCTTGGTTTATTTTATTTGATTGTTTATGTTGGATTTCCTTGTTATTTATTGATTGAACTTTGTTATTTGATAATTTAATTGTTTTGTTTATTTGAATGATTTTGTTTGTGCAATGGCATACAAATGCAAATATTGCAGTGCCGGACACCTGTCCAGGTCAAGCCGGAGACCTCGGTTGTTTCAGGTCCCGGACTATTGAGTAGATTGCCTGCTTTGGAACTGCCACACTTGACGGTCGCTGGGACCACTGGTACGGTTTCCAAAACCTGTTTGCAAGTTTGGTTGATGCACGCTCAGACCTCAGACCCGCCCAAAGGTTGGCCTATTTGTTGTCTGTCCTGGAAGGTGAGGCCCGAGCCTTGGTACAGCATCTGTCGTTGACTGACTCAGCCTACCCTACCGCTTTGGGACTACTCACCCAGCGGTACCAAATGAACGTTGTTTGGCTGATGTTCATATTGAATTGATTTTGGGGTTACCGGTCATTACTAGTTTGTCAGCATTGCATACTGACCTGTTGAACCCGTTGGTGGTAGCGACCAACGCTTTAAAGCGATTGGACTTGCCGGTGGACCAATGGTCTTACCCTTTGGTGCATGTTGTGCTGCAACGGCTTCCTGCCGATTTGAGGGCTCATTTCGAGCAAAGGTATGGTGGGGATAGTGTTACACATCTCCCCCCATTTGGTGACCTCGTCCAATTTTTGGAGGATGAGTGTCGGTTTGTGGACAACTCTGGCGTTGCCACTGAGTCATGCCAGCCGTCTTCCCGGCCACGAGACCAGGGACGGACTAGGGCTGGCGGGCCTGTTGATGGTCGCCCCGCCGCTCGTTTTGCTGGCACCCAGAGTCGTCCTGGTTGTGAGTTTGTAGGGACACGGGGCATGGCATGGCAACTTGCGCGGCCTTTTTGAAGTTGCACGTGAGTGCCCGCCGCTGAATTGCCAATGCACGCCGCCTGTGCTTCTCTTGTTTGGGGGCTCACTTCCATCGGGACTGCCCCAACCCCCGCCCTTGTAGAATTTGTGGGGGGTCCCATTTGGACATATTGTGCGCTAACGCGAACCACGCTGGCAGACCAGCCTCTGATGAAGGTTCGCGTACGGGGGGGTACCATGGAGTTGGTCACCGGGCTTCTGCCTCACCGGTTCAGAACCGGGGAGAGGCCCGCAATTTTGAGCGCCGCACTCACACACCCCCCGCGCAAGTTGATCGGGAGCCGCGCGACCGCCATTTGGTCTCCCCGCGTAAAGGCGATTACGCAATTGTTGCTAGGCACCGCTGGCCAGACCAGCACCGCCTTCCCTCCCCTCCTTTGGCGGAACGTCCCCGGTTGGAGTCACGCCCCCCGCCATTCAGGCCTCCGGTGGGATATGCCCTTCCAGCGATGGCGCGTGGCTCGGGACACCGCGCGGACGAGGAGTTTGAATTCCATCCTCGTCGGGAAAGACTTGGGTCTGGGTGTGGCGATCGGTCGCCGCCCAGACATTGTTAGGACATTGGCGCCTGCCCCGCTAAGGTACCCCTCAGATCGACACGGTTTTGTTGCCAAGGCATTGGTCAGGTCTGGGGGCCCACGGGGGACTCTGTTGTGGTCCGTGTCATTTTGGACATGGGAGCCCAGGGTTGCCTTCTGTCTATTGTTTTGTTGTTTTGTTTGTATTGTTTGGGCAAAATTGTTTTCTTGAGCGCCTTTGGACTGCGGGACTTGGCTGGGACGAGCCAATTCGGGACACCCGGTTGGAAGATTGGCTCCAATTTGTATCCGCACTCCCTGCAGTCAACGAGGTCGTGTTACCCCGCGCTATCCTCCCCCCTGGGAGCTACACTGCTACCCTTGTTTTATGATGCGTCTTCGCACGGTTATGCAGCTGTTGTTTGTCTGCGCACCGTCTGCGCACAAGCCAGGTGAATTTGTCACTGGTCTTGGCCAAGAGCAAGGTGGCCCCCCTCCGGACGGCACTGACCACCCCTAAGTTGAATTGTCAGGGGCGGCGCGTCTTGTGCGTCTATTGAACCACGTTGCTCACACTTTGGGTGGAACTGTGGACATTCGGGCTTCTTACGCCTGGACGGACAGTCAAATTGTTTTGTGTTGGTTGAAGACGTCCGTCCACTCTTTGGAGGTCTTTGTTGCGTACCGAGTGTCCCAGATTCAAAAAGGATGATTGGCCTCGATCGCCAGTCTTGATGTCGGGTCCTTTGCCCGGGCTCAAGGTGCTCGCTGTTGGAACAAAGGACCCTGAGTTTGTTGAGTCGATTTGGCTCCCTCGACAAATTGTTGAATTGTTTTCTGTTGTTGAATTGTTGGTGACTGATCGTCACATTAAGAACTCGCATGCCGGTTGCAATGCGCTGTTGGCCATTCTGCAGCGAGAGTTTTGGATATTGTCGGGAGCCGTTAGTAAGTTGAACCCCTTTTGGTCGATACGGGTCTTTTGTTGTTTGGTTGTTGACGGTTGAGTCACTCTAGCCTTCCTTATGGGGTCCGTCACTCCCTTTTGTTGCCTAAGGAGGGCCATTAAATTGTTGTTTGGTTGTTTGTTGTTTGTTATTGTTTGACCCGCCAGCCTGCCCCCATTGGGGGGGTATTTTGAGGCCGCGGTGAAGGCGGTTAGGGACTCTGGCGCAGATTGTTGGGAGACACCGTTCCCACCTTTAAGGAGTTAGCTACGGTATTTTGCCGCATTGAAGCTGTGTTGAACTCGCGTCCATTGTGCCCGCTGTCTTCGGACCCGAACGTCTTGGAGGCCCTGACCCCGGGCCATTTTTTGATTTGACAGCCACTTGCCGCCCTGCCGGAGCACCCTTTTGTCGATGTGAGCCAAAATTGGCTATCGCGGTTTCAGTTGGTGCAGCAGCTCGCTCAGAGTTTTTGGAAGCGTTGGAGCTTGGAGTATTTGCACATCCTCCAGCAGCGCGTCAGGTGGACTGATAAAACGCAGCCTTGTCGGGATTGCCAAGTGATTAGCGGACGGGAAGGCCCGTCCGGGGGGGGGTAGATGTTCGGTACCGTTTATTATCTGTGCGCCTAACGGAATGCGCGTGTAACAGAGTGAGAACTGACTTGTCAATTTGACGTTGACACTTGACAGCTCGCTTGTTAATTTTGCCGCTAAAAGAGGTCGGTCGCCGTGTTGAAACCCCGCGACGCATTTGTTGAAATTAATCCCTTTAAATCGATCCGTTTGTGACAATTAGTCGTGATCCAATTGTATTAATTAACCGGTCGTTTTGTGGACAATCTGTCATGACCCGATGGTTGAGTGTGACGCTATTGTGAACGAGTGATTTGAAGACCGCATGCTGTGATTGTCTCCAGCCGGGTTGAAGCGGAATCTAACCTGAAGAATACTCATAACGTCACGACACGATACACATACACTCACTTACATACATATCTCCAGGTTGGCACCAGAGCAGTGTCCTTCAACCATGAGGTAAGTGCTTTTGTTTGTATATTGTACCTTGTACTTGTATTGTCTGCTCCGCGTACGGCGGACAGTACGCTAGCCACTTCTTGTCTCTAGAGCCCCACGATTATAACTCTTCCACTGCGCACTTGAGATCGTATTGGGAGGCCAAGCCTGGCAGCGTACAGTGCCAGTTCATTGATCCTATTTCAATCTACCTACTCCGAGCACTGCTTATTACTGAAAAATTTAAACGAAAAATGAAATATCCATGTACATATTCGTATGCCAGTTGATTCTTTGCCATAGTTCTTTGGGTTAAGGGCAGAAGGATGGTCTCATTAATACCCTAGAAATATGGGGCATCAAAAGGAACACCTTATTTACCATTTGTTGCGTTTACGTTCGCACATCTGGAGCTCTATGTAAGTCGGTCATCGAAGATACGGGCCCGTCTGTAAGTAGTTGATCCGGTAAAACAAGTGTCAAATTATTGTTTTTTGGACGGGTGAAAAACATGGGGGCAAGTGTGAAATCGTGTTGGCATTCAATATTAGGTCGGAAATGGAATTAATCTTATGTCCTAAGTGATACGGAGGGATGATGATGCGGAAATGTCCGTAATTTCGGCCGAAACTTCGGACTTCGTTTCTGAGTTTCTTTCGCTTAGGGAATAGAGCCTGATCATACACGCTCGTCAGGCGCGACTACATGCTAGGTACAGTCAATGCAGGGCGCATTACCTGACCCCTCTTACATAGAAGAAATGAGGAAAAGGGGTCAGGTAATGCAGGGAACTGACTGTACTAGACCTTTCTGAAGATCATCGTCCACTTATTTATTTATTTAACCAAACTTTATGCAGAAATATAAAAAATACTGCACAAAAGCGGACTTAATACCTCAGACATTTTCTACCAGTCAACTTTAGGGTGATGCAGAGACAAAACAAGACAGGTGCAACATACGAGACAGACAGCTCGGAAACAACTGTGTTGTGGAAAAAAAAAACTACAAAAGACTAGAAAAATAGGCACTTATCCTTTGCTGAATAATTATAATCTATAACATCACTAAAAACATACCTAGAACCTACAGGTGCATCAGCAGTTACCAAAATACCGTTTAAAACAGTACTGACCCCAAACAATAGCCCAACTGCAACAAAATCAATCAATACATTGTACTAGGCACTCAGAATACAACAGAACATTTCAAAGCAACGAAGACGATAGAAATGGTCCTCGAGACTAATTATCGAGCCTTTCAAGAATGGCACCGCTGTCCCTACAAGTTGAAATTCCAATTTGTCATAGAACGTATTACGTTGGATGGACGCAACAAAAGCCGGGTTTGTCCTGCTTGTGCACGGCCGACTTGGACTGGAGGGACGTGCGGACTTGGAAAATATACTGGTGGATATCGAAATAAATATTATTGGGTTACAGTTTTGATTGATTTGAAACACTTGAAAGATGGATGAAAATAATTCGGCTAATTGCACCTCTTGTTTTACTTTGGGTATCCCAAATTTAGACGGAAAACTATGCTGACAAAAGGAGGTTTTTTAAGATGATATTACCACTGTTGAATTTTTCGTATAAATTCGGTTCTATGTTTTTGTGATTCAAAGAATGGTTATCGTGCTTCATATTAACCAACAATAAACAGTGTTAGCAAAAAACAATATCAAATTGATTTGTACAATGTAAATACTACTAAATATACAATCGCTGACAACCATAATTCTACATTTCACAGACTTCCATTCTAACCGCTGCCTTTATACGTTCTTAACAGTTGCTTTCATTGTTGAGGCTTCATCTGCAGTTAGAGATGCGGGCGCGATACAAATTGTACCCTTTTCTGCTCCTAATAGGATTTGGATTTTATATTGTGTTAGACTGTAATTGTAGGTTGTCTCACGGGCTGCAACGCTTTGGGAACAGAATTGTGTTATTGTTGGTAGAATTTCTGTTGGATTTTGTCGTAATCATGGCTTGGATTGGAAAAGCTGGCAACATTTAGAACCATACGTTTGTATTTTTAAGGGTATCTAATAAATCGAAATATGAGGTGCAAAAACGTAAACAAATTATTTGCAGTACAGACAGGAACTGCTTGGACAACGATGGAGTATTTTTCTTTTCCGTGGTTTTAGATGAAATCGGTATTCATACTATGTAACTCTAACTCTATAAACTTGCGCCCAGCGTGCTGGTTGAGTGCGGCCCAAAGGGTCATGGCCATCCGGTTAATCCGGGGATAACGCACGGTCTCCTGCGAGGCGGCGAGCCTCCTTGCCGGAGTGCCGCCATGGGATCTGGCGGCAAAGGTTCTCGCCCACATGTGGGAGTGGCGCGAGGAGGCGAAACGCCGGTGCGAAACTCCGCTGCCGCGACAAATCGCGGCACGGCGAACAGAGCTCCGGCAGGATCTCATGGCGACATGGCAGGTACGATTGTCGCAAACCCAGCGCTGGGCACGCCACAATTGCGGCGGTAAGTCCCCTCTTAGAGGAGTGGATAGAGAGGCGTCACGGCGTCCTCACCTTCCGCCTGACGCAGGTTCTCACCGGGCATGGTTGCTTCGGTGGGTTCCTGTTCAGGATAAAGTGGGAAGATGCACCCGGGTGTGTCCATTGTGAGGATCACCTAGAGGACACGGTGGAGCATACGATGGAAATGTTCTCTGCCTGGGCGGAGCACCCCCGTGTCCGGCCCTGGTGCGAGCCATGGTACGGAGCGAGAGGGCATGGGAAGCCGTCACCTCCTTCTGGGAAGCAGTATTGCTCGCAAAGGAGGAGGCGAGGCGCGTGAGGGAGTGGCAGTCTCTGCGCCGTCACGTCCCTAGCCGCTGCAGGAGGAGACGCCCCGGGCGTCGGGAGTCGATTGCGGACTCCCGGCCACCGTAGGCGCGAGCTTGCGGGCGGTGAGCAATGGGTAGCTCGCCGCCCGATAAGGACCAAGCTCGGGTCGACGGCGCGTAGTGTTCCACGCGCGTCTCAAAGAGATGTCAGCAAAACTGAAGGGGTCTGCTAGGACCGATGCTTGCCAGGGTCGCGAGATTGTTCGAAAGAGATACCGTGACCCTGGCACATGGGCAACTGAAGGAACACGGGTGAGTTTTAGTCAGTAAAAGTCTGACACGCCCTCCCGCTCCACCCAGAGCGGGAGAAGTCATTTGATGATTTCCCATCACAAAAAAAAAAAGTTTTTTTTGAAACTTTGCAAATCTGCAGGCGTAATATATTTTTATTAACCTCACGTCAAAACAATAACAGAACCTTTTATCTTGCCTATGCAAAATAATTACCGACACACAATAATCGCGATTTTGCTCTCAGCCCACTGAACGCGGAAACGATCAACTTATTATTTTTCGATTCAGCACAACAGTGCGTGTAATCGTCTGTTTATCTGCCACTTTGACCTCTAATTACAGGCAATAAGGTTGCTAATTGCGTAGGAATTCGATTCACAATACCACAGGTTACAATACAACCATAAGCTCCAATAAAGCTTTTGTTTGTTAGGCTGTGCACCCTTTCTCATATTGTTCCACACGAGTGGTTCGTGTGTTTGCTCAATCTAATTGCTACTCAGTCATTGTGGGTATCCGTCTGTATGAAATCATATCGCGAATGGAAAACCCGTGCGCATTTGTTAGCTCCGTCGGCGGCTGATACGGTACTATTAAATTTTGTAACAGGAACAGCGTGCGTAACGTGAATGCTGACTTGATTTTCCTTTTGCAGAATAAATGTCCGTGTAGATAGAAAGGGAGGCCGCAAAGTTCTAAAACTATTGGACACTTTGTCTTTAAGGTTGCCCCTATAAATCCGGTAAAACTTTCCCAACATTGTAGATGAAAAAGTAGGGTTGAAGGATTAACAAACAAAGTGGAACTTTAAACAGTTTACCGCATAGAGGTTGACAAAAGTAATAGTGTATAAACTCAACTCACAAAGCCAATAACCACCAGTAAGGATAACATTGAAAGAGTATCCAGGAAAAGTGCTGTAAAAAGTAGAAGGGAGAAAAGTATAAAATAAAGTAAAAGTAAACCCTATTCAGAGGAGCTCAGATTTCTAAATGAACAAGTGTGTTGAATGAGGAATTTAATTAAAAATCAGAATCCATTCAACATAAGTTCCGCCTTGAAATATTGTTCCTGTTCTTTAATAAGAGTCTTCAGTGGATTATGCATCGTACTGGGATTATTATTTTTTGGTTCCGTATCGATATTTTCTCGTGAGTTACTTAAGGTTCGCTAAGCGACTTTATATTTGGAGTCCACAATACTCTTTTTCATTACGGAACTTCTAGGACAGAGTTCTATAGAGTCGTTTTATTTTAAAGGAATGTTTGTTGACTAGATGTTCAGACATTTCGGACGTATATTATCTGATAAACTAGTAATGTACCTAATAATTTTATCAGAAACTGATTGGTATTGTGATATCATCCAGTCTGTAACTATCATGATGATTAACAAATTGTGTATTTTTATGATAATTTAAATACTGATACAAACATTTTTAATCGTCCTGAAATTATTTTGCTAGGTACGGCTATGTCGTACAAATAATTTTATTTGTAGAAGAAAAATACATAACATAATCAGCTTTTAATCTCGCCACTGCTGGGTCACAGGGCTCCTCCGAGTGAAAGGGAGTAGTTCGTCATCTATCATGCGGGCCCAGTGCGTATTGGTAGATGTCATATGCCTTTGAGTTTTTAGTTCTAGGACGCCGGTTTCCTTACGATGCGCGATGTTTTCCTTCACCGTTTTGAGAGCAGCGGTGTTGAAATAATTTACACACAGTAAAGCGCCTGTCAGGCTTTTTTGAAGATAAATATGTTATGTATTTTATACATCAACCATTACATTTCTCTAACTGTATCTATAGGAAATCGGAACCATTATCAAGAAGATTGCTCTTGTTATTAAGATAAGGCGTATCTACACATTTCCCTGTCTCAGTATCCATTTGCTCGTTCCATGTTATCTTTATCTAGCAAGAACGGTTTAATTTAATATGTGCCGTTACTGACTGGGCTGCGGAATACTACGTCACGACGATGATCCGCTTATGTTAACTTTGTTGCAAAGTCCTTTCGACTGTGAGCCGACGATTGGTGCCAACATTGTTGGTGTTTTGAACGAGACCCGGAGTAATGACATCCCCATAGTGTGTTACTATAGGGATGCCATTCGTAGTATTTATTTAAAGAACTTAAAAAATATGAAGAAATTAATCTGCCTACCCTTCTCGCAACTATGTTGGGTTTTTTGTGTGGGTGGGAAATTATCAAATGACGTCTCTCGCTCTGGGTGGAACAGAAGGGCGTGTGAGACTTATACTGACTAAAATGCATCCGTGTTTCTTCAGTTGCCTGTGCCAGGGCCACGGTAACTTTTTCGAAAAATTCCGCGACCCTGGCAGGATATTGGGGGGTCGGCTGTCTAATCGGACGTACCTGAATACAAATATTTTACATGGTGTGACTGCCTTATCTGACAACTCAGACACTGGGCAACACGTTAGTACCTTGGTAAGACTGGTTGTCAGACTTTCGGGCTTCTTGACCCGTAATGACTGCCAAAGATCTAGCAGGCGGGACCAGCGGCTTAACGTGCATTCCGAAGCACAGAGAGATCTCGGTATGTAAAGATGGTCACCCATCTACGGACTGACCGTGGCAAGCGTAGCTTAACCTGATGGATTGACCCGTGTGACAGTAAATTATTGCTTACTGCCACACGGGCCGTTCTCTAAAATATATGAAATAATTGATTAGGAATTTCCTTAAGATTGTGATTGAAAGTGTGCAAAGCTATGGGTTCATAGAAGCATGGAGGACATAGCAACCGCAGTAACGGCTGACATGAAGATGATGGAATCAAGGTTTGACTTTACAGTGTCAATAAATGCTCTCTAGGAATACTCACTAACTTATTTCCATAAATAAAGTTTTAGTCATATTATTGGACGGCAAATTGCAGGCGCTATGTGGCGGCCATGGTATTCTTGAAAACCGTAGATTTACAGGCTCCATAGAAAAAGAGACCATATTACTATTGCTTAAAGTAGGAAATTGCTTGAATATCGATACAGTCCACACATGCATGCTCGCGACTCGGTTATTCTTGGTTTTAATTGCGGCCAGAAAAGGCTCAAGTCGGCGCGAGGATTTTACCGATTTTCCGGATTTTTTAAAGAAAATTGTATAATTGATTATTTTCAGACGTTTAAAGTTGCCAAAAGAATTGTCAATTGAAATATTATTTGTGTACGAGTATCTACTGCTTATCGAAATTCATAATTAAGATATTTGGTCGATGATAAAAGTAAATTTTTTACGATAACATTTATTTACAATGATGAGACGTACGTATATACGATTAGGAGTTTGTATTGAAATACTCAATACCCAACAGCATAATTAGATTTCTTTTTAGAGTCGTTGAAGACAAATAAATAAGAGAATTAAATTCTTGATATTTGCAGCTTACGGTTAGACTGACTATCAAAAAAGGAAAAACTGGATATAGAGTTCTCAAAAAACAAACATAATTTAGATTTAAATCTTCTATACAACCAAAATCCTGATATGAATGTATTACAAATTCATATGCTCTGTATTTCCAGACGATTAAACAATGCATATGTATCGGGTATTAACATCCGTATCCTGCACACACCATTACAGCACCCTTGCAAAGAGAAGCCAAACTCGTCTGTGTGCAAACATGGAGCCCCTCATATTTGATCACTTTAATTGGTTCGCCTCTTCCCGTGCTCTGTTAATGAATAAGGAATGATATCAGGTCAACAGAGTAGTGAGGACATGGAGTGGTAACTTGACGATTTGAAGAAGGATGTAGGTACCTTTGTTCTTAAAAGCTGTATGTCATTTCTCTATGTATGTATAAATCTGTACTATTATTATACAGAGGTTGATTAAAAGTAGATTTGGTTGTTTAAAAGTTTGTATATAGAGGGTAATCTCTGGAACTAGCAGGCGGGTTTGGATAAATATTTTTTAATTTGAAAACCCAAATCTTGTGGAATGTGACTATTACCATCATGCATGCACGCATTTGTACACAAGTAAAATCGCGGGTGGGCGATGTGAAAACATAAAAATTCAGACCGATTTTTTATTTAATTAAAGAAAAGGCACGATAAACATCTTAATCATTCAGGATTTCAAAAACTGAACAAGCTATGTAACAAGGTGGGAGAAACTAAGGTGTGGTGCTTTATTCAGTAACAAATTGAAATGGTTTAATGATGAGTAATGTCATATGTTTGGGGAAGTATTTATACGTATGTGTATAGAGATAAGGACAGATAGCAACCATGTGATTGCGATACCTAATAACTATGATAAGAGCTTTTGGCTAAGTAATAACAGATGCATTCGGTTTTACTAGAAGCCGACCCTAACATAGTTGGGAAAAAGCTAGGCACATGATGATCTATGTACATAAGTCATGTCCCGCCTCTGCTAGTCTTGCCAATTGCCAGGATCAACCTTAACGCCAAAACACCATTGACCCGCGCAATTCGGGCTATTAATGATCTTCATGAAAATATCTATGACGATGTATTTACATGCCATTTGAGTGAATTCACAAAAATACTGTTGTATAATTTACGTTATAGTGTAGATTAGAGTAGGCTAATTTTGTTGTCTTTTTTACGTTTTAATTATTGTGTTTTTATACTTAGGAACTTAGTAAAAGTAGTTTTTTTTTTTCGTAGTAAGTTAATTTTAAGACCGCACTATCGCATTTGGTATCAACTGTAACGATAGTTGTTAGGGAGATTTTAGGAAATAAATAAATGAAAAATGTAGCACTCCATTAACTAGCTACTCTATTCAAAAACATACAGAAGCAATGCGTGTTTAATGCACAAGTAATTATGTCGAGTTGTTAGCAATGTCAACATAATTCAATTAATTTGAGTATGTTGAGACGAGCTGGAAATTATTATTATGTTTGCTATAAAGACTTTTGGACGGGAAGAGGGGAAGGATGCTTTGTAGCCTTCTCATTGGTGTATTCAATGTCAGTGTATTGTCACTTGGAAGTCGTAAAATGTTGTAAATTGTATGAAGTATGTGTTTTGATGTTTTCTGTGAAGTTGACAAAAGACGTTACCGGAGTGAAGAAGTGTAGGATAGCTCGTGTGGAAATCTGAGTATTTTGCGTACAATGATTTCCGTTGTCACTTCTCAAAAGTATAAAAGCAAACTGCATAGTACTTACCTACTTTGTCGCACGCAGTTTTAATGGTTAAACAAAAACCAGCCGAGTGCGAGTCCGACTAGCACATTTAAAGTATAAAAAAAGAAAAACAATTTAACTTTATTTTGTTTTAACTATTTTTTGTGACAGTGACAATAGAAATACACTCTCTGTGAAAATGTCAATTGTCTGCCTATTCTGTTCATGAGATACAGCCCACTGACAGTCAGATAGACGAAGAGCGGAGCCTCAGTAATAGGGTTAATGAAAATAAAATATTAAATAAAATAACAAATATTATTAATGAAATCTTATTGATGAATGGTCTCTTTATATTATTAATGAAGCAATGAATTAGGCATTTCTATTTTTCTATAAAAATCCCTCAGAATATGATTGAAGGAGTGCAGAGTAGAAGCCAATCACAGCCCCTGTTTTCACTACCATGAAACGTTCAGCCTCTTGTTTATCAATGCTTTAATCGAAGTTAACTACCCAACTCTAAAACTTCATTGACAAAACCCAAGCAGCCTAACTTCGTATATCTCTTAACACCCAATTATCGGCACTAGTTCAGTTATAATATTAACGATCCCAGGATTAGACGAGCCGTTGGTACAGCTTAAAGGCAATGGGACGATAGAAGCAGGCATGGCCCAGCTAATCGCTCGTCTAGCACTTAATCTCAGATTTACGTACAACTACAATCACCAATGAAGTGAATTTACTAGTGTGTTAGTTCTATGTTCCAGTGTTAATTGAACTAAGATTTATGTTTAGTGTCTACGTACCTATCCTATCAATTGTATTAACATTGGTCTATTTGATCTAGAACATCGTTACGTTATTGCATGTTGGTGCAACAGTAAGATAGATTAAGTAAGAGAGATACAGAATTATAAAAGGTAACGTAAGGGAATTTGGGTTTTACGCCGACTTCAAAAAGTAGGAGGTCCGCAATTCGACTGCTAAGAAACAAAAAAGTACCCACTACCAAAAAACACTACAAAGTCGGCTGTTGTCCGAAACTCCACGTCAAAGCGCATATTTTGGAAGTCGATGGCAATTAATGAAAACTAAAGACACGGACATCCGAAATAAAGTTATTTTTCACTTTGTTTTTGTCTGGTACAGTGTTTTATGGAAAGTAAGTTTTATTTCACGATAAATCGAAACTCACCCCAGTACTTATCTTGCCAAGGTTGCGAGATTGTTCAAACGAGATACCGTGACCCTGGCATATGGGTAACGGAAGGAACACGGGTGGGTTTTAGTCAGTAAAAGTGTGACACGTCCTCCCGCTCCGCCCAGAGCGGGAGAAATCATTTGATGATTTCCCATCCATTTATGGACATCCTCAGAATTCTATTTCTTCACTTGAGCACAAACATTTAGATTTAAAAATACTTATAAAACGACTTTCACTCTTACACAAAGCAACCTTCATTTAAAGGCAGGATGTAGGATTTCCACGTGGCAAGTGAAACTCGATATTTTTAAGGTTTCGTACTAAAATGGTTAGAATCCTTGTGCTGCGGTTTCATTTGTGTTTTCATTTTTGGTACAGTCTTTGATTCATAATGGAAAAAAATGTCCACAAAAATACCATTGTCGATTTTCGAAGTTGCAAAGTAAAAGATTTGTAGTAAATTTAGTATATGGAGTTTTAAATAGAAATAAAATGATGTCCATAACTAGCACCGTTTTTCGTTGTCAGCAAAACTCCTTTACAAAGAAACTGAATTATGTGGAAGCGAACAAAAGAATACTTCCAGAAAAATGTTTTGCTTACTAAAGCGCGGTACCCTTCATATGCCAGTCCAACTCAGTCCTTGCCGGTTTTATACCTATGTTACAATAATAAAGTCACTTTATTTTTGTAAATAATATTATTTTTAACGTGCAGTTAGTTACCTACAGGAAAAGTCTATACAATTTGTAGTCGAGCGAACAATCGAACAATACTGCCCTTTCTCAGTTCATTGTTATTCTTTGAGAAGTAGGTTCCCTTCTGTATGTATGGTGGGAGACGCGGTTAATTTTCTATGAAAAAGGCTCGACGGGACAATTCTGAAATAGAGTTCGAAATTTGGGTAAAGCAATTTTCAGGCAGGCGCTTTACTTCGTGTAAATTATTTCATCACCACTGCTCTCAAAACGGCGAAGGAAAACATCGTGAGGAAACCGGCATGTCTTAGAACCAACAATACTAAAAAATGTGACGTCTACCAACCTGCACTGGGCCCGCGTGGTAAATTGCGGTCTACTCCCTCTCACCGATAGGAGGCCTATGTCCCAGCAGTGGAAATAATGTAGGCTGATTATGATTGTGACTTTTGGACATAAGGTCACCACATATTAGGTAGAGGTCGAAATTGCACCATAATTCATAAAAATATTAGCTTTCTACACTCCTCTATATCTTATACCTTTAAACGAGCAATTCTTGTATATATATATATAATCTGAATCTCGGAAACAGCTCCGACGATTTTCATGAAATTTAGCATACAAGGGGTTTCGGGGGCGATAAATCGATCTAGCTAGGATTCATTTTTATAAAATGTCGTTTTAGTCGTGTTTTCAATGACCAACTTTATCGATAATCAACTTGAACATAAACTTATTATTTTAAACAAAATTTACCAAAAAATACCGAGCAAAGCTCGGTCAACCAGATATTAAACTTTAACTGTGCTAGATTTCATACTCCGCCGTCCCGCGTCCGCGTAATTTTCGTAAAGTTTTGCTTTACGAATTAGTATATAGATTGAAACTAGCTGGAAACATTTTACCCACGTGTCTGTTATCGATATCGCTTATAAACAGAACAAAAAAAAAAACAAAATTATCCGTCCATGGGCGAAGGCCAATGTCCATATTCGATCAGATGTTTTTGTAATTTTTCTTGGAGTACAGATATTTTTTACGAATTTCCATAAACCAAAACATAACACTCGTTTGGTTGTCATATTGTTCATGTCAGTAACATTTAAAGTTTTAAACAAATTGGGAATTATGTTTTTTTTTTGTAAAAAAATTATTTCGGTACTTTTACATCGATATATTGTTACCCCAACACATTTAGTTGCCAGCTACTTTAATCTGGCACTGTAAATATAACCAAACAAAAACAGTGCGATTCTTAAGACGGTATCTATCATTCTCACTCTTACCAAACTACGAAGTTAGCCATATCAGACACCCAAAATCCTCAAACCCTAAAATTATCACGTTATTATCCTACCATATGTTACGACACTCAAGCATCCCGAGAATAAGTTCTCCAGGCTCCTTCAATCCCAGATTAAACTGGCTCAAGTGAGTCGGCCTTAAGTTGGGCTGGCCGTGTGCCTAATAGTCGGGTGGCCATTATGGCTTCTCTGCTAGGATCACGCAAGGTTCGAGATAGTTGTGCGTTCTATCCCGCAGCTTAAACTTGTCCGCCACTAAATTCTTCGAGGAAAAGGTGCGGGATTATTGCTAGTGACGTTTTTAGGGTTAATTGCTAAAGGTGCTATTGGGAAGACTTTTGTTTGTTTGTCGTAGGTAGTTGTGAGGTTTTTATTGTGGCTGTTACGGAGATATAGAATCACTAGGTCTTGCCAGCGGCTTCGCCTGCGCGTATGTTGGAAATTATCCCGCGGGAACGTACTATTAGGATAAAAAGTACTCTAAATATTAAACTAGGTTATAAACTATCTGTGAGTCAAATTTCATCCAAATTCGTTTTGTGGTTTTTGTGTGAAAAAGTAACAAACATCCATACATCCATAAATTCTTACAAACTTTCACATGTATAATATTTGTAGGATAACATTACTTAACACTTGTATTCGGCGAAGTGTAAGGCAGAGGTGTACTTATAGTAGACAATTGCGTCCCGCTAGACCCAGCAGTCTTTTTTGGTAAATTTATACAAAGCTCGATCAAACAAAAACCTCTAAAAAGTTTAAAAAAATATACATATTGAGAAGTTTTAGGCAATATTTTTATCAAAGGATTGTCGTGTCGAAACAGGTCAACCACTTTTGATAAAGCATATCTAAAAACGATTGCTAGAAAGCGTATTTAAAAAAACCGCACCCAAGTCCGTTCACCTGTTTAAGAGCTAAGGTGCCACAGACAGATACAGATAGCGGCCAAACTTAAAAACTTATAACGACCCTCATTTTGCGTTGGGGTTACAAAAAGTAACAAATTCTGTAAAAAAAAAAACAACAGCTAAATAGTTAATGAATACGAAAAGCTACCTTTGAAGTCCAATTAAAATTGCCTGAGACTCTTAATTAGAGACAAATAGCAGACAGCAACAACAACACATGAAAAATAAACACTCCCAAAGAAATTAATAGAGCAATTTAAATAATTTTATTAGGGCTGTCCAAATACAAAGCGGGGTCGTTGCAGCGACAACTGCAGGGCGACGCATGGGCCCTCTTTGTATGCTAATAGCCTGTGTTTTAGCACAATAGGGCTGCCTCGTAAATACTGCTCGGTCACTAAACTTTATGTACTCGATTGTCTTTTTAAATGTCTTTAATAATTGTTTCCTTTTTGTTTTATTTATAGGTTTTTCTTTTTGATTCTGTGTTGAGTTATAAATACCGGCCAGGGATTCAAGCATATAAATACTTACCAAATTATAACGTATCTTTATAGTGAGTGACGACTGTTTTAGTCGTTTTAGTCGCACGAACTTTTTTGGTCACCTGGTAATAAGCTTTATATTTAGTAACAGGCACTGATAATGTTGAAGATAGGTAATGATAGACTGAGGAATGAGATAAGGCAACGGAACGGCTTAAAAGAAGATGTAGTGACAAAAATTCAAAAGAATATGCTTCGATGGTTTGGTCATGTCGAGAGGATGAATGAAGAGTGACTAACAAAAGGTATTTATAAAGCAGATGTGAGTGGAAACGCCGGGAGGGGATGGTGATGTTCTTCGGAAAGGACAGGTTCGTAGTACTCGCAACCGGGCTGCGTATGACCAGATTTATGAAATTATAAATGAGAGATTAGGAGTATATAAGAATCGTGTAAATAGTGTTCTGTAGTTTCTGCTTACCAACAAAAAAATAAAACAGAGGTTCCTGAATTACTCAGAATCTGAATCATTTTGAAGCTTATTGCCAATACATTCTTTTAAATGTTCGAAAAGATTGTCTGCCTAGCAATGTAAACAATGCCATGAATGTTGTGCAATAGTCAAAAGTAAAGGGTACTACTGATAGTGTACGCAATTACCCCTCTGTTTAGGTCATTACTAGGGATGTTCATGCGTAAAATGTATCGATATTTTTTTCGATATGATATATCGTAATGTTGTATCGATACTTTGCGATATATCGTAAAAATATATCGATATTTTCGATATATCGTAAGTAATTTGTATTTATCTAGTTTATAGTAAAACAAATATTAGAAAGGGAACAGGAATATGAGTACAAACAGCTAGGATTAAGAAACAAATCAACTTTATTTACTTAAATCGCAATATTTTTTTCTCCAAATCTCTACAAAACAAAATTTTGTTAATTAAGAAAAATGCGACGTTGTTAGCGTGGTAATCATCAAAGTTCTGAGCACAGTTGCATAAAAACTAATTATTGGGAATTTAATATGAATATTAGTCTTTGTATTAAATTCCCAATATTTCGTTTTTAGCTATTCCATTATTATTTTCTATTATTAAAATAGTAATCTTTGACATCGTGTTTAAAATCACATGATACTTACTGTATGAATCATATTCTGTATAAAAACAAAACATGACATATATAATTGCCACAGCTTGCTTCTTCTATACAAATAAATAGTAGGCAGCCTTTGATATCGTTTTTATATAACAACTAGCTTCTGCCCGCGACTTCATCCGCGTTAAATTTCTTGTTCCCCCGATCCTTCCCGTCGCGTCGAATCGCATACCCGTGCGATTATCCCCGTTTTTGCAACATTTTACATTACTGCTCCACTCCTCTTAGTTGTAGCGTAATGTTACATAGCCTATAGCCTTCCTCAATAAATAGGCTACCCAACACAAAAAGATTTTTTCAATGCAGACTAGTAGTTCCTGAGATTAGCGCGTTCAATCAAACAAACAAACAAACTCTTCAGCTTTATAATATAATATATAAATATATAAAATATATATAATATATATTAATATTATATTATTATATATATATAGTATATAGTATAGAAGATATGCAGACTTTTTTACAATGAATGTCGTAAACTGTATTAAACAAAACAGACTACCTAATTGTAATCAATCTTAATCTTGTCAGCGTATGTGTAATAAATCCTATAAAATATAGTATAGTAATCTATACTATATTTTAAATGATTTATTACACATACGCTGACAAAGAAGCTAGTGACCACAAATTATATATTGTTTTTACTACTAAACTGTAGCAAATATTACTAACGCAGAGTAATATTTCGTGTCAGAGCGTTTCGTTTTTGGATTCAGGTATTTTCCATTCTTTCTACCAATCGTAAAAATAAATTAAATAAAAATTACTAGACATGCAATATGCTTTTACTTTCTTACGATATATCGAATGAAACATATCGATAGTATAAATCGATATCAGGTGATTCGATAATATCGAGTTGAATCGATATATCGCGAGCAAAAAATATCGATACTTGAAATATCGATATATATCGAGCACCCCTAGTCATTACTAAGCTGTGATCGTACAAACCCAAATCGGTTTCGATGTTTCATGCACATTATTAGCAGAACCTTTCTTGACAAGATTAGTTCCAATTATTAGAGCATCACTATGGCAACCACTGCCTTAGGGGCGAGGGGAGCTTTGAATGAGAAAACCACTAGATTAGTATTGTTTTTTTTTGTGGGTGGGAAATCTTGGAATGACGTCTCCCGCTTTGGGCGGAGCGGGAGGGCGTGTTCTTTCAGTTGCCCATATGCCAGGGCCGCGGTAACTCTTTCAAACAAACCTCGTGACCCTGGCAGGGACTAATTATAACTAAATGCAACACTATGTATGTATGTATGCGGTAGGAGTAAACAGAAAGTTCTACGATGTAGGTATGTCGTTAAAATTGTATGAAGGAGATTAGAATGCTATTTCATTAATTTTTGTGTTCTCTGAACCACCGTATAATCCGTATATACCTTATTATTAAATATATTTCTATGCTCCTACATTTGCAAGAATGTAATGAATTAATTCATTTGGAACAATGTAATAAAAACGCATGTAGATCAAACGTCGTCAGCTTTTATTTTAGATTCGGTTCGATTCACTGACCTCTATCTAATACGCTGGACTGGCTATCCCATACAAAATGACAACTATTTGCTGTGCCGATTCAAAGCGCCCCCAGTGAGAGTTCTAAGAACTAATAAGATTGCAAATGGCCGTTGTTTGTTGTATTTGAGCTAAGCGTCTCTGCGAAATAAAAAGTTTTCTAAAGTATTTACTGTGATTGTGATTTAGATTAAAGTGTTATAATAATGACAGTGATTATAACATAGCTTGTATTGTTCGTCCAACATGAAATCGTGCGTATATTGTAAAACACGATACGAAAAAGGCAGTGGTGTCACTTTTCACAAGTAAGTGTATCTAAATCATAAATACTTATTAGAAAACCGCTTAAAGCAGTGTATTTTTACAATAATAAACGTTTACGTTTATTATTGTAAAAATACACTGCTTCTGTTCGAGTTTACGGGATTTTACGAACATTTTTACTTAACCAATAACTTTTGTTAGGGATGTCAAAATTCATATCGATACTTTCGTAATATTATATTAAGATGTAAAAAAAAAAACATGCTTAACAATAATGTTTATCATCTTTGTTAAAATAATAATACGCACATTATTATGATCTGTAATAATAGCAAAACACTTTAAGGTTTATTATTATTAGAGTCAATAACAAATAATTTAACACCTATGATTCATAATTCTCATTAAGTGTTCTATATAATTATAGATATACTATATTATTTTAATTTTTTACCCATACCTACTATAATGTTTCTTTTAATTACAGGTTCCCCTCCGATTACACTCTCAAACTTTGGTTAAAAAATATGAAGGTTGTCAATTGGACTCCAACCATGTATCATTATCTTTGTTCTAAACACTTCACGGATGGATGTTTCATAAAACATCAGTCACGGACTACATTGAAAAAATGCAGTATCCCCACAATATTTCTTGGTGAGTGTACATTCATAGTACCTAAGTAAATACTTTGTCGGTATCCAAGAAATATTATTGATTATCTTAATAAAATAAAACTTTTGTTTTTCTCAGAAACTAATTTGTCCTTGGTACAAACTGAGATGCTTAAAGACGCTGACCAACCAACGAGATACCAATGCCAGAGTGATATTGAAATGAACTTGGATAAATTTAATTTACCTTTAGTACCTGTGCAAGTCGGGTTAACAAATTATGATTGCAAATATATTGAAGTTAATCCAAAAGAAATATTGCCATGTGAAGCCCATGCAGGTAGTTATGTAAAAAAAAATTATCTAAAATACTGAACATGGTTTACTGATGTACTAAGTTGGCGACTAACAGTGGTTAAATACTAATACTAAACAATGTTTAATTTTGTGCCCTTGTGTAATTTTTTTTTTAAATATACGCGTTCATATCGCATGTTCTTTGCGTATCGGAAAACGTAAAGGTGGACCGATGACCTGATGAGAGTCACTAGAATCCGATGTGGCGACGCTTGGGGGAGGCCTATGTCAAACAGTGGACGTCTTTCGGCTGAAATGATGATGATGATATACCTTTCCAAATTATTTTCAATGATATTTTCACTATCTAATCATCCTTCTTTGAATAATATAAGTAATGAAATATAATTTCTTGTTACAGTTCCAAGCACAAGTTACAACACAAGCAACTACCGGCAACGTTCAGGACAATAATGTATCCATATTAACTAATTCTAGTGCAAAGCGTGCTAAAATAAATAAATTTAATGTTGATGATTTTACGAATGCTGAAAATATGCGTACTACGAAGAAATACCGCCTTGACGACGATGATCCATCCTCGTTACAAACCGAGTTAGGTGAATTTTTACATATATTTTGGGCTATACCCGACTCTAATATTAATGAGACTTCCAAACAATGCATTGGCTATATTGCAGGTTTTGTAATTCGATCGATTCGAAAAAAAATTAAATGTGATGAATGTTTAATGGCCTGTGAAGCTGTACCACTAGATGCAGTGTCAAATAGGAGAAATGGGGTAGCACTTATTATCCAAAAGCAGAGAGGTGGTTTAACTGTGCCCTCTGTGAGTGTAGTCAATATTTGTTTTATGGTGGAATCATTATTCCGACAAGCATGTAAATATAATAAAAATAAACCACCTATAGAGTTGAATTTTCCTGCAGTACTCACTGCAAAGGTAATAAGGAACCTCTTAACAAAAACAAATGAACTGTTTCCTGAGCTAGAAGATCATTTTAGAGATAGTTATGTCTCAGACAATTTTCACAGTCATTTAAATATTCTTTTAAAAGAAATAATAACTAAATATGTAAACATCCGTTTGTTCGCAGAAACAAAAAAATATTCTTTATTAATAACTGGAGAGAAGGTTAGACATTTTTTGACTCGGCAAATAATATGGGCTCGACAGTAAGTTTTAATTAAACATCCATCCTCGTTACAAACCGAGTTAGGTGAATTTTTACATATATTTTGGGCAATACCCGACTCTAATATTAATGAGACTTCCAAACAATGCATTGGAAAACTTTTTATTTCGCAGAGACGCTTAGCTCAAATACAACAAACAACGGCCATTTGCAATCTTATTAGTGTCAAAAAAAATATTCTTTATTAATAACTGGAGAGAAGGTTAGACATTTTTTGACTCGGCAAATAATATGGGCTCGACAGTAAGTTTTAATTTAATAAAATATGTGATTTCAGAATGCTTTTTTATTTCCCTGTCCCCCTCCCCTGCGGTAATTAAGTTGTTACAAGTTAATTACCGTAATTACAGACCTAATAAAAATTTATTGTGTCTCGTACCACATGGCGACATACGGTATCTGACTAGTAAAAGATAATCCCTTCCTTTAAAGAGTGCACGATAAGACAATTAGAGGTACTTAATTTACTATTTTACAGAATTTTATTATTTATTGATCCGATAGTTAACTTTTATCCGTTAAAGGGCGAATTTCACCAAACTTTTATACCTACAATAAGTCATATCCAGAGAATACATTTTGAATTTTTGACAGTTCATTCGTACTGAAACTGTCAAACGTCGATTTAATTCCCAGGATAAAAGATATCTGACGTTGCTAAAATCTGCCCTAAGGAGAACAAGGAAGGGGTCAACTTATTATGAATTACAGTCCATAAACAGTACTATATACTGCTATTTCAAGTTATGTTTTATATGTAAAATATCTGTTTATTACGACTATCTATAGTTCATTGGTTTAGTTAGGTACTCAACTAGTGCAGACATGTCTTTTTATTTGTGTTTTAGTAACAAAATATATGCCTATATTACTTGTTTTAAATTAATTATCTATGATTTTAGTAAATCCTAACGTATTTTATGTTATAAAACGTATTCCACGTTTTAAAAACATTACGTTTAGAAGACAACACGAATGTTACATGTTAATAATTATCTAAACAAATTAATTTATAGAAAATAGTAACAAAAATAGCCTTGGTAATATTTCTATCATTGTAGTCGATATCAGAGAAGTTTTTATCGATAACAAACCATTTGTTGTACATCACTAGTATTAGTTCCATTCCCCCTCACTGCTGCCGTCAGCGCCAAAATGGCGATTTTCAAATAGGCACAATAAATTGATAGCGGTAGCCAGTCCAGCGTATTAGATAGAGGTCAGTGGTTCGATTATCGTCCCCGTAGAGCGAAAAGTCACTAAGTCGAAAAATGGCCTAAATGACTTATTAATATCACTAAAATCAACATTTTCTTCTCTATAATCTGACTAACCGTCATTTTTGTAGCTGCCAAGGCTTTTGTTTTACGAAATGTGAAAAGTAAGTAAGTCTACCCATTGCACCCCACAGCGTAATGGGAGAAATAACTAATTTAGTAAATTATTATACATTTATCGAAAATTTACATCACCCGAAATTAAAACGACTTAATTACTTTTTCTCTTGAATTTTCAATGCATACATGCTCTTTTAGGTAGTCTTAAAATAACTAAAATGATTTAGTGAGTTTTTAAAGTCAGTAGTTTGCTAAAACACACAAAAGCGAAAATTAACTAACTCGACTTAGTGACTACTCACTCTTTATTTTTGAATGATATGTACAATATTACAAAAGCGAAAAATCATCAACCCATTTTAATGTTTATTTTTATTGTAAAGGTGGAACATAAGATCTATTGCAAATAATAATTAAAGACTTTTAATTATTGTTTATACAACTTCGAGGTGCATTGTTACAATTAAGGTACATTTTGCCCGCGAGTTAGTGAGTTTGTCGCGGCTATAGTGACGAGTGCGGCGCGTGGTGAGTTGGTGACTCATTCGCGGAGTTGAAGTCGACCGACACAGACACGCGTTTCGTTGTTGTTTAAATTACGTAAGCATTAGGCGCTCTGTAACAATGAGTCGTGCTAAGTTTATTATTGATTTATTGAATAAACACGAAAAAAATGTTATAGAGGTAAGTTTGGTAATTACATTTTTATTTAGTTTTTATGTATCTTTTAGATGTGTATTGTATTTTAAAAGTTCTTCACTTTTATTGATGTACGTTATGGACGTTATATAATAACATACATAAATAATAATGTTATTTTATAGGAATCTGCTCAGTTGATGACTTCACGAGATCTATAGGGAAAGTAATTATTACGACGATACGTATTATTTGGGTGTTGCTTACCTATTCATTTGATGCTTGGATGATTTGCCTTAGTGTGTGGTTTTACTAATGCTTGACTTAAAAGCAATGAGTAGACTCAGTGACATTATTATTTATTTTATTTTTTTGTCACGGGCCACCGCAATGGAGGTGCTAGATGTGTCACTAGGTGTACCTATTGTATTTATAAAGATGCTTTGTGGCATTTGTTTGTATATAATTATGTAAGATATTAAATAAATACGACCGACAGGGTTGATCGGCTTGGAATAGCACATAACTTAGTCGTTAAATGGTGTTCTATAATTCATTACTGACACATGTGTCTGCTATCATATTATGCTATCTATTTTGATTTGTTCTGTTTTTTATATATTTTGCATAATATTAACACATTTAACATTTCTCGCTGTCTTTGTGAATCTCCTTGATAAATAAAACGAACCAAAAATGCCTTGTGGAAGCTATAAACAGTGACTTTTTTAATATTGCTTAATTTCTGACTAATCCACTAGTTTAATGGACTGTAATTTTCTCACTGCCCCTTTTACCATTATTATTATTCCAAAATTTACAAAAATTTTCACGAGATGGTTTGGACGGGTGAATCTTATAATAATGCTAGTTTAACTAACAGCTCGAGCTAGATTGCATCCTTTTTAGTATCTGTATTTATCATGCCTAACGTTTTCCTAATTGTTTATTTCAGGAAACTGAGCTGCTCGACGAGAGGAAATTTGATCTGTTTCAAAACAATAATTTTTATGAATCTGCTCCACCATCCGCGTCAGTAGTAAGTCCAAAAAGAGATCTACCAACTATCAATCCCCCATACTCCGCTCCTTTGTTGGCTGAAACCTACCATGATGTTTTGTCCGTTGAGAATGTGATCAGAGAAGAAAATGTGTCATGTACAACAAACCAAAACTACACCGAAGTCCAAAAGTCTCGTGAAAGTCCACATTCAGAAATAAGCGGTATCGAAGAGTTGAGTTCTTCTCCTGTTCGAGTTTTCTCTGATTCAAGCGTTTCATGGTTGCCAGATAGTGAAGAGGATAGACATTTCAAAAAGAAAAGACGAGTATATGTTGCAAAATCTCCTAGTGAGAGCGACAGTGAAGAAAGTACATCTTCTGTGTGGCACTCGAAGACAGCAGATAGTCGGGGGCTTTTTAATGAATGTTTCCAGGATATTAACAATGACTTTGAATCAAGGAATCAACAAAATTCCGAGCCTCAACAATCTACTTTACCATCTTCCAACTCAGATTCAACTGGTAATGTCACTGTAGAAAATCAAGAATTAACTGAACAGCCAGCTCCAATCGTTGTTACTTCAAACAATATCGTTGAACCTACGCGTTGGAAAAAAAGCAATCCTAACAAATGGAAAAAAAACATAGCTAAATCTAATAAACAAAACGGTTTGCCTTATTTGGGTAAAAAGGGCCAGCTCATGCCTGCAAAGAAACCTAAGCCCGTAAAGTGCTACGTAAAATGCCGATATCAGTGTCAAAATCATTTTTCTGAGGATGAAAGACTTAAAATTTGTGAAGCCTACTGGAAAATTACAGATTTTAATGCACAAAAACAATTTTTACTTCAAAAAGTGATGGCCCAGCCTATAAAAACAATGAAAGTTGGTATTCCTACTGAAAAAAACCGAACTGCTACCTATTCATATTATTTTAATAAAAATGATAATAAAATACGAGTCTGCAAAGATTTTTTTCTAAAAACTCTAAGCATTTCAAACGGACCGGTAAATGAAGCATTGAAATATAGAGATGAGTTAGGTAACTATACAGGGAAGGATGGGCGTGGTTCTCGAGTCCCAATAAACAAAACCAGTTTAGAGTCTGAACAGAAGGTCATTGACCACATCAACTCTTTCCCCCGGCTCGAATCTCACTACTGCAGGAAGAGAAGTAAGAGACAGTACCTGGAGAGCAAACTGACAATCGCCAAAATGTACGAATTGTATAAAGAGCAACAAACAACATTAAATGAAGAACCATGTTCTTTTTATGTCTATAAAACAATATTTGGGTCTAAATTCAATTTGTCATTTTTTACCCCAAAAAAAGATTTATGCATAACATGCACCCGTTATGATAGTGCCGGACGTCCAGAACATTTGAAGGAGGAATATGATTCACATATTACAAGAAAAAATGAAGCACAGCAAGCGAAAGAATCGGACAAGCAGCGGTCTATTATTGATGACAATTACCTAGTCGTAACGGCAGACATGCAGTCTACTTTGCATATACCAGTCAGTGGTGTAGGTATTTTATATTACACCAGAAAATTAAACGTTCAAAATTATACGATTCATACGGCTAAACCACCTCATGAAGCATTTTGTATAACTTGGAATGAGATTAATGGTAAAAGGGGCAGTGTGGAAATTGCCAGTGCAATAAACTGGTGGATTAGTCAGATACCAATCAACGTTAAAGAAGTCACTATGTATAGCGACTCATGCGCTGGGCAAAATAGAAATCAATTTGTCACGGCATTTTTGGTACATTTCATTCAAAGATCGGATGTCCAGCTGGATGTTATAGAGCAAAAGTATTTAGAGAGTGGTCACACTCATATGGAAGTGGACTCCATGCATAGTGCTATAGAAAGACAGCAAAGACATACTCCTGTTTATTCCATGATTGATTGGAAATCTATCATGGAACGTGCTCGCTCTAAAAGAAACAGAGATTCAGCACCGCCTTATATTGTTAAGGAATTAAAATACACGGAAATGGTTGATGTAAGAGCTCTTAATGAAAAATTTGCAAAAAATACAAGCAGAGATAAAGAAGGCAATAAAATTAAATGGCTAAAAATTAAGTGTCTTCGTTTCGAGAGAAAATGCCCGGGTCTCGTTCAGTTTAGATATGAACACGATGGTCCCTACCTAGAATTTAATATTTTAGAATTTTCGACAAAAACTACACTTATTACCAGAAAGAGGAGGAAACAAGAAGTTCAAACGGATGGACAAGGGCCAGACGAACTGCTGCAAGAATTGAAAAATTATAAAATACCACTAGCTTACTCCTCGCCACTGCCTATTTCAGAGGCAAAAAAGAAGGACCTTAATAATTTATGCGCAAAAGGGATAATCCCACAAGAGCTCCACTTGTGGTACCAGTCTTTACCAACAAATAAAGACGTAGTAGATAGAATTTTAGAGCCAGACGTTACAGAGGAAGGAGAAGAAGAAGTAGTGGACTGAAATCGCTATTTTTTTTTATAGCAATGTTCTATTTTTTCTATAATTTTTCAGTTTGTGTGCATGAGGATATTGCACTTTTTTGTTTTTGCTTAATACTAATAGTATTTTTTTGATTTTTATTGTTTTTTTCGAATAATTCCTTTAATAAAACTTGATTGAATTTATTACAATAGTTTCATTACTTATTCATGTCACATTATAACAAAACTTACCACACAAATTTGGAATATTCAGTTAAGTAGTATTTACAAGACACATTTCGTACATCTAACGGTTAGTTCCACTTTACTTAAGTCTAGTTGTTTTTCTTCAATTTAATTTAGAACTGAGAGAAAAGTCACTAACTACGTTCGACAATTAACTAATTCACAACTAAGTCAGAGATTTCATAGAGAACAATTAATTAATTTGATGTTTTTAACTTTTCTCAATCATTAGAGGTTTTTCACGTGTTTTGGCTCATAAAATATAAACTTTATTTTATTTACTTCTAATTAAAGCTAAAAACATAAAGTTATGTAAAGGCAAGCCAAAGTTATAACGATTATTATTTAAAAAAACTTTAACTCTCATTATCTCAAAACACGATTTTTCGAGTTAATGACTTTTCGCTCTACGGGGACGTTATTCAAATTATTGTTTTTCCGTACAGTCCGCGTGCCAGCCCTAAATATTGTACCTCCTTTTATGCCGACAGCTCGAATTGGTTACCTATGAATACTCGTTATTTTGGAATTCATAAACAAGAACATATTTTGTTTATTTGCGTAACCTTTTACTTTTTAATTACTTAATGGTATAACGATGCTTACTCGTATCATAATTAGTGTTGGGATTTTATCCGGATAAATACTCAAGATGGATAAATACTCGATAAATATCCATTTTTACTCAGTATTTATCCGAAACAGCGGATAAATACTATTTTAAGTTTTCGTAACGTAAATTTTGTAATTTTACTAACAAAAGGATTAAAATGAAAGAAAAAAAAACAATGCAGATTGGTATCGTACCTTATTAATCATTTTAACAATGACAAAATGCTTATATTGACAATAATTTCACTCAATCATGAATACAATTCGTCAATAACTGTCAAAGTTAGATCTAATTTAGTACTTTTTTTTCACATACATACATGAACTCGGGCCTTTCTCCCATGGGGGTAGGCAGAAACTATTTAACCCTCAAATGCATTGTGATGGAAATTTCCATCAACCAATTCAATGTAATTTTTTCGTTATCATTCCAGTAATTTTTTGTTTTTGTAATTGGAAAAAAGTGGTTTATTATCTCACTACACATTTTGTTCTCAGTAGGTTTGTTCTGATTACATAAAGACGTAAATTTCCACCAACACATTACAAAAAAGTAAATTTAATTTGGTTAAAAAGTAAAAATCATGCATTTAAGGGTTAAGTAACGCTTAAATCATTGTAATAATAAAAAACTTGAGAGGTGTCAAGGGACACCCGGGTGGAACGAAGTTCCTTTCCAGGGTTCATTATTTTTATTATTTTTTATTATTTATTATGTACAAAAAACCTGTATACACTCAACAAAAATATTCTCCCGAGAGGAAGGAAGAGACGGAGCGAGGGAGAGAGATCTCTCTCCGTCTCTTCCTCTCTCTCTATCTCCCTCCCTCTCCCTCTCTCTATCTCCCTCTCTCTCACTCTCTCTCTCTCTCTTCGTTCCAAAAACTTCGTTCCAAAACAAAATATATACAGTCAAATTGAGAAACCTCCTCCTTTTTTAAGTCGGTTAAAAAGTGTCGTTACAAATTTTTCTCTTAATTCCGTCTAGCCCCCTTTCGCAACCCACCATAAGGAACTTCGTTCCAAAAAACTACCTCGAGAAAGATAAAGAAATCGAGTATCCTGACTTGGCTTGCGAGGTTGTCGACAATGTGGGATATGGATTCAGCGATCAATGTAAAGTTTTGAGAGCAGTTCGTACCCACGACCTACAAGTCGTAAGTCGGGGCTGATAGCACCGGGCCACCATTGCTATCGCCAATATGAAAGCGTGTCAGACTTTTACTGACTAAAATCCACCCATGTTCCTTCAGTTGCCTATGCCAGGGCCACAATACCTCTTTCAAACAGATCCGCAACCCTGGCAGGCATCGGTGCTCGCGGACCCCTTCAATATGTGCCGACATCTCTTTGACGCGTGGAATCGATGAACGCTGGCAGCACGCACGAAAAAGCATGACTCATTGTCACGTTCCGCCTGCACCGAGAGTGCAAGCGAGAGCGAAACAAGCAATAGAGAGGCACGATCGGCCTAAGTGTTCGACTTGTGACGCATCTATCTCTCTTCCGCTCCATCGGCCGATGCGTCGTATAGAAGAGACTTAGATGCTATCACGTAAAATTATCGCCCGTAAACCGACTTTACAGACAACCAATTGTTTTTATTATATTTTATCATATCTGCATAATTATAAATTTTTGAAACTACCGCATTTCAGGACGCCATGAGCCAGCAAATTAATAGTGTGTGCTGCGCAGTTTAAAGGCTCGACACCTTTTAACTAATTGAAAAGTCCTTTGCATGTTTATAGCGTTGGCAAACAACAACAATGAACTTGTCTTCGCCGCATAATTTTTCTTGACTTTTAGAAGCTCTTCACATACTCGTAGATGTTCAATTATGTAGCAATTCTCTACATTCTCAACAAAGAAATATTCTAAAATTGTATCTAAAGAGCATGCTCTATTAGAGACGTTTGGCCTCCTGACACAATTACAGTCCTGACAATTAACATTACAACTAAATAATATAATAACGTAGTATTTTGAAAAGCCTTAAGGGAGACTTCGTCCTTGGAGTGCCATATTTCAGGTGTTTACGTTTTTTTTTTTTGTAAAGGAAACGAGTAAAGCTTTTTGAGTGCGGTTTTTTTCTTGCTTTTATTCATGATATACAGAACGTTAAAAATATTTTTTTATGAAAAATAAAACCCAAAATGCAGCTACGCGAAAACAAGTTCTCAAATCGCGGGAAGTAAACGGCTGACATCACTGCCCCCTCTTTGTTGATCTGAAACACAAATTCAAAGCATATTATCAATAAGTGACCCTTTGGCCATGGAATGACGGATGGGTTTTTGGTTTAGGACAAATTTCGAAAAATGGCGGCAATTTAAAAAAAAAAGATCGTATTTTCGCGCTTTTTTTTGCATAAAAAGATAAATAATAAATGCAAAAATGTATCTATCGAAAAAACGGAATGGAATGACGGATCGTTTTTTCGATAGATACATTTTTGCATTTATTATTTATCTTTTTATGCAAAAAAAAGCGCGAAAATACGATCTTTTTTTTTTAAATTGCCGCCATTTTTCGAAATTTGTCCTAAACCAAAAACCCATCCGTCATTCCATGGCCAAAGGGTCACACAATGATAATATGCTTTGAATTTGTGTTTCAGATCAACAAAGAGGGGGCAGTGATGTCAGCCGTTTACCTCCCGCGATTTGAGGACTTGTTTTCGCGGAGCTGCAACGGCCGCCATTTTGGTTTTTTTTCTCAAAATATATTTTTTTAGCGTTCTATATATCATGAATAAAAGCAAGAAAAAAACCGCACTCAAAAAGCTTTACTCGTTTCCTTTAAAAAAAATAAAACGTAAACACCTGAAATATGGCACTCCAAGGACGAAGTCTCCCTTAATAACAATAAAACCAATTTACATTATAAAATAATCATCCGACGCGCAAAAAAGATATTTATCCATCATTTTGAGTATTTATCCGATAAAAATGAGTAAAAACGAGTATTTATCCGTTTCGGATAAAAACTCGAGTATTTATCCTCTGAGTATTTATCCCCTGCCCATCACTAATCATAATATAATGACCCGTGTTATTTAACTCAGTACCTAACATTGGTGATATTAAAAAAAAAACATGAAAACTCATTACCTAAATTAAGCTTAATATTTTGTTTTAATATTTAAACAACATAACATCTTTTCTGTATTTTCCGAAGAGTTAGGTAGACGATAGTATATCTATAGTAAACGAACGTTTCGCTAGTTTAGTTTAAGTCCCATGTAATAGGGGGCGAGCCTATTGATATCAATCGAGCCCAAATTAGGCTGCTACTAAGAAATCCCATTACGAAAACACAAGCCCAAACACTTTTCGTGACCCGGAAATGGAACCCAGGACCTCGTATTCAGCAGTAACTTAGACCTGTAACTTAGACCGATGAGGCAGCCTTTAATATTCTACGTCTCTATATTCCTGATCAAATAATTCAAATAACATAAAATACACCATAATATTACTACTAAATACCTACCAGTAGCAGTTACCGATACTGGAGCAAGATTATATACTCGTAGCACAAGTAACTAATACTCAAGGAATATAGATCACGTCGTCCTACTTTACGTATTCTGTACGCGAAATGCTGGGGTATTTATGGCTTCTAGCCATCTTAGGTACAGTCTTTGGTTAAAGTTAGCAATAAACATGAGGAGAAATAAGTTAGGTAAGGTAAACTTAAAGTTACTGAGAGTCCTGTGGAAAATGTTAAGCTTGTGTAAGGTGAAAGATAAAAAGAAAATATTTTTTGTTCTCTGGGAAAGCACGTTAAGCCATTTTTGGCTCTTTGACAGTCATTACGGGTTGTCAGGGGCCCGAAAGTGTGTAGAGGTCTACTAGGACCGATGCCTGCCGGGGTCGCGTGATTGTTCGAAAGAGATACCGTGACCCTGGCACATGGGCAACTGATGGAACACGGGTGGGTTTTAGTCAGTAAAAGTCTGACACGCCCTCCCGCTCCGCCCAGAGCGGGAGAAGTCATTTGATAATATCCCATCCTGAAAAAAAAAGGGGCCCGAAAGTCTGACAACCAGTGTTATCAAGGGATATAATATTATTTAGTAACTGGGTTGTGGAGATCAGATAGGCAGTCGCTTCATGTAAAAGAGTAGTATCCAGCTGTTTCCGGTTAGCCTGGAAGCCAACCTCAACATAGTTGGGAAAAAAACTAAGAAAATGATAACTGAAAATTTCTTCGGGATATGGTCGAAGGAGAACATATTACTGTACAACATTATCTTGCAAGTTTTTTTAAACTAAGATTTTATCTCCCAGAATACTAATAACTTGAAAGATCAAACTAATGAGTAACTCAATAAGAAGAAATGCACACGAAATACAAATAGAAAGAGATTAATTAATTGCAAGGATTCTGCCCGCAGTAGATTGTTCTTTAACAATAACCACTTAATACAATTAACGTTATCAATCAAAAGTAACTCACATTACTCTAATGAAAATCAATTCATCTAAACTAGGTAACTGATTAATTTTGTACGTCTTGGTGAATAATGTAGCCACACTAGATATCATTAAGGCTAGACACGTAGCCAATCAAATTAATCATGCGGTTTGATAGCGTTATATGTGATTTAAGGGGTCATATCGAACGATACGTGAGCCGAGTTCTCGATCACAATTAGTACGCCTTTGAAAACATCCTTCACATACGAACGTAATTTAGTATGGAACTGTATGAAGCAGAAAATGTATTTCGAAGAGTTTCCAACAATAAATTGGAAGAAAAACGACAGATGCAGATGTATATTGTATAATATCTCAAATAGAAAACGAACTTAAAATGTGAACTTCCCTTCAAATCTTCGCCAATTTGACGCAAGATTGATTCAATTGAGTTCCACCATTTCCATTTTGTATGCAGCCAGGTAATACTTGAAGAGTTTCTCCTCGATGTTCCCACCAACATAACGTGAACTCCTGCGCCTTTTACAGCACAAACAAAACACAACAATCGAAAACTGGTATCTAGTAATTGATAGAGTTCTTGTGTAGTTGGGTGCTTTCATGTCTCTTGACATTTGAGAAGCCAAGAATCGCCCAAAGCGGACCCCTTTTTAGGGCGTGAAATTGAATCTTGTTGCGGGTGGAGGGTGCACAGGAAACTTAAATATTTAAGGGGAATTACCATCCAGAGAGGCAGGTCGACGATTCAGAGGTAAGGTATTAATTTTACGAGCCCCATTGTAACCGTAGACGGGGATGTATGAACTCGTTAAGTTCTAACAGTCGTTTGTAGACAGTATTCAGCTTTATAGTCGAGGAGGGTGTTTAAGAGTTGACTTTCACAGTGCAGTTTGAATTAATTAAAATTAGCGAAATTTCGTGGGTGTTTCACATTTCCCTAGTGTGCGAGACAGCTGATGAGATTGCGTGGTCGCTCGTAAAAAGTTTAAATCTGATTGTGTGAGAGTGCCGGGAAAAGTTTTTCATAAGCCGTATATTAACTTATAGCTGTGATTGCGCCTCTGATGAGTAGACCATAAAGTGTTTTTATAATTTCATTTGTTTTCGTATTTCGGAACGTATGCTCGCAAAACTAAAAAATAAACGTGTGGGGGGGAAACCCCTCTTAGGATTTTAGTACCTCACGGTTTTGCTTTAATTCCGAAGTTAACGTTGTTTACTCTATCTTTTAAAAAATCAGACTTTATTTTGACTTCCCTATCGGCTATAGCACCCTCAAAAATCATGAAAACGACACGTATGAGCAAATATTTCAAAATTTTCGCAGCCGCCATCCTGGGTATTTATTTTTGGCTTCACCTTATTATTGGCTTATGCGCCCTCAAAAATCATGAAATTATCTTTTTCTCTTTCTGTATCTTTCTATTATCTTTAGTAAAAAGTCACATGGAGAGGGCATAACAATTTTTCGTTTCGTAACGATTTCTACATGTTTACTCCTACAAGAAGCTGCGTTAGAGAACTTAGTTTGAATAAATCTCTTTCAATAAAGAAAAAAGTTATTATTGATATGTGAACAATCATCAAATGGGTCTATTTCATTTGTCTGCAGCTAGTCAGCTGTCGCGCAGCTAGTCGTATATTCAAAAAGAACTTCAACGGATTCAGTTGCAGTTCCACCGCCTTCATTAAAATGCTAATTACATTTAACTCCTAACTTCAATCATTGCGACAGTTTCCCTATTGTCGTACACCCTTCTTATTTACAAAGCATCATCAATATCAAGTTTAGAAACTTGGAATTTGACAGCAACTCGTTAATTTGATATGGCATCGATACCTTTGTCTCTGTCTCCGAACATAGCGACTTGAACTATAAGGGGAACCGCATTTCACGGGCCCGCAGTTATATCCCAAGGGAAGTCAATTTCATTAATACTGTGGTTGGTACCCTTCTAGGAGGGCGTGCATTTTTAAACATTTTAAGTGTAATTGAATACCTGCTCTCTGTGCAATGAATTAAGATTAAGGTGTCTTGGTTCCGGTTTTTTGTGGTGCTCTTAAGGATTTTGTTGGGGTTGTATTAATTTTTTCATTTAAGTCTAAAGAGAATGTAACGAAATACGTACAGCGTCAAGAACAAAAACTTGGTATTTATTAACAAGATCGTCTAAAGTTCTATTTTTAGGGCTGAGTATATTTTTGCATTTTGTTTCGATTATGGTTTGGTCGTTAGGTTACCTAGAGTTGTATTCTTTATGCATTACCTATCAAAAATAAATGCTGGTCATAGTGAAAGCAAAGTAGATTAATCTTGCACCATATCGTATACCAGTAAAGACTAGTTAGAAGACAAATCAATAGCATCTGTTGTTTGTAAGTTAGAATAATTGATATCGCTGATTGTGAATACATTTTCACGTCAGGAAATGCTGAAACAAAATTACTGTAACACCTTATATACCATATTCTAGCAAATAAATATTTTTGATTGATTTGAATGATTATTTAATAAATATTAGGTATATTTTAAGTAAAACATCGGTCCGCGAGTGAACATAATATAATAATATCTGGATGACCGAGCTTTGCTCGGTATTTTTTGGTAAATTGTGTTTAAAATAATAATTTTATGTTCAAGTTGATTATCGATAAAGTTGATCATTGAAAACACGAATAAAACGACATTTTATAAAAATGAATCCTAGCTAGGTCGATTTATCGCCCCCGAAACCCCCTGTATACAAAATTTCATGAAAATCGTTGGAGCCGTTTCCGAGATTCAGATTATATATATATACATATATACAAGAATTGCTCGTTTAAAGATATAAGATTAATTAAAAGTATGTATTTCTTAAAACTTGTGAATACTGCAGTTTTTTTGTAAATTACAACCCACCAATGTTAATAGACGACTCAGTCGATGAGCATGCGTATTTTTAAAACCAGCGATAATGTACCCACAATTAATTAAGTTAAAAATTCATAAGCCGACATTCTTTTAAAACGAATAAAAGTATAACTAGAAGATATTAGGGGAGGTGTTTTACTTCGTACCTTTAGATCCCCAATAAGGCTGCATGTACATATTTCTTCTTAGGAAAGTTAATAAGTTCCTTCTGTTTATTATTCTAGGCGGGCCACTTGCTGCCACAAAAACATATTTTTCGCATAAAGAAAATATGGAGGCTTAAAGAGTTCGAGTTTTTTGTGTTGTAATCTTCAGAGATTACCTTGAAATACTTTCGAAGGGGAGAGGGTGAAAAAGAAAATTGTTTTACAGTTGTTTTTATTTGGCAAAGTTTATAATCAAAGAAATATCTTTGGGGTTCTTTTTGTATTTCGTACAATTAGGTTACCTAATCTTCATCCAATTGAATTATTTTGGTACTTGGACGTAAGGGAAAAGAAAGAAAGAAAGAAAATATGTTTATTTGCGGTAAATATGACGCAAAGAAAAACTGAACACAGCAAAAATATAAAAAAAGCTGTGAAAAAAATTTGCGTCAAATCCACGCAAAACGGCCATCGTTTGGCATAATACTGCGACTCTATGCGAGACAAAGCCCCAGCGCTGGTTTTCAGCGACAATCAAGAGTAAAAAGAAGTAACAATACTAAATCTTAAATTATAAATATCACAATATTAAAAGGAAAATAAACAGTAAAAAGAAATACAATTTTAAAACTTAAATAATAAAAAACACAGTATTACAAAGTGGCAAAATTTCGTTGCAACATCAATATGACGCACGCGCCGCTGGATATTATTTATCTGTGGTAGGTTGTCCTCATCAATCTTTGATTAGATAAAAGTTTCAGATTTAAATAATCCTATACCGATTATGATTGCATTTCTTCAAATATTTTAATTATAGTTTTTTCCTATGCGCGGTGCACGATAGTCCTCATGGCTGCGAAATATTTGGTTTTCATCGCCGCATGCTTAATGCATGCCTTAACACAAGTTAGTGGACAAGGATTGCAAGTTGTCAATGGAAAGATCAAGATAACGATAGGCACGACATCAGGATCTAGTGATACAGTGAATTTCATTCGTGCACAGTTAACAGAAGCCTACCGTTTATACAGTGACTATCTGGAGATTGAATTCGTGCCCTGGGGAAGAAGTACATTGAGTAACGATGGAGTTTTTTGGTGTCAGTTTGGCGAATCTGATTGCTGGGCAAACCGTCTGCACAGATGCGTTCTGAACATGCTGAAGGACAATCAGGATGCTCAGGTCCACTACATGACTTGTGAATTCTCCAGCCCCTTCCCCTCTTTCTCGCAAGGATCTTACCTCTGCGCGCAAGCTGTTGGTGTCAATCTGATTGACGTTGACTACTGTGTTACACATCCTGGAGACAGTTTAGACAGTGCAGCTCAAACAGCTGCCGCCGGGCCAATAGCGTCAATTAGTTTCGTTCCATACATTGTCTTTAACGACGTCGTAGATGTGTCTCTTCATATTGAAGCGTTAGCCAGGCTGCCTCTCTTGATCTGTTCTGCTTTAGCTGCAGTCCCGAGTATCGGAGTAACCAGCTGTTAGATTTCATTGTCAAAGGTTACCATACTGGAAAAGCAAGACCGAAATGACCGAATTGAGAAGTTGTACTATGGGCTTACTTAGAATAGTACTCTTCCCTTTCTCAATAGGTGTCATATATATTTTTATGTTTTTGTTTACCTTTCAATAAATGATTTTTTCATACCAACAGTCACGTGTTTTGTTTTATCTATCTTCTGTTATATCTTTTTTTTTCTATCATCAAATCACGTGTTTTATACTCAAATCGTAGAGATCAAAAGCTTTAGCTCAGTTTTTGCTATTATAATACTATGCTTCTGAGTTCAGTTTCATTGTCTGACTAATCATAAAGCAAGCCTATATTTTTTTAAAAGGTTACAAATGGTTGCAACTAGTAAAAGTGGCACACTTGTTGGCTGGCAGTCACAAAGAATAAAAAAGATATTCTCGATCGGAAGATCGGCTTTTTAATCGCTCCATATATGGAGCCAACATTTCCTATCCGACCGCCCCTGAGGGAGAAATGGTGAATCAAACTCAGGGGAATATACCCCACAATTTCTTAGTTTATACTCCAGATCTTGGTGAGATTATGTGAGGACCATCATCATCAGCCTATAATGTGCCCACAGGCCTCCTCTCGGTGAGAAGGAGTGAGCCATAATCCACCACGCGGGCCCAGTGCGGGTTGGTCATGAGGCTGAGGTTGTGAGGACCATGCTTATCTACATCATCATTTCAGCCGTAATACGTCCACTGTTGGACATAGGCTTATCTACATGTCTGAAATGAAATCTTTTTAGAAAACAAACACACTGGTCTAAATGGATCAGCCCAGTAAGTGTAATCATTGACCAGTAATCGAGCAGCTTAACTCGGAATTTAAAGAGCTCCACGGCTCGATGAATAATACCAAAAAAAAAAATTGGGTAGACCACAATTAAAACTGACTGAGAAAGAAAAATAGAAAAAGTCAAATTCCGTAATATCTACTAAAACTATTCAACTAGGTAGATCATATAATATTTAATAAGGCTGTGTGTAAGACGATGAAACTCCTCTTCGATTACGCTTTACGAGCTGAAAATAAATAGATAGAGGAATTGGAGAAATTGTATCAGAACCTTAGTGCACGGCATGCGTAATCGCGGGATATCTGTAATGATAGCTCATGGCCGTAATCTAAGATATAAAATGGGAGTAAATGATACATCTATAACAATGATTATTTTCAAATTACAGATAGTGGTTATTTTTTTTTGTTATGCAGTAATTTTTTTTTCAAATATATTTTTTTAAATTTTTATTGGAGTGGTATTAAAAAGGCCAACAAAACGTGGGTATGTTTTTTTTCCTATAATATAGCAATCTGTGCATCTGCGACGTTGAAGTTTCTGTTGGTGACCAGAATTCATTGTTCAAAAGTGTTATAAGAAAAATCCATTGCTGCTAATTTTACCACAATCTTTTATTCTGCTCAGGTAATAATGTAATCGAGTTACAATTTGTCATATTCCGGCTTTTGTGAATGACAGAATTAAAAAATACGGTTTTTCAAAATCGTTGTAAAGTGATTAACATTATTTATGGAACCTGCCGTACCGATGGATTGAGGCATGCAGTGAGAACGGTTGGCCACGGAGCCATGCCTCATGCTGAAACATGCGATGACTATAAAAATAAATAAACCATTTATTTGGACCAAAAACTTGTTCATAAACCTGGCAAACGGAGAAACAGTTTGTTTGGTGGATTAGCGCTTAAAACATTTTGTATAAACAATCTAGCTGAACATCTTTGTAGGTAGATATAGCTGGTTTAAAAGGACGACTGTGAGAATATTATCTTTACAGCGCGAGCAGCCGCAGCCGGCAAGGAACGCACCTCGCATACTGTTTCAGAAATACAATAGGTATAGTCGTTTCATCTCACGTGCACTACTTTTGAGTAGTATTATCACAACTCATGCAAATGATCGATATTCGAACCAAGTTCATCAACAAGATTAACGGATAAAGGGTTAATTATTGTCACATGTTGCGGTAATTTCATTAAGGAGTTCGGTTTTTAATTTACTCTTTAGTGTTCTCTTGCTACTAACACTATTATCTTTTCTTATTCAGTCGATAATGATTGAAAAGCGTAGGGGTCAAATAGTTTTGTTCTCGTACAAATTTACGTTCTCTAACGCTTCTAGTATTGTAAGTGCTTTGCACATGTACGCACGAGCTGACCTCTCACTGTACGAAAAGCCAATGCAAAGTCAGCCAATGCAATTTCATGCGAGGTCAGCTAAACCTGGAAATGTTTGGCTTGATATGTAGCCGTGTGTACTTTGAAATGGTCGTTATAAAACCGCTATAGATAATTAAGTACTTCACCGACATGCACGGGATGTTCACCTTACATACAACATAAAGCTAAACTTAAGTTTTGGGTCAACAAGCTGTTTCATAAAACGAATTTGCAGCCATTTTTCACTGTTCAGGTAGATTTTGCATGTACGGCTATAAGTATTTAACCGATTGCTTAGCAGAGTCTCGGCGAAAGTCAAATAAATCTTATGCAGCATTTTCTTACTCAACTGTGCCTTCAGGATGTATATAGAACTTAATACTCACCTAAACTTTGTAGACACTATGTCAACCTGTGTCTTCTAGTTCATGGTACGGTCCACTCACGGACCTAGATACTTAAATTGATTGACATACTCCAACTGTTGTCAGACACAGTTGACATTTTTCATGGGCATGCACTCATACGTGTAGCTCACGATACCGATGTCCCTGCTATCGTTTTTTTTTGCCACCAGGTATGTAGCAAGTGCACTTGCATCACTTTTGTCTTTCTTAGATTTAGTATGAAACTGTTATCGTGTGTAGTCAGTCGACCTGCTCAAGTTACAGATGAACAATCAGTTAGTAAAATGGCAATCAGTACTGAAGCAACCATACAGACGGACAACCATATATACAACTCGTGCTTTACTCGGTAGCACTGTTTGCAACTATATTTCCCATTAAATCAAGTAGGTAGGAATTAATATGGCTTAAAAGCACCAAAAAAAGGATTTCCTTCAAATAAATGATACCTGTGTTGAATAATTTCCCAAGAATTGGGCAGATACATGTCATTCTGTTATACTTTATATGACAAGCATCAATATTATACTTAAATTGTTAAGAATCTTAAACAGATTCCAAGCACTTTTAAGTGGAATAAACATAATACAGCATTGGGGACAGAGCCTATACAAAGATGCCCATTCTCCTTTTTCCTATTGATCTTATCGCTTGCTTGGATTAGTTTAAACGCACCCATAAAAATAATCATATTATTACGATATAACTGGCATATAGAATTACTGCGAATATTTCAGTTTTTTCATATGCACGGTGCACGGTAGTCGCCATGGCCGCGAAATATTTGGTGTTCATCGCTGCGTGCTTTACGGTAGCCTATACACAAGTCAGTGGACAAGAATTGCAAGCAATCGATGGAAAGATCAAGATAACGATAGGCACGGCCTCGGGATGTATTCACACAATAAACTTCATTCGCGAACAATTAGACGAAGCATACCGTTTATACGGAGATTTTCTGGAGGTTGAATTCGTGCCTTGGGGAAGAACTACGTTAAGTAGCGAAGGAGTGTTTTGGTGTCAGTTTGGCCAAGTTGACTGCTGGGCAAATCGTCTGCACAGATGCGTTCTGAACATGTTGAAGGACAATCAAGATGCTCAGGTCCACTACATGGTTTGTGAATTCTCTACTCTCTTACCTTCTTTCTCACAAGGAACTTATCTCTGCGCGCAAGCCGTTGGTGTTAATCTGATTGACGTTGACTATTGTGTCGCCAATCCTGGAGACAATTTAGACAGAGAAGCTCAAACAGCAGCTTCCGGGCCGATGTCGACAATTAATTCCGTTCCGTACATCATCTTTAATGACGTTGAAGATCGTCCTCTTCAAAATGAAGCGAGGGTCAGGCTCTCAAGCATGATCTGTTTTGCGTTAGCTGCAGATCCGAGCACGGGAATAACTAGCTGTCAGATTTAATTGGGAATTCTCAAGTGTTAGCTTAAGTATTACAAAAGCAAAATCGTCGAATTGAATAGTTTTACGATAGGCTTACTCCAAATAGTTGTCATCTATTTGTCAATAGGTCTCATTTATATTTTTGGTATCCAGTGGATGTATATTTTTGGTTTACAATAAATGAAATCAGTTATACCTCCAGCACAGTCTAGTGTTTTCTTATTGATCTATCTTGTATTACACATTATTTTTCTTATTTTATTTGTTCATTAATAATTTATCATAAGACGTACCTAAGTCTTGTTGATTATAGATTATATTAATTCCAAAAAGCCACAATAATTCTCAAAAATTAACCACTGTGATCTAAAAAGGGGGATACAGTTTATTGTATAAAAAACTGATTCTTTTTGCCTATAAAACTGAAAATCGGCCCGAATACTTATCTAACTAAATTATAAATATTAAAACTAATCATTTAACACGATCAAGCCTTTATCTCAATTTATTAGGCGCGGTGCAACACGTATTTTTCATCCATACTTCACTATTGTTCGTCATTATCATCTTTCGCATTGTTCATACATCGTATTGTTTTACAGGTTATCATTTATTTTTGGTAAAATTCCTAAATAATTTTTAAAGCTTGCGTTGAAAATACGAACTCCACGCGAACAAAGTCGCGTGCGAGATACCCGAGTACGGTACGAGTACAAACTATGTCTTTGATTTTTGACATCTTATGCTGGCATTCTCAGTTAGCGAGTTCTCGAAGTTCTGGTGACCTTAGTCATTGCTCAAGAATGTAAAAAAGCTCATTGAAGCTAAATATACAATCTTAAACCAATTCAATTTCATTAGGATATAAAGTTATTGAGTAATTTTTTTTCAAATTTCAGCTTTTTACTACAATAATAGGTTTTTGATCAGAATACTGCTTTTCAAAATCCTGCGTCGTAATTTTTACGAAGAACAATGTGAAAGACGTTTTATTTAAGTAACTGATAAATAATACTTTGATAAGTAATTTTCTAATTTTCATTGCTCTAGTTGTGAAAGATGTATAGCCGCATACAGACGATGCGTGCGATATGTAGAAACATGTAAATTTATTTACATATATGTTGTGTTCACTCAATAAATTATTGGTAAATATAGACAGGAGCACCAATAATATGTTACAGTCAAATTGATAAGAAATTCTTAATCGGTCGAAAGTACTTTGACCGGTAGGTATAATTTTGATACAGCATTGGAGATGGAGCTAAACGAAATTGCCCATTCTCCTTTTCCCTTACATTTTTGCTATCTCTTCCCTTTTATCACGCGCTTATCTAAGCGTGATAAAAACAATAGGTAGTTAAAAATGTCACATTAAGATGTCCATATCAAGATATGAGTGGGTAACGGCATTGCTCTAAATAATTCAGTTTTTTCACATGCGCGGTGCTCAATAGTCGTCATGGCTGCGAAATACTTGGTTTTCATTGCCGCGTGCTTTATGCTAGCCCTTACACAAGTTAATGGACAAGGAATACAAGTTGTCAATGGAAAGATCAAGGTAACCATAGGCACGGCATCAGGATGTGGTGATACAGTGAATTTCATTCGCGATCATTTAGCGGAAGCGTACCGTTTATACAGTGAATTTCTGGAGATTGAATTCGTGCCCTGGGGAAGAACTACGTTGAGTAGCGAAGGAGTTTTTTGGTGTCAGTTTGGAGAACGTGACTGCTGGGCAAACCGTCTGCACAGATGCGTTCTGAACATGTTGAAGGGCAATCAAGATGCTCAGGTCCACTACATGACTTGTGAATTCACCAGCCCATTCCCCTCTTTCTTGCAAGGAACTTATATCTGCGCGCAAGCCGTTGGTGTCAACCTTATTGACGTTGACTACTGTGTTGCACATCCTGGAGATGATTTGGACAAGGCAGCTCAAACAGCAGCCGCCGGGCCAATGGCGTCAATTAATTTCGTTCCATACATTATGTTTAACGGCGTGGAAGATCGGTCCATTCATGATGAAGCGAGGGTTCGGTTTGCAAGCATGATCTGTTTCGCGTTGGCTTCAGACCCAAGCACGGGAGTGACTAGTTGCCAGATTTAATGACGAGTTTTCAAGTTAGCTTATTACAATTGCAAAGTCAAAGTCCCCAATCGTCGAACTGAGAAGTTTTATCTTAGTTGGCCTCTGCTGGTGCCAGTTTTGTACTAAATGTCCAACTTTACCCCGCGTTTTAATCGACAAACTTGCGCAGTTGGACAATCGCCGAGCAGATATGCCTAATAGCTGCGGAATTTTTGACGATAAGCTAACTGTTATGGTTGTGTTCCGTTTCTCAATAGGTGTCATTTGTATATTTTTGATATCTTTACAATAAATGATAAATGTTTGACGGTTGTGTTTTGTTTATTATTAAATATATTTTTAGTGATTAGTGGTTTTATTTCAATTTTAATCGATTTGTTACGAATTTATATGGATCGAGTAATAGAGATAAGACAAAAGGACACTGAAAGAAGAGAATAGGCATTATGTTATGAGGTTATATAGGTATTATGGTGTAAGTATATTATGCAAGCCATAATTCTTAGAAATCTATTATGTGCAATGTATAATTAGAAATATTGTTTTGAATTAATAATGTTGTTACTGATCATTGTCTGCATTGTTTTAATTAACGGAGAACTTTTAACATTATGGAATGCAAATAAAGATATGAATATGAATAACAATACAAACATAATTAAAAGCTTTTCTAAAATATTGTACTATTTTGCATACACCTCCACTGTTATACAAACAAGTCAAAAATCATCATTAGTCTCGCGTAATAAACATGTATTTTCCAAATAATGAGCTAATTATCAAAGCTCGTATTTGTATTCAAATTATTTTCGTTAGCATAAATAATAGAAATGAAAATGGGCTAGTGTAACAATAAATTGGTAATTTAGTGTTAATTTTAGCTGTATATTGTATAATTCACCATTTTGTTTTGTACCAGTGTTGTAAATGGTTTGCAAACGATCGCACTAACTGCTTGTCAGTGCATTGTGCAGCGGACATTATGGCGGATACCATGCTTTGGAGAAAAAACAGGACATTTTTCAATTCTAAACAGCTTTATAAACGAGCATATCCATTCTTTAATAATCTCTCCGTGGGAATTAATAAAGTGAGCTGTCATTCCACTTGATGCTAGGAATTGACAATATTGACAACTTGCTTCAAGCTTAGTTCAAGTTTACAGGTAAAGTTGTAACAAAATGGATCGGCAAGTATTGGTAACTACGTTTTTGTGGACTAGGGCAGTAAGTAATTGTACATCTTCAATAATATCTACAATTACAGAGGCATAGCAGGTGTGCTGGTATCCTAGAGATAAGTATGAAATGTCTCGAGTATATAGCTGTTTGGGGGCAAAAGAAAGTATGGTGGTAGGTAGAAGCATTTTTAGGAAAACCGTCTTTAAAAAACCTTTATTTGCGGCATACATTCCAATAAGACTGAACACAAACACAGAAAATATCAATTTGAGGGAAAATATACTTCATATCCACGCAAAACGGCAATCGCTCAGCGTAATGCTGCGACCCTATGCAAAATAGAGCCCAGCAATTTTATCATAAAGAACTGATCTTTATTTGTAGTACATGGGACTTAAAGAAAACTTGTGAAATGTGAGTGAATTATAGGTACACCTCTACATATCTATCCCTTTGGTGAAATCAGGCAAGATGTAACGTTATGCTGTTTGATTATACATGAGCAGGTACCTACTTAATTCCTTATTATTCTGCTTTAATAATATCGGAAATGAGCTAGTTTACTACAGATATGTACCTACATTTAATCAGACAATGTCGACGTATGGTGTAATCTTAATTAATCTGGTTTGGCTTACGGATTACAAACGCACGCATTGATAAACTATAATAGCTGATTACTGAGCATTGCCCAAGTCGATTAGTGGTGATTAAATAAATTTTGTTATGATTAAACAGATTATTATTCAAGTAATGATGACCAAATAACGATTCATGTTTATTTAGTAATTTTTTTAAACTTTTTAATTGACTTGTCAACTGGAAGGAACCAAATTATAGTGATTAACAAAATTTACTTTATTGTAGGCAGTGACAAATAGGTCAAAATTTTTAATTATCCACCAACCCGCACTGGGCTCGCTTGGTAGATTACGGCCCTCTCACAGAAAAGAGGCCTGTGTCTCGGAAGTGGGAATATTATAAAAAATATTAATTTATATTCTGCTACATTATAGCTAAAAAAGTAAGATAAAATATTATAGGTAGTATTTGAAAATGTATGTCACTAAAAATATCAATAAGTCGAGGCCCATATGCATTGTTTAGTTTATTTAAAATGTTTTCTTGATTTGTGTTCCATTATCAACGTTTCATGATCATCTGCCTAGCCTTTTACGAGCTATATTGGGTTCGGCTTCCAGTCTTACTGGATGCAGTCGAATACCAGTACTTCTATATGGCGCGATTGCCTAAAATGACCTCCACAACCCAGTTTCTAGGTAATACGATACTTATTGATGAGACCGGTTTGCTAGACTTTCGGGTTTCTGACGACCAGTTCAAACTATCAAAAATCGAATGACAGTCGGGGCCAACGGTTTAATGTGCTTTCTAAGGTACGGTTTTATTGAAGAAGATTATTATTTATGTTTAAATAAACGAGAAATCATAGCTCTCGTAATTCAGATACGACAATATTGTATCATGTATTAATTTCAGGACGATCCTTAACTTTCCGGATTCCTCAGTCACCCTACAACATTATTCCGCTATGGACGGCCTCATGAGCCAATAATGCTGCACCATTAAGCGATTGAAAAATGTCATACACCACTTTGCAGCGCCGATGCGCTACATTAACTTCGGTTTGGAAAGGGCGCACGTTGTATGAAAACCGCTGCCTTGTGATGGAAATGCTTTAGAATTTAAATTTTCTTAGGTAGCGCTGTACAATGGATGGTGCTATATTTTTGGTGGGGAAAATTTTATTGTTGAAGTATTTTACTCAAAAAATGGTTGAGATTTTATGTCCCAGATTGAAAGGGCGAATTCGAGGTGGTGATATTTATTTACTTATGTATAGGTACAGCCTCGTGGCTAAGTAATAACAGCTGCATAGGTCGATCGACGAGGTTAAGCTACGCTTGCCACAGTTAATCGGTGGATGGGTGACTTCTTTACACACTGAAACTCCACCGTGCCGCAGAAAGCAAGGTAAGCCGTTGATCCCGGCTATCGTTCATGGATTCTTGACAGTCATTACAAGTCGTCAAAAGCCCGAAAGTTTGGCAAATCAGTCTCATCAAGGGTATTATCTAGAATATATTGTCTAGAATCTGGGTTGTGGAGGTTAGTTTAGGCAGTCATCAGCAGCCTATAATGTTCCCACTGCTGGGACCCAGGCCTCCTCTCAGTGAGAGGGAGTGGGCCGTAATCCACCACGCGGGCCCGGTGCAGGTTGGTAGCTGTCACATGTCTTCGAATTTTTGGTTCTAAGACATGCCGGTTTCCTCACGATGTTTTCCTTGAGCGTTTTGAGAGCAGTGGTGATGAAATAATTTACACAAAGTAATGCACCTGCTTGGGTTTGAACTCACGACCTACTACTCGTAAATCGCGGCCGTTACCACTGGGCCACCACTGCTCTCCTTTAGGCAGTTGCTCCATATAAAATAGTAGTATTCGTTTGCATCCGGTTAACAGGAAGCAAAAGAGTTGGGAAGAGGCTAGGCAGATTCATTGAGATACGGTCAGTGTCAAAAACAGAAATCATTTGACTGTCTACAATTTGTGGTCCATAATGCTATACATATATTAATATATAGCTGCAATTAAGTACCTACTCAATGTATGATATATTTTGTCGCCACAGTCACTAGACATTTGAAATACAATTTGACCACATTTTACTTTCCGAGAGTCTTATAATCAGAGTAACCAAGAGGTATCTATCGTGTTATCCAGTAAGTGGGTTGTAGAAGTGCGATATGGTATCACAACATTTAAAATATGTAGGTACTGGTATTTCGCTGCATCCGGGTAGACTGGTAGCCGACTAAAGATAGTATTTATGATGACTTGGATATAAATAATTGCAAAGATATAAGTTTATCATCTCCAATCTCTCCTATAATAGTGATATAATTCATTGTAAATTTAATCAGATAAAAGTTTATCTTCTTCAATTTCTCGTATAATCATGACAGACGTATCATCGTTCAACATTTTCTGGGAAATTACCGGAAAATGTTAACTAATCGTTTATTAAACTTTGTACTAACAATCAAACTCTTAACAGCTATTATTATATAATTCATTAGCTTTGTATCTATACTTAATTTATTTATTTATTTTAAATAGAAAGGCCGAAGCCAATTACACTATTTAGACATATAATAAAACTATTTGACACAATTCATTTAGCACAGTCATGCATTCTTCTCACAAAAATTCAAACATTCTGACAGTATCATCTTCCATTCATTTGCAAATATATCAATATCTGTGTTTGAGTTCAGGAGAGCGTTAGTAGCTGCTAATGTCCGAGGAATAGGTGACTTGGAGTGTGCAACAGTACGGCAAGTTGGAACAGCCAACAAGCGGTGTTTTCTGCCACGACAGTAATTGTCTGGGACAAATAGTTTACATATCTCATTATGCAAATCAGGAGCATCAATAATCCCCCTAATAATTTTAAATATTACAGTCATCTGATCGCGCGACCTTCTTACTTCTAGAGAATTAAAGCTTAAGCAACCCAACAGAAATATAGTGGGATACAAGAAAGGATAAAACCCGTACAAGCGCTTGTAAAGATATCTAAGGAATGCTTTTTGAACTTTTTCTAAAGCTAACGCATACTGCTTCTCAAAAGGATTCCATACGCATGCACTAGACTCAAGTTTGCTACGGATCAATGCCCCAAAAATAAGCTTGATAACGTGGGGGTTATGAAAATCACGACAGTTCCTTAAGATGAAACCAAGGCGCTTGAAAGACTCTTTAGCAGTGGATGTGATGTGGTCGTGAAAAGTGAGCTTACTGTCGAATACGACTCCCAGGTCTTTCATGGAATCTGTTCCTGTGATTGCCTCTCCATTCAGCTTGTATGCAAAGTTGACTGGGTGCCGCATACGACCGAAGGACATCACGTAGCATTTTGATTTATTAAATTCCATTTGATTTTCTAGGCTCCACTTATATACTGAATCAATGTCTGATTGCAGAGCTTGGCAATCGAGCTCAGATTTTATTTCATAAAACAGTTTTAAGTCATCAGCATATAAGAGGGATCTGGCATTCGCAACTACGTCAGGAGGTCATTAATCACCAAGATGAAAAGGAGAGGGCCGACTACCGAACCTTGACTCACACCCGAGCGAGTGTGGTATGGGAGTGACTCATATAAACCTAGTCTGACAAATTGTTGTCGGTCCCGCAAGTAATCTGCAAGAAGTCGCAGGAGACCTGGAGCTACACCTATAGCACTGAGCTTTGACAGCAAGACGTCATTGTTGACTCTGTCAAACGCCTTTTAAAAATCAAAGTAAAGAACGTCTACCTGGCGTCTGCGATCAAGACTAGTAGAGATATAATTAACTAGTGTAAGTAAGTTAGTATTGACGGATCTTTTTTCGCGAAAGCCATGCTGTTCATTGCACAGGTACTGGTTCACTTGGTTATAAATTCCTCGATGTAGGACATTCTCGAAAACTTTCGCGGGAGACGATAATATCGCTATTGGACGATATTCATCTACTGAAGATTTCTTTGACGATTTCGGTATAGGAGTCACACGTGATATCTTCCATGGTGGTGGGTAGACTCCAGATTTTAAAGCTAAATTAAAAATAAGGTGTAGGGGCCGAATGAGAAATTCCTTTCTCTCTTTTAAGAACCATGGAGGAATATTATCGGGACCAATAGAACTGTTGAGCTTTATTTTATTTATTCCGATTTTAATATCACTTTCTGAGAAGTTAAGTATATTAATGTAATTACTAATATTGCAGTTGGTTGGATTGGCTATATTCTCGTGGTCCAGTTTTGGTACTTCGGTTTGGAAGACGCTTGCGAAATATTCTGCAAACGCTTCTGCAGCAGCTGCACCACTGTGAATTTCACCTTTATGGGTTATGTTAGGCTCAAATCCACCTTTTGATCTTAGGTTAGAAATGTGCTGTCAGAACTCTTTGGGGTTTTTCCTTATATTCCCTTCGATGCGCCTAATGTAAGTATCATAGGCAGTAGATATACGAGACTTTAGGCTAGATCTATACTCGGAGAATTGCTTATATATTAGTTCACATTTGCTCTTTTTCCACGCAGAAAGTAATTTGACTTTTTTCTGAATATCCAGAATAATATCTGACGTAAACCAGGTAGGATATCTTTTAGTCACTCTGTTTCGGTGTTTTTTAGGGATACAAGCGTCAAATAGGCTGTAAATAATATCATAGAAAATCTGAGTGCTAGTGCAAACGTCATTGGATGATATAACAGCATCCCAAGATATCTCAGAGAGAAGTTCGTACAGAAAATTCCGACTACATTTTTTGAAATTCCAGTCCCTACTACGGTTGAAATTAATATTATAAAGCTAAAGAGTTTATTTATTTGTTTGTTTGGTTGAACGCGCTAATCTCAGGAACTACTGGTCCGAATTGAAAAAAATATTTGTTGTGATGGGTTGCCTATTTATTGAAGGAAGGCTATAGGCTATATAAAATCACAATACGATCAAAAGGAGTGACGCAGCAAAGAAAAATTGACGAAAACTGGCAGGCAATTCGATGCGATGGGAAGGATCCGGAGAGTAATACTTTGACATGGACCAAGTCGTGGACAGAAACTAGTTTCTACATACAAGGTTATCTGTAGACCGTCACATAAGCAATATCCACCAGCGTAGTATTATAGGTTTACAGTGTAACCACCGGTATTCAAGTTTGTGTTACCTACGCAAATCTAGAACGGTAGATCTTAGTGTCCCTTCATGAATTGCTTAAAAGCCACTTAAAGTGGTGTTAAATAATAGTATAGTAATAAAATCAGCATTTCACTATCCCACTGCTGGACAAAGTCCTCATCTCGTACAGAGCCAAATTTTTAATACTTTTTACCTATTTTTGTCCATCAAATCATCATAATCCACCTGTATTAGGCTCACTGCTGAGACATAGGCCTGCTTTCGGTGAGAGGGAGTGGGCCGTTATCTAAGAGCCCAGTGCGGGTAGGTAGATGTAACATTGTCTTCGATTTTTTTGTTCTATGACATGCCGGTTTCCTCACGATGTTTTTCCTTCACTATTATGAGAGCTGTGGTGATGATATTACTAACTTGCCGCATTGGATCCCATTGCCAGCGCGGGATCCGATGCGGCAAGTTGGGGCCAAAATTTCACGCAGAAATGTTCCGGACGAAGTGCTAATAATGCAATAAAATACCTGGTGTCTTCAATTCAGCAATATAGAGTTTGCAGTGCACTGGTATTCAGATTTATCCAGTTAAACTGGATATCTGACTCTAACATGCCCTAGGCAGATTGATTGAATGAAGATCGACGTCTTTTCGAACTACATGAAACTATATGCCTATTTAACAAGGTCCAAAGGAACAAATAAGAGTTTCTAAGTAATCTATGTAAGTTCCTACAGCACGAAGGTAATGGAGTGATTTTAGAAAATTACCGAGAAAATAGACTACTTATGTAGCTATCATTTCGATTATGTCAGAAGTTCCTTGAACTTTACTGTTAATAGTCTTCCATTTAAACAAGGTGGCAAAGCCATCACTGGCAAACTGCAACGATGAATTCGGCACTTGAAACATTTTAACACAGGAGGCCCAAATAAAACATTATACAGACGCCACCAGGTCATGCTACCCGAAACTGTAAATTTTTCCCAATGAACCTTGAACCTAATGCTCTAGAAATAAAGTCGAAAATCTATCACAGAAATCTGACAGATTGTAGTAGCTTGATGTGTTGTAACATGCATTTTGATCGCGTAGGTAGTGCAAGAGCAGTGGTGGCCCAGTGGTAAAGGCCCCAACTTGCAAGTCATAGGTCGCAGGTTCGCAGGAACCCAGGCAGGCGAATTACTTTGTGTAAATAATTTTATCACCACTGCTCTAAAAATGGTGAAGGAAAATATCATGAGGAAACCGTCATGTCCTAGAACCAAAAATTTGAGGATATCTGACATCCACATACCCGCACTAGACCCGCTTGATGGAATATGGTCCACTCTCTCTCATTGAAGCCTGTGTCCCAACAGTGGGAACATTATAGCCTGATTATATTTTATCGCCCAATAGATCTTCAACTCTCGGTGTCGGTGTGGAGACTCAAGGTCTTCTCAATGCTCTGATTGGTGTCTGAAATAGTCTCTTAAGGAAAGAATCACAAAGATTGAGTGGACCTGTCCAATCAAAGTTTAAAATACGTGCACTAGCACGCATTTTTCACTGTTATGTATCATCAAATTTTTCTATGAACAACGTTGTGGCCTGCAATATTATGTTTTTGTTTAACGTACGTCCTACAGTCAAGTAAGTTTCAAAGGCTTACTTAAGGTATCAATGACGCTGATACCTGTATAGCCACATTTGTACTACAAAATTAGCTACAAGCCTAATGCCATACATAAAACTGTATATTCCACCATAATCACTACTATTAGCAGTATTATGCACAGCGGGTCGGTAGTTGTAACGGTTATTGACTTGTCCATACAGTTACCTATCGTTATTGGCGCTGTAACCGGTTACGTTATTGCTAAACGTTTACCGGGCCCTGAAAGTGCTGTGATGTTAACAAAATTTACCCTGTTTAAGAGCTTTCAGGAGTTTGGAATGGGGAAATTTTGGACATATAGAAGGAATGAATGCTGCAACAATATGTTTCTGATTACATGAATGTGTATATAGAGATAACGTGCATGCAGGCCCGTGTCTTAGGGTTAGGCCAAATCATACTAATAAGTTCCAAACATATTTTAATAACATTATTTTTTGTTTTTGTGCTAACATAAAAGAATAAAACAATAAATCCCTCTAGAAACTCCAGTACCAAAGGACGAAATTTACACTACCCCGCAAAAATTCAAATTCCTCCCCCACATCCTTACTCATGTCGCTACAGCAATAAAACAGTTCGAATTTGGGAAGCAAAAAACATTTTTATTAACATTCCCGCGGAGACGCTTCAGTCTTCGGACTCCTACGCTACACGACAAGGACAGATGATTTCCTCAAACCATAAAAGAGGAATAGCAATACACTCAAGATGTAACAAACGAGTTTTGCCGTGGAAGTAGGCAGCTGAATAATTGAAGAAGTATGGTCCCCGGGCGTGTCGGATCGTCTAGCCGGCCGATCAATACTGGCCGAAATGCTACCTGTATACAATAAGGTTTTTTGTAAGAGGACGACTACGTGCATAAGTGATTGGGACAGTCACTTGGCAGTGCAGTGTTTCAATTGGTTACTATCCAATCTTTCTCCTCTGTTCGACGTCCGCATGTTATTACAGGGATCCAGTGGAATATCAGCGCCAGGTATATTTGCCTGACACATGCTGAGCTGGACCTGACACATTCCATTTGATGCAACCGTGAGAAACACACTGCACTTTGTAAATAAATTCGTTATTTTGATTTCAAGTAATGTCATAGTGTCACTTTATTTTTTGTTTTCATTTTTTTTGTTGGTACTTTGTTTTAATACATCCTGTAATTTGTTATAAGTTAATTGTGCTTTCTATGTGTTGTGCTATATATTGTGTACTGAGTAAATGATTTAACTAACTAAAGATACAGTTAAGAAAATTTTAGGGAGACTACGACACGAATATATTTATTATATAACCTACCCCTTTCGAAAACTTTCATTTTAAACAATTATCGCTACGAAACTCATGTCCGAATAGTAAAAAAAACATGCATCGAAATAGTCTGTCTGCTGTTGTCTAGGAATTTGTATAACATATTTTTGAGACTGACTATACCTCTACCAAAGAAACTATCGAGATTTACCTAAGCATACTCACTGCCAACATATCTTCGCTACTAACCGCCAGTTTTAATACAATCGTTACGAGCTAGAATTATACTTAATTGAAAAATATTGCCCACTAAAATTTTCACCCTAGTCTTGAAGACAGCAACTGTCTAATTAAATTTCCGTTTGGAGCAATAAACTGCTCACCACGTGGCATTTTATTGCTACATTTTGGGACTTGATCACAATTTATTGCTATCTGTGAATTATCAAATACGTCGGATTTTTTATGAGCGTTATGAAAAATTTTAATGATGAAGGATCCTATTAACGTTAACAGGTTTCTGAATTCAAATTCTTTCTACATTTCTTACGCTTTACATGGGTGTAATTTATCTATAATATGTTTGTATTTAGAAATATATAAGTACTAGCTTCTGCCCGCGACTTCATCCGCGTCAAATATTTGCTCCCCTGACCCTTCCCGTCGCATTACAGCCTGTCAGTTTTCGTCCATTTTTTTGTTGCTGCTCCGCTCCTTTTGATCGTAACGCGATGTTATAAAGCCTTCCTCAGTAAATAAGCTACCCGATTCAAAAATATTTTTTTAATTCGAACCAGTAGTTCCTGAGATTACCGCGTTCCACACCCCATTTTAGAGAATTTCCATTTTGTGGGGGGTCATAAAGAGACAAAAAGTAGCCTATGTCACTTTCCAGCCCTTCAACTATCTCCATTTAAAAAATCATGTCAATTCGTCGCTCCGTTTTGCCGTGAAAGACGGACAAACAGACATACACACTTTCCCATTTATAATATTAGTATGGATATTTTTTTTAATCGTTTCTGCTTACCCTCGTGGGAAAAAGGCGTGAGTTTATGCATGTATGTATTTATCAGTTGTCTGGTTACCATAGTACAGGAACTGCCTAGTTTGGGGTTGATAACGGTGTGTTGGTTGTCCTAAAATATTATGATTGGTCTTTTTAAACGAGTTTGATACTGAAGTTCACACAGGTACAGTATGTATTATTTTAATTGGTACTTTTTCTTAAACGTAATAAAATTCTTCAAGAAGAACTTATGAAATGTTTAGTAAAATCCAGTTAATCTTCTCATATTTTACGTTAAAATTGGCACAACACCTTGTTATAACGGATTTTACCCCCGAATTTCAGTCGCCAATTAAAAACCTACCTCCAAAAATGAAAAATTATATGCGTATCTCAATATAACAGAATTCGTTTCAGCGAAATTCTCAAAGACATTTTCATTTATCAAGTCTTCGCAGAAACGGTGAAAAAAAATCGAAGTTGGAAATACATTTTTTTACGAAGTTCTGAAAGATAAAACTTGTTCGAATATCAATACTGGCAGTCCGCAAAACTAAATTTCAACTTGGTTCATAGATTCTCATCGGCGGAAGTTCCTGGCTCCGTCATGTTTCGCAATTAAAAAGGTTTGACACTGGTTCGAGATTTAATTTTTGCAACTAAGTTTATTTCAGTGTTATTTGTATTTAAAATTTTGCTGCGGTACTCGTAGGCAGTCTAGGAAAATTATCAGAAAGGAACAAAAAATTAAGTGATACATATATAGACACTCCCAGATTATAATGTATAATCAAGAAAAAAAAATCGAGGTATCTTGATAATTAAAATTATTATAATTTTTAGCGAGAATAAGTCAGACTTACATCAAAAAGTCAATATCTCGGGTTCTCAAATTGTTTTATCGTAATTTCTCATGACATTATCATTTCCTCTTCAGTTTGAGTTTATTCCATCAGAAGATCATATCATTTCCGTGGTCCCAAATTGCATTTCATGTTTGTAGCCCAATTAGATTACGGATAAGAATAATATAATACAGGAAAATAATAGAGAAATAACCAAACTTATTCGTTCTATCAACAATATCCCGAAACGGCGGCCATTTCATGTTTATTACACGAACTGAAAGAACCATCAAAAATACTGTTGCAGTATAGAAATATTATACGGTTGGATGCTCATATCCACAGTAACTGGGTAGTAATAGTTTCCAATAAGCAATATCTTCCGAACGAGCGAACTTTGGCCTAGCTAATTTATTTACAAGTATCGCGAGAATATTTGAGACAAGAGGTAAAAAATTTATTCAATTCTTGTGGATGTGAGGACTATGTGGGTAATGGTTTTTTGTCATTCTCTGGCAATGTTAATGTTGCTGCTTGAGTAGTTTATGCAGCGTACCCAAATGCCCTTTGTTTGGTGTTGTTCGTCCATTCGACGTGCTCCTCCAGTGCTGAGTTGACCAACATGATTACAAATCTGTGTGGTACTTTCCTGAAAAGGCCATTTCAGGCACTGATCAATATTATCTTCATGTGATCTTATGTCTTAATTTAAAAAAAGACTTTGACCATTGAGTTTGTTTCGCGATTTATTCTAGAAAATAGGTTATGTCGACTCCATCTAGCTGACTCTGTGCCGTGTAAAAGTGATTCCAATGCCCTATGTGCAGAATAAACAATTTCATTTCTAGAGAAAGTTTCGATCATTTTAGTGTACCGACGTTGTTTTTCCAGAAATTCAACGTTACATGTAGCTTATTAACCATACTCATACCAACCAGAGTTTGACCAGTACCAAGTGACATAAAAGCCTACCAAAACTTGCCCTTGCTAGCTTGCTGGTGACAAGCAGCAGTAGTCAACGGAGCGCGTTGACAGGCCTGCAGTTGTCAACCGTTATGACGACAGCCCTGGCCTACTTCCAAGGATGCCGAGGGAGTAGTGTCCCACTGATGTAGATAGGTATTAGGAATTCAGATCTCTATGACATTTCAATGAGAATAATCAGAAAACATTTTAATAATTTTGTCAAACAGTGAAATAAATTATTTGGATTACCTAGTACTTGCTTGTTGGATTAATTTGATACTGATTAAAAACAAACAATGGAGGTAAAGGGCTCTACCAGTAAATAAATTGAAAATAAATAATTTGATGGATAAAATGGAACTTATAATATTAGGTGGAAAGACTGACCGTACATTTTATTAAGTGGAATGTTTTGGTTCACATAAATGTTAGTTTAATGTTCCTAGGTAATTATTAGTTTAGGTATCCATTTGATACACATATTATGAACAAAAATAACAACTAAAATAAGCCTACAATTTTCAAACAACAAACCAATCAACACCACAACAGATTTAATTACGGTTCCGTCATACGTGTAATTAAACGAAGGTCCTAATTAATCGGCAAACTTCTCGTTTTGAGCGCCATATCAAAATAATTCAAGATTCATACGGAACGGGGGCAGGCGTTTAGTGCGCGATTTTGCCTCAATTTTCCGTGCCAATAGGCCCCTAGGCGCTCCGGCACGGCGGATCTACTGCCAATAAACAATATCTTCCAGTCGAACGAATATTGAACGAGGTACTGCTAATTAGGGCTGTGGAAACCGATCAAAAGGGAGCCTTTGATGCGGGACTGAAAAGGTGACAACGACGCGAGTCAACCGAGCGTGCGGTCGCGATGGAGTTCAGAACTGTTGGGAAGGAAGTTTTGACGAGGTAATAAGATGGTTGATATCTCTTTTATATTTACTTCTGGGAAAAGAACTTTAATACAATAGAAATACGTACGTAAATAACAGTACGCATATTTTTGTACTAGTTTACTGTAATTGCTGGTTTGCACTTGCTAGTGTCTTCATACACTTTTTTGGACCTAAAGACCTCTTCCAGATGCCGCAACTAACGTAGTCATATCGATTGGGGATAAGTTATACAAGATGAAATTGACAGCTTTATGGAAATAGGAGTCTGAGTATTTATTACAAAAATCGTAAATTGCTATTTCTGATTTATAAATTCTTATAATAATCATTTAAAATAATAATCGCCTAAGATAGTGCAAACTAATTTATTGCCTTTAAGTAGGCATGAATTACTATCGGTTTTCCAGTAAATGAAAATACTCAATATATCAAAACAAATAAAAAAGTTAAAATATAAAATTTTGCGCACGCCGCTAAAATGGCACGAATCATTAGTACCTACATTTCTTTTGTGTGAAACACAGTTTCAGTTATCTTACACCGAAAGATGAGATGTTCTGTTACGATGATTACGATTCTAAAATTCGTATAAGCACTGATCAGCCAATATTCATTCATTCTATCTATAACTTATAGCGAAATTTATTGCTAAATAACCAATTCGTAGGTACGATAGATATAACCTGTTATGAAATTATAAATTTAATAAATTACTTATCCTGATTTCATTAATACGAATATAATATGGTCACCCTTCACACTGAATTTACAAGAAAATAGTTAAGTATTGTTTTTTCAGAATCCAAAATATATACATTGCTGAGCTGTGCAGATATATATAGCAGACATTTCTGCTAAATTTTAGTATCTCTGGCTTTAGATTCCGTTAAGATCTCAGGTGGCTACAGTCAAACATATCTAATTAGAACGTCAGGATTGAGGAGCCAAATAAAATGCGTTCATTTACAAAATTTACTCTGTTTTACTATTTTATTCCTATACTGCAAAAACAAACACAACACCTGCTAAATGTTCATTATGTCGAATATATTAATAGATAGCTCACATCCAATAGAAATTCACCTCTTGAGTGTAGATTGAGGAGCCATACTAAAAGTATTTTCTTTCATTACTAGTTATTGTATTTTCTTTCATTTTAGCGCTACAGAAGCTAAATTTTTAGACAGTAATATGCACAATTGCTACTAAATGATACAAAATATTCATCTATTACTTAACGAGTTCCAGGTGGCTCCTCAATTCAGACGTTTAGATTGAGGAGCCACTTTTGCATTAAATATAACTAGTGATATATTTTGCTAAATATAGAATTCGTGCTGCAAAATCAGCTATATTGCTGCTAAGGTGCAGCGCAGACGGCACACTTTTTGTGCGATCGAGTCTGCGGCGCACGAAAAGTCTAAGTCTAAAAGTGCCGGACTTCTTGCGCGTCGTGTGCGTAACTGCATAAAATTGCATAGGTTCTATTTTCACAGACTAAAAAGTCCGTTACGAATAGTCTGTCGTCTGCGCTGCACCTAAATAATGGTGAGATCAGATTTAAAAAATCTGATGTGGCTCCTCAATCCTTACGGACATACATTTTTAAAGTTTTTAACCAGGAAAAGGGCGCATTGTGAGATATGACTTTTATTTCACCTTTATATTTTTAATATATAACGGCGCGTGATGATTTAGGCGATTTATTGTAACACTTTTTAAAATTTGTAATCGATTATTTTTACTCTATGGTTGAGAATTTATTTCGTTAGTGGTAATTTTAATTTAGAGCGGGTAACACCGAATGGGGTTGTGAGTATCATGGCGGCGGAAGCGATCACTTCTTGATGCGATCGCCACGCAGTGCACACACATAAATCCATTGGCTCTGAACTTCAGTTGAACAATTAATGTGATTTTATTTAAATCAGTGTTTATCTTTGCAACCGTTACTTTTTAACGTTAAGTTTTATTGTAATTATTTTAATTAAATTAAGTGAGTTATTTTGCGAGTATTATTTATAAAACACCTACAAGTACACGCCCACTATGGAGGACGAACAGGGGATGGTTCAGCAGCGACACGTGGTGTCTCAGCCGCTCGAACATCCGTCATATATTTAATTGAAAGGGCATATTTGGGTTACGTCAAATATAAGAGGCTTATGTGGGAATTGTGCTTATTTTTTATACCAACACCTTAGCAATTATTGAATTAGAAAAGTCACAACTAGCAGTTATGTCTTTACTATTTACCCATGCCTTAATTTTTTTACATAAAAAAGACACACTAGCCTTTACTGCTAAACATCTGTGAACGGAGATGAAGTGAGGGGTCAAGGTTATTTACACGTCCCACTGCAGGGACACAAGAAAGTGCACAATAAGATTGTTTTTATTCATCAAGAAGTATAAAATTTAATATTTTACTGTATGTATCTATTTTAATAATATACAGTGAAAAGGCACAATTGAATAAAAATGCCTTTTCATTGTAACATTTTAAAATTTTAGATTGAAAATGCACATTTGGTTGTATATGCCTTTTAATCGTAATAGGTATTGCTCCTGTAATGTAATTTTTTATGTTCAGTTGAAAAAAATAAGCTGATTATCCATATCCATACTATATACTATATTTACTATATATATATAAGTCGGATCATCAGGAGGAGTGCCGAGCGGTAAATCTTCCCATCGGTTTGGAGTTCCCATTTTATTGGGATAAACAATAAAATTAACAACTACAAACAATATTATTAACAACTACAAACAATATTATGAACAACTACCAAGTTGTATTACAATATTAATTAAATGATAAAAAAGAAACACAAAGACAGTCCCCCCAAAACGCCCGACCTTCGACACTTCCTAGTGTATAGCTGGGAAGAAGAAGTGGCGGAACAAACTCCCCAGCAGCACAGCTGTCTGTTAAGTTAGAAGAACTTGAATAAAACGGTTATAAGATAAAGTAGGTAATAACAATACAGTACAACGAACAAACCCTTAAGGTTACTGTTCGTATAGAGTCCTAAGCCACCCAAATACAAAGTGTCTCTTTCGCTATCAGCTAGTCGATAACGAACGATTAGAGAGTGTCCAAAAGCGATTCCTTTACCATCTGTGCTACGGAGATCACTTGGCTAAACAACTTACTAGCTACACTGATAGGTTGAAACACTACCACATGAATACACTAACCAGTCGTAGGAAGAAATTGAACTGCGTCATCCTTCACAAATTATTAAATGGAACGATAAATTGCCGTGAACTTTTGAGTTCATTAAAGGTTCAAATTCCGACTCGGATTCCCAGGCATACAATTTATTTTACATCCCTGGCTCAAAAACTAACCTAGGTCATTACGCCGCTGTCCCGAGACTTTGTAGGCAATATAACATATTAGCCAAAACTACGAGTTTGGATATCTGTGAGTCACTATCCAAATATAAGAATTGTTTAGTAGATTTAATTTAATTTCAATATGGTGTTAATTTCAGTATTTCAGTGTATTTCATATTCTTATTTTTAGTGTATGTTTTAATAATTTATAAACTCTTACCAAATTTTACCTTTAATTAATATTTTAACTTTGTTAGCTTAGTTGTAAAGTCTATTGCGTATGCTGTGGTCTCCTATAAGTGAAGGAGTACACCGACTTAATACCTTATGTTACCCTTTATTTACATGTCAATGTATTGTGTACATCTTTTGTTGGAGATCCAAAATAAATAAATAAATAGTCAATACAGCTATGTAAATATACAGCAGCGCTGTACCAGGTAAACCGACAATTTTGTCGGGAGCAGGGGCTCTGTATTGAGTCTAATCCGAAGATAGACTGACTTGCTCACTGAGTGCAAGCTCCTTTATAGGACAATGTCCCACCATAATATCCATGAAAACTCTGTCCGATGGCACACGGAAGTACGCCACGTGTTTACTTGATAAAAAACACTAAAGTATTCTAAACAAAATAAGACTTACATTATAAAGTAATTAAATAATATTAGAATAATTGTCGTAAATAAACAAATGGAGAATTCACAACGTAAATCATTTTAAAATTTAAAGTGACATGTCATTTATTGTTTTGAACAAACCTACCTGTTACAATTATCAAAATAAGTTTCCAAAAATGAATTAGTGAGTACACCAAGTACCTACTCAATAAATTATGTTCCGATTTATTAGACAGTGGTACCGATTCCCTTGTTCACAAACTAAACTAAATTTAAGTTCAGTGCATCATTTTCTTTGTATTTCATTAAGAAGAGGACAAAAGAAATGTTTAGTTTAGTCCTGTCAAATTAATCAGTGCCTGTCTCCATACAAGTTTAGACGTGATTAAAAACTTGCCTACTAAAATTACGTCAATTTACGTCAAGCGCTGATTAATTTGACAGGACTAAACTAAAATTTATCTTCTATCCTTTCCTTAATGAAATAGAAAGAAAAAGATGCACTGAACTTAAATTTAGTTTAGTTTGTGAATAAGGGAATCGGCACCAGTATCTGATAGAAAACTCACGTAAATTAATGATAATAAAAACAAAGAATAGCAAATTATGCGGACTACCCACAATTTGTATTTGACAACCAACTCCGACATATATATTATATATTTATATATAATATACTAGCTTTTGCCAGCGACTTCGCCCGCGTGGAGGTCGGAAATTATCCCGCGGGAACATACTACCGGGATAAAAAGCCTATGTCCTTTCTCAGGCTCTAAACTATCTGTGTACCAAATTTCATTTCAATCGGTTCAGTAGTTTTAGCAGAAAAGCAAGACAGACAGACAGACAGACAGACCGACAGACAGACAGAGTTACTTTTGCATTTATAATAATGATGATGATGATGATGATGACGGCAGAATTGCCGTCGTATGTTGCTTTGTTCATGATGACATTGGTTCTGTTGTTCACGGTAACAACTGACATTATCTATGCAGTTTAAATGCTCTTAAGTATTTTATTCTCGGCTACTCTAAAAATGCCAGCACATTTTTGTGCAGTCAAGTTTAACCCAATTCCAGCAAACGTGACGTCACTTCATAATAGTGTTGTGTGAAAAATCTCGGATACCGGTACCGGTCGCGGGATCGATTTCAATAAGCGATAAATTCTGCATGACCGGCCAGCCATCCTTCAGAGCATTTGCGGATGCCACTGATCAAAGCGGTACTGCCAGCTCCGTTCAGAACTGAACTTGTCGCGGATTTGAATCTATTACTCTGAATATATGACCTAATTCCGTTTAATGTGTGAGGCTCTGCATATTCCATTTCGTTACGTCAAAGTAATGAAATGGAAGTTATACTGGGACTATCGTTATTTGTGGACAAATAAACTGAGTTTATTGGTAGATTATTTTCCTATTGATTTCGAATGAGGGCTCAATTTGTACGACTACTTACAGAGTTACACAATATCTAAGCAAATAACAAGAAGACCTATATCTATGTCACAATGGATTCCACGAAAACGTATTCCAAAATGGAACCAATAAAAATACACTTACGTTTTACAACTGGTTTCTAGATCCGCGCTAGAGATAGGCTACAAACTTAGGCTACGGCTATAAACTTAGTGAGGGAATTCGAGGAAATCGTATAAAACCATTGTACTGTTGACGTCACGCCGAGAATATGCAAATACCAAGTGAAATAGAACAGAAATGTGAGTAGTGAATATTGTGTTTATGGTCTTTTCAAAGTTTTAAACAAATTGCAGAGTAATGTAAGAAAGTTGACTTGCGTGTCGACTTTATTAAAAACTAGCTTCTGCCCGCGACTTCGTCTGCGTCAAATGTTTGCTCCCTTCCCGTCGCATTACTTGCCAGGTTTCGTTGCAGTTCTGTTCCTTTTGATTGTAGCTTGATGTTATATAGCCTATTGCCTTTCTCAATAAATAGGCTACCCAACCCAAAAAGATTTTTCGATTCGAACCAGTAGTTCCTGAGATTAGCGCGTTCAACCAAACAAACAAACTCTTCAGCTTTATAATATTAATATACAGTATAGATTTGTATAAACATAATTTTATTCAAATCAAATATAGACACGCGGCAGCGTGTCAAGTCAAGTTCAAGTAACAGAACTGGCGAGCAGAACCGTGTGTAATATTACACGACCCATTTAGAGCCACTTTTGACCCCCTCATAACTCAAAAACTATTTCACATAAACGTGTCAAATTTGGCTCATATAGTGAAACTTGCAAGATACAAATGTGCTCCAAATTTCATAAACAAATCTCAAACGGTTATTTAGATATTAACGTCCAAAAATCGTTATTTTTATCACTGACTGACTTATAGATCAAAACTCTAACCCAGTTCCAGATGACCTAGAAACTTCAAATTTGGCATGCAGATAGGTAATTAGGTGAATACAAAGGAATAAATCAGAAACTGGTAAATTTTTATCATTTTATTATAATTTTTCACTTAATTGATTCTATTAGGAACACTTATAACAAAAACCATTTGGTATTAATCTAATATATAAAATTCTCGTGTCACAGTATTCGTTGCCATACTCCTCCGAAACGGCTTGACCGATTTTGATGAAATTTTTTGTGCTTATCCGGTATCTATGAGAATCGGCCAACATCTATTTTTCATCCCCCTAAATGTTAGGGGTAGTCCACCCCTAAATTTTTTATTTTATTTTTTAGACAAAATTATTAATTTCTATTTTTTTATGATACAACATACAAAACTACATATAATCCTCAATTTTTCTCCCTTTTACGATCAACCCTTATTTTTTAATAGCCATTTTAGTAATTTAATCATTTTTTCTCTCCGGTCGAAAACTGATCAATCGTCATTTAATTAGTTATCCCCGCCTAGGAAATTATTTATATGGCAAAACAACGTTCGCCGGGTCAGCTAGTTTTGTTATAAATAAGTACCTACTAATAATTTTATTTATGTTTAAGAAGTAATGATATCCCATCAAAAACATAAATGTGAAATGAGAGCCAAGTTCAATATTATGACATATGCCTTGGTTGTTGACTTCAACGACAAAAGAAGTGAGATCTAAATGGGTGCCAAGTTCAATGGTCAGTCCTGACTTGGCTAGTTTTTATATACGAATTATAGCCTACGCAAGTTTTAAACATGTTACGTGTCGGTTCTTATTTTATAATTCCGAAAATTTGGCTGGCTGGTAGAAACTAGCCATCGAACATAATAATTCGTATATGAGAACTAGCCAAGTCAGGACTGACCTTTGAACTTGGCACCCATTTAGATCTCACTTCTTTTGTCGTTGAAGTCAACAACCAAGGCATATGGCATAATATTGAACTTGGCTCTCATTTCACAAACTCACTCACTTGGCTTTCATCTAAACTTTTATTTAAAAAAAAACACTTATGACTATTTTTTATTAATCTACATACAATGTACAAATTAACACTGAAATAAATATTATGTTCGAGCATTGCTGTGAGTGGGAAAAGTGCCCAAAAGGCTGGCAGAGTTGCCATGTTGGATGGCAAAGCTGAAAATTTGAATTTCAAGGGCTGCGCTAGCGTTTCTCCCTCTTATTCTAAAAGACAAGACAGGCGTTACAAGAAATACATATTTTACACTTTTGACAGATGCGTCCCCCCCTTTAGATTTATTGTTCCCAGGATATGAAGTAACGTATTTCCTTGTAGAAAACGTGGATTTTTCGTTGTTTTCTACGTACAAAGATAATATTAAAATGCTTTTCTCATGTCCCGTCACACGGAAAGCGGTCTTGAAAGTATAAATCAAATCGTTTTCGTTCGTATAAAGGTTTTGGGTATGCTTGAGTGAACTTCAGGTTGAACATTGCTTATGGCTTTAGTGATATGCGGAAACTATGTGCGATAGAAACATTGTGGAAGAAAGGAGTGCGGCATAAAAATACCGGTTCTTAACATCTTTTTTCTGTTTGGTTTCAGTTTATTTCTTTTTATTAATTTTTTCCGTGAACTTTTTGCACATTTAAACGTTTCACGTTTTTATATCATCATTTGCCCCGCATTTTCCCATGTATGTTGGGGTCAGCTTCCAGTAAAACGGATGCAGCTGAGTATTAGTAACTAGCTTCTGCCCGCGACTTCGTCCGCATTAAATTTCTTGTTCCCCCGACGCTTCCCGTCGCGTCATTGCCTACCCGTGCGATTTTCCCCGTTTTTGCAACATTTTTCATTACTGCTCCGCTCCTCTTAGTTTTAGCGTAATTTTATATAGCCTATAGCCTTCCTCGATAAATAGGCTACCCAATACAAAAATAATTTTTCAATTCAGACCAGTAAATTCTGAGATTAGCGCGTTCAATCAAACAAACAAACAAACAAACTCTTCAGCTTTATAATATTATTATGTATAATATATATAATATTATAATATATATAGTAATATAGTATAGATTAGATGGAACGACTGCGATACCCCTTGGGTTTCGGGTTTCTGAAGATCCGTAAAGACTAACAAAAATCTGGGAATGCATGCGTGACCAACAGTTAAATATGCTTTCCGATGCAAGCAGGGGTCTTAGTTTGCCAAGATGGTCGCCCATCCACAGAGCTACCACGGCAAGCGTAACTTAACCTGATCGATCGACCCATGCTGCTGTTATTACTCAACCACAAGCCTTCTCTTTCCTTCTTTTAGAGAATTATAGGTCTTTAAAAAAATGCCATGTTTGTCTAGATAGCGGGTGCAACCACTACTGCTGAATATGAAGTTCAGGTTTCGATTCCAGGTCCGGAATAGTTTTATTGGGATTTTACATACATACAATCACGCCTTTTCCCAAGGGGGTAGGCAGAAACCACGGAACGCCTCCTGCTATGATCTCTACACACTCCTTTTGCCTCTTTTTCTTTCCTTTCATACAATTGGTCATACACACACGCCGGTTGCGAGTACTACGCACCTGACTTTTCTGAAGAACATCACCAATAAGGTCACTATATGTTCTCTTAGGGCGTCCCCTCCCGGTGTTTCCACTCACATTGGGATTTTCCGTCTGAAATTTCTCAGCAGCCCGATTTCTAGATTCTGCCAGTAGGTTCGCCCCCTATTACATGGGACCTAAATATAACTATCGGAGTGAACTATAGGTGCACCACCGTATAATATTTCGAGGAATACAGGGGTGTGGTTATGTAAATAAAACAAATTGTTTGTGTTATCTGAGCGGCAATTATTGTAATTTTAAGAACGTTCACAGTTTGATCTGTCCCAATCAGTCAAAAATAATGCGACTGGATTTTGGACATACATATAATTTTGAGAATTGGCCTTTAGCTGTTTGTTTTTGACCGCATCTATTTACCGCACTATCGCTTCAACTGAGATTTCTCCCAAAAAAAATATATTAAGTCTATATCAAAAACATATTAAGAATATACACATGAGACCTATTCCATATTCAAAAATGCACATTATTAGCCAGCCGATCGTCGCCGGCCGTATATTTAGAACACGCCGTTAGTCGCGAGCCGTCCAACTTTGCTCATCTCCCTACATAGTTCCCTCCTGAAAAGTATTTATTATCCATGACTAAAGTTCTTTTCCGGCATCTTTCAAAACTCTATCGACCGTTAAAGATGTATCTTTGCAACTTTCTCTTGTGATTTCCTTTAGTTATGTGACTTGAGAGGGAACAAATTGTTGTTATGTTGGTCATAAACTTTAGTATTATAATGATAACATTACGGAAAACGCAATAACGATTTTTCTTATAGGCTGTTACTAAAGCTTTGTGATCAAAATACTAATTGCTGTTTAAAAAATATAAAGTATAAATGACATTCATGTATTATACATTTATTGGCAGTAGCATCCACTTTAAGACATTGTTGGTTAAGAATTTTGGATAGAAGAATGGCAAGTAGGAACCGTAAGTGTATGTCAGCTCAGCCTATCGCAGTCCACTGCTGGACATAGGCCTCTCCCATGTTGCGCCACAACATTCTGTCCTCCGCCTTCCACATCCAGTCTGCCCCAGCCACTTTCCTAAGGTCGTCGGCTAGCTGGGGGGCGTCCCACACTACAATTGCCGATACGCAGAACATAGCTCACAGAGTAAGCAAGAAGAAGTGGCAGTGGGCTGGCCATGTCTGTCGAAGGACCGATGGCTGATGGAGTAGACGAGTCCTGGAGTGGAAGTGTATGTAATGTCATGATATTTTTTTTCTGAATGCGTTAATTAACATCAGTAACCTTATGGGAATAGGGAATAGTCGATGGATCAGGTTCGATCAAGTTAAGCTTGGCTCGCTGCGATTCGTCAGTGGGTGGGTAACAATCTTTACATACGAAGACCCGTCTGTGCTTTTGAAAGCACATTTAGCACCTGTAACTGGGTTGTGGAGGTTAAACAAATACCGGTATCCTGGTTAGACTGGAAGCCGACACCAACTTAGTTGGTAAAGGGCTAGGCGAATGATCATGATGACCTTGAATAAAGCAAACATTTTTTCTTTGTCAAAATGACATAAATTGCCTTTTTTTGTGGATGGGAAATCATAAAATGACTTCTCCCGCTCAGGGTGGAGCGGAAGGCCGTGTCACACTTTTACTGACCAAAACTCACCCGTATTCCTTCAGTTGCCCATATGCCAGGGCCCCGGTATCTCTTTCGAACGAATCTCGCAGCCCTGGCCTTGGAACTTGCCCTTCAAGTCCCTCCAAGTTTGTAGCCTTCAAGAAAATTGAGCCATACAAAAGTCCCAAGAATGATCTGTATGAACTAAAAAACTTTTTCGAGTTCTAGCTACCGTCGTCGCAGATATTAAGTTTTTTCCTGTTATCAGGCCCAGCCAAACAGTCATAAATCGAGGGAGCCTACAACTTTGTTGCCAACTGCGATAGGGCCACTGCCCGAAGGTAATGAAAGAAAAAAATAAGAACTGAAATGCTATTTGGTATAGTTTAAAGATTTCATTTTGAGGCAATTTTGAGCTGATAGATAAGTGTTGTCATGACATGGATTGAGTAAGTACTGATTCATAAAACTTCACGCCGTTTAAATGTTTCGTCAGTTATAAAAAAATGCTTTCCCATACATTTTGAACTCGTCGGTATTGCTCTTTTCTATAAAACAGCTGACTAAATCTTAACAAACTTATAGAAAATTTAATTGTCGCACGCCCTTAATTAAGCAATCAAAGACTTCATTTCCGATACCTAAAATGAGAAAGTTCATCATTAAATTACAAACATAAACTAGGTTCCTATGTCCAGCGGGAGTTGTTCGAAAATGTCTGCGATCTCTAATAAGAAAAGTTCGCCGGTACCACGTCAGTAATTTAAGAGAGCCCATAGAAAGTTTTGTAGCAAAATTAAATTTTTGTTGCGCACTGCTGGTCTGCAGGCTTTGGTTTTTGCAACAATTTTAAGCTTTTTTTGCTAACAGTGTCATAGTTTCAGCGTTCTAATTAAGGAAATGGGTTGGTTAATGAAGTTTTCGTGCTTTTTACTAACCTATTTTTGCGCGCAGTTTGGTGGTCTGGACACTGTATCTACAAAACCGTAATATTCAGAAAATGAGATACAATCTCAGCAAAACATAGTAACAATAACAGCAAATTGATACCATTTCATTACCTATATGCAACAAAAATATCCCTATACGTCGAAAGGGACAAAATAATGCTTTCAAAATAATGAATACAAACAAACGTGGAGGGTTTTTCTCTACTCTGACAATAGATATAAGAACATTTATATATGAATGTATGCACATAATTTAGGGCAGAATTGCGTACCCCTGTCACCTGGCAACCTCTATGAATTATACAGGGCAATTTGTTGCTAGATAAGTTATCAGCTACTAACGGAATATAGATAGTCGGGTTATACGTTGTATGAAAAAAAATCGTACCTACGGATGCCAATTTGTCCGTCATTATTTTTGGACCTGACCTCGCGATAAGGGTTTGTCAGCACAAAACAATTTGTTTTGTGTTGTATACCTCGTTGATTCATAGACTTGCTTATATTTTACGTAACTATGTTAATGTAACTATTGACAAAGAAAATGATTTGGTGATCGTAAAAACAATGTGGTTAACAAAACAAGCGCCAAGCTCTGAGGTCGAATACGGCTGTGGTGTATCTTTGGTAACCTGGTTGTACTAATTGTGGTCCTGATTAAAGTAGGCCAAATTAAACAGAATTGGTTTCAAAACAGCGAGCAAATCTGCTAACAGTGAATTTGAAAACTAAATAAGTTTGTGCTTTATTAATTTGTGCAAAAACTCACTATAAAATAGTAAACAGCTGCAAACAATGAGCTTTAATTTAGCAACTACAATTCATTTTTTTTTTTTTTACAAAACAACATGGCGTACGATCAACAACAGTAAAAACAATTCTTTCACTATTTGGTTAAATTTTAACTTTGAATGAAATTTCACAAAAAGTAATAAAGAGTGAATGCGCAGAGTATGTAAAAGAGTGGCCAATATCATTATGCGAAATGGCCGTACCGAATGTCCGAAAGATGAAAGCTTTATTCGATAGTAAAAGGGTAAAGCTATAATATCGATAGTTGGGAACCGAATGGGATCATTCGGGTACGCTGTAATTTTATTTAGGTTTTATAGTGAAGTTATAATGGATTTTTATACGAAATACTTTCGTATATTATGTTCGTACCTGTGTTCGGTTCACCATAGTAAAGACGGAGATCTTTAGGAGTACATATTGTGTGTGTTAGTACGGTATTTAGATCTCTTGTGCGATCAATTTCCCTTCTGAGATTATCAGACTCTTTTCATCTTAAAATTCTCATGTTAGTAAGTCTATACGTTATATCGCTATATATGTACATATCATCATAGCTATATCTATACTTATATTATAAAGCTGAAGAGTTTGTTTGTTTGTTTGTTTGGTTGAAAGCGCTAATCTCAGGAACTACTGGTCCGAATTGAAACATTACTTATCATCATCATCCATCTAGCCTTTCCCCAATTATTTTGGGGTTAGCTTCCAGTTTTACCGAATACAGTTGAGTTTTTTTTTCACACGAAACGCTAACTATCTGACCTCCACAAACCAGTTACTGGATAGTACGATATCACTTGGTAAGATGGTGGTCAGACTTTCGGGCTTCTGTCGACTGGTAACAACTGCGAAAGATCTACGTATGACAGCAGAGACCAACGGTTTTACAAGCATTTCGAGGCAAAAAATGGTCTTAATATGTAAAGATGACCACGAACCAACCTGGACCCTACTAAGAATAATTAGTTTATGTCACTTCAAATAATATAGTTACAATTTTCTTTAATGCGACCGAGCATTTCCAGTGGTTTTTGGCAAATAACGCGAGTAATGTTGGCTTTCAATTCTTCAATCATCCCCCGTTCATCCATCTATCATCTATCCATCGATATTATTAACTCAAGATGTGGATCTATTCACTGACAAACTACACACAATTATATCTGCGGCGAATGTCCATCTTACATTTTGTCACAAAAGTTAACTCACCTTATCAACGTAACTAGGCCTGGGCCAGGCCTAGTTACGTTGATAAGGTGAGTTAACTTTTAGTAATAAGTAATAAGCATAAGTGTATTTAGTAATAAGCTGTATTTAGTAATAAGTTTGTCTGTAACTGTAAGTTAGTAGCTAAACACAACTATCCAAAAATAATAATATTTTGGCAACAAATTGTAACTGTACTGTACGTGTATACTACCAAAATGTACTTGTTTGTAGACGCCTTGGCTTTACCTGTGAGTCTAAAATATGTTTAATAATAATAAATGAATAAATAAATCTAGACTTTGGACTTTACATAGCCCCAAACAAGAAGTCTGTAGGCACGATATCACACGATCTTCACCGCCAATTCACCGGTCCGAAGTGCTGTGTACTAAATTATTCTCACAAACCATGGTGTCTCGGGCTGTATGGTACGTAGCTTCATCTTGTTTGTATAAAAATATATCCTGAAGATTAGGGGCTCCAATATCAGGTCGCAAGTAGTCCGTTATCATATGGCGATAACGGTTTGGAACTTCAGAATGGATCATGTTAACCACAGTCTATCATCATTTAAACTGAAAGACGTCCACTGCTGGACATAGGCCTCCTCAAGCAGTTACGACCAAAATTTGAAATAAATAATCTCTTAAAAATAAATGTTAAGAATGGTTCTTTTCTTAATCTAGATAAGCCGGTTTAAAAAAATATATTTTTACTTAAGTACTTACTCCTAAATATTACTTAAACCTTTAAACGCTTATTTTCATTGTATTTCTATTTTTATTTTCCAAATACTTCTCTTAAATCTGACCATACTAACACTTAAAACTTCATACCCAAAACTTTCCTCAAGACATTTTCCTCATTCCTCCGCATCACGACTCCATACCATGACAACCAATTTCCTCGCAACTTTCAGTTACCGGTACCACCGTCGGTCGTCCTCTTATGTACTCGTTTCTTATTCCATCCATTCGCGTTACACCACAAATCTTCATCATCATCAGCCCATAGGTGTCGACCACTGGACAAAATAAAATTTTGAGCGAACCTAAAATATAATATTTTTCTTTTTGGTAAAATTAGAGGAAACTTGACTAAAAAGACTTCATAAGACTTCTAAACCATATAGCAATAAAATTTAAAGAAAGTTTGGTAAAAAAGTCCGGGGAACATGTCGCAGGGGCGCCAGCTGTCTCCGAATGATGAAAAGCTTAAGGCGATTACAAGACTTCCTCCCAGTTCAAGTTTAATATAAAAATAAGAAGATAATGCCATTTTAAGTGTGTGTTCTTTTTGTAGAGCGCCATTTTGGAACTTTGTTCGAACGTAGAACGTAGGGACGTGCTGCGTTTTTGAAAATTTTATCCGCGTGGTATCCGGAGTCCGGATATGTTTTTCGGTTGATGTTTTGTTATACGGTTTCCATTGAAGATAACATGACAAAATTTTGTTGTAACGCAGGTTAATTCTTAAAAAAAAAATGTTAATCATACATGTTAGGAAAAGTAATTTTGAGAAGTAAGTTACCACGAAAACAAAGACATAGGTTAACACTTAAAAAAAAAAATGTTAATCATACATGTTAGAAAAAAGTAATTTTGAGAAGTAAGGTACCACGAAAACAAAGTGCTAAAAATTTTAACGCAGTATAAGCTACAGATTTTGTAGACACTTTCGGATACTACCAAAACATCTTCTTCCCCAAGCAGGGCGTAACATAGGCAGAGGGGAAAAGAAAATTCCAAAAGTAAATGTTAATATTTGCTTAAGCCTTACTGCACAAGAATGGTGGCAACGAAAATGCATGTGTCTGACACAAACTTAGCACTTAAGTTCAACAGTTGTTTATATTTGATTTTTTAAATATTATTTTTATTTTGTGATTCTCTTAATACGGGGAATGAACTGGATTAAAAAGTTTGTAATGGAAAATAGAGTGTGTCAAAGCTGTATGTACACTTTTATGGTGGTAACTAGTCACGATGCATCTAGATTTAAATTACGGTACTCCCTTTCTTCTCCTAAAATTGTTTGTCCAAAAATCATTATCCATAACACGTTAGCTATAAACGGCAGTAACCATAATATTCAAAAAGTCGAAATTTTGTTTTACTTTATCTTTGCTTCTAAAACTATTCTGTCATAATATAAAAACTATAATAATCATTAAATCTCCTAATTTTGCATGTTATAAAGTCATATGTCCTAAGTATTGTATTATATAAATTGTATTATGCCGAATGTTCATTTATAATAAAATCATTAGTAGTAAAAAAATGCTACAAGTTAGGTTTTAGTGACAGAAACGAATCGCTGTAAATTCGACTCCACGTAGTCTTGTCTGCCCTACCCCTAGAGTGTAATTTAAAATCGCGTAGGCGCGGAGGGGCGAGGCGGCCCGCGAGCTGAGGAGCAGGTGGTTGTAACGCTCGCCGCCGCTGCTGAGGCTGACCGGCAAAGCCGGCCAGCAAGACGAAGCTGCGGTGGTGATCGTTAAACCGTCTGCGACGATAAGATCGCGTGGGACCGCCTAAGCCCTGCAGTGCCGGAGCCGTGACAGAAACCATGCCTGCTGCATGATGCATGCTCGCTTGCATACTGCATGCTTGCTTGCATGCTCGATTGCATACTGCTTCCCTGCTTGCATGCATGCTCGCTTGCATGCTGCATGCTTGCTTGCATGCTACGTGATGCATGCTTGCTTGCATGCTCGATTGCATGTTGCTTGCGTGCATGCATGGTGTATGTGTGTTTGTATGTTTCTTAGAGGGAAATAAAATCACTTGTTCACAATAACCTGTATTATTGAGTGATATTGTATTTATTGAGTGATAATACATGCAGCGCCATGCCAGGCCTTGATAAATACCATAATGCTTTTGTATCTTTACTATTTATGTATTGTATCAGTTGAATTTGATAACATAATGAAATTCTTAATGAACTCCGTAATACTTTGTTTTAAAAATATAATTAGGATAAATTAACATAAATAATTTGAATTTAGAACTTATAACTTTTATGGAAAACAATTTTAAGTCTTTTGTGTGTTATTGATAGTAATATTTATGACAAACGGATTTAGGGCATATTATATTTAGGGATTTCAATTGTATGGCATGTGATATTATGTGACATTTAGTTTGGGCAAGTTATCATTCGGACAAATGATGATTAGGACAAAAAAAAAATATGGCTCTTTAGATGGATAAAAAAGTTAGGTCACACAATAGAGAATCTTAAATTACCATTTAAATAGATTAACGAACTGAAAATTCAGCAAAAGATAATGGTGCTCACATATTTACAGCCATTGTAAAAATATGGCATAAGATTTCTTGAAATTTTAATATTTATTTTTTATAATGTTACAAAATTAAATAAGCAACTGGCATGATTTTTCTAGAGTCTAGATTGTTCTATGAAGTAGGACCCCTATATCTAGATTACTTCACCTAGTTTTTATGGTAAGACTTTTACAAAGTAGACCAGCTGATAACAAAAGTACGAGTAAGAATATATTTTTTGAAGTTAGCTCAGAATGTTTCATAAAGAAACTTAGACTGATAAGCCGACAACAACCAATCAATCAATTTTAATAGATATAGAACTACTAAAACAAGAAATCCTAGGTTTCAACACTGGATTGGGAAAACGCGGTCGACCAAAGAAATGTCAAAATATTATTTGCGGGAACATTTCGTTGAAGTAAAATGATTACGTACCGACAGCCAATTTACTTACCTATATACAATTTTTTACTCATACGTTTCGTTTCGAAAATTGATTTCAGATCAATGACAAGTACCTATTTCATATATCGTAGGTTAACTTATGTAAGGTCTCGAAAATAAATACCTTACAGATTTCAAAATTTATATTTAAGCTTTTTACTTTTGAAATAAACATTGAAACTTTGAGAAAATATCTATTTTCATAAGTGTGCGATTTCCATGATACCTACTGCTCGTAACACCATGAGTACTATACTGCCCTACTAAGCGCAAAAGCGGTATCTCAGAAATATCGTAAAGTTGATTTTAATGCCATCGGATAGCTTTAAAAAATACGTATCTAATATAACTGACGAAAGTGATGCCTTCTTATAACAGAGTCTTCAGTTTTTTAATTATATAAAATTTTATGATGAGACAGAGAAATCTTTTAAAGGCTTTTATCATATATTCTAAACAATATAGCGCTACAAGGCTTAGTTCATTAGATGCGTATTTTTTAAAGCTATTCGATGGCATTAAAATCAACTTTACGATTTTTCTGAGATACCTCTTTTGCGCTTAGTAGGGCAGTATAAGAGCCACCAATGTTCTTCAAAAACAGCGATGGCCCAGTAGTAATAGTTGTAGTTTCTAGGTCGTATGTTCGAACCTAGCTAAGCGCTTTACTATGTGTAAATTATTTCATCAGCACAGTTCTCAAAACGGTGAAGCAAAACCGTGAGGAAACCAGCATACAAAAAAAAAAATAGTCAGTAGGTTGATGGACGATGGATGGTGGAGAAATGTTACTATGCCCTAGATGATACCTAAATGATAAATCACTGTAACAACTGTACATGTATTTTATTTTCTGGTTATTTTTTGTTTTGTATAGTGAATTTGGTCTGCCTTTATTTTTATTTTTATGATAATCTTCACTGATATTTTTGTATGTTATCAATGGCAAAACATAGCGCATCATTTAATTATTAACACCTTGACCTGTAACCTATGTTTCACAAATAAATTATTCTGATGCTGATTGATTATGTTTTTTGGATCAAAAATATGTATGTGAATCTATCAACCCGCACTGGACTCGCGTGGTATAGTACGGCTTACTCACTCTCACTGAGAAGAGGCTTGTTTCTCAGCAGTGGCAACATTTATTGGCTGATTGTGCTAATGCCGCAGGAGAAAATCGCTTTTAAATTTTGCCTAAGGGTACGGTATTTATGCTCGTGGCTGTATAGTAATTGTTACGACAGCAACAAACAAGTTATAAAGTAGAATCTAAGTACATTTTTACATTCCCTAGGTACTAGAATTCTCAGGAATATGCCACAAACTTTAATAGGCTGTTATTTCTTTGTTTTACGTCCGAACAGGCGGCATAGATTGTTGAGTTATATTAACAAGTCTCTTTACTTAGTCCCGCAGTGAGGACCTTGGTTTGTCACTTGTTTACTAGAAGTTTTTAAGTTAGGTACTAAAATATTTTTCTTTGACGTTATCTTCATGTTCAGTAAAATAATTTTTAGATGGGATTAGTTCTATTTTCAGGTACAGTTTAATATTTTTCTTAGTTATCAGCCCGTTACCTAGGTATCAATTTTAGTTTTCGCTAAGCGGATTTACAGCTTGTCATTGTCTACGGTTTAGTTCTATAGTGACTCTTACAGAAACGAAGAGATTATATATTTCGCTGTGATAGTTACCTACTACGCTTTAAATCATTAGAATTAAAACTTCAATAATTTTCCATTGTCCTATGTAGGTATTCCTAACCGGAGGAACAGGAGCATCCGTGTTTGTGATAAGAATGGTATACTTGAACCACTAATCCGTATGCAAAGTTAAGTAAGTTCTGAGTCGAGCTGCAGGATTAGTGACATTTGAGTGCACTGACGGGACAGGTTCACTTACTTTGTGTGATTCTTTTCTCAAAAGACCATTTCAGACTCCAATTTATATTGTCTTCACATGATCTGTGCGACCTCTGAGTATGTTACGGGCTTTTTAGAGTAGTAGTACCCGACCTCGTCTAGTTTAAAAATTCGATTGACGTGTAACAGCGTTTGTACAAACCTACTTACAGAAATAAAATCATGCATCATTAATAAAGCGTGTTGATAACAAAACTATTCCTATGTCCACTGTGACAACGTTTGCACGGAAAAATATCGCGCCCGGATTTTATCACACACTACAAAACTCTCGGTGATGAACCGAACATTGAAAATCCATCACAGTGCATCCCAACGCGTCGAACAAAGTAACTGTTCGATTTTCAAATTTTGACATTAAAGGCTTATTCAGACCGGCGCGACGCGACAGCGCGACGCGATTCTTGTAGAACAATTTCCATGAAGTTCACATAAAAATTGTTCTACGAGTGTCGCGTCGCGCTGCCGCGTCGCGCCGGTTTGTAGGAGGCTTAAGCAATGCATAAACAAATCCCGCTGTGCTTTTTTGTGAACGTGAAATTATGCTTTCGCTAGAGTATTTTCGAACAAACTTTTAGTCAAACCCAAATTTATTCACAACTTGGTCTAGTTAATTTTTGTTAAAACAAAAACCCTCTATTTGACCGTAGTAGATGACAAATTTTCAAAAATCCATCCTAATACTAAATTTATAAAGAACTCTTGTGCATTTATTCATGCTTTTAGCCATCGCGGTCAGGCTGGCGTTGTCTGTCAGTATATAAATATTTATATTAAGTAGAAAACACACAGATGAACTACTTACAAAACGACTAACTTTAAGCAAAAAAGAAAGTAACCACCAAACAAAATAAAGACTAAACATACAAACACAGTACACAAAGGTGTGAACGCTCAACACGACTAGTACACAAACCGAACGTAAAAGTAGTTGCATTCGTGAGGTAGCTAGGTGCTCACATTCCGCAGTTTTCCATATCACGTCGATTTATCGCGATCGCTCGCCCCCCGCGCCGTCTCGATGATCCATCTTCGAGGGAGCTGTGGATGTGTAGACGGGCGGTTCGAACGCTGGGAACTGAATATTTTGTACAGTGACTTGAGTGTTGTTTAAAAGTATAAGTAAAGTCTAAACGTTGGACACCGTAAAACGCTCAGTTTTTTGTCGTATAGTAAGAAAAAATTGAATGTTCAAAGTTGACTGACAAATTTTCAAGAATCGTCATGGACTTTTTATTTGAAGTCATAGCTTGGTAATAATTGAGTCTCGTTAAATTAGACCTATTATCAGTTTACCATCTTGCTGATCGTTTTTGTTAATACCACGAGCTGCGCTATTTTCATTTGTGCAGACAAAAGGTAATAAGAGACGAGCAAGGAATGTGATTCAGCTGTATTCGAGTAGACTGAAAAGGGATGATGATGGAAACATGATGATGACATGGAAAAAGAAGGCACGTTTTCCTTTTTATTACTATACATTTAGTTCTCTTACTTGTGGCTCAGCTCTTATAACAGCCGCATGGTTAGATCCTTGCACCGTGTGGACGTGGACGTAATTACCACCATAATGCGATCGCCAATCCACCTGCCAAGCGTGGCGATTATGGCAAAGCCCCCCGAATTGGGGGAGGTCTAAGTCCAGCAGTGGACGTCTAACGGCTGAAATGATGATGATGATGATGATGATGATGAAGCTACACTTGGTGCGGTTGGTCCGTAAATGGGTGACCATCTTTACGTAAAATGTTGTGCCCTTTGTGTCTCGGAAAACACGTTATATCGTTGGTCCTGGCTGGCATTTGTGTACTTTGAGAGTTGTTATCAGAGAAGGTCTGAACAACCAGTTTTGTTAAGGGGTTTCATATTGTGAAGGTCAGACAGGCAGTCGCTCCATGTGATTCAACTGCATCTGGTTAGACTGGAAGCTGACCTCAACATATTTGAGAAAAGGCTAGGCAGATGATGATCTAGTTACAGAACTACATACAGTGAACCAAACTATTCAAATTTAAAATAGATAGTAAGAGTACTATCTATTTATATTTCAATAGTTTGATTCACTAGTTGACATCATTGGGATTTACATAATTTCTATGTAGTAGATATGTATTGCCTACACCAACATTATCAAAATAATAATAGGCAAATTAATTCTCAAACTCAAAACGGGAAAATACACTATGGCACAATACTCACAGTGCTAAACTAAACACAATAAATATTAATATTCACTAGTACGTTACGGCTTTGCTATATGAGTATAAAATCCCTCTCTCACTCTATATTGATCCTTAGTGCGATTATTTATGGGTCACGTATTAATTTATTGCATTGTTCATACTGCGGTTGAATGGTGGTTTTATATTTTTTGCTTAGTTCAAATAGTTTTATAGTCAAATAAATAATGAGTTTACTAAAAAGCACAGGGACAGTGATGTTATCTATCAATCTGACGTTTAAATACTGAATATATTCATTGACGGACTGCAACATTTTCATGAAACTTTTCTGCTGAGACCTAGTTTCACGATTTTCAGCGTTTTTCTATTAATACAAGGATGAAACTACCAAAAACTATATTTTTTTTATGTAAATTGTTTTTTTTTTCAATTACACGTCGAATTATAAAATACATTCTTAACACGTTTAAGAACAGGCATTTTTCATTTCATTATTCTTTTACATTTTTCTCACACATTGAAGCAATACCAGAATTATGTAATTACCCAGGATTTTGTAATGTCTTGATATATTTATAAGAGTGTCCGAAGTTTCTTGCTCGTTCTTCTTCATAAAGATCTTCGTTTTGGAATTGGCAACTTGCTCAACTGATTGACAAACTCTTTGACAATTCAAAACTGGCTGTTCAAAAATGTTCTTTTTTTGAGTTTAAGTTACTAATTAAACTCGCGTTTCAACCGCAGCGTCTCAACCGCGGCATTTCAATCGCCCGTCTCTACCTAAACTTGTCGCGCGTTCCAATGATCCATCTTCGTGAAAACACGCGCAAGCGACGCGTGATTCCACCAACAAGGGTGCAGTAGGGCCGTGAAATATTTACTTTTTTCTCTCCTTTCCCTTCGACGAACAAGTTTCGTGTCAAACTTAGGGCGACAAATGGCGGCAACGGGCAGGGAATGCGCGATGCTTTGTTAACGGATAAACATTTCAATGGGCGTGTAGTTGTTTGTAGTTTCTCGTCTTTGGTATTTTTTTGTACGTTTAATCCTGTTTGGGGTTTTGTAAATTGCGTTGGTAACGGAAAATCGATAGGGGCAGAGGTAGGTAATCCATTTTTTCAATGTATCTGACACCGTGACATTTTTGCCTACTCTCATAGAAAAAGCCGAGAGTTAATATGTAGGTACATATTATTAGCATAATAATAGTACTATAAATAACATAGCAAATTATGTTAAACTAGCTTTCGCCAGCGGCTTCGCCCGCGTGGAGGTCGGAAATTATCCCGCGGGAACATACTACCGGGATAAAAAGTAGTCTATGTCCTTTCTCAGGCTCTAAACTATCTGTGTACCAATTTTCATTTAAATCGGTTCAGTAGTTTTTGCAGGAAAGCGAGACAGACAGACAGACAGACAGACAGACCGACAGACAGACAGACAGAGTTACTTTCGCATTTATAATATTAGTGTGGATAGTGTGGATAGTGTGGATGTGGATAGAGTAACTATGGAGTTTCTTGCCGGTTCTTCTCCATAAGAATCAACCAACTGGAATCGTGCACCTAGCTTATCTGACGTTTCATAAGTTTAGTGTCCATATAAGTTTATGTGAAATGAAATATTTTGATTTGATTTGATAGACAAAGACATCGTACAAAGTAGATATTTCTTTCCATTTATTCTAGGTATTTCATTAATATGATTATTTTAATCCAAACAAACGCAAAGGTAAAAACAAATGAAGCCTCTTTTCCCCAGTAAATGAAGTCAACAAACGCATAGATTTACTTTGATCAGTATTAAAATATATACAGTTTTATAACGTCAGTGCTGCACGCGGGGCTCACCCCGGACGCGATGGGGGGCGTCACGCGAAGTGCGAAGCTTCCCCTACGCTTCGCTCGGACAGGTCGGCGGTACGTATCATTTGCACATAATCTACGACTGTGAGTGAAGTGATGCGTCAGAGGTTGGTACCGTTTGTTTTTGTTTTTTAAAAACAATGCAACACACTGTCTCTGGAATAATGGTAACGGAGGCGACTTACTACGATTTCGTAAGGTTGAATCAATACAGGCGCTTTATTTTGTGTATTTTTTTCGTTCTCAACGTTTAACACGCTAACTGCCATGGCTAAAACGAGAAAAAGTCAAAAAATTTACTTAGTGTTATTTCACTGTAAATAGATTATTTATTACAGAAATACATTATTTATTCCAAAAACATGGCCGTCAGGCAGCAACGACATGTTCAGATTTTGTATGTGTTGTCGGTCATAATCAAACAAGGCCGACAAGGCCTGAATGGAACAAAAAGTGTCGGACACATAGTCCGACATGGCAGTTTTTTTTTTTTCAGGATGGGAAATTATCAAATGATTTCTCCCGCTCTGGGCGGAGCGGGAGGGCGTGTTAGACTTTTACTGACTAAAACCCACCCGTGTTCCATCAGTTGCCCATGTGCCAGGGTCACGGTATCTCTTTCGAACAATCACGCGACCTCGGCAGGCATCGGTCCTAGTAGACCCCTACACTGCTGCTGACATCTCTTTGAGGCGCGCGTGGAACACTGCGCGCCGTCGACCCGAGCTTGGTCCTTACCGGGCGGCGAGCTACCCATTGCTCGCCACCCGCAAGCTCGCGCCTACGGTGGCCGGGAGTCCGCTATCGACTCCCGCGACATGGCAGTTAACGTGTTAAGGAAAACATCAAGAGGAAACCGGAATGTTCTTTTGCCAAATAATCTACGAAATGTGACATCTACCAACCGACACGCACTGTGAAAGCGTTGTGGAATACGGCTCGCTTATTCTAACCGAGAGAAGGCCTGTGTCCCATCGATGAGGATACCAAAGGCTGATTATGTTACACCATGCTTGTGCTTGACTGGAACTCAGTCTTTAACAAAATACAATTGACTTTGAGTCATGGGTACTTGGTTACAAAACTCATATTGATAATCATCCAGATTCCAGGTTCTACTGTTCTATAAAGACGCTCTATCGCATCTTGTTCACAGCACAAAAGAGACATCTTAAGTTAATCGCGTGTCACCCTATATTTATAAAAATAGAATATATTACCGTGCACGCGAAGACAAAGCTCATTTCTTTCAACCCTCAACACTTCATGTGTGCCTGTTTCCAGTTCATAAAAGTGACGTGCCAACCGCCACTATACGAAAGCGACGAAAAAACGAAGTTACTCAACATTCCTCATCGCATTTATTTACATAAATCTATGAAACTTTACTTCGTTGACAACGTCGCCCACAAAATAGCGATTACGATCGTATAGTCGTGACAAAAAGGCGATAAACGTTCAACAATTAAAAGTTTCAAGTAACCATATTGTTGAGTTATTAACCAGCCTTTGACTAACCTTAAAGTGCTTGTATTCGAGTGAATTCGTAGACGATTAATTCGTATTAGAAAGTCACGCACTTTAATTTTGCGACCCTGCTATGGCATGGTTAAACACATTAGATGGTTTCCTCTTAGATGCATCAATAGCGAGGCTTTTACTTACTCTGTTGGGGTTGGGGTCTGTCAAGCTTTCGGACATCCGATTGTCGGGACGACTATCGTACTCCTATAAAAACCGCGACCAACTGAAGCGTTACGACAAAATAACACGAGGCTATTTCGATGCTTAACTAAGATGATTTGGGTTAGAATTAGAAAGTACTATTCAAAAACCATATATTGTATAGGTTTACACAAGACATGATCGAGTGGCAATGAGTGACCAATAGTACTGATTTTACGTGAATGTGGCGCATATTTTCCTCCAACTTGTTCTTTTTGTGTTTCTGTTCTTTTTCTGTGTCATGTTTTGTCACCAAACAAACGCATTTTCTTTTTTCTTTATGTTCTTGTTTAATAACCATCAATTGATCTTCGATGCCATTTAGCGAGGAGCCCCTCCAAAGAAAGTAGTAACATCAATTACGCGACCCTTACCACGAATCATTAAAATACACATTAGGCGATTTCCTTAGCTGGTCTATCCATCATTTTATGTTTATTTTGACGTGTGTAACGAAGGTGAAAAACAGCTAGATCAGTCCGTGGTAGGGGAGGGTGCGTAGTAAGTGAGACGTCAGGCCGTCGCGCGTCGGGTCGATGGGAATTGATTTTCCGCCATCAGTCATAAGTTGTGTGTGCGTACAGTGTAGGGTGGGCCTTTGTGACTTTTAATTCCTTGTTAACAATGGAAGTTGAAAGGAGCTGTTGGATAAAGTCTTTACAGATATTTTTAAAAGGTTATCCTACTTAATATTATAAATGTGAAAGTTTGTGGGGATGTATATATGCTTGTAACTCTTTCACGCATAAACTTATGAACGGATTTAGATGAAATTCGGCACACAGATAGTTTATAACCTAGATCAACACATAGGGTACTTTTTATCTCAGTAATACGTTCTCGCGTGGTAATTTCCGACCACCACGCGGGCGAAGATGCTGATAAAAGCTGGTGATTAAATAAAATAGAAAATGTTCAATGGATGTGAAATCTTAAAAGTTGAAAAGAACTACTACACGGCCTACTGTGATAGGCTTGAGTCACATATTTTTATCACAATTTGGGAGCAAAAACTATGATAAAACGCGTGATTCAAGTCTAGGACAACGTCAACGTATCACAGAGGCCGTGCTTGCACCGCTGGATAAAGTCTTTGTAGATATTATATGAGGTTATATTCTAAACAAAATGAGAAAAAGTACAATGAATGTGATAAAAAGGTGTTTGGCTGGAAATTCATGTATTTAAAAAGTTAATTAAAAAGCAGGTACCTACTTTCAGCCAAGTTTTAAAAGTAATAATGTGAATTTAGTTGCTCTCCCTCAACCTATTAATAAGCTTACATTTATTACAGAACAAAATTTATGTTACAAAAATGCACCCCCGCTATATCTAGAATATTCTAACTAAGTACCTAACAACTTATCTCAATTATTTTAATACAAGATAATTGCTGCCTACTTTACATATCATTTACAGTCATGTTATGAAGTATAAGCAGTATATAATGAAGGCGCAACGATTCTACTTATAGCTGTTTGCTCATAAAAATGTCAAAGGACGAATAGTGATGCGGTAAGGAGGTTTTTTTTCTTGGAATTTCAGAGACTTCTTTTTCCATTAACAATTCAGAGGTTTTAGAGGAAATTAAACACAAGCATAATTATTTGAATATAATTAGGGTTCCGTTGCCAAATGGCAAAAAACGGGACCCTTATAGATTCGTCATGTCTGTCTTTCTGTCTGTCTGTCCGTCCGTCCGTAACAGCGTAGCTCTAATAGTTTCGGAGAAAAGTGGCTGTGACCCACTTTTCTCCGAAACTATAAGAGCTACGCTGTTGAAACTTGGTAAGGAGATGTATTCTGTGAACCACATCAAGATTTTTACACTAAAATAGAAAAAAAAAATTGGGGTTCCCCACACTTAGAACTGAAACTCAAAATTTTTTTTTCATCAAACCCATACGTGTGGGGTGTCTATGAATAGGACTTCAAAAATGGTATTGAGGTTTCTAATATCATTTTTTTCTAAACTTAATAGTTTGCGCGAGAGACGCTTCCAAAGTGGTAAAATGTGTGCCCCCCCCCCCCGTAACTTGTAAAATAAGAGAATGATAAAACTCAAAAAAATATATGATGTAGGTACATAACCATGTAAACTTCCACCGAAAATTGGTTTGAACGAGATCCAGTAAGTAGTTTTTTTTTAATACGTCATAAATCGTAAACCGCAATTTACCTTTCATTTAATCAACTCAAATATAAAAATTAAAAAAGAACATTTAATTTCATAAGCATAAACCTTATACATAAACCGAGGATACCTACAGGTTTGTACGGAACCCTCGGTGCGCGAGTCCGACTCGCACTTGGCCGGTTTTTTTTAATGTATCTAAACTAATAAGTTAAAGGTGGATGAGGTATATTTTGTAAGTTTGTGAGTTTTCTTACAGGGAGTAAACTTTGGAACAACCAGTCAGCTTAGAAAAAAAAAATGCATTTAATAGCACAATTCTTGAGGAAGATTACAGGCTAGTAATAAAGGTTTAAAATCACGCTACAACCCTTAGGAGCCGGGCAATGTGAAAGAAAAAAGTTGGAATGAATGGGATATGATGCGACGGGTTCGGGGCAGAAGTCGCTAGCAGAAGCTGGTGTGGCATAAAACAAACAAAAAACATCAATTATTATTAGAAAATTAACAAAGTATGTCTCCGCTTCGTATAATAAACAAGCTGCTTCGAATAACATCTAATTGCGACGCTCAATTTCGCAGCACTATCCCCGGCTTAGTTTACAATATCGTCAGATTCCAAGTTAGGGGTTGCACTTACATCGGCACGGAAGCTAGCTAATGGCTGAACACACAAAGTAATAGGCTATCCAATTGATTTATGAATTCAATGCATGCACTGCAAACTCGCTGATTCAACCGATCAGTTTTGATTAGTGTTCGTGGTATGAACGAATTTGCGTTATTTGATGTACTCGTACATACCTAAGAGTTGTTTGTTAATGACGTTGATTTTAAGTTTTTTTTTTTCAAGTAATCTCTGGAACAACCAGCCGATTAAAAAAAAAAAAATATGCATTTGATGGCCAAATTCTTGAGTAAAGTTATAGGCTTTTTAACATCACGCTACGTCTCTTAGGAGCCGGGTCAAGTAAAAAAAAAGTTGAAAAGAACGCTAAATGTAAAGAACTAAAGAAAAGCGCGAGCGGGCGAGCGATGCGATACGATGGTTTGGGGGCCAAAACTTCACGTTTCAAACGAAATCGCCAGCAGAAGCTGGTGTGGCATAAAAACATATACAACAATAGGCTTTCCAATTGATTTATGATCTCAATGCATGCACTGCAAACTCGCTGATTCAACCGATCAGTTTTGATTAGTACTCGTGTTATGAACCGATTTGCGTTATTTGATGTACATAAGAGTTGTCTGGTAATGACGTTGATTTTAAGTTTTTTTCAAGTAAGAACAACCAATCGGTTTTGAAATAATATTTATGCATTTGATGGCCAAATTCTTGAATAAAGTTATTAGCTTTTTAACATCACGTTACGTGTCTTAGGAGCCGGGCAATGTGAAAAAAAAAGTCAGCCAGTATTCGTCCATTTTTCGTTTGCTGCTCCGCTCCTTTTAACCGTAGCTTGATGTTATATAGTCTATAGCCTTTCTCAATAAATGGGCTACCCAACACAACAATAATTTTTCAATTCCAACCAGTAGTTCCTGAGATTAGCCAGTTCAAACAAACAAACAAACAAACTCTTCAGCTTTATATTATTAGTATAGATTGGCGTTCCAATTGATTTATGATCTCAATGCATGCACTGCAGACTCGCTGATTCAACCGATCAATTTTGATTAGTGAACAGATTTGCGTTATTGAATGTACATAAGAGTTGTCTGTTAATGACGTTGATTTAATACGTAAATAGATTGGTGTTTAGGATTTTAATGAACGTTTAATTTGGATTTGGATACTGTAATTTAAAGGGTGCAGATTTTACGTCCGCCTTCATATTGTGGTGATCGTAGGTTATACACGAAATAAAACTAGATGAGTTTGATGTATTCTATCTGGGTACTCTTAAAAGAAACATCTTTTAAAAAAGTCCACTCCACATTATCTTGGTCAGATCAAGTTGCGGCCATAGTAGTCTCAAATGGTATTTTGAGGAAATAACCACATAGATCGGAGTTGACTCGTTCAGTAAGATAAGTAATGAATTTGTCTGTAATCGTGTAGCTCAACTCAGAAATTAAGGAGCTCAACCAGTCGATGGACTATATCAAAGATTGGGGTCATTTGCGTAGGCCGCATAAGGTACTCAAACTGCCAGACCATAATTTAAAGTAACTGAAAACTAATTAAATGAAACAAAAAGCGCTGGCATTTAATAATACAATAATTTACTAAGTGAAGTTCAAACGCTATAGACAGCCAAAATTTGCCAGTCAAATATACCAAGACTATTTCAAATTGAATTTTCGTAAAAGATCTACCAATCTGCAACCAGGTTCAATGAATAATTACTTTGAAATTTACAAGTAAATATGTATAAGATTTCAAACGCCTCAGGTCTATATTTCACGTCTTGTGCAATAAGATCTAACTGATTCTAAATTTTCTATTCGATTTAACATTCAGGTGTAGGACACTCTTGAGAAATGGTCAGTATTAATTTACAGCTATCTATGATCTTGGAAACGGCTCAAAATGAAGTCGTATTTTTTATCTGTAGTACCTGTAACGTTTTATCTTTTATGCGAAGTATCGTTAGATATCCCTAACGTGTTAAACAGGGCCGTGATAAATCGGTTCTAAACTTAATCATGTTTTTTGCAATCACAGCAAAATACATAGCTATTAATAATTCTGTTTGTTTATTCACTATCATATAAAATCATCAGTGAATATCCAAACTAATTTATCTATATTTGCATTCTTATCTTTGTTCAAATAAAGAATTTTAATCACAAGAAACCATACCTAGCAATAAAAAGTTCCATAAATATTTTATGTGTTTTAAAATTCGAACGTCATTTTATAAGTTGCAGCCAGTGTTTTATGTAATAAAAAGGTTACAAATATTAACTAAACATGCCCAATATTGGAAAAAGTTCTGCAAACAAAAAACGAACAGTTGTAAAAATCTAGTTTGTATCAAAATAACAGTCACGGCCGAATGACACCAATTTTAAAAGTTAGACGATCGACATGAAAATCAAATATTGGAACGTGTTGCTTCGTATTATTATTCGTAAAAGGTTCACATGTTCACACAGCAGTCCGATCTGGTGAAACTGGCCAGTTTGATGTAACGGGATGTGACATTTTGCGGCGGGTAAAGGCTGTAATTCTCTTTCTTAGTTATTATCTGTTGAGATTAGCAACTTCATCCGCCATACCAGTGGTCTCGAACGTCATAGAGCGAAATCGGTAGAATTACCAATTAAAACGGTATATTTGTACCCAAAATCGGTAAATGACATTTCCATGTGTACTGTGAAATCGTAGAATATTCGTTATATTTCGGTATTTCGGTAGAACAGAGCCCGTGGTCTCGAACCTACCGAAAAATCGGTAGGTTCGAGACCACTGCGCCATACAAGGAATGGATTTGAAGTTTACCAGGTATAACATGCGATTCGTTTAAGGACTCCCGCAGACAGATTTGATGCGGTGGTGCCACACGATTCTAGTAGAACCATGAAGTTTTCACAGATATTGTTTTGCAAGTCACACCACGCTGTCACCTCGAGCCTGTCTACGGAAGCCATCAAGCCCACCTTTAATGATATTATTCACGAGAATTGTATGACATCACTATGCAATACCAAAATGTCTACATTTTTTAAGCGTTCTATATTCAATTAATCGAAGCTGTTCAAAATTAAATTGTATCGAAGATTTTCAATAGCACTAGTAGAATTGTAGACTATAATTATTTATTTCGAATTCGTATTGGTTAACAGAAATTCAAATTTCTTCGTAATGGGATTCTCAGAGTGTAATTTTAAGATCGATTTAAAGTAAATTAAATTGGTAATGGTTACAATTACCACTGGAATTAAATACTAAACGAATTTCACACATAGGATTTGAAATAAAATTAGCTGTGCTTTAAACACTATAGCAAACTTAATGTTGCAAACCAATCATGAGTGTAACGTCCAATAAACACGATTACAATTTGAAAGTTCTATTCGACATCGCTTTAAAACCCCCTAAAATATTTTAAAGTGATTTAAGAAATATATCGTCTTCACAACAGGCGCCTCGTAAACCTTACAATATACATACTTCCAAGCTGCGTAGCTACATTCAACTATCCGACTACTATTATAAATGTGGAAGTTTGTGTATTTAGATGTTTGGATGTTTGTTACTTAATTACGCAAAAACGGCGGAACGAATTTTGGTTCAATTCGGCACCACCATTTTAGATGGAAGACGTCCACTGCTGGACATAAGCCTCCTCCAAAGGGAGGGTTTGCCAAAACCGTTACGCTTGGCAGGCGGGTTGGCGGTCGCAGTATGGTGGTAAGGTGCATAGAGAATGCTGGTGCCCATTCTCTAGTAAGTCCCTGAGTCGTCTTCTACGACACCCAAGGGAAGAAATGGGATGGTGAAATTCTTTACGTTTGGCATCACACGGACTATGCCGGTATCCCTACGATGTTTTCCTTCACGGGTTTGAAAGCAGTGGTAATGAAATAATTTACACAAAGTAAACCGCTTGTCTAAGTTCGAACAAGCTACCACTGTCTTTGAAGTGCTGTTGCTATTCTTTACGCCCGGCAACACACGGAAGAAAGAAAAAAATTGGCACACAGAGAGTTTATAACCAGGATTAACACCTAGGCTTTTTATTCCTGTAGGAAAATTTCCGACCTTCACTTGGCTAGTTATATGCTAGAAATATAAATAATATATTTCAAAGTAAACACATAGTTAGTTATATTTTATTTACCGAAGTAATCGGCTTATAAAACAGCGGCCAGCGCGCAGTGGTTTGTGCTAATGGCTGAGTATGCAAAGTGACTGCATTCTCATTGATTTACGATTGAAACGCACGCTTGCCCATCGTTGCGTTTACTGAAACGTCGATAACTGGGTGGTTACCGGTATCTCGTTATGTCTCAGTAGTATTAAATCCTGTTGTTCAGGATTTTGGAGTAGGTACTGAAATGAAATTAAATGTTTTTTTTTTGTTGATGTAAGTAGGTGTCATTTTAGACGTCAATGTTTTAAAAACTTGATGGCGTCGGCCATTTCTCTGTACTTTTGTCTATTCAAGCACACGTTATCATAACGGCGACTTTGGTTATAAACCACGAGTCAAAATTGTGTAACATTTATGTGTTCATTTACTGACGTTTATAAAGGTAAGCGCCCACAATGTAGACCAATTATAGACTAAATGTTCGTTAAGCCTAAACTACACAACCACACAACGCAAACTAAAAGAACAACTCAACACGACCTCAGTTATGAATCAAACTATTCATAACTTTGTGTAAATATTCCATTTATTAAAACTTAACGTTTTTTCCGACCAATCGTGATAAAGAAAAGTTTACATCAGTCACAATGGACCGTTCTTTTCATCTGTTCTCGATTTCCATTCAACTCTTTCATCTCTTCAACATTTACTCTCACGTATCATTTTCTTCTAGTTTTTCCCCGGATTTTAATCTCGTAGCGAAATTTCAAGGCTCTTCTGAGGTCGCAACGTCGCTCATGTTCTTCTTTGTATGTAATTTAATCAGCGTATTCATGTTGAAAGGGGTTGTGACATAAATGAGGTAACTTTTCTTTGTTATTCGACCTTGTGTTCACATTCAATGTTTAAGAGTTCCTCTGTGTTTGTTCACTGAGGATTTTATCGTGTCTTTTCTACAAAAATGTTTTCATTAGAGTGATGTAGGTTTGGAGTTGCGAACTAAGATAATCTCGTTGTCAAGCCGCCATTATTGGTGAACCAAAAAGCTTATTTCTTTCCTTGTTTGTAAGGCTTATTTTACATTTTGCAGCTGGTATTTTTAAAGTTGGTAATATAAACAGTCGGTAGATACTTTGTATTCATTCTAAGATGCAAATCGAATAAATATTGGGAAGCTTTCATCATTAATTTCCCCTTAATGAATTGAAACATTGCTTTGCGCAATCTTTCACTGACAAATACCAGATGCTATCCTTACAATGGCCACACATTTCATCAATACAAAATGAAGTAGAAAATCCAATTAGCAGTTCTCACTCGGTTTTCAATAGCGTGCTTGCGATGCAATACTGTATCGAGACACCGTCAGAAGCTTTACAACGCACGTTAAATCTCTGGCGATAAAACTGTTATAAATTGATTCCGCCAGGTTAAAGAATTAAATGGATCGTAAAAATTAATAGGTCTCTGTCGGGAGTCGTGCGACGAATCGTCTGGGTGAACGAGGAATGGCACTTTCTCACTTTATGAATTACTTGGGGACTTTATGACGGCTTTGTCAGACTCGGCGTTTTTTCGGCGTCACGTGTTGTCGACGGATGCGAAATTGGATTTTTTAGATAGAGAATGGGAGAAATATTGCGAGGGTGGATGGAAAGTGTTAACTCATTTTGTTTGTTTTGAGTTTTTTATTCCAATTATCCGTGACGATAGGATGATATGAATTCTTGCAAGTAAGCTATCAAATGATAAGTATTTTTAACCGATATCATAAAATGTAGGAGGTCTCAGTTCAGTTGTACCGCCTTTTTTTTGTTTGTGTCTTCAGAACTTCGCAAATTATAAACCAACTAGCTTTTGCCAGCGGCTTCGCCCGCGTGGAGGTCGGAAATTATCCCGTGGGAACATACTACCGAGATAAAAAGTAACCTATGTCCTTTCTCAGGATCTAAACTATCTGTGTACCAAATTTCATTTAAATCGGTTCAGTAGTTTTAGCAGGAAAGCGAGACAGACAGACAGACAGACAGACAGACCGACAGACAGACAGAGTTACTTTTGCATTTATAATAATATAATATAATAATATATGTATATATATAATATAATATATATAATATATAAATATTTATATATAAATATATATAATATATATATAGTAAAAGTAAATAGTAATAGTAATATAGTAATATTATAGTAATTATAGTAAATAGTAAATATAGTAAAATAGTAAATAGTAAATATAGTAAATAGTAAATTATAGTAAATAGTAATAGTATGGATTAGTATGGATTAGAAAAATGTTTATTTTTTATGAAATCCGTTTTTAAAGAGCTTTGTCACAATACTGATAACCAAATCTATTTTTTTTTTCACCTAAACACTAATGGGCACTTAAGAAACGTTAGAAGCTAGGTGCACGGTTCCAATTTTTTTATTCCTATGGAGAAGAGCCGGCAAGAAACTCCACGGTTACTCTTTTAAAAATAATTGGTTTTTACAATGGTTTCAAATTACAGTGGGGCACGCTATAATTACGGTGGTAAGTCCCCGCTTTGAGAAGTGGATAGAGAGGCGCCACGGCGTCCTCACCTTCCGCCTTACGCAGGTCCTCACCGGGCATGGGTGCTTAGGGGGGTTACTGTTCAGGATAAGGCGGTAGGAGATGCCCGGGTGTTACCACTTCCACTGTGTGGATCGTCTGGAGGACACGGTGGAGCATACGGTGGAGGTGTGCCCTGCCTAGGCGGAGCACCTCCGTGTCCTCGTGGAGGCGATCGGCAGCGGCGACCACTCGCGTCCGGCCCTGGTGCGAGCCATGGTACGGAGCGAGAGGGCATGGGAAGCCGTCACCTCCTTCTGCGAAGAGGCGGGGCGCGTGAGAGAGAGGCAGTCCCTGCGCACTCACGCCCCTAGCCGTCGCAGGAGGAGACGGCCCGGGCGTCGGAAGTCGATTGCGGACTCCCGATCACCGTAGGCGGCGAGTAATGGGTAGCTCACTGCCCGGTACGGACCAGGCCCGTGTCGACGGCGCGTAGTGTTCCACGCGCGCCTCAAAGACCTGTCAGCAACAACTGAATGGGTCCGCTAGGACCGATGCCTGCCAGGATCACGATATTTGTTCGAAAGAGATACCGTGGCTCTGGCATATGGCCAACTGAAGGAACACGGGTGGGTTTTAGTCAGTAGAAGTCTGACACGCCCTTCTCCTCCACTCAGAGCGGGAGACGTCATTTAATGATTTCCGCAAAAAAACATAGTTATGGGACGTTGGTGTAGGCCCATCAACAAGTGCCAGGTACTGTCGCCGTGTAATGTCGCCCCGTCATAGCCAAATTAAGATTTTTATATTATTTAATATGATTTTTTCTATTATGCTGTTCTGAGTTCTAGCCTCGTCAAAAAAGTGTTTTTTGGCATGATAGATTTACCGAGTGGTCCAACATAAAGGAGAATGCTCAAAAGTGGTACCAAAAAGTCTCATGCATCAAGACCAACATTTTGGAGTAATTAGTTTCATATTTTTTTACGACGTTACACGTCGGGGATTTAGTTTTTGAACAGGGAATTTATTTTTAAGTATAAAAGTATGGATATTGTTTTACTTCCTATGAATGACGTTCCGTTTCACTTCACGTGATAAATGATTAACATAACCTTGATTTTTGAAAGTGCCATGTTCACTGTAAAAATAATACTCTGCCGATTCTACATTAATAAAAAAAAAACTAGAATAGAATATATATTTAAAAGATTATCATTATTTTACCTGGTTTTATTATGATTAATTACCCGTTTCCAACTGGTAAAAAAGATGTAGAATGCAACAGAATAGATTTATCTGTGCATCTGACATTTTGCGCATGTAGTCTGTAGTCTTTGGTTTGCGCTAGCGAGTGGCGAGTACCGTCTGTGTTTTTGAGATTGAGATTGAATAGGTTATTGAATTGTTTTGAAAAGTAGAACTTGTTTGTATTTTGTGAACTTTTTTTGTGAGTAATTCATTGTGCAAATATATCGAGTCGGTCGACCAATTGACATCGTCAGTCACCCGGCAAAACCGGCGATGTATCAATAGTCCATTTTTGATACCCAGAAACCTACCCACATATCATTAGAACAAGCGTCTACTCCTATGATTAACTTGTTACAGTCTTGGATAACTCCTACACAGGTAAGCAGATCTTATTTTACTCTTTGAATATATAGGTACTTATAAATGTCAGGCACCTATTTCCTGACTAATCTTTTAATGAATGTACCAGCTTACAAAACATTATTTTTATAGAATGAATGAAAACATTTTTGGACTCGCACAGGAAATATCCAACAAATAAATAACAAAAAAAAAAAAACGAACCTGTTTGAGGCCAAAAAACGCTTTAAACTTAATCACTTGTAGGTGTAATATCTTTGAATATGTTACAGAAGATAGATAACGTCATAAAGGGTAAAAGCACACTTTTTCACTCATGGTTTTAATTGCAGATATCTTCACAATGTGTGCTTTGTACATACAGAGTGTTTGAGACTGCTTCAAGATCGAGCAAACACAATCAGTGAAGGAAGTTTATCTTTGCCTGCTTTTGGTCATAGAAAATTATGCTGTTCTTATGGCAATTCTATTCTACGTGCAACTAGACCATATCCTGTAACTCTGTCAGACAAGATCGACAAGAGAGAAACATTTTAGTTAAAAATATTCCGCTCCATTTGGTAAATATTTTTATTTATGTTGCAACATAAAAATGAAGCCTAATTATTATCTATTTTGACACAATTACTGCCTGATCATTATCATGTATTCCTAGTTACATCACATTACAGTAATACTTTTATCAAGTCTATTACCCATTGTGAAATGTTTTGTATTACATGTATAATCATGTTATTTTTATAGATATCAAGATTGGAAAGAGTATGTGCTGCTTGCTGGAGGTCAGCTACAAGAGAAGTTCAACGTCATGATGTGCACAACTCCAATCGCCCAGGTCTGCCAGATGCTGGACCATGTGGAGATCTCAATATTCCTAAGCCATAATTCACGTTTAGATGGCTTACTATGATTGACAACAACATATTTAAAACGGTTAGCTCTTGAGACCTACCAACTCAAACAGGCTAGATCTTATTATGGGGAACACATCCGTCGGACTGGTATTTATTCAGTTGAGGTGAATATTTCTATTGATGATGATGTACCTTGGATTTTAGGGCTTAATAATTACCTCTTAAGAGGTAGGATTAATTCGAGACATGTCAACAGTCGTACTTATCACATGTATTTATTGATTAGCAGAGATGATGCTGTGGCCAACACATTAGAAACCATAGTAGGTTATTGCTGCAGTCGCCTCGTCGGTAAGCGAACAGTGGGCTGCTGTGCTCATGTTATGACGATAGTATAGTATTTGAGCTGGGGACGGTATAATGACATAACTTCGCCAGCAACGGATTTAGATGATTTTCAGGAGTATGATGTATGATTTATGTAACAGTTTTTGACTTTGATCCCTATTAAAAACCCAAATGAACTTGTTTGTTTCATTTTTCTATCACTTACCTATCAATCTGACTGGTCACCCTAATTTATGATAATGTATTATTGGTATTGGTGAGTAGTGGTGGCCCAGTGGTAGCAGCGGCCCAGTGGTAGCGGCCGCGACTTACGAGTAGTATGTCGTGAGTTCAAACCCAAACAGGCGCTATACTTTGTGTTAATTATATCATCACCACAGCTCGCAAAACGGTGAACGAAAACATCATGAGACCAAAAAATTGACCAAAAAATTGAAGCCATGTCACATCTACCAACCCGCACTGGGCCCGCGTGGTGGATTACGGCTGCCTCTCACTGAGAGGAGGCCTGTGTCCCAACAGTGGGAACATTATAGGCTGCTGTTTTTTTATTAGATTTACGACTGCGCAGCCATTGTAGCCAACTTCAGGGCGGCCAAGAAGTTTGGCAAGAATTATACCCACGTTACCGGTTCACACTGTTGATAATATAAGGGTCGGTCAAATCACCGAGTGTCACATGTGCCTGGCTGGAGGCTATAGTTTAGTCTCCACCGGGAAGACTGCTTAAGCAGATAGTGACTTGTATCCAGTAGGTAACTCTGAGACTCAACGTATTAAAGAAAAACGAGTTTCAGTCACGAACCCTGTGGCGGGGCTAGACGTTGCTATAACTCATAAATCTTCCTAACTTATATAATACACGTAGTATTACGCTGTTTTTAGAACAATAATATTCGTCCATGTATAACGTGTCTAAGTAATATAAAACAAGTCTTTGGCAGCGTCGACCCAAACAGACCTAGTTTTTAGGTTATTTTGATTTTACTAAATAACTCTGAAACCCGGGTTTATTTTAAAAAAAAAAAATTTTGTAGGAGTTAATATGATCAATGTAGTATATAAAAAACAAAGTTTGATTTTGATGCAACATGGTACGGGATTCCATACATCCTTGAGCATTGTCCTTTGGTCAAGTTCCGAGTAGTGGTTTTTTTTTTTGACTTAGCTTCAATAATACGTGTTTTTTCCACTAAGTTTATTTTCTGATGTTATAATAAAATAGAGGTATACAAATTTGTGTGGGATAGGTAAACTATAGGGTAGGACAACTAATAAGTGAAAAATAATAAGTTAATCAACAAAAACAAACGTCTTCCAATAATCTTTTCATAACTTTCTAGTGTTTTTTTAGAAGTCGATTGTTTTTAAAGTCACAGCTTGATATCAACATCTAATCAATTACATTTAGAAATTAATATCACATAAATAAAGGTTACATTAACTCATAAACACACCACGCAATTTTCATCACACTTAGCTAATCACAACCCTCGCAATTATATTTTTCTCCCGCTACTGCAGAATAAACTCTATTACTTCGGCGAAACGGTGTAACTTTCAATGTATGAACGTTATGTATTAGTGACGTGGCCCAGTGCACCAGGTTCACATAAATAAAAGGAAAACACATCACATTCGACCTTTGTAGTGCGCACTCAACCGAACTCCCGTGGAGTCGTGCACGCCCCGCGGAGCAACTACTGAAACGGCGAATGAAATGTTTTAATATGCACAACGCGGGAAATTTTCAAATAGCTATTTAAGGCAAAGTTTATTTCAACGAGTGAATGCTCTTTCATATAATTTTGTTGAATTGCGTTTTTCATGGTTTTTCAATTTTGGGCTAAATCTATTTCACATTCTAAACGAAATTGAAAATTGATCAAACGAATGTTTAACGAAATATCGCCTTATATGCAATGAAATATACAGGTTTTTTTTTTAAACCAATGACTTCAAAGAATCTTAACAAATTATTTGAACCGTACCATTTCTGGTTAGAAACATCGATCGACGACCACACACACGTCACAGCTATCAGCGTAGAAATCTTCGCTCTATAACAAGAAAGTGACGCTTTATATCAGTCTGTATGTAACCTTAATACCGAAAATGGTGTCCACGAAGGAAGGCGTGTATCTACAGGGGCATGGTGAGATGCCGCCGGCAGGACTATAAACTACACGCGACATGGGCGCGATTTGTGCGCGGCGAACGGCCAAGCGGTCACGATGTGCACCTAGAGGCTCGTCCTACATTCGAAGCGAGGCGATTAATGGTTAGGTTTCTCGTAAATATGTTTCTAATCTAGTTGGTACTTATTAATTCATTGCTTCATGAGTATCGGTCTAAAGCCAGTATAATCGCCCAGTGTATTTTTTGGGTTTCATCATCATCATCTTTCAGCCGTAAGACGTTCATTGCTGTCAGCAGCGCTGAAGGGTCTGCTAGGACCGATGCCTGCCGGGGTCGCGTGATTGTTCGAAAGAGATACCGTGGCCCCGGCACATGGTCAACTGAAGGAACACGGGTGGGTTTTAGTCAGTAAAAGTCTGACACGCCCTCCCGCTCCGCCCAGAGCGGGAGAAGTCATTTGATGATTTCCCATTCAGGAAAAAAAAAGACGTTCATTGCTGAACATAGGCCTCCCCAATTTGTGGGGCCTTGCCATATAGGTACGCGGTATGGGAGATCGCAGAATGATAGTAAAATGCACAGAAAACGCTGTTATCCATTCTTCTTTTTACAACACCCACGGGAAGACAAGAGGTGATGCTATTCTTAACGTCTGGCACCACAAAGACGATCGACGGTTTATCTATTTGGTATATATTCATTCATTGCTTGGTGTGGGAGTCTTATGACAATTTGTGTGATCTAAATCCTGTTTAATGTTATTCAGTATATGTTTTGGGCTTAATAATTGTTAATGCGATTATGAAATCATAATTATAAGAAAATGAGCCTGCATAAAGGTTTGGTTAGTACTTTTGCTTTCTTTTTTTTTGTATTTCAGTATTTGCATGCCCAATTTAAGGCAGATACTACCAGGACCACAATTTTGTAACCACCTTTATTTTAAGTTTCGGGTAATAAAGAACACTTTGTTTTGAGGAAATGGCAACAAGTATTGATCTTTTTTCGCTTAGTTCGCGCCTTGCATCAGCTCGCTAAGCTTGTGGTGGAATATAGTGACGCATGTTAGTCCCTACATGGTTTCTGATCCCCATACGGTGTGCTCCGTTTGATAATGTTGCAACCTGAGGTGGCCATGAAACGGTATGTTGGTAATGGAGTTTATCCACTATTTTGCGTTATTAAAGTCAGCTATTTCAAGTCATAACAAAACTAAGACTGTAGTTACAAAATACTCGTTTTCATTTAAAGTTTATAGTAGCACCTTTTTTGTGAAATAGTGGACTTACTGGACGAAATAGTGAAATTTTTAAATTCAGAATTACAAAAAAATCTCTGTATGAATTTTCATAAATTGGTAAAATTAACCCAAGCTTATGGCACTTTTTGAATAAACATTGACGTGCGTTCCATCTTATGTGTATGTCGGTTTATTTAAAATTGTACGAAAGTGTTGAAGGAGTATTTTTTTTAAATGCGTTGCGTTGATATTCTTCTTGCTTCAATCTACGTTAGCATTTAAAATACTTTTTACCGAGTTAAGTACCTACAAAATATTGATACTTCTAGTTAGTATTTATAACTATGCAGAAATACATCAATTTGCATATCTTTAGCACGGCTTAACGTAAAACTCACTATAAATAATATCGGCCTACTAGAACCAAGTGTAAGTCACAATCGTCAGTGGCGGGCGTTACAATTGTATACTATTATTGACGTTTTGTGTAATTATGGACGCCATTTTAACCCCGATATGAGTTTACGACAGATACAAGAATAGTGTTCAGTAATTAGACAGTGAGTGTTGTGATTGAGGACTTTAATCGTTTTGAAAAGAGTTTTCTTTATGGCTCTTGAGTTATTTCTATAGAGTGACTAAATCCTTTACTTAATTACCGTGGAAGGATCACAAAACCTCTCCCATTTCCTCGCATGGGTGTCGTGCGAGGCTAACGGACTTACTAGAGAATGGGCAGCAGCGTTCTCTATGCATTTTACAACCATACTGCGATCGCCAACTCACTTGCCAAGCGTGGCGATTTTGGCAAACCACCCAAATGGGGGAAGTTCTATGTCCAGCAGTGGACGTCTTTTGGCTGAAATAATGATGATGAGGGATTTTTTTTTTTTTTTTTTTTTTCAGGATGGGAAATCATCAAATGACTTCTCCCGCTCTGGGCGGAGCGGGAGGGCGTGTCAGACTTTTACTGACTAAAACCCACCCGTGTTCCATCAGTTGCCCATGTGCCAGGGTCACGGTATCTCTTTCGAACAATCACGCGACCCCGGCAGGCATCGGTCCTAGTAGACCCCTACACTGCTGCTGACATCTCTTTGAGGCGCGCGTGGAACACTGCGCGCCGTCGACCCGAGCTTGGTCCTTACCGGGCGGCGAGCTACCCATTGCTCGCCACCCGCAAGCTCGCGCCTACGGTGGCCGGGAGTCCGCTATTGACTCCCGACGCCCGGGGCGTCTCCTCCTGCGGCGGCTAGGGACGTGAGGGCGCAGAGACTGCCACTCCCTCACGCGCCCCGCCTCCTCCTTCGCGAGCATTACTGCTTCGCAGAAGGAGGTGACGGCTTCCCATTCCCTCTCGCTCCGTACCATGGCTCGCACCAGGGCCGGACGCGAGAGGTCGCCGCCGCCAATCGCCTCCACGAGGACACGGCGGTGCTCCGCCCAGGCAGGGCACACCTCCACCGTATGCTCCACCGTGTCCTCCAGACGATCCTCACAATGGAAACACCCGGACGTATCCTCCCGCTTTATCCTGAACAGGAACCCACCGAAGCACCCATGCCCGGTGAGAACCTGCGTCAGGCGGAAGGTGAGGACGCCGTGACGCCTCTCTATCCACTCCTCAAAGAGGGGACTTACCGCCGCAATTGTGGCGTGCCCAATGATGAGGGATCACATTTTTTTTTATCAATGCTAATAAATTACAACATAATACATATTTTGCAGAAAATTACCTCGTTTTCTTGTCTGTATTTAATAATAGTGGGCATACACTACTTTTTTATCGCTTTGCTATAGAAAGCTTAAAGAAACTGAAAATTGGTGCAAGAACGGTGCACTTCAGAAGAAAGAAAAATCTAAAAGCTGCAAAATTGGATAGGTTGGTGTGCTATCCGAATTTCTTCTAAAGTGGTAGGTTAATAAAGTAGGTAAATGCAAATAAACACAGACGTTCTCACAGTAATAAAATACGAGTAGGTAACTAAATTAGAACAAGCGAGTGATAAAGCTCTAAAGCATTTGGCATGCTCATGAAGTTTGCAACAATTCCAATCTCATTTTGAGCTTAAAACTATGTTTCTTGGCTCATGCGGGTTAGAATTTGCAGTCGACAAATAGTATCTTACAAAGCGAGAATTCAACAGTAAATGTAGGAGTGTAGGACATAAAACTGTTACTTAAATTTGTGTTGTTTTGTTCTTTAGAATTTTATAGTTACAAAAATATATGTTTATTTTGTTGTTCAATGAAATCATTCGTCAGAATTTTAAAGATTATATGACGTCACAGGGAAATTATAAAAATACACCCAGTTCTCATTTGGTGTACATTTTATAATTCACAACAAAGACCGAACTCTCCGATACTGTCACTTAAAAATCTCCCAGAACCTTGATTTGGGTCGTAATCAGCATTCAACAGTGACACCTTGTGGTTTAATTCTTGATCCGGGCTCTCTAAATAATTCCTTCGTTTATGTTTAAAGACGGGCTTACGGCGGTAAAAAAGTAGAATCAGCGGAGCGTCGTTGGATGAGCCGCGTTTGAATAATTTGCACCTAAAGACATCGAGATCACTATTCATTTGCCGCTACTGAATCATCTACAACATTCACCTTTATTCCAACAGCTCCAAGAGATACCTTTCCTTTATTTGTGAGTTTGTTAGCAGCAGATTTATCTTTGTATTTTTATATCTTGGAATCTCCGACTGTCACAGAGCGTCTTCTTTATTCGTATCCAAATTTCGATGTCAGTTTTTGTTGCTTCTGTGTTATGCCGTTTCGATTTAAGAGCTTTTTAATACGTGTCTTATTAGCTCGGACTGGTTTCAGTTAAAGAAATGGAGCTTGCATTTAAAGGATTAAATTATAATTTTGACAATCGTGATTGACGATTTGATTACGGTTAAGGTATATGCTAGTCCATTTAAGGATAACGTGACTATATGACAAGCTTGATCTGATGATCTCATTCTTGAGAGATTTATTTGTGTTTATTTTTGGCAGGTCCTGGTCATGAGACGCAGTCTGGCTGTGATGTCATAATTAGTAAGGTTAATTAATAAATTTTGAATAAGACTTTAAAAGGATTTATAAAAAAAGTTGTAGTTCGTCAGATCAGGAGAATCCTAAGAAATGACAAGCGGAGAATAACCAGGAATAGTAAAGAATGTAGGTAGCATAGCAACCCTGTGAGGCTGTGTACCATAATCCATCATGCGGTACAATGCGGGTTGGTAGACGAAACATGTCTTCGAACTTTTGGTTCTTGTTTTTCTTACAATGTTTTCCTTCACCGTTTTGAGAGCAGTGGTGATGAAATAATTTACACAAATTAGAGTACCCGTCATGGTTCAAACCTATGACCAACTCGTAAGTTGCGACCGTTTCAACTGCGCCACCACTCCTCTACAGTACCATAATTTAACCAAAATATTATGGTGAAATAAGCCTCCTCCAAACTAAAAAAAAGCAAAGGCGCTAACCAATTTTCTTAACGACATTCCACAAACAGTATCAATAAAAAAAAACTGGCATATAACCCGTCCAGTTTAACACGTAATTACCGAAGCAAATGCAATGATGCGGGCGTAAAATTTCATTACTGTCATACTTGACACCGTCCGTCAATCCGCCTTATGATTGATGACATGTTGAAACTTGTTTAGCTCTAAATGCCTGTTTGTTAAACATTGGATTTTTTCCCTTGATTATATCTGAGTTGAGCTCATTATGTTTTGATTGGTTGTACTTTTCGTTGCTAGGGCTTGTTTTGTTATTGACGTTAAGCACAGTATAGAGAGGACAGTAGTTTGACTCTATATAATATCAAGCAAAAATACACGCACACGTAGACAAGATTCACAGCGAGTGACATATTTTAATCAACATACAACCTGACAGGGAACTGAGAATTGCAAAAGACGCACGTATATTTTGAATTTGACGGGTTACCATAACGCTTTCTTCATACATCATCGTATACAGGATAAGTTTTTATCCAGTGCGCTTTTAACGAATTAAACTTAAACAAGTTATAATAACCCTGCAATTTTTATTTTGGTATATGTATCTAAGTACAAAAAAATTAACTTATCGTTAACGAAAGATGTTTATTTTGAAACTGGTTTTTATGGTTAATTGCGCGCGGCGCCAGCACGGTGGCGAAGGTCAACGACCAACCAGCTGTTCGATCGGTCAAAATTCTAAGAAGTTCGAAGTACCTACGCCGACACGTGGTTACTGACCTATTACTAATTGTCAACATCGTATTACGAAATATGTAGGGTGTCCAGTTTACTGATTTAAGGTCAGATAGAAATTAAATAAAGTAATGAAAATATAATTAAAATGTGTTCTATTGCTGATACTGAACCACAAAAAATAATTGCGCACTGGTTAAAAAAACCCTGTATATGCGTCTATCTGTGTTCCACTCATTCTTGTATAGAGTCGGGCTTCTGAAACTACTTATTTATATTGGGCTTTAGCGTTCATCGGTTGCAGTTACAAGGTTTTTGTTCTAAAGAATATCAAATCTAGCGTTATTATTTTCTTTGCTGGTTGATCTATTTGATCAGTGGTCACGAGGATTTGATTATAGCTCTTTTTTAACAAATCATCACAGTGTAGAGCAGGAAATTACCTCGTTATGAAGTCAAAACAAGTTAATTGGTGCATGTCTGCAGATTTTTAAGCAAGCGTTTTTTGGGGGTACTAAAAATATACATAACTAATTTTCAACCCATTCTGAAATTGAGATTGAAACCAGAACTGCCTGCCAGGGTCGCGATTTGATCAAAAAAGTTACAGTGGCCCTAGCATGGGCAACTGAAGGAACATTGGTGGGTTTTAGTCAGTAAAAATCTGACACGCCCTTCCGTTCCACCCAGAACGGGAGACGACATTTGATGATTTCCCACCTACAAAAAAGGGGCAGAACTGCGGGCAGTACCAAGTTGAGCCATAAAGCTTTGTTTAACTAGGTAAGATTTCATGTTAAACCGTATATTTAAGAAGCAATTTTTATGTAAGTGCTGTGTACGCACGGCGACAAATCAAGCTATACATTTCCAGTATTAAATCTGACTTCGCATTGTACGAAACATATAAACAATGCGAAATCAGCTAAAACTGGAAATGTATAGCTTGATATGGAGCCTAAGTGACAAATTCACCATAACTCAGAGCAAATAAATTTCAAAGTAGGTACCGGATTAACAACAAACCACCCAAAGTTACAACGATATCGCATGACCAAAGTGTACCAATAGGTAAGTCTGAGCTAACAACCAAAACCCATATTAATCTTACTACTTCTTCCTTCATAAATTGCCTACTCAAAATAGCTGACATTTCAAACTTGTATAATTTATAACCTACCCTTCTTAACATCACCTATGACCTTAAATAGATCTTAAGAAGTGAAATCCCTTAAATTATCTTTGTACTACCAAATTTACATATAAATGGGCCGTTACTTGAGTTGGTTAGTCTCTCCTAATGGCTGTTTGTATTATATACCGCAGTTCATAGCACTCGTAATCTGAATTTAACGAATGATAATAGGATACATAATAATATAGAGCAGTTTGTTTATACTAAAGTTAATACTTTAATCCCTGGATTCCACGAATTCGTTGTTGAGTTATTCGGTAATGTGATGTGAACTATTATTTTTACATATATAATTTTACTGTACGTGTGTATGTCACTGAACTCCTCCTAAACGGCTGGACCGATTTGAATGATTTTTTTTGTATGCGTTTGGGTGGCACCCTGGATGGTTTAGATTCACTATTGGACCCGGTAGGTGGCGCTGCTATCGAGTTCTAGGAAACAGGACTACGTCTGTACGGTCAGCTAGTATTATATAAGTTTTTGATAGAATTACTTTTAGTAACAGGATAAGAGCTGGCTAGACATGGAGAAGGCTGATTTGATTACAGTTATGACCGGGATGACCGAATGTTGGTCAAGGTCCAGACAAAAAAAACCGGTACGAAGGAAAGATTCTTAGGATGACATGAAACAATACCTTAAGCTAGACGAGCATATGTATAAAAGTGTAGGGGTAAACAAAAACGATAAAGGTAGGTGATAATTTTGATAAAAAATAACAAAGTTATTATGCAATTAAAAAAGTATCCAATTTAAACGTATTTTTGCTGTAATGGCTTTCACATAACGGACGAACGAGGATTTTATTTAGAACTAGCTTTTGCCCGTGGCTTCGCCCGCGTGGATGTCGGAAATTAACGCAGGTATTTTTCTAAAATAAAAGATTTTTTTCTAAAATAAAAGTAGCCTAAGTTACTCCTTGTCTCCTTGCCAGTGAAAGTCCCATCAAAATCGGATCCCAGCCATTTCAGAGATTAGCCGGAACAAACAGACAGACAGACTGACAAATTAAAAAAAAATGTTGTTTTAGTATATGTACCGTGTATACATCCATATACACTTAGTAAAAAGCGGTTATTTTAATATTACAAACAGACACTCAAATTTTATTTATTTGTCTAGATGTCTAGACTAGCATTTGCCAGTGGATTCGCCCGCGTGGTCGATGAGAATTATCATTAGAGAACTTAAAATCATCCTGTTTTTTTTCTAGCCTATACTGTCCCACTGCTGGGCAAAGCTTCCCCCAATTTCTTCCAGGAACTCTTGTCGCACGTCACTTCAAACCAGCCGTCGTGGTATGCATCTAGTTGATCTCGCCACCGCTTTCTCGGGCCGACCGCGGTGGCGTCGTCCATCTTCAGGCACCCATTGTGTGAAGAACTTTGCCCAGCGGTCATCTTGCATACGGCTACTGCGAACCGCCCAATCCCATTTGAGCCTTGCAGCCTTTTACCGACGTCTGTTATTCCCGTTTTGGAACGCAGCGTGGTGTTCCGAACTTTGTCCTATCTGTTAATCCAGGTTTTTGCGTGATTGAAACATCTAAACATTCAAACTTTCACGTTAATATTTCAGTAGGATTATGATATGATAGTCAGATTGATGGGCTTACTTTGACCATTCTCTTACCTGATGGCAAGCAAAGATGTGATCCTTCTCAAAACTACTGCAGAATTTCATCACACATCATCAGCCTATAACGTTCCCCCTGCTGGGACACAGGCCTCCTCCCGGTGAGAGGGAGTGGGCCATAATCCACCACGTGGGCCCAGTGCGGGTTGGTAGATGTGACATGTCTTAGAATTTTTGGTTCTAAGACATGCCGGTTTCCTCACGATGTTTTCCTTCACCGTTTTTGAGAGTAGTGGTGATGGAATCATTTATATAAAGTAAAGGCCTGCGGGAGGCACAAAACCGGTCGAAGTGCGGACCTTGGGGGAGGCCTATGTCCAGCAGTGGACGTCTTTCGGCTGAAATGATAATGATGAAAGCGCCTGCTTGGGTTCGAACTTACGACCTACTACTCGTAAGTCGCGGTCGTTACCACTGGGCCACCATTGCTCCCACTGCACCACTGAATTTCGTCATAGTGACGTAAATACTAAAACTGAAGTGACATGAAACTAACATGCATCTAGAAAAATGTTTGCTTCAACTCCCCATTTGAAATAGTCAGTGAGTCCTTTAAAAGCTTTTGACTAAAAATTAACTAACAGTTTTCCTCTCTCCTGAGCTCCTACACTCAGTTCTGTTTAATGCATTTTAAGTGTAGCCATACGTTTTAACTGCGATTAAAAAGAAAACACAACTTAGTTCGTTTTTCATTTTGATTATACCATTTCTGAAGTATGTTCTCGTAATTTGCATGCCTGAAAACTTGTAAACTTTAAAAAAATCGAAATTGTGTCGAACCTTTTTTGTGGGTTCTGTACATGCAATTTATTTTTTGCCACAAGTATACCTATGTGATTTTAAAAGCTAATATATCGTACAAGCAGTGGTGGCCCGGTGGTATCTCCCAAGACTTACGAGTTGTAGGTCGTGCGTTCAAACCTAGGCAGGCATTGCCCTCAAACGGTGAAGGAAAAACATCAAACTAAAAGCTTGGTCGCGTGGTGGATTATGGCCCACTCTCTCTCATAGGGTCAGTGTCCCAATATTGGGAACATTATAGGCTGATTATTTCGTACGTTATTACAAACTCAGTTATCAAAGTCGTGTTCGACAATGTCTTCTTGTACCAAAAAACCATAAGAATTAATCAAAAGTATGAACAGTAAAGTGAGTCATTTTGAATACTTCAATATTTTCTGGTTTATAATTTTGAAGTCTTCTTTTTTTGGTTATTATTTAGATTGAAATGCTTTTAATACCCTATGAATCAATCTGTCTCGCTCATAATTGTATGAGTCATCTACTATGACGATTAATCCCAGTTGTGGTTTTGTTTGATTTTGTTAAATGTAGTTTACATTATTTTGTTTTGGAATTCATTGCTTTTGTAGTATTTTATTAAGTCTGATACTAACTATTTAAGTATCTAATAAATAAAATCTTTTGACTACTGGATCTAGCGTCCATGCATTTCCATGCTAGGTATAAAGGTTTTGGCAGAGATTTGAGGCCGTCATTCTGGTCATCATTGTTCGAAATTTAAATTTGCAACCATTTAAAAGTTATAGAACCTTAAACAATACATCTATACTAATATTATAAAGCTGAAGAGTTTGTTTGTTTGTTTGTTTGATTGAACGCGCTGATCTCAGGAACTACTGGTTCGAATTGAAAAATTCTTTTTGTGTTGGGTAGCCTATTGATCGAGGGAGGCTATAGGCTATATAACATCACGCTACAACTAAGAGGAGCGGAGCAGTAATGAAAAATGTTGCAAAAACGGGGAAAATTTATTCATTTTGAGAGTTTCCGTTGCGTGCGCTGCGTAAACGGTTAAAGTAACTCAAAAATTATGTATGACGGAATTGTTCCTTTAAAAAAGTTCTAAAAAAAAGTCCGCGAGAGCATATGTCTATATTTAAAGGTTGACTCACTATAACTCAAAAGGAGCGAGCAGCAACACTAGCAGGCAATTCGATGCGACGGGAAGGGTCAGGGGAGCAAAAATTTGACGCGGACGAAGTCGCGGGCAGAAGCTAGTCATTTATAAAACCCTTGACACAAACAAAATCTCTAAGAACTAAAAAATAATGTGTATTAAAATGTCGCATAGTTATTTTAATATGATTTGGACTTTAAACTGGAGGAAATAATTTTCAAAACGAAAAGTACTTAATTCAAAGTGTCTATATTTATTATTGTCCTCGACCTTTTAAAACAGATTTCTTACCTATACATTCGACTCAAGGAACCCCAAAAACAATCTGCAGTCGCCATCTCACATTTTCAGGCATCAACTGTGCAGCACACATCCATCTTGCTTTTCTACGAGATTTGAACCGTTGTACGCTGCCAGGCTAGGCCTCCCAATACGATTTCAAGTGCGCAGTGGAAGAGTTATAATCGTGGGGCTCTAGAGACAAGAGTGGCTAGCGTACTGTCCGCCGTACGCGGAGCAGACAATCAAATCAAACACTTACAATACAAGAAAAACACTTACCTGGTGGTTGAAGGACACTGCTCTGGTGCCAACCTGGAGTTCTGTATGTAAGTGAGTGTGTGTGTATCGTGTCGTGACGTTACGAGTATTCTTCAGGTTAGATTCCGCTTCCAATTAGGCTGGAGGAGGTCACAGCATGCGGTCTTCAAATCACTCGCTCCCAACAGCGTCACACTCAACCATCGGGTCATGACAGATTGTCCACAAAACGACCGGTTAATTAATACAATTGGATCACGACTAATTGTCACAAACGGATCGATTCAAAAAGATTAATTTCAACAAAAGCGTCGCGGGCGTCTCAAAACGCGACGGGCTTCTTTTTTAGCGGCAAAATTAACAAGAGAGCTGTCAAGTGTCAACGTCAAATTGACAAGTCAGTTCTCACTCTGTTACACGCGCATTCCGTTAGGCGCACAGATAATAAACGGTACCGAACATCTACCCCCCCCGGACGGGCCTTCCCGTCCGCTAATCACTTGGCAATCCCGACAAGGCTGCGTTTTATCAGTCCACCTGACGCGCTGCTGGAGGATGTGCAAATACTCCAAGCTCCAACGCTTCCAAAAACTCTGAGCGAGCTGCTGCACCAACTGAAACCGCGATAGCCAATTTTGGCTCACATCGACAAAAGGGTGCTCCGGCAGGGCGGCAAGTGGCTGTCAAATCAAAAAATGGCCCGGGGTCAGGGCCTCCAAGACGTTCGGGTCCGAAGACAGCGGGCACAATGGACGCGAGTTCAACACAGCTTCAATGCGGCAAAATACCGTAGCTAACTCCTTAAAGGTGGGAACGGTGTCTCCCAACAATCTGCGCCAGAGTCCCTAACCGCCTTCACCGCGGCCTCAAAATACCCCCCCAATGGGGGCAGGCTGGCGGGTCAAACAATAACAAACAACAAACAACCAAACAACAATTTAATGGCCCTCCTTAGGCAACAAAAGGGAGTGACGGACCCCATAAGGAAGGCTAGAGTGACTCAACCGTCAACAACCAAACAACAAAAGACCCGTATCGACCAAAAGGGGTTCAACTTACTAACGGCTCCCGACAATATCCAAAACTCTCGCTGCAGAATGGCCAACAGCGCATTGCAACCGGCATGCGAGTTCTTAATGTGACGATCAGTCACCAACAATTCAACAACAGAAAAACAATTCAACAATTTGTCGAGGGAGCCAAATCGACTCAACAAACTCAGGGTCCTTTGTTCCAACAGCGAGCACCTTGAGCCCGGGCAAAGGACCCGACATCAAGACTGGCGATCGAGGCCAATCATCCTCGGGATGAGTCAGCCAGTCTGGTCCCCACCATAGGGGGTAAGCAAACAGGCGGGGTGCCATGCACCTACGTGAGGCCACGGCGCCTGGGTTCAAATCTCCAGGCAAGGGCCTCCAAATCAAAGGCGTATCAAAATTTTGAATCTGGGACACTCGGTACGCAACAAAGACCTCCAAAGAGTGGACGGACGTCTTCAACCAACACAAAACAATTTGACTGTCCGTCCAGGCGTAAGAAGCCCGAATGTCCACAGTTCCACCCAAAGTGTGAGCAACGTGGTTCAATAGACGCACAAGACGCGCCGCCCCTGACAATTCAACTTAGGGGTGGTCAGTGCCGTCCGGAGGGGGGCCACCTTGCTCTTGGCCAAGACCAGTGACAAATTCACCTGGCCTGTTGCGCAGACGGTGCGCAGACAAACAACAGCTGCATAACCGTGCGAAGACGCATCACAAACAAGGGTAGCAGTGTAGCTCCCAGGGGGGAGGATAGCGCGGGGTAACACGACCTCGTTGACTGCAGGGAGTGCGGATACAAATTGGAGCCAATCTTCCAACAGGGTTTCCCGAATTGGCTCGTCCCAGCCAAGTCCCGCAGTCCAAAGGCGCTCAAGAAAACAATTTTGCCCAAAACAATACAAACAAACAACAAAACAATAGACAAAAGGCAACCGTGGGCTCCCATGTCCAAAATGGCACGGACCACAACAGAGTCCCCCGTGGGCCCCCAGACCTGACCGATGCCGTTGGCAACAAAACCGTGTCGATCTGAGGGGTACCTTAGCGGGGCAGGCGCCAATGTCCTAACAATGCCTGGGCGGCGACCGATCGCCACACCCAGACCCAAGTCTTTCCCGACGAGGATGGAATTCAAATTCCTCGTACGCGCGGTATCCCGAGCCACGCGCCATCGCTGGATGGGCATATCCCACCGGAGGCCTGAATGGCGGGGGGCGTGACTCCAACCGGGGACGTTCCGCCAAAGGAGGGGAGGGAAGGCGGTGCTGGTCTGGCCAGCGGTGCCTAACAACAATTGCGTAATCGCCTTTACGCGGGGAGACCAAATGGCGGTCGCGCGGCTCCCGATCAACTTGCGCGGGGGGTGGAGTGCGGCGCTCAAAATTGCGGGCCTCTCCTCGGTTCTGAACCGGCGAGGCAGAAGCCCGGTGACCAACTCCATGGTACCCCCCCGTACGCGAACCTTCATCAGAGGCTGGTCTGCCAGCGTGGTTCGCGTTAGCGCACAAAATGTCCAAATGGGACCCCCTACAAATTCTACAAGGGCGGGGGTTGGGGCAGTCCCGATGGAAGTGAGCCCCCAAACAAGAGAAGCACAGGCGGCGTGCATTGGCAATTCGGCGGCGGGCACTCACGTGCAACTTCAAAAAGGCCGCGCAAGTTGCCATGCCATGCCCCGTGTCCCTACAAAACTCACAACCAGGACGACTCTGGGTGCCAGCAAAACGAGCGGCGGGGCAACCATCAACAGGCCCGCGAGCCCTAATCCGTCCCTGGTCTCGTGGCCGGGAAGACGGCTGGCATGACTCAGTGGCAACGCCAGAGTTGTCCACAAACCGACACTCATCCTCCAAAAATTGGACGAGGTCATCAAATGGGGGGAGATGTGTGACACTATCCCCACCATATTTTTGCTCGAAACGAGCCCTCAAATCGGCAGGAAGCCGTTGCAGCACAACATGCACCAAAGGGTAAGACCATTGGTCCACCGGCAAGTCCAATCGCTTTTAAAGCGTTGGTCGCTACCACCAACGGGTTCAACAGGTCAGTACGCAATGCTGACAAACTAGTAATGACCGGTAACCCCAAAATCAATTCAATATGAACGTCAGCCAAACAACGTTTATTTTGGTACCGCTGGGTGAGTAGTCCCAAAGCGGTAGGGTAGGCTGAGTCAGTCAACGACAGATGCTGTACCAAGGCTCGGGCCTCACCTTCCAGGACAGACAACAAATAGGCCAACTTTAGGGCGGGTCTGAGGTCCGAGCGTGCATCAACCAAACTTGCAAACAGGTTTTGTAAACCGTACCAGTGGACCCAGCGACCGACAAGTGTGGCAGTTCCAAAGCAGGCAATCTACTCAATAGTCCGGGACCTGAAACAACCGAGGTCTCCGGCTTGACCTGGACAGGTGTCCGGCACTGCAATATTTCCATCTGTATGCCATTGCACAAACAAAACCATTCAAATAAACAAAACAATTAAATTATCAAATAACAAAGTTCAATCAATAAATAACAAGGAAATCCAACGCAAACAATCAAATAAAATAAACCAAGCAAAAGGTAATTAAGTAACAAAGTTCAAACAATATATTACAAAATAACTACAATCAAACTACCAAACTGACTAATCAGCAACTCAAGAAATAACATTAAATTGTTTCAATTCAATTCAACAATAAACTTTTATTTTAATTCAAAATCAATATCAACGTTCAAAACTGTCAATATGATATTCAATTCAAATATTCAAATTCTATCCAATTCCAAAAGTTAAGTTCACAAACCACTTTGTTAATGGTACAACAATAATGAACCTTTATTCCAACTCAAAACAATGGTAATACTCAAAAATGCCAATAATTTTTCAAATATTAATTTTCACAAATAACCATATCAATGGTACAAACTCAATATTTTAATGTCTTCCTGACATTCAATACAACACAGATCAGACACAAAAAGGGGCTACAACAAGGGGCTGCACCACAGCCCAATCCAATCTACTTTATTAGCCCGGCTGACCTTGGCAACATCAGGTTACCCGTCAATATGAGTTACTCAACTCAACAAATTTACAAATTATTTCAAATACCAATTAATTACCATTAACAAATATTTACAGCGAATTACTACTTCCCTTATAGAGACTGCCAAGTAATTAGCCTACTGTAAAATTACCAATTTGGTGGTTTTGTAGGTTAAAACCACGCCTCTGCATACCAAATGTACGCTGCCAGGCTAGGCCTCCCAATACGATTTCAAGTGTGCAGTGGAAGAGTTATAATCGTGGGGCTCTAGAGACAAGAGTGGCTAGCGTACTGTCCGCCGTACGCGGAGCAGACAATCAAATCAAACACTTACAATACAAGAAAAACACTTACCTGGTGGTTGAAGGACACTGCTCTGGTGCCAACCTGGAGTTCTGTATGTAAGTGAGTGTATGTGTATCGTGTCGTGACGTTACGAGTATTCTTCAGGTTAGATTCCGCTTCCAATTAGGCTGGAGGAGGTCACAGCATGCGGTCTTCAAATCACTCGCTCCCAACAGCGTCACACTCAACCATCGGGTCATGACAGATTGTCCACAAAACGACCGGTTAATTAATACAATTGGATCACGACTAATTGTCACAAACGGATCGATTCAAAAAGATTAATTTCAACAAAAGCGTCGCGGGCGTCTCAAAACGCGACGGGCTTCTTTTTTAGCGGCAAAATTAACAAGAGAGCTGTCAAGTGTCAACGTCAAATTGACAAGTCAGTTCTCACTCTGTTACACGCGCATTCCGTTAGGCGCACAGATAATAAACGGTACCGAACAACCGTTATGAGTGTTTCAAGTCAACAAGTCTCTTTCATAAATCACGTATTTAGCATTTGTGCGAAAAGTCTGGATATTGAGTCAAGTACTGCTTGTTTTCAGGATAAAGCGGGAGGATACGTCCGGGTGTTTCCATTGCGAGGATCGTCTGGAGGACACGGTGGAGCATACGGTGGAGGTGTGCCCTGCCTGGGCGGAGCACCGCCGTGTCCTCGTGGAGGCGATCGGCGGCGGTGACCTCTCGCGTCCCGCCCTGGTGCGAGCCATGGTACGGAGCGAGAGGGAATGGGAAGCCGTCACCTCCTTCTGCGAAGCAGTAATGCTCGCGAAGGAGGAGGCGGGGCGCGTGAGGGAGTGGCAGTCTCTGCGCCCTCACGTCCCTAGCCGCCGCAGGAGGAGACGCCCCGGGCGTCGGGAGTCAATAGCGGACTCCCGGCCACCGTAGGCGCGAGCTTGCGGGTGGCGAGCAGTGGGTAGCTCGCCGCCCGGTAAGGACCAAGCTCGGGTCGACGGCGCGCAGTGTTCCACGCGCGCCTCAAAGAGATGTCAGCAGCAGTGTAGGGGTCTACTAGGACCGATGCCTGCCGGGGTCGCGTGATTGTTCGAAAGAGATACCGTGACCCTGGCACAATGGGCAACTGATGGAACACGAGTGGGTTTTAGTCAGTAAAAGTCTGACACGCCCTCCCGCTCCGCCCAGAGCGGGAGAAGTCATTTGATGATTTCCCATCCTGAAAAAAAAAAGTACTGCTTGTTAGTGTGTCAGGCTGTATTCAAGAAAATTAATGTGTAAGTAAACTGACTACTAACTTAACGTTGTCTGTATATTTTAATCACGACTAATTCTTTGATAGTTTAATGATATGGAGTGTGAATACGCTGAACAATAAATCTTTCTGATTCGTTGACTTACTCTTGCCCTTATTTATGAATAAATATCTCTGGCTTTATTTAGTTTAAAAGTGCTTTTAGCTACTTACTTGTTAAGTCCTCTATGAATTGAAAATATTGATTTCACCACTGCTCCCACTTCACTTCAAAACATACTTGACCCAAATGTATGGGAACGCGACTAATATTTTTTTCGCGCTTACGAAGATGGTAGCATGAGGACAGTTCTTGAGTTTGATAATAATTATTGCGTTCCAGCCCATCCCTTGACCTCTTTCAGCGAAGCCCTAAGCTGAGGTCCGTACCCCACGTTTAAGTTTTGAAGGCCTGGCTGAATTCCTTAATTTATTGTATGTATATCGCCTCAGGCACTTCCTGTTAAGTAGCCGACAACCTCATAGCTTGACTTGCAAGACATCATTCCTAACAAAAAAGGATTGATTTTGTATACATTGTTAAACAAAAGATATTCAGAGAATGTAACACAAACATGCATGATTAAATCCAGTCACTTACCTATCAAATTATACAGTAATTTGCTATCGTATTTGTTCGCTCGCTAGTGCAGTACTAACTAAAAATGCATGAATGCGTTGTTTTGCGCGGAGCCCCTCGGGAGCGGAATATTTAAACAGTGAAGGTTCGTTTAGGACCATGATTTATTTGTTCTGGATCAAATCAGTGTGTGGTTAGTACGCTATGTTCTGCTAGTTTGCTATGTACTAAATGGTGTGCGAGTAATGTGAGGCTGATTATTGCTTTGAAAACGGTTAAAGGCTAAACGAGGCAAAAGGAGTTTCGTAGCAAGTAGCGCTCCGTAGTTTCTGCCTACCCATGGCAAAAAGGAGTCTATAATATGTAGAAAGTAAGTGTATGTAAGTAAAAGGCTGCTTGTATAGGGTAGCAGGGATATCGACGATACAACTGCAACCATGACTTCAGTTCATGTGAACATGATCCTACACTTTCCGGTTAAAAAAAAAAAAAAAAAAACTGCTATTGTCTAGAAAAGAGTGATAACGTATGTGTAGTGTATCTATTCCATAGATATGTATTCACTGTCTCATGCACACAAGCGGATGCAGCTGCTGTCACTAATGTCATCTGTCAGTCAGGAGCAATGGCGGTAAACAGAGACGGTTGAACAGGTCTGCACGGTCGCGCTTGATGTGGTGATGAGCCAGTGAAGGGATATTTTTTAACTTAAATACGGAGTCAACAGGATTCTACAGTATGCAAAAGCATTTTTTATAATTTCGGGGCAGGGACGTTCAAAATTATTTACTGAATCCATAGTAACAGGTTTCACGTCGATATCTCTGCCAACCTGTATATTAAATTAGTTCGAAAAATGTTGTTCTTATCACGAAGAAAGTTCGTTGACAGTATCTACAGTCGACCTCCTAATTGCTATACCACCCTAAGGTTGAATGTCCCTTGCACGTCTTGATACGACCCGCAATTTAATTGCGTAACATACTAACAGTAGAAATGGCTTTCATTTTGACAGTACAACAACATTATTTGCGTTATTTACGTTTTAAAGCAGATTACTTTTTCGAACATAATTATGAAGTAATGTAGCGCAAAAAAAGACTTCCAGGTAGGACTCGGAACAGTGAGACCGTGCAGGATAAACATAAAATAATGACGCATCTTCATTTATTAGCAATATCCATCGAAATGTATCAGATTCTGATTAAGGTGTAGGTATTCTTTTGAGATTTATAACCACGTAGATACTCGTAGTTCAACCGTCACGCTGTCAATGTACTGAGAGTTTTTGTCAAATAAATTTTCTATGACATCGACTGTTACAATTTCCTAATTTTCCTGCACCGAAATATAGTGCTGGTTATTCTAAAGGTGACTTGATCGTTGTCACTTCCACAAAGAAAAACATTCTCAAGGCCTAATCAGACTATCTATTCCATACAAAAATCTTTAGCAGCTGATCAATCAATCTGTTCCTTGAAAGATACGTTATTGAGGCATTTTGTACCATATTCCTACCATGTTGTATCCAATCTATCAAATAATCCATGGAACACCCAGTTATGCGATTTTCTCATATATCCAGCGCTGGTGATCGATATGCCTTACTAAAAAGATACAAAGTTGTCCCAAATTTGATATGAAACATTGTTCCGTATTCCATCACCAATTGGGCCGCTAAAATGTTTGGTTCCTAATTATTTATGAGAACCATAACGCTCGATGATTTTGGGGGTGGACAAATTATAGTCGATTCAATAGATTTATAGTAATACCCTTGACTTGTTGCGCTTGGATTAAAAATAATGTTAAAAGTAAAACAGCTATGTTGAGGTTTCCTAGTACCTAGTTATCTTTTTTTGGATGAGAAATCATCAAATGACTTCTCCCGCTCTGGGGCGGGAGGGCGTGTCAGACTTTTATTGACTAAAACCCACCAATGTTCCTTCAGTTACCCACATGCCAGTGCCACGGTATCTCGTTTGAACAATCTCGCGACCCTGGCAGGCATCGGTCCTAGCAGACCCCTTCAGTGCTGCTGACATCTCTTTGAAGCGTGCGTAGAACACTACGCGTCCTTACTGGGCGACGAGCTACCCATTGCTCGCCGCCAGCATACCTAGTTATCTGAATTTCAATCAACCTGACTAGTCTTTTCTCAACTATGTTGGTGTCGGTTTCCCATCTGACCAGATGCAGCTGATTACCAGTATTTTACATGGAGCTACTGCCTATCTGACCTCCACATTCCAGTTACTGGCTGGTACAGTTACCATGGGTAAGTAGTCATCTTAATTTATTTTGGCTAAAGTTAGAGTTTTCCTTGCGCTTCTAGTAACTTGAAATGAAAAATGTCTAATAGGTACAGACGCCAACACATCAAGCTACTACAATCTGTCAGATTTCTTTGATAGATTTTCGACTTTATTTCTAGAGCATTAGGTTCAAGGTTCATTGGGAAAAATTGACAGTTTCGGGTAGCTTGACCTGGTGGCGTCTGTACATGCTGAGCTTACATTTTTGTTACGTTTGTACCTAAAATAAACAAAGCTTTTTTTAAAGCCAATATAAGCATTATTTTTAGTATCTATCGTAAATATCATAAATTGGTACCCAGAATTTCATTTATTTCATATTTGACGTAGCTTTTCAAAAAGCGCTGTTTTAGCGCTGATGCCACGTCACGGCACGTCCATCAATAACGACTTGGCTCTTATATTGGACGGAAAATTCAATAAAATTTCGTCAGTCGATTCCATAGTTTGTGCGACTAGAACTTGGCTTCATTTGTTGCAGCCTAGACTTCTGAATGGCTGTAACATGTGTTCGTAATGTTGTTTTAAGTCAGCATTTTGTAACGGCCACAAAAAATCTCTGGTGAGTCCGATTTTAAAGGGCCTGGCCTTTTATACCCTTTGATTTAATGTTACTTAAATTATTATATTTAATATAAGCGCGAGCAGTTCGTTTTTAGGGAATTGATACACCTAATACCTACTACTTTAGTAGGCGGTAAGATAATGAAATCGATAAAGCGCATCACTAACATTTTACCACTCATCACCCAAAGGGCAATGGAGAGAGCTGCGCTTGGAGTTTCCCTGCGTGACCAAATCCGGAACTAAGAGATCCGCAGGCAAACCAAAGTAACGAACATAGACCGAAGAATTTCCAAACTTAAGTGGCAGTGGGCAGGCACAATGATCGCAGAACAGATAGTCTATGGGGCCGAAAGGTTCTGAAGTGGCGCCTGCGTACCGGAATGCGTAAAGTTGGAAGGCCCCCACAAAGGTGAACCGATGACCTTGTGAGGGTCGCTGGAATCCGCTGGATGAGGAACACAGAACCGGTCAAAGTAGCGGAGCTTGGGGGAAGCTTATGTCCAGCAGTGGACGACTTTCGGCTGAAATGATGATGATGAAATAAACCAACTAATAAAAATCCTCTTTGGGTATGCCATCCCAGTCCAGAAAATATGGATTATTCCACTTTGCCCCACTAATTTTTCCCACCCGTGATGTAAAGTAGAATATTCACAATTTTGACGTCCACTGTATACTAATTGATTTGAATGGGACATATTACGCTTGCATAAACTATGAGTTCACTTTTCCCACTTGGGTTGGTACTGTCCGTAATAATATAATATTATGGATAAAAAAATTAAACCGCCGAAAAAACTGAAAAGCAAAAAATAATAAACCTTAAAATTATGAGTCGGCGCTTTGAGTGATCTTTGTTCATTGATTTTTCAGCGCCGACTCAAAATTTTAAGGTTTATTACTTTTTGCTTTTCAGTTTTTTCGGCGGTTTAATTTTTTGTTAAAAAGTTTTTATTTTATATTTTTTTGTGGCTTGAATGTACTAATAATACTTGGCAAGGTATACCCTATCCAATGAAAAAAGAAATATCAAAATCGGACTACTCTGTATAAAGTTATGCGTGGTTATACATTACAATCAGTGAGTGAACAATCAATCATCCCCTGTTTTCCGACCCTTAGGGTTCGATTTTGTTTTCCAAATTTATATGGGACCACCTTGGGAGTATACCCTTTCCAATAAAAAAAGAATTATCACAATCGGACTACCATGTACAAAGTTATGCGTGGTCATACATAAAAAAAAAAAAAATATACGCTTCGAATTGATAACCTCCTCCTTTTTTTTTCGTCGGTTAAAAATAAAAACAATTTACCAAAAAAACATATTTTTCTTTTGCTAAATCGTTATGATAAATGTGTGATTTTATGTATATAAAAAAATTGTATCTTGTAAGTTTTTTTTTTTTGCAAATACGATGATATTAGAAATTTACTTTTTTTAAATAATTGATTCGTTGTAAAGCTATGCATTATGTTTACATATAAAAAAGTAAGGCCGAAATAATGTCCTTATCTAGCGCCATGGTGGTTTTTAAGCTACCTAATCTCTTACAAATAGTTTTTTTATTTGGTGAACTGTTTTTATTTTCGCCCTGATATTTTATTAAAACATTGCCAACCGTGGTGGGAAAATGTGAACACAGAGTTTGTGCGAGTTTAATTTGCCCCACCAGAATCAAGTGGGACACAATGGATGTCAAAATTGTGTGTGACAGACCGGTGGGTAAAGTGAATTAATCCATAAATAATTTTAATATTTTTTTTTAATTTAGAAAAACGATAATTTATTAAATTTCGTAACTAAATAAATCAACACGCATTCATAAAGCCCTCATACATAATAAATACGCGAGTTTAAAAGAACATTTTCACGGCGCAGTAAAAATTCAATCGAGCGTACGAACCATAACTCAATACCGCGAACTTTAAAAGTCACTCCAAAATCACAAAGAAATCTTGGGGGTAAAAATTCTGGAAGCCCTTGAAAGGAATGCAGCCCAACTCAACCGAGGGGTACATCTTACAAATAAGGAGGGGGGACTCCGTATTGTGCAGAACCTTCAAAACCAGACATCCTAATCGACCCTTTTGAAATTTCCAACTAACGGGAAACTCGTATTTCCATAACAATAAAAATGTGATCCGAACATCTAGAAATGCCTGTGCGATATTCACGGATCATAAAATCGCACTCGCTCTTTGAATACAACACGACTGATTTAATTTGACCCCTGTAATCTCACTACCGGTGCTTGCCTTCCACCAATTAGGGTGAGGGAAGACGTGTCATTTTATTTTGGTTTTCATATACGAAAGTGGTCGTTGTCGCTTATGTTTGGACGATGCTATTTTATGGCCCTGACGGCAGCTGTATTCAATTTAGTGGAATCGTGTGCGAGAGTAGTGGATGTTAAATCAATTTTAAATCCATTCTTTAATCATTTTTATTTTAGAAATCCAGTGTAGGTCTTTAAATCTAGGAAGTAAATCTGGGTCATTCATTTTTAATTTAGCCATAGGCCTCAATTTTAATGGTAATAAAATACTTGCGCATTGTGAATTCAAAGCCGGTTCAAATTCTCTAAAAGGTTGTATTGAGTACATTAACAAATCTTGAGAAGTTAAATAACTTTTACAATGACTTTTGCATTTTCTCATAATTTAACGTTAGTAAAAGAAAAACTTTCTATTATTTCAGAGAAAGTCGGAGGCTTTCCAGTAAATCCCGAAATTAAATATCGCTAAGTTCTCTAGTAAACAGAACTATGAATAACAATACAAAGTCAGCAAAGTAATACTCACGAAATTATGTGCCGAAATGTCAAAGTTATGACAGCATTTACATAAAGGTCATTTTGCTGTACTAAACGAATGAAAGAGCAAGAAAAACAAATGAAAAAGGAACAAAGAAGAAACTAAATACAACAATCATAACATTATTGTGTACCTTAACAAAATACGAGTATTCCTGTATAATCGTAGGTTTATTTCATCCCACAGGAGTAATCCACTATGACTATCTGGCCATTCGGGACCAATTAGTTTCCTAGTTATGAACTTTTCATCTGTCAGATTTATACACCCTCGGAATTGGGAATTGCTTGCTCAAATATTTACGACTTTTAAAACTACCTGAGCCAGGTCGGTGTCCTTTGATAGTGTTTATTTTTTAACTTTATTCCTATGTGAAAAATGCTTACAGAATAACGGGTAATTTAGAATTCACGGTTTTATTAAAGTCATGACAACTGGTCACAATCGTTGTAAAATGTTTAGTTAGCATGTGATTATAATTGTATGGGAAAATACATGATTAGTTTAACTGTGATTGGTGACTATTGGTTAACAAAAAAAAAAATGAATGTTATACCTACGGACCACCATTTTAGCCGAAAGACGTCCACAGCTGGACATAGGCCTACGCCAAAAGGTTTGTTATAATCGCCACGGTTGCCAGGCGGGTTGGTGATCGCAGTTCAGTAGTAAAGTGTATAGAGAACGCTGCTGACCATTCTCCACGGACTATATCTTAAGTTCTAAGATAAATAACGGTTGGGTTGGTTTGGTTGGTTATAATGGTTTTGAATTTAAGATATAGTGACCCGTAGGGATTACCGCAATGAGGAATAATAGCTCACTGTAATACAGTATCAACTAGTACGGTGCGTATTGTGACTGTTACTGGCGAGTTTATGTATTGTAAAGTCAACAGTATCTTAAGGTAATCAGTTGTGCACAAACAAATAAATAAATTATACATAAAATCACACTTTATTTCAATGAGGAGAAGAGTAAGCTAGGTAAAAAAAAACTACAGACCGCCACCAAATACGATCCTTATGAGTACATACTTAGTCTTTTTGCTTCATTTGCGTTCATACATCGGGGTCCTACTCTCAACTCTGTTGACTGAGACACGGTCCCGTCCAAAAGTAGTTCCAAACTTCGAAGTGAATCCTACAGCCGATTAATAATAAACGTTTTTGGACGGGCAAAATAACATCGGCAGTAGGGGCAACTGTCAAATCGTGTTGTCATTAAACTTTGGACTCTAAAATCTAAGATCCGTAAGTGATATGGAGTTGGCCCGGAAGGTCGGCTGAAAGTACAGGTTTCATCTTATGTAGTAGGTCCAGTGTACGATGAACCTGACAACCTGAAGAACATCACCAGTAAGATAGATATTATTATACAAAGTGTTCCGTTTGATATTCCATAACTTGACCAGTCAATGAATCATGCTGAGATAGGAGCCTTTTTGGCCTCGCACAGGTCTTATTCTTTTAATTTTATATCTTTTACCTTTTTTATCCTAAAAGTTTCTATGTTTTTTTTATAGTTTTTATGTCCTGTGCGTGTCTCAAATAAAATATTTTTCTTTCTTTCTTTCTATCCTTAAAAAAACAATGTCTTTTTTATTTGAATGCGCGTTTCAGTTAAATTCATAAGTAGGTACGAGTAAATAATTTTCATACAACCAAATTAAATTTACGTTGTAATTTTTCACGTAAGGATGTTTACATAAATAATCGTGACGTCGAATTATTTTGTTTGAAAAATTAAGACGAAAAAACATATATGTTAATTTATTCTTTGACATGGTTTCAGTAATACACTATGAGTTATGGGATATCAAAAAGAACTCCATGTATAATACAATCTAATCTGTCGTCTACAACAATGAACTTTTTTTTTTTTAATCTGTATTTATTTTGGGGTTTTTATCTAAACAGATATGCCAACCCCATCGTGCCTTTAACATTTCATTAGATTAACACTTAAATAAGCGTCTATCTAGAACAGCAGCAGAATAGGGTATAACTATTAACTACTTACCTGATTATTGGGAGTACATTTCTAAATTTAAAGTATGGTGTTATAACTCCTGGAAACAACACTTTGTTAATATCTGTCAGCAAAAGGGTATCTGGTATAGGACCATACAGGATGAGCCTCCTCGTGTGCCTTGGTTTGATGATGTTAAAATGAGTGGGAATTATATTAAATTAATATTAAGACTTCGCTCTGGACACTATCCATCAGCGAAGTTTGCTTATCTTATGAAAAAAGTTGATTCGCCGAATTGCAGCGAATGTAATCAAATTGAAGACCTGCAACATTTGCTGATGGATTGTGTCCGGAACCGGCGTGAGAGGGAGTCACTCTGGAAGGACTTAGAACTAAATAAAGTGAATGTTGGATTAATACAATCCATTTTATCTCAACCATCTTCAGAAGGTGCCAAAAAGTTATGCCGTTTAATAACAGTCCTTCCTCTGTGACTTCCTATCAATCAAGAATTTTAAATTTTGTGAAATACTTATTATGTAAAAATGAACATGGCACAGCAAAATGACGGAACAAAACATTGTCCGAAAAAAAAAAATCTCAAAAGTATATCATACAAATAACTGACACGAAGACAACGTTCCAACACAATTTATAACGATTCGAAAAATTGTGACAGGCCAACACGTAGAATAAAGTAATCTAGTACGCAACTGGGTCAGTATGGCATGAGATCCTCTGTCAAATTAACGCTTCCCTCTGTCTCGGAGTGACAAACGACACGGGCATAATAAAAACTTGCTCATGAATGCTCCGAGTTGAAAATAAAGCTATATTTACTGGAATTTACAGAGCTACAGAGAGAGAATGAAAATTATAAGAGGAAATTAAAAATTATTTACACGGAAGCGAGACATAATGGTTCTGAATTGCAGAAGTTGTCAAACCACTGTCACATTATTGTTTTTTGTGTGTTTTATTTTCGTTTTGAATGAGATTGTTTTTCCAGTTTGAAAACTGGAATGCGGCATGGAAAATACAATGGTAGGAGTATTAATAGACACAAAACTAAGCTACTGATAGATTGATATAAAAACTTTTTAACAAAAAATTAAACCGCCGAAAAACTGAAAAGCATAAAATAATAAACCTTAAAATTATGAGTCGGCGCTTTGAGTGATCTTTGTTCATTGATTTTTCAGCGCCGACTCAAAATTTTAAGGTTTATTATTTTATGCTTTTCAGTTTTTCGGCGGTTTAATTTTTTGTTAAAAAGTTTTTATTTTATGATTTTTTGTGGCTTTAATGTACTAATAATACTTGGCAAGATATACCCTATCCAACAATAAATAGAAATATCAAATAGAATTATCAAAATCGGACTACTCTGTACAAAGTTATGCGTGTTTATACGTTACAATCAGTGAGTGAACCATCAATCATCCCCTGTTTTCCAACCCTTATGGTTCGATTTTGTTTTCCAAATTTATATGAGACCACCTTGGGAGTAAGCCCTTTCCAATAGATGAAGAATTGTCACAATCGGACCACGATGTAACAAGTTATGCGTGTTTATACGTTACAATCAGTGAGTGAACAATCAATCATCCCCTGTTTTCCAACCCTTAGGGTTCGATTTTGTTTTCCAAATTTATATGGGACCACCTTGGAAGTATACCCTTTCCAATAGAAGAAGAATTGTTACAATCGGACCACTATGTAAAAAGTTATGCGTGATCATACATAAAAAAAAAAAAAAAAAAAAAAAAAAAAAAATATATACGCGTCGAATTGAGAACCTCCTCCGTTTTTTTTCGTCGGTTGAAAAATTGAGACATTAAGAATTAAGTCTTATAATTTTATTACGCTTTAAATAAAGAGGTTCATATTTATAATCGTTGCGTAGACGCTTAAACGTCAAAAATTAATGGTTAAACAATAATATCAATAATGACTTAATTTTAAGTAAGTTTAAAAATAAACATGTAAGTAGATATAGATGGGCCAATGACCTGAAGGAAGTGGCTGGGACAAACTTGAGGCGGAAGGCGGAGGACAGGGTGTGTAGTGTATATGCGATATGTCCAGCCCCGATATTTTAAAATCCATGTGAACATTTTCTAATAACGAATCTCTTTAACCATCTTACAAAAAAACTAAAAAATCATGTTACCCTATTTTCCCAGAAAGCAATTTGTGTTAAACCTCTTAGCAAAATAAACATTATTAATCTCAGTTTCCTTCTAAGTTGGGAAGCACACTACATCAAACTTAAGAGTATTAAATGTAAAAAGACCAGTAGTTCCAATGTTGGCTGTTGGCCAGAAACTGCCGGATTCCTTGGACCAGAACACCATAAGACCAATGAGGTAAATTCGATTCGCCCGTAATAAAGTTTGCGGCATAGGCAAAGTTTGTAGGCATCGGTTCTAGTAATGACACTTTTATAACTTTCTACCTACGACGAAGTTTGGTAAGATTTCTAATCATAAATGTTTTGATAGTTATGGTATTAGATGTATTAGCTTATGTTATTCGCAAATATTTGAAGAAGGTTTATATGATTATTTTATTTACTTATTACTAGAATGCCCGGCAAACATGTCAAAATTCCAAACAAACTTTCATCCCCTATTCAAGTACAATAGGGAGTGACATGTGAGGCTTGTAGCTAAGCAATAACAGCAACACGACTCAATCGATCAGGTTAACCTACGCTCACCGAGGTTGGTCCGTGATTGGGTGTTCATCTTAACATGCCAAGACCCCTCCGTACATCGGAGAGAGAGTTAAGCCGTTGGTCCCGGCTGTCATTTGTGGATCTTTGACAGTCGATGTTGGTTGTCAGAAGCACGAAACTCTGAAAACCAGACTTAATAAACGGTACCTAGTAACTGGGTTGTGGAGGTCAGATAGGCAGTCGCTCCGTGTAAAATACTGGTATTTATCTGCATCCAGTTTGACTTGAAGCTAACCCCAACGTAGCTCTCCGCCCGGTAAAGACCAAGCTCGGGTCGACGGCGCGTAGTGTTCCACGCGCGCCTCAAAGAGACGTCAGCAGCACTGAAGGGGTCTGCTAGGACCGATGCCTGCCAGGGTCGCGAGATTGTTCGAAAGAGATACCGTGACCCTGGCACATGGGCAACTGAAGGAACACGGGTGGGTTTTAGTTAGTAAAAGTGTGACATGCCCTCCCGCTCCGCCCAGAGCGGGAGAAGTCATATGATGATTGCCCTTCAAAAAAAAAAAAGCTGACCCCAATATGTTGGGAAAAGGCGTGGGTCATGATGAGGTGGTGAATGATAAAATATCACACACATTTTCGCTATTATAAGGAACTATTGCGCAAAATTTCATTCTTACAAATCCAGCAGTTAGTGTATTTAAGGTTTTAATATTTATTTATTTTTTGTTTCGATTTCGATATCCAACATGTGGGTAAAGTAATTTCAGCTAATTCAGTTTGACCCTGTGTATTTTTAACCAATATAGTACTTATTTATAAATTCTCTACTAAGTCCCTTCGAACAGTAACACTTCTAAAACACTTGATTTCTGTAAGTGCTAGCAGATTTTGTATTCAGTTACCATCGCATCGCGTCGGAGAATTTAAAAATATCCTTTAAGTTTTGTCTGGTCCGCCTTGAAGAGATAGAAATTCTTTGCTGTTTGCAATTTTTGTCAGGTACATTTTGAAGGTACTTTATGGTACAGGTACAGGTTGTTTTATGGAACTAGGTAGCTGCTAATGAAAGAAAAACTAATTTAATTAACTGCTTGGTATTCCTTGCTAGCTTGTCCAGGAGTAATGGATTATTCCATTGCCTTCTTAAAAACAGTTGGCAGTTAGTTGCTGTCTCAATTAATAAATTGCCCGTGCTTATAAACATAAGAGTATTTATTTATCTATACTAATATTATAAAATTCCGTGTGGTGTCGGACGTAAAGAAAAGAACCACCTTATTTCTAACCGTGGGTGTCGTAAAACGAACTTACTAGAGAATGGCGTTCTCTATGCATTTTACCAACATACTGCGACCACCAACCCGCCTGCCAAGCATGGCGATTATGGCAAACTCCCCCAATTTTGAGGGAGGCTAAGAAAGAAGAAAGAAAGAAATATTGTTTATTCTGCACAAACAAAACGCACAATTTAAAATAGGTCCAAGGTCATAGGTCTAAGGTCCACTGATAGACTTATGCCTCCCCCACGCACCACCACTTCAACCGGTTTTGTGCTTCTCGCATCCAGCGGATTCATGCCACTTTCACCAGGTCATCGATTCATCTTGTGGAAGGCCTTCCAACGCTACGTCTTCCGGTTCGTGATGCTATAGAAAATGTTTCATGTTAAAACAAGAAATTTCACACGGAAGAAGTCACGGGCAGAAGCTAGTTTACAATACTTTCAGAATTATTGTCGGTTACAGTTTTTAGGGTTCCGAGGGTACAAGAAACTTGTTCCACTTGGCCGGTTTTTACCTATAAATGAATCAAAACTAGTTGGAACATAAATGTGATGTTTTTCTGAATTTAAAAGACGTTACAGACTCCAGAATTTTGTAGAATCTCTGTAAGATCTATTATTTACTATGGCGGGCTTGTCTTGTTTCTCCTTGTGTTTGTCTTAAGACTTCAAGTCTTCGTCTTTGAGGCTTAAGTCCGACTTCCTCCTGGCTTTCTGTTGAACTTCCCCGTTGGGTTTTCCTGGAGTTATCTGTTAAAACAAAAGCCGATCTTTAAATACAGCATTTGATCCAATCTATGTATGTAACTACGTAATTTATGAAGGCGTATTTAACCTCAGCCCAGACTTTCAGAATTTAATCCACATTTCTTCAAACTTTTATAAAGAAGGAGCAATTTAAAAATTCTTAATATACGTAAGGTAAGGTGAAAAGGTCACACCAATAGGTTGTAAGGCATCTTATTAAAATACCTCAGAATAACATTGCCCTCGTTACACAAAAGACGAATAAGTGATATCGTCCAAAGAAATCGCAAGTATCAAAGGAGCAACAAAAAATAATGTCTCACCAAATTGAATCATTTGTAATATTCATTCTTTTTTACTCTTGCTTCTGTGGACGCTTTGTTAAAGTTCCAATGATGTACAAGAAATGGAAGCGATTCGTACATCGAATTTAAATAAGTGTGCGGGGTGGGTGCATCTTGCTTTCCATTATTCTAGTATCTTTAGACTGCAGGAACAGTGGTAGTTGGTAGCCCAGTGGTAATAGCCGCGACAAACGATTTGTAAGTCGTTGGTTTTAACCCAGACAGGCTCTTGTCGCACCCGGCATGTTTTAGAACAAAAAAATCCAGTGTGACATCCACCAACCCGCAGTGGGCCCATGTAGTAGATAAGGGCTAATTCCCTCTAACTGAGAGGAAGCCTGTATCTCAGCAGTGGGAACATTATAGGCTGATTAATTGATTATGCATAGTACCTGACTAACTTTTTTAACATGTTATCCACACTATCCACATCCACACTATCCACACTAATATTATAAATGCAAAAGTAACTCTGTCTGTCTGTCTCGCTTTCCTGCTAAAACTACTAAACCGATTTACATGAAATTTGGTACACAGATTGTTCAGTCCCGTTTAAATTGGTTACTCTATGCGCCTACCGGAACGCGCCCGAACAGAGTGACATCTGACTTGTCAAGTTTGACTTTGACACTTCTCTTTTTTTTGGCTTGAACAAGGGAGCTTGTTCGCCGTTTTGGTTTCCGCGACGCGTTTGTAAATTAATCCTTGAGAATCGGTCGTTTTGGTGGACAATAAGTCATGACCCAATTGTTTTGTGTTAATAACCCCATTTGGTGAAATAATACGGGTTGAGTTTGGATATATCTTTGTTGAAACTTTGAGGTTAAGTGTTGAAGACCGCATGTCCTGGTGGCAGGGCGTATTGCAGCGGATTGTAACCTGGAGATACTCATAACGCCACAACACAATACAATACACACTCACTTACATACATAAATCCAGGTAGGCCCCAGAAGCAGGTGTTCTTCAACCAGGTGAGTCCTTTGTTTGTTGTATTGTAATTGTACTTATTTGAATTATATCATTGTTCGGCTCCGCGCACGGCGGACAAGTTCGTACGCCACTCTTGTCTCCAGAGCCCCACCATAATAACTTCCACTGCGCTATTGAAATCCGATGGTGAGGCCTGGCCTGGCAGCGAACATTTTTGGTAGCAGAGCGTGGTTTGGTAACCTGATGTGGCCAAAGTCAGCCGGGCTAATAAAGTTAATTGAATTGGGCTATGCTATAACCCCTTTGTGTCTGACCTGTTGTATTGAATGTCTGGAAGACATTAAAATATTGAGTTTTGTACCATTGACATGGTTGTTTGTGAAAATTAATATTTGAAATTGGCATTTTTGAGCATTAACATTGTTTTAAATTGGAATAAAGGTTTATTATTGTTGTACCATTGACATAGTGGTTTGTGAAAATAACATTTGGAATTGGATTTGAATTTGAATTTTGAATTGAATATGAAATAGAATTTTTGAACGTTGACATTGTTTGAATTGAAATAAAAGTTTATTGTTGTTATGTTTGGATTGAAACCAATTGATTGCTTGTATTTATTTTGTTATGTCTTGAGTTGGCAGTTTGATTGTTTGCGTTGGATTTCCTTGTTATTTATTGATTGAACTTTGTTATTTAACATTATTTTGTTTGGTTTACCAAATTGTTTTGTTTGTGCAATGACATACAAATGGAAATTTTGCAGTGCCGGACACCTGTCCAGGTCAAGCCGGAGACCTCAGTTGTTTCAGGTCCCGGACTATTGAGTAGATTGCCTACTTTGGAACTGCCACACTTTGACGGTCGCTTGGACCATTGGTTGAGTTTCCAAAACCTTTTTGAAAGTTTGGTTGATGCACGCTCGGACCTCAGACCCGACCAAAAGTTGGCCTATTTGTTGTCTGTCTGGAATGTGAGGCCCGAGCCTTGGTACAGCATCTGTCGTTGACTGACTCAGCCTACCCTACCTACGCTTTGTAACTACTCACCCGGTGGTACCAAAATAAACGTTGTATGGCTGACGTTCATATTGAATTGATTTTGGGGTTACCGGTCATTACTGGATTGTCAGCATTGCGTACTGACCTGTTGAACCCGTTGGTGGCAGCGACCAACGCTTTATAGCGATTGGAGTTGCCGGTGGGCCATAGGTCTTACCTTTTGGTGCATGTTGTGCTGCAACGGCTTCCTGCCGATTTGAGGGCTCGTTTCGAGCAAAAGTATGGTGGGGATAGTGTCACACATCTCCCCCCATTTGGTGACCTCGTCCAATTTTTGGAGGATGAGTGTCGGTTTGCGTACAACTCTGGCGTTGCCACTGAGTCACGCCAGCCGTCTTCCCGGCCACGAGACCAGGGACGGACTAGGGCTCGCGGGCCTGTTGATGGTCGCCCCGCCGCTCGTTTTGCTGGCACCCAGAGTCGTCCTGGTTGTGAGTTTTGTAGGGACCGGGGCATGGCATGGCAACTTGCGCGGCCTTTTTGAAATTGCACGTGAGTGCCCGCCGCCGAATTGCCAATGCACGCTGCATGTGCTTCTCTTGTTTGGGGGCTCACTTCCATCGGGACTGCCCCAACCCCCGCCCTTGTGGATTTTGTAGGGGGTCCCAGTTGGACATTTTGTGCGCTAACGCGAGCCACGCTGGCAGACCAGCCTCTGATGAAGGTTCGCGCACGGGGGGGTACCATGGAGTTGGTCACCGGGCTTCTGGCTCGCCGGTTCAGAACCGGGGAGAGGCCCGTAATTTTGAGCGCCACACTCCACCCCCCGCGCAAGTTGATCGGGAGCCGCGCGACCGCCATTTGGTCTCCCCGCGTAAAGGCGATTACGCAGTTGTTGCTAGGCAGCGCTGGCCAGACCAGCACCGCCTTCCCTCCCCTCCATTGGCGGAACGTCCCCGGTTGGAGTCACGCCCCCCGCCATTCAGGCATCCGGTGGGATATGCCCTTCCAGCGATGGCGCGTGGCTCGGGACACCGCACGTACGAGGAATTTGAACTCCATCCTCGTCGGGAGAGACTTGGGCCTGGGTGCGGCGATCAGTCGCCGCCCAGGCATTGTTAGGACATTGGCGCCTGTCCCGCTAAGGTACCCCTCAGATCGACACGGTTTTGTTGCCAACGGCATCGGTCAGGTCTGGGGGCCCACGGAGGACTCTGTTGTGGTCCGTGCCATTTTGGACATGGGAGCCCAGGGTTGCCTTTTGTCTATCGTCTTGTTGTTTTGTTTGTATGGTTTTGGGCGAAATTGTTTTCTTCAGCGCCTTTGGACTGCGGGACTTGGTTGGGACGAGCCACTTCGGGAAACCCTGTTGGAAGATTGGCTCCAATTTGTATCCGCACTCCCTGCAGTCAACGAGGTCGTGTTACCCCGCACTATCCTCCCCCCTGGGAGCTACACTGCTACCCTTCTTTGTGATGCGTCTTCGCACGGTTATGCAGCTGTTGTTTGTCTGCGCACCGTCAGCGCGACAGGCCAGGTGAAGTTGTCACTGGTCATGGCCAAGAGCAAGGTGGCCCCCCTCCGGACGGCACTGACCATCCCTAGGTTTGAATTGTCAGGGGCGGCGCGTCTTGTGCGTCTACTGAACCACGTTGCTCACACTTTGGGTGGAACTGTGGACATTCGGGCTTCTTACGCCTGGACGGACAGTCAAATTGTTTTGTGTTGGTTGAAGACGTCCGTCCACTCTTTGGAGGTCTTTGTTGCAAACCGAGTGTCCCCGATTCAAAATTCTGAAACGACTTTGATTTGGAGGCACGTGCCTGGAGATTTGAACCCAGCCGCCGTGGCCTCAAGTGGGTGCATGGCACCCCGCTTGTTTGCTTACCCACTATGGTGGGGACTACCCTGGCTGACTCGCCCCGAGGAGTCGGGTCCTTTGCCCGGGCTCAAGGTGCTCGCTGTTCGAACGAAGGACCCTGATTTTTTGTTGAGTCGATACAGCTCCTCGACAAATTGTTGAATTGTTGGTGACTGATCGTCACATTAAGAACTCGCATGCCGGTTGCAATGCGCTGTTGGCCATTCTGCAGCGAGAGTTTTGGATATTGTCGGGAGCCGTTAGAAAGTTGAACCCCTTTTTGGACGATACGGGTCTTTTGTTGTTTGGTTGTTGACTGTTGAGTCACTCTAGCCTTCCTTATGGGGCCCGTCACCCCCTTTTGTTGCCTAAGGAGGGCCATTTTGTTAAATTGTTGTTGTTGTGTGGTTGTTTTGTTGTTTGTTATTGTTTTGACCCGCCAGCCTGCCCCCATTGGGGGGGTATTTTGAGGCCGCGGTGAAAGCGGTTAGGGACTCTGGAGCAGATTGTTGGGAGCCACTGTTCTCACCTTTAAGGAGTTAGCTACGGTATTTTGCCGCATTGAAGCTGTATTGAACTCGCGTCCATTGTGCCCGCTGTCTTCGGACCCAAACGTCTTGGAGGCCCTGACCCCGGGCCATTTTTTGATTTGACAGCCACTTGCTGCCCTGCCGGAGCACCCTTTTGTCGATATGAGCCAAAATTGGCTATCGCGGTTTCAGTTGGTGCAGCAGCTCGCTCAGAGTTTTTGGAAGCGTTGGAGCTTGGAGTATTTGCACATCCTCCAGCAGCGCGTCAAGTGGACTGATAAAATGGAACCTTGTCAAGATTGCCAAGTGATTAGCGGACGGGAAGGCCCGTCCGGGGGGGTAGATGTTCAGTCCCGTTTAAATTGGTTACTCTATGCGCCTACCGGAACGCGCCCGAACGGAGTGACATCTGACTTGTCAAGTTTGACTTTGACACTTCTCTTTTTTTTTGGCTTGAACAAGGGAGCTTGGTCGCCGTTTTGGTTTCCGCGACGCGTTTGTAAATTAATCCTTGAGAACCGGTCGTTTTGGTGGACAATAAGTCATGACCCAATTGTTTTGTGTTAATAACCCCATTTGGTGAAATAATACGGGTTGAGTTTGGATATATCTTTGTTGAAACTTTGAGGTTAAGTGTTGAAGACCGCATGTCCTGGTGGCAGGGCGTATTGTAGCGGATTGTAACCTGGAGATACTCATAACGTCACAACACAATACAATACACACTCACTTACATACATAAATCCAGGTAGGCCCCAGAAGCAGGTGTTCTTCAACCAGGTGAGTCCTTTGTTTGTTGTATTGTAATTGTAATATCATTGTTCGGCTCCACGCACCGCGGACAAGTTCGTACGCCACTCTTATCTCCAGAGCCCCACCATCATAACTTCCACTGTGCTATTGAAATCCGATGGTGAGGCCTGGCCTGGCAGCGAACACAGATAGTTTAGAGCCTAGGAAAGGACATAGGCTACTTTTTATCCCGGTAGTATGTTCCTGCGGAATAATTTCCGACCTCCACGCGGGCGAAGCCGCTGCCAAAAGCTAGTAAGCTATGTTAGAAGAATTCACGCTTCGACTTTTGTGTTTTCGCAGTATGCTAAGGTGGTTGTTTGTGTTCTGGAGTTCTAGACAAAATAAAGACAATCTAAAACTTATGGTACTGAAGTAATATCAGGTTAAGATAGTTTCCAAGGTGGATGGTTTGATCGATCAGGTTAAGCAATGGTTTGCCATGCCATGCTTGCCATGGTTTGGACGACCATCTTTACATACCTATTTTTTTTGGATGGGAAAGCATCAAATGATTTCTCCCGCTCTGGGTGGAGCGGGAGGGCGTGTCAGACTTTTACTGACTAAAACCCACCCGTGTTCCTTCAGTTGCCCATGTGCCAGGGTCACAGTATCTCTTTCAAACAATCTCGCAACCCCAGCAGGCATTGGTCCTAGCAGACCCCTTCAGTGCAGCTGACATCTCTTTTCCATGATACAAGATATTTATTTTGTAAAACATGAGTGCAGAATTATACAGGTCTTAAAAATAATAAGAGATAGCTACATGATTTGCCAATCATGGCGTACAAAATTAGTCGCACTAAGACGACTATTACAAAAATGTAATTATAAAATCGTTAATACCAAATTAAATTAAATTAAAATTAAATTAAATTTAAAAAAAAACATAGGATTAAATTAAAATGTCAACAATTTAAATTCAATTTAAGTAAAATACAGATTAGAAAAAATAATAACACAGGGAGACATTTCAAATTCTATTGCAGAAGATTGTCATTTAAAAAGTCATCCACGCTGTAATAGCACTTTTCTAGCAAACCACCTTTAACCAAATTTAAAAAGTCCGTTCAGGGGTTGAACGGACTTTTTAAATTTGGTTAAAGGTAAACATTTAACAACATCAGGTATTTTAATATAGATAATGGGTGCCCTACTAAAGAAGCTCTTTTTCAGTAAGGCAGTTTTGCACTTGATTGGACACAACAAATTCTGATATTGAGAATGAATTGGGGTTCTTTTCACGTCTGCAAATTAAAAAAAAAATGCGGATTTGCTTTTACGAAAAGTGCAGTTTCTAAAATGTACAAAGATGGCAACGTTAGAATTTTTGATTGTCTAAAGTAATTTACGCAACTATCCGTTGTTCTTTTCTTTTTTTACATACCCCTCCGGACCTCGAAAATTACATCAGTGCCGGCTGTCATTAGTGGATCGTTAGCAGTCATAACCAGTATTACCAGGGGGTACCGTGGTACCCAATAATTGGGTTGGGTTGGGTTGGTTGGGTTGGGTTGGGTTGGGTTGGGTTGGGTTGTGGGTGTTGGAATAATGACGGAATCCCGGTGTCACTTCCAGTAAAGCTTTACATCGACATAAAACCAAGCGTTGCTCCTTTATGGTACTCGTTTCGATAATCAACTGTCTTCAGAAATCCGCAACGTCACATTGCCTGAAGAGCTGAAGAGAAATAATCCATTTCTAAGTATCTTTTATTAATGTTTCAGTCTGATGCGCCTTTTGATAAAATTAATTGGACTAAATGTGAATAAAACGTTCTATATTTGTGAAGGTTGATGACGTAAAATAATTAAATGTAAGAAAATCTTGTATCTTGTACTTTTTGAGTGTATTTTGGACATTTCTGAGATCGATGAAGGGAAAACATCGTTAGGAAACTTTGACTTATAGTCAACTAGCATTTACCCGCGGCTTTGCCCACGTGGATGTCGGAAATTATCGCAATAGGACGTACTACCGCGGTTAATGTATTAAGAATGCATTAATCCAGGTTTTATAGGTTATAAGAGAGCAGTCTCACACAAATTTCCATCCACTACTCAATTTTTTTTTTGCTCCATACAAACTTCCACCCCCATTTTGGGGAAGTGGGGGGTTAGAAAGAGACAAAACGTAGCCTATGTCACTCTCCATCCCTTCAACTATCTCCACTTAAAAAAACACGTCAATTCTTCGCTCCGTTTTGCCGTGAAAGACGGACAAACAGACACACGCACATTCCCATTTATAATATTAGTCAATTAGTCAATGTAAGTTTGAAATCGGCAGTGTGTCTTGCGAAAGTGTGATGATCAATGCTCTTACCTGTTCGGTATAAAAATTAGCCTGTACCCTGCACTGGGACAAGAATAGGTTGGTGTGGTTATAGATTTTTGGATAAACGAGGAAAAGATATGACACTTATGTTATGCCTGATTTTGATGCACATGAGAAACTAGTATTGCCGTGCCACGAGCACTTACTTCAACTGCACACTACAACTTACCACACTGAACGTAAAGGTACCACGTGTACCCAGACAGATAAGTACAATCTTTACGATCAGTTGGTAAGTTTAAAAAAAACTTTTTAAAAAACCTTAAATCAAAGCCTAAGACAACGACTTCCAAAATTAAAATTATTTTTGAATTTGTAGTGTTTTTTTAAGGAGTTCGGTTTCTATTTTTTTGTACAAAGTTTTTATATTTAACTTTTTAGTTATGGTAGATACCCCGCACTAATCTAATCGCTTTATTCGTTCATTTGTCGCTCAAATACTTAATATAAATTTAAGATTTATATGGTTTTCACATGGATGACATTGTCCGAATAGAACCAAATTAAAATGGTACCATTCGGAAGCACCAACTTTCAAATAAAAAAAGAATCATCAAAATCGGCTCACCCAGTCGAAAGTTATGAGGTAACAAACATAAAAAAAATACAGTTGAATTGATAACCTCCTCCTTTTTTTGAAGTCGGTTAAAAAAAAACGTATAATTGCTCATGGCATCGCAAAACTATTTTCTTTTAATTCAACTATACTCTACAACTTATCAAACTGAACGTAAACGTGTGTCCAGACAGATTCAACTTTACCAGTTACCTCAGTTGGGTAAGTTATCAAAAGAAATAAATTTACTATTAGTAAGTTCTCATGACATCGCAAAACTATTATCTTTTACTTCAATTATACACAAAATATTATCAAACTGAACGTAAAGGTGTGCCCAGACAGCTTCACCTTTATGCTGATTTTGGTAAGTTGAAAAGAAAGGAATGATCTACTTGTTATTGTTCATGGGATCGCACAGCTAAATTCTCATGTGCATCAATTTGAGAATATCAAAAACATGATCCAGTTTAAAAACTTCCAACATTGTAGTCCACTAAAAAGGCGTGAACAAATCTGTTTTCTTGCTCTTGTCTCGACTTAGGGTGAAATAAAACTGTCGTTTCATAGTAAAACGGGGTCGGACATGTTACTGTACCCGCTGGTATGCGGGGTAACAGTTGACCTCCCCCTTTTGTGGAGGGAAGGCTCCCCAAGCGACGTCACGCGCGATTCCGAGGCGCACAAATCACGCTAGACGTGCACGCGAGGAGTTCTGTACTGCGAACATTAAAAAAAACAATTAAAACCGTTGTATACTATACTGTGGTTTATACATTGAACGTTTCGTTTCGAATAAGTTTGAGTAAGAGTAAAGTAACCGCGCAATGTATATGAAAATTCTCGATTTCGGAACAACGATAAATTCTCGCGTAAAGGTCGCGCACAAAGCCCAGAGCGATATGTCAATAACTCTGTTTATTTTCCAGTAAACGCCTCCTTTTTCTAAAAAAAAAAATACCGTTGAAATAATAACTTAGCTGTCGCGGACACAATAGATGGCACGCCACATTCTTTGTCAGCCAGACAACATGAAGCCCTATGCAAATGTAAAAATGTTACTTGTACGGTTTTAAATTTTTTGTACATTTGCATCCACTTTAGCTTGTATACTTTTGATATTTTAACGACAACATTAGTTTTGGTAGTTGATTTTTAATGCTCTATATTCCCGATTGCGTGACTGCTAAAGATTAACGGATAAATGTTCCAGATTAAGGGCTGCTTTGGACTCTTGTTATTAATTGTGTCGTGTTATCTGAATGGAAACCTAGATTAGGCTTAGTAGGAAGAATTATGGTTGACAATTGTCATCTGATTATCATAGTGCTTTTTGGGGCTTGAATTGGCATACTTTATCATTCTGTAAGACCTAGGTCTGATAATATTTTGTACTAGTTTATGCCAGCGTTTTCGCTGGAGTGGTGGTCGAAAATTATCTTACGGGAACGCCCTACCAGGTTACAAATTGTCATATGTTAACACATAGGATACCATATCCCATAAGCATATCCAGGTTATAAACTATATGTGTGCTGATTTCATTCAAATCCATCCGGTTAGTTAAATTGTAATTATAGATAGCACAATCTTGTGAAATCTATAATTTGAAATCCTAAATAAATTGTTAATTGTGGACGCATTTTTTCCATGGTTCTACCTTAGTACAAAAGTCCCTCTCACAAGGCAATGTGGTTTAGGTATTATAACTATTTACAAATGGCAAAAAATATTTGCTCCACCATAAACTACGTAAGTATAAAAACATTAACAACATAGTTTTAAATAATCGCTAATACCTACGATGATTATTATGCGTCACAAAGTCGCTTCGAAAAACATTTAATGTTACAAAATGGTCAAGTACAAAAAGTTATGGTAAGTAGATTTTTTCCTCATAACAACGGTACAGTAACGCATTCCGCCCACTGTCACACTGGGGGCGGGGGGCAATTTAAAACAATAAGCACGCTTTCATTTCTAAACGATACTTTATGCTTCGCGAGCACGCAAACATGCTTATTACAGGACTAGGCCGAATTAACTGGTGGTTAGGTGGAAGCGTCAAGCCTTAAAGCCTATAAAGGTGGTGGAAGCTTTAGAATAGCCAAATTACAATTGTATTACGTGTTTTGCCACATACCAGGTGACATTTTTTAACTTCTTGAAAAAAAAATGGGTCTAATAGGTGAACGGAGTAGAAGCCTGTGGCATAGAAATTTTTATTAATTTTATTTTGGAAAAACATGTAATGAAATTGATCTAGCAATAAATACTACACATTTAAAGTAACATTTTCATACTAGGACAACAAAAACAGAAATTTGGAAAAAAAATAAAAACAAACGATTAAAATCTATCGAAACTCAAATCATACGCACCCTACTCAATGCGCAGCATGTATCAATGATTTTGTAGCGCAGTCCTACCCTTTAAAGCCGGCCGATAGGCAGTCTAATTGATCTTTCGAAGGCGCACGAGCCACACACGCATCACCGTCCCCCGCGTTCTGCGGTCCTTCAGTCACCTGCGATGAATCTGAAGACCTTCCTGCCTTCTATTCTAGTTACACAACACACCATATGAAGGTCAAGACGGTAAAAAATGTCATCCGGTATATCGCATCGTTGACATGATTCGCGACCTGAACAAATATGGCTCAGCATAATTATAATCATTGAAATCAACCCTCTGAGTTCATTTAATTCTATTAAATGGCTATTTCCTGAAATAGTCATTGAAATTGGAGGCTAGCCTGGAGCTTTCAACTTAAGTCATGTCTACTTCTAGGATTCGAGTGCCCACTTTGTTTTTCAAGATATTGACAAGCGGTTGGTAATCTCTTTACGTGACCAGTGTTGGCCTATTTTACGGCCAATGAATCAGTATCGCTATACAACGTGGCAACGCTTGTCTTTGAGGCACTTTTCCTGTTGATAGCGATGCCGGACGGATTTTTTCTCTCCCTGTGATTCTTTTTTCCTCTTTAGCCTGTTATGTAAATATTATAGTCTTTGTTGCAGTAATTTATGCAGGCATATTTATAAGCACTTGATATTTTATTTGAATAGGTACTGGGTTCCGTGAGGTGCCGGCCGTTAAGAATATCACCATCCCTTTTTTTTTCCCGTGGGTGTCGTAAAAGGCGATTAAGGGACTTACTTGAGAATGGGCAGCAGCGTTCTCAATGTATTTTACCACCATACTGCGATCGCCAGGGTGCCCGCCAAGCGTGGCGATTATGGACCCCCAATTTGGGGACGGCCAATTTGTATAAACCCCCAATTTGGGGACGGCCTATGTCTATGACGTAATCGGCTTGAAAAATGATTCGGCAACACAAGAGTGGACACGAGTGTAACGGAGGTCTCGCTTAGGTCTCTTTCAAGTATTTCCCTCGTGACTAGCCTACAGTGAATGAGAAAGTGAATTTACGGGGTACTGATCTGATTCTGATCTTTCATTCATTTCATAATCAGACGACCCCCGTCCAAAAGCAATAAAATAGATAAAGTATCGTCAAGCTTAGTCATCAATAAAAACGTTTTATTGTTTTGGTTCCGGTACAGTCCCCAACAAAAACATTCCCCCCTGCATTTTATTATAATATCCCGAATTTGTTCACCACTTATCTCGGCAGCCATCTTGTCATTACAAACCTTAATATGGAGCATAAACTTCTGCAACAAAGTAGTACATAGTAACCATCATGGAAGTTTACGCGTTCCTCGTAAACTTAGGGCTATCATCGGCCCAAAGTTTGGAGGGCTTTAAAGATTAAAGACATTAAATTTTTATGAAGACCCCTGTCAGTGAGGCGGCAATACTTACGATAAGGAACCCTGACTCAGTACTTTAGTTATACTTTCTTAGATACACCGCCAGTATCTGCACGAACTTCCGAAACAGAAATTTGTTAAAGAAAAGTGTTATTTATTATCTTCATGATAAGGTTTACGAGTTCGTGTACCTTTCTGAGCGCTATAATGTCACCGTAAACGGAATTGCTTTTACGAAAAGTGAATTCAAAAGACGGGTTGTATTTTTTTTAGGTTTATACGTATTGGGTACTGTTATGGAGTACAGCGTGTTGTGGAGTGCGCTAAAGGTAAAACACAATAAGTATTGGCTGTAACATTTTATAGTGAGTATAACCTGTCTGTCGACTGATTCGGAAGTAAATGGAAAACGTGGGATGTTTGAGTTTTTTTAGTCTCAAATTACTTACTTATTTGGGAATCTATATTTAGTCTAACCTAACTTTACAAAATATTGCCTAAAGAAGTTATTTTTCACTTTTAACGAACATAAAAGTACAAAAAAATAGAAACTGAATTAATTTGCATTGGCGTAGCATTCAAAGAAAATAGTTCCAAGCTACAGCGAAATTCCGACTCTTGCTCCGAAAATAAGTACACAAAAACGTGGAAATACAGTTGTTTGTGACTGTACATCACTTTGAATACTTCCTAGATTTTCTTCGCAGCACTGAAATAGACTTTCCCGCAAAATTGTAGGAGCTTTTCGAAAGTGCTAGACACAAAATAAAATTAATGCATTTGTACAGAATTGGCAAATGAGTATCTATTCTACAATTGCTTTAAAATTCTCGTCCAGAGGATAGTCTATTCACAGTATCCACAAAGCTTTCGAGTCTTCAGTAGAGAGACAAACTGAAATATACTAAGGGTTTTGGTGAAAGAATTATTCTTTTATTTTGGTGAGACCTCGTTACTGAGACCTGATTATGCGGGCGACCGACACGGTATGGTATTAAACATCTTTTGTGGGTAGTTTCTCGACATAGGTCATTGGTTTTGACTGTCTTGCAGCTCGGTTAAGAAAGAGAAGCCACAGAAGTAAAATGTTTGATAAGTTAATGTTGCGTAAGTTAACACTAAAAATATTTCTAGCAAGTTACCACTGATTCGCATGCTTTTAAATCTCGACCACAAAGACATTCATAAAGTATATTTTTTCAAATCGGTTGGTGATTTCGGAGATTGAAATTATTCTTATACCCACAGCTGGGCGAATAACTCCCGAATCTCTTTCTACCTCTTTCTGTCCAGAGCTTCCAGGGACCAATCTTTCTGTTTTTCTTCTTTAGCCAAAAGGCTGGCAGCATTGTGTTTTGTTGTAAATATACAAAATTGCCAATTTTAGGAACAACAATAAACATAATCAATGACACTTAAGGAAATGTAGAAAAATAGATTTATTTATCACAGAAACACGTGCATAAAAAAAGATAAGATTACATATATTTTTGAAGTGAAAACTTCTTTAGCGGCGTGGTGTACTTTTTTTGTAATGGGTATAAAATGTTAAACTCGCGTCAGGACACGTGACCCTGATCGAAAATTCGTAAGACGGACGGAGAGTGAGTTTTCTGAGAGATAAACTTTTTAATGTAATATAAATTGTCATGTTTGTGTACGATAGCGCAATAAATAAATATTGTATTCTACCACATAAACGATGTACTTTTATACTGATAATTAAAGCAATTCGTGCAAAATTATTCCCTAACCATTCCAAAATATCAAAAATGCACAACGTTAATATTCAAGTTTTCACTTCTGCCCGCACTCCCGGAGTGCAACCCGTCGTTTTTTTTTTTAAACAGTTTTATACTTACAAACACAACATAAATAGTCGTCACCCGCACGCCGTAACTGTGAAAAGAGGGCTTTTATTCAGCATGATGCTGTGGTATTGGACCCACAGCACAGCACAGCAGTAATTTTCAGTATTTACCCAAAAACGAGGTACGAAAATCAAGTAAGGAATTTGTATCTAATCCACACAGGTGCACTTTGAAATTTTCGCTGAAGAGGAATCTAATGTAACCAAACTGTTTGCTTAATTTTTTTTTGCAATACCTACTAAATTAAATGGGTCCAGGCCAGTCCAGGCAAACTTTTGGACTTGCATCAGCTAATGCAAGTTCAAAGCGATAGGTTCGAACCAGTATTTCTTACCACGAGTCCACGACAGATACATAAGTGTTTGTAGTGTCAAGTCATAACACGTATAAGAACAGAAGTTCCACATTAGCATGATCACGCGAAATCAACTTAACGTATTTACGTTACGTATAATTTTTTTAGGTTATTTTTTTACGACACCCACAATACGCAAAAATGTTATGTCTGACACTGCGTAAACTAATTAATAGAAAGCGATATAGTCAGCATATAAATGAGAGAAATCGAACTGTTTTATAATTCTTTTGTTTATTTGTTTAGTTCTTCATGGCCCATCGCCCACGACGTTATTGAAAAGTAACGTGTTTCAAACTTAAATAACAAATGTGTGGCTAAAATATTACATTACTAGAATTTTAACATGCTTTTTTTTCTTATTAGCCTTTCTTATACTGACTACTGGGTGATTTGGGTTTGTAACACGTTATTAAGCACACATGTTTTCTGTCTTTTGAGCAGCGTCGTGAATGACTGTCCTATATCATTGTTTTTTTTAATATTGTAACAAATTAAGAGCTAATATAATATTAAAAAACCAGCCAAGTGCGAGTCAGACTCATGCACCGAGGGTTCCGTAGAAGGGTTCCGTACAAACCTGTAGGTATCCTCGGTTTATGCATATAGGTTTATGTTTATGAAATTAAGTCTTTTTTTATATATTTGAGTTGATTGAATGAAAGGTAAATTGCGGTTTACGATTTATGACGTACTAGTTTCTGCCCGCGACTTCGTCCGCGTTAAATTTCTTGCTCCTCCGACTCTTCCCGTCGCGTCGAATCTCCTACCCGTGCGGTTTTTGCAACATTTTTCATTACTGCTCCGCTCCTCTTGGTTTTAGCGTAATATTATATAACTTATAGCTTTTCTCGATAAATAGGCTACTCAACACAAAAAGAATTTTTCAATTTGGATCAGTAGTTCCTGAGATTAGCGCGTTCAATCAAACAAACAAACAAACTCTTCACCTTTATAATATTAGTATAGATTAAAAAAAGAACTGCTTACTGGATCTCGTTCAAATAAATTTTCAGTGGAAGTTTATATGGTTATGAACATCATATATATTTTTTAGTTTTATCATTCTCTTATTTTAGAAGTTACGGGTGGGGGGGACACATTTTACTACTTTGGAAGTGTCTCTCACGCAAACTATTCAGTTTAGAAAAAAATGAAATTAGAAACCTCAATACCATTTTTGAAGACCTACTTATAAATATCCCACACGTATGGGTTTGATGAAAAAAAAATTCTGAGTTTCAGTTCTAAGTATGGGGAACCCCAAATTTTATTGGACTACATCTACTTACCAAGTTTCAACAGCCTAGCTCTTATAGTTTCGGAGAAAAGTGGCTGTGACATACGGACGGACAGACAGACAGAGAGACAGACATGACGAATCTATAAGGGTTCCGTTTTTTGCCATTTGGCAACGGAATCCTAGAAATGGTTTCACATACACTACCATGATTTAATAATATTATTAATAGTATTGAAATTAAACTATAATTAATAGCTCCATGCAAATAATTATAAATTAGTTTAAAATGAAAATGGGTAATTTCTTTTTTATATCAAGTTATAAGATTTATTTTTTTATAGACTTGACAAAATGTAAAGTAAAAATTTGTAATAAAAAAAAATTGCTGACTGAAAGAGCTATTTTGCGTGACAGCTAGATTGTGAATTTTTTAAACGTGTTGTGTGCAGTAGACCTACTCAACATATTTTTTTATTGTAAAAGCTAACAATACACTTGTCCGGAACGTTGGCCGGCGCGGAGACAGCCTCCTTATTATGGAGCTCCTTTGAAGCAATCTCGTGTGTGTAGTTTGAAGAAAAACGTAATTTTCTTCGTGTTTTATTCCATTGTGGAAAAGAATACTTTGTTACTCGCATGCGGAGTAATACTATGAACGATTTTCTTTCTAAGTATAAGCTTGCATATTATTGTTGCAGTCAACAAATTACATTCTTATTTTAGTGCTGTTAACTGCACCTCTTCTGAGGCTTCTGTCTACCCACAAGGGAAGATGGCGTGAATTATGTAAGTATTTATACTTATAATTTGTTATTATATATAGACTGACAAATAAATATAGGAAGCTGCAAAATGTTGTGTCCGAAATAGAAAAAACTCACATCCTGCATAATTCGAGCCTTAAATTTGGATATTAATTTACCTGTGAATAATATACTCGAAAATAGTCAATTTTGAACGATCCATAAATTATTAAAACCACAAACCTGCACTGCAAACCACAAAACATAGCCTAATTCTAGTTTTATCTATTGACGTAAAATTCTATTTCAATATTAGAGTCGGTGATGGCTCAATGATAAATTAACATTACTCAGCTTTGACCTGTTTCCACGTATTCGTTTTTGTAATGTGTGATATACATAATATTCATCGCGAAAATATAAATTGATTTTGCATTTTTTTTCAATCCGACCACCGTATCCAAAATGCCTGAAAAAGCTTCTGGTCCATGAAGATGCTAATGAAAAGCAATTTAATGATTTCATAGAAGTGAAAACTCATCAATCTGTGTATTTTCCTTTCCTTACCTACGGTGCCCAGACCTGGTCGCTCACCGAGGTGCCTTGGAGTTTGCTAAAGAGCAATGGAGCGCAGCATTTTAAGCGTTAAACGAACTAACAGAATATGAAGTCCCACGCTGCGCTCTAAAACGGAGATCCCAGGCGTAGGCAAAAATGCTACCAAGCTGATATGGGATTTGGCAGATCACGCCAGCCGCATGCACAGTGACCGCTGGGCAACAGAGCACACGGTGGGTGCCGCACGATGGACGGCGCCGCCATGATAAACCTAGGAAGAGGTAGTGAGACGACCGAGACTCGTAGAAAATATGACTGGAAGAATGAGGATTTGGGGGAGGCTTTTGTTTAGCAGTGGAATAGTAAAGGTTTACTTGAAAAACCGGAAAAGGGCGAGATCGAGTCCATCTCGCCTACCGTCATTTAATCAGGTTATGGACGGTGGTTAGAGGGGGAGGGGTCGGGGATTTGATCTCAAATAACTGGCGTTTGGTTAGAAAGAAAACCTGTTTATTCTGCACAAACAAAACGCACATTACGACAAAAATAAAAAAACATAAAATGTACATACAATGTAGCCAAAAGTACCAAAATGTTAGGAATTCCAAAATAGAATTTAGTGTCTAGTCTAGTGATTCATTTGTATTCGGACATTTTATTTTTCTTTGACATCGTTCTGTTCATAATGTGGGAAACTTAAAATATCGTGTTATTTAAAAATACAAGTTGTAGCGCTGAAGAAACAACTCGAAGGATAAATTATGTGTATGGGGAAGCTACTGTAAAAGAAAACACGATACGAGCTTGATTTTAACGTTTCTGTTCTGGAAATTTTGACCTACAGAACCAACACTGTAGAGGAAGCGAATTAATTGCTAGCCACGTCAGAGGTAGACGTAGGTTTCGGATTTAGCTATAAAACAATTTTATTTTATTTGAATCATATTGGAGATGTGACAAAGCTCGAAAAATTGGTTCCACAAGTTTTATTCGAACGAAATAGAATCAGCAAATTCAGTCGCCTGGTAAATGGCAGTTTAGATTATATTATTTTCTAAACATACCCACCTAAATGTGACTAACGGAAATGACAGATGAATAGAATTCTAAAACTTTTGAGTTTTAATAATAATATAGAAAACAACATGGAACTTAAACATAACAGGCGAAATGTGGGTGTACTATGGTATACCTCTGCCCAACCCTTCGGGGAAACAAGGCGTAATGTTATGTTATTTTGCAAAATGTTGGTGGGCAGGGATTTTCAGTTAAATTTCCAAACAATGGATCCCTATTACTTAAAATAACCGGTCAATATTTGTAAACGTACAGAAACTGGGTCGGTTTCAATCGGCTCGCTTTCAAACTCGTATTGGACATGTTTTCATTCTGTCTATCGGTCCGAATACACTGTAGAACTATCAATTACTTTGAACATGTATCGTATTGCACAATCACTACCGAATGTATAGGCGATTTTGTATAACGCCTGAATCAGTCGCCGTTTAGAATATCGCTGTTCATCAAAGTTGAAAAATAACAGCGTGTTTTTTTTTTTGCTGAACAAATGTTTGGACAAAAGCTTTGGAATGTTTGTGCTTCTTTTTGAGGGTGAAAATATTTGTTTATGCTATGGGCACGTAAAAATAATAAGAGATTAAAATGACGCGTATTGTGTAGCATAAAGTAGGTTAGCTTTTCAAATTTGGGACCTAATAACTTTTCAAGGCCATATTCTATAATACACATTTTGTAATTCATCAAAGTTGGAGTGATATAATTTATTTCAATTAGGCACATATGAGGTACCACCAGCTGTTCGAAAAAAATAGTGAAAAATAAACAAATTGTTTGTGACATGATTAAACGCGGTGTCAACTAGCGTTTGTCAAATTTAACGTATTATAAGTAGCGCTGCTTTGCTCAGTTGTAAAATATTCTTCCATAATATATTTTCCCATCAATTTCAACCATAATAATATCTTCGATAATTTTGACGGTAACATGTCAACGGTTGTACGATCACATCTCCACCAAAGATTTACTCAGAGCAAATGATCGGCACCTACTATTAATATGCAAGGCCACGGTTCTCATCAGTATAAATCGGCCTTATCGATAAGTTTAATAAGCGTGCGGTAGGCGACGTCAAAGAGCCTGCGCCGGGAATAGCCGCTGATGTATGCCTGCCTTAATCAATGGGCAGATAACGTCAGTTGGGAGATTGAAAAATTCAGGTTATTATAAGGCGGTAAACGGCAATACGGTTAAATACTGCAATTGGGCCTTCGTTCCGCATTAATTTCGGTTTTATAGGGATAATTTTAGAGTATAACAAATTATGGTTTAATACAGTTACGGTTCTTAATAATGTTTAATGCTCGTTTATAACGTGTCTCCTTAGGAAGATGAGTTAAACGGTTAGGTAGCGAATCAATTATAATGAATCTGCAGATTGCTTTTTTTCAAAGTAATGAGACCTCAAAATAATTGTACTGTTGGTACTTGTCATTATGCTTATCTAAAACACAATAAAACAAACACAAACATTGTGAATAAACACGTTTTCATTGTTTTTCTTCATCATCATCATTTCAGCAGTACGATTGGCCTCCCCCAATTGGGGTACCTTTTCCATAATCGCCACGCTTGGCAGGCGTGTTGGTAATCGCAGTATCGTGGTAAAATGCAAAGAGAACGCTGCTGCCCAGAATGGGCAGCAACGTTCTCTTTACACTAAATCTTTAGTAAGTCCCTTAGTCGCCTTTTACGAAGCCGACGGGAAGAAACGGGGCGATGTTATACTTTACATCCGCGATCCGGCATCACACGGACAACTTCACGCTTATACTGTCAGAACAAAGTATGTTGTTTGTCTTCGGTAAAACGAATTTTAATTTTACTTGCAAAAATACAAGTGAAAAACTCTTTCAATACCTGTAGTTTTAGGTCTGTATCGAAAAAATCTACCATAAAATGCAGTCTTAATTAAGACCAATTTATTAATTTACCGCATGTTAAAGCCAAAGATACGACACAACTTATGGTCTTTTATAAGCCCTTAATAGAGATCTTATGTGATAGCACTGATTTACAACTTAAGCAGGAACGCTATTGAATGAAATAATTAAGTTATCGCCTTGGATTTAAATAAAATATAAGCAGACATTATCTTTGAGCTGGTCCTTTGGCGTTTAAGATATCTTTAATCGATAAATAGTGATTTTTAACGAGGTGGGAGAGTGGCTCTTTTGGATCTGAGATCATAATATCATCCATGATGTATGAGGGGCTCATGGCTACCGTACAGATAGTTATAATATAACAGAGCAGTGGTAGCCTAGTGGTAACTACAGTGACTAACGAATTGGAGGTCGTAAGATTCGAATCCAAGCAGCCGTTTTACTTTGTTTAATATTTTTCATCACTGTTGCTTTCAAAACGGTGAAGGAAAATATTGACAGGAAAGTATGTTCTAGATTAAAAATTCGGAGACGTGACATCTACCAACCCGCACTGGTCCCGTGAGGCGAATTATGGCCTACTTCCTCTCAAAAAGACGAGGCCTGTTTCATAGCGGTGGTACATTATGTTATGTCTCAAATCCAAACTCCGGGCTGCTACGTGTTCAGCAATTACGGATAGAAAAAACCCAATAACACTTCGCCCGACCGGGGAATCGAACCCAGATTCTTCACATTGCCGTAATTAAAGAACCTCTATACTGAATACGTCAGTTCAACTAGTAATTAGCACAACATAAAATACTTCACGAAACTACATAACATACCTACGAGTCATTAAAATATTCCACATTAAAACTCCATCCGAATGATTCAACAAAATTCAAAACACTTTAACTTAATTATAACGACCCAAAAAATAAACTCCGTTACATGCATTCGTACACAGCCACCATCTTAATTGCTATGAATAACTTCACTCCGTTTATCGATCTCAAACATTTCAATATTGATGTTTTAATTAAAACTTCGATGGTCGTTTCGTTTTTTGGTCCTTTTTTCGCGAACGACTTGTTAAAGTAAATGGTATATCTGGGGTGAAGTAACATTGTTTTTTTTACAATAAATAAGAGTGCGTAGAATAGAGGTGAGATAAAACTAAAGCATAATTTATTGTTATTAAACCAAGATAAGAGTCCAATTATGCCAAAGTAATTAACTTTTCCAGAGATAGTTTTTCGAAATTTGATGAATTAATAATAGATGTCATTAAAATTTAGCGTATCGGTTATTAAGATATTATATAAAATTATATCTGATATTGTTATAAGTGTAATTTATTCACCAAATGCACTAAGTAATGGCTTAAAGTTGCACTTCCAACGTTTGGCTCCCAGACTGGAGCGGGCTGGGGCTGCTTTAAAGCGGCTCCTGCCCAATCTGGGGGGTCCAAACGCCTCCTGCCAGAGGCTCTACACGGGGGTCGTGCGGTCCATGGCCCTCTACGGGGCACCGGTGTGGGCGCCCTCATTGAGGCTGCGCCCAGCACGCCGGTTGAGTGCGGCCCAGAGGGTCTAATCCGAGGATACCGCACGATCTTGTGCGAGGCGGCGAGCCTCCTTGCCGGAGTGCCGCCATAGGATCTGAAGGCAAAGGTCCTCGCGCACATGTGGGAGTGGCGCGAGGAGGCGAAACTCCGCTGCCGCGACAAATCGCGGCACGGCGGATAGAGCTCCGGTGTGATCTCATGGTGACATGGCGGGTACGATTGTCGCAACCCAGCGCAGGGCACGCCACAATTGCGGCGGTAAGTCCCCTCTTTGAGGAGTGGATAGAGAGGCGCCACGGCGTCCTCACGTCCGCCTGACACAGGTTCTCACCGGGAATGGGTGCTTCGGTGGGTTCCTGTTCAGGATAAAGCGGGAGGACACGCCCGTGTGTTTCCATTGTGAGGATCGTCTGGAGGACATGGTGGAGTATACGGTGGAGGTTTGCCCTGCCTGGGCGGAGCACCGCCGTGTCCTCGTGGAGGCGATCGGCGGCGGCGACCTCTCGCATCCGGCCCTGGTGCGAGCCATTGTATGGAGCGAGAGGGAATGGGAAGCCGTCACCTCCTTCTGCGAAGCAGTAATGCTCGCGAAGGAGGAAGCGGGGCGCGTGAGGGAGTGGCAGTCTCTGCGCCCTCACGTCCCTAGTCGCCGCAGGAGGAGACGCCCCGGGCGTCGGGAGTCGATAGCGGACTCCCGGCCACCGTAGGCGCGAGCTTGCGGGTGGCGAGCAATGGGTAGCTCGCCGCCCGGTAAGGACCAGGCTCGGGTCGACGGTGCACAGTGTTTCACGCGCGCCTCAAAGTGATGTCAGCAGCAGTGAAGGGGTCCACTAGGACCGATGCCTGCCGGGGTCGCGAGATTGTTCAAGCGAGATACCGTGACCCCGGCACACGGGCAACTGATGGAACACGGGTGGGTTTTAGTCAGTAAAAGTCTGACACGCCCTCCCGCTCAGCAGGAGCGCGTGAAGCGCGGCTTCTGAGCGGGAGAAGTCATTTGATGATTTCCCATCCAGAAAAAAATGGCTTAAAGATAAAGTTAATAATACATTATGTTTAGGACTATCTGCATCCGAACTAGGTAGTAAACCTGTATCTCGGGTCTCAGTGCTTATTTAAAGAAATCACTATCACTTGAACTTTACCTTTCAGTCAGTTTCATTCTTTCATTATTTCTTCAGACCTTAGATATATGTATAACTTCATAATAAACACTGCATCTAGACTCTAACAGCTTTATGCTCTTTTAGTTTTTTTTTAAGCAGCAAACGACTACACCCACGTTTCCAGTCAGCTTTAATGAAATGTATTAGAAGATTAATAGCCACCACGTTTTTTTGTTTTTCGTTTCAAGGTTTTGCCTACCCAGAATCAAACAAAATCTTACAATATTTCTTCCTCAAAATAAGTAATTTGTTTGTATAACAAGCTATTTACCCGGAAAACCCACTACTATTTACGTAATCAACAATCCACTTAGCTGAAATGAGGACGATTCAGGGAAGTCTGGAATTTCGAAATGTTATGACTATGTCATAAATGTGTTGTCGAATTCTGTATTTTAAACCAAATTTCAGCGGTAATGTTACTATTCACCTATCAATATATTATTGTTTTCCTGGAACGTTCCAGGTTCCCGTAAATCTGGGGAAATTCATGCAAAATTCGAGAATTTCATAATAAATTTATTAAATTATTTCTGTAAAGTTATTTGGAAAAAGGTAATTAATACGGAGGGTATATTATTGCTATGTTTATTAATCTTTTTGTAATTGATTTTTATTTCAGGGGTTTTTTATTTTAGTCTCACAGCTTCCGGCTAATTGGGCAAAAGTTTTCAGAGAGGTATTTAGCAGTAAAAAGATTACAAAGAAAAGAAATAAACAACCGACTTCCAGAAAAAAACCACTCATTATCATCATTTCAGCCAGAAGACGTCTACTCCTGGACATATGCCTCCCTTAATTTGTAGGGGTTTGCCACTATCGGCTAGCTTGGCAGGCGGATTGGCAATTCGCAGTATAAATGCTGGTAAAATGCATAGAGAACGATGCTGTCCATTCTCTATGAAGTTCCTTAGTCGCCTCTTATGACAGCCGCGGGAAGAAATGGTATGGTGCTATTCTTTACCTCTGACACCACAAGGATATAGGGGGATAAGGATTCTATGTGGGGCCGATGAAAAATAACTTTAATTTCAGAAGTCAGAGTCTTTGGATCTGTATTTTAGTTTTTTGCCACCAACTTCCGAATTTAAAGTAATTTTCAAAAAAAAAAAATGTTTTTCCAAAAATGTCACTGCATGAAGCTAAACTAAACATTCACAGAACTGGTCTAAGTTACGATCCCCAAACATACTTGTGAGAATACACAAGGCCCTGTATAGACGTATGGCTTGAGCAAAGTCGTTGAAGCGAGAGGTCTTAATTAAAGACATCATATCCAGACGGTCGCAGATGGTATTGGACAACCTAAAGAGCTATCTGTGATTCGCACTCGGCGTCTGACATACTGCGGTTAAATGATTAGTTAATCGAGGCCTATCAAAATTTTACGCGAGATTAAGCTAGTACTATTTGAAAAGAGAAGTGAATTTTTAAATATAGAAAGTTGTGTTTTGTAGAAAAAACTATCCAGTTGAATCCAATATGCAAATAACTGTCAAGTGCATTTTTTTATTAAAAGGAACGTGGGTCACATAACGTGTGGCTAAAATATTTATGATGAGAAAGGAGTTTAAAATAGCTGATTTGATTCCCTATTAGAGGGGATTTAAACTGGTGAACTGGTGGTGGTGGTGGTGGTGATCTACTCTACCACACCCTTAGGGGAAGCAAGGCGTCATGTTATGTTGTTTATGTGAGTTATTTTTATAAAGTAAAAACAAATATCGATTGATTATTTCATTGAATGCCACATTTATGAATGCGGATGGCTATATGATTGGGGAGTACAAAACATACGATGAATAGCCTGTGAAACTGACTGCGGACTGACTGCTGAAATGACGAAAATTTGCTCTGCGGACCTTAAATAAATTAGTATAAGGGCTTCAAAATTATGATGAAAGAAACATATTTAAAACAAAGTGCGTACAAACCGTGTCCGTTTTATAGCTATGTCTAAAGTTCTCAAATTCGAGAGGTCTGTCTTGATTTGAATAGTTCGTCCTATGGCTCTTGACTGTTTCACAGCGCTTTGGTATCGTACTCCACATTGTCGACAAACTATTTTATCCTGGAATACTTATGTGGCGAGGTCAGTTTTCTACATTTCAATGTGAGGGAGAAACTAGAGACTTGACTCACTAAAATTATTCTATTATCCTAACCCAACAAGGGTTAGGATAAAAGAATAAAAAAATAAGTAAGACTTGTCAACCTATAAATTTCCACTGCATACCAAATTACCCTTTTGTTAAGTATGTGCTAGAGAGTTTTCATAAAATAATAATATAAATAAAATTATAAAGGTTTGGTGACTGTTTGTAAAGTGTGAAATCGCCGATCCGCCTTGAGCAAGCGTAGTGATTAATGCTCGTGCTTTTTATGTTAATAATCTTCTAATTCTGTAGTCTCACGGCTCGCTTTCTTACAGGCCAGATCACACCAGGCGAGGCTGACAGGTCGTGGGAACCATCGAATATGATGCGGCCTGCGGTGTTCTGTCGTCGCCTGCCCGATCTGAAGAAAATACAAAGGCGCGATGTGGTACGCATTGGTGCGGCGTTATCAAATGTTAACAATTTATTCATAAAACCACAGCAGCGGCACACGCAGGCATTCACTTCATATGTACATGGACATGTTGAAATAGCTGCCAACAGGCTGCACCAGGCCAATATCGCCGTAGGAATGCGCGACACGGGGTGCGACAGGGACAGGCGTCGCAATGGTTAACGTGGCCTTTCAATTATCGGGCCGAAAATACCTAAAAGTGATGTCTCAGTAAAATAATTTATCGAAAAGAGAAAATTACCTGCATAGTATAGTGGAGTTATTTTCAGTAGAAAAAAACAGGCCTGTTGGTCTAGTGGTTAGTGACCCTGACTGCTATGCCGGAGGTCGTGGGTTCGATTCCCACCCTGGACAAATGTTTGTGTGATGAGCACGATCATTTGTTCTGTGTCTGGGTGTAATTTATCTATAATATGTATGTATTTAAAAACATATAAGTATATTTATCAGTTGTCTACTAGTACCCATAACACAAGCTCTGCTTAGCTTGGGACTAGATGGCGTTGTGTGATAGTTGTGGAATATTATTATTATTATTAGTAGAAATTTATCTTATATGAACCCAACACAGTGTTAGTATTCTTTATTTTCAACGGTTTAGTAGGTACTTGTAGTACATTAAAAGCCAACATTATTGTCCATGTAATTCCCAGTTCATCTTTCAAAGTGACTGCCAAAACACTTCATTTTCTTTGAGTCTCAGAAACGTGCAATAAATGTCCTTATTTCCAAGGAGAACTTGCATTTTTGTTCTAATTTCTTTACTCCCGTGTGATGTCTGAACTACGCTGTAAATTTTTCACCTCCGAACACAATATCAAAGAGCGGGCAAAGCAATCTCAGTGAGTAGTCTTACGATGGGCATTCCCCAGTGAATGCAGTTGCAAAGTCAAAGCAGCGATTGCAATATTTCACGGCAATTTTTCAATATCATCAAATCGAGGAACAACGGAACGGAAAAGTGCATTACGAAGGAACGAATAACATAAGACTTTAGTATGATTTTTCTTGCTTTGAAATATTGCTTGAGAAGGTAATGTTATTTTGAATTTAAAAGCGTTGCAGTATGGTATAATTAATTAACGATTTAAGTCATGTAAGTGGTTTCAAGTTAGGCTCTTTAACCTAACTTGAAACCACTTACATATTATATATTAATTTAATTGGACCGGTGAAGAAACTTTATCTGAAAGTCACCTCAAAGTGTAACAGATTTCATTATAGTTATTTATGAATTATTCATGATTTTAATGCAGTTTAAAATAAGTGTTGCATATTAAAAACACCGCTTGCGTGTCGATTTCATAGAAAAAATATTAAAATATTGGTCGTTTGGTTCTAGAGAACTTAAGCATAAGACTTAGCTTGACCATTTTACAATTTCAAACAGCGAAACAATTCCCGGACTTTTGTACAAAAATGTTCTCCAACAATTTGTCGCTGTTAACCCGACACATAAATAAGAGGATGGGTTATTGGAAACGTACTGTGAACCCCAAGGGGTCCCATACGATATGGCGACAGAAAGACCGTTTCCCATTTAATATTCTAACATTTCAGTAGGACAACTCGCGGAGGGGTCGCCTGAAAAATTTAATAAGAGTTCAAGAAATGCTTACTTTTTATTGCACAGTCAACTGTGACAAGTTTTATAGCTCTACGATACGCCTTCGTAATTTATAAAAGTGTCGGAGTGTTCAGAACTTGGTCTAATATAATATGTTCGTTGAAAGTATGGAATTTATAGTTTAATGCCTTTTAGAGAAATAAAACCGGAAAAATATCAAACAGCTAATAGAGACTTATATTATTATAACTCTGTGGTTGCAGAAACATCGACGCGCAAACTGTAACCATGAATTCAGCACATGATTCTAGATCCTCTAGCTTAGAAAGTGTTCGTCAGCAGATTTTTTTAAGTAACAGATCAAAATTTCAGCACCATGAGGTTCAGTTTCATGTACAGAGGCCACAAGTGTTTAACGTGTATATCAAAAAAAAAAAAAAAAAAAAATGGTAGCTTTTAATATCGGTGCAAATGAAGCCACTATACAGACCCTCATCGTCATGAAAATCAAAGTTATTTATTCAAACTAGGTTGAGAGTAGCATCTTTTGAACATCAAAATTTAATAAGACAGTCCCCTAAAAAGCCAATTTTTCACCACTTCCTAGTATTGCTATACCTGGGAAGAAAAAGTGGCGCAACAAACTCCCCAGCAGCACTGTTGTCTGTTAGAAGAGCTTCAATCCACATGAACTATAATACGTGAAGCGAAAACTTTGGATCCCTTTTTACGGAAATTGGGCGGACGGAGGAGTATGAAATTTCGCACACTTTTAGTTTATATAGAGAAGAAGTGACGAATGCTATTTTTTTTAAATTATGCGTAAAATTACATTATTTTCAATAAATAACACGTTACACACACTACTATTCACTACCGTGTATTTAATACACACATGCAAAAATCGAGTATATATTTGTTTTTGATATTATTTGTCTATAGCCTTACTGAATGTCAAATATAATTATGGATTACGAAAGTTTATTGTCGAAATCTGTGGTCCAATCGAGAATATCTGTTTTTAATATTTTGTGTCTATAGTCTTGCTGAATATGTCAAGTATAACCATAAGCAAACCATAAGTAATAAATATGACAACATGAAGTAAATGCTGTTCTGTCACCTTTCAAAACTGTAATCTTATGTAATACTTGGAAATAATCTATATATCTATATAATGTATTAATACGTGAAGCAAAAACTTTGCACATCGTTGTACGAACATTGTGCGAACGGCGGTGTATGAAATTTGGCATATTTAAAGTTTATTTGGAGAAATAGTGCTGAAAACTAATTTTTGTATATATTAACGAGTAATGGTCGAGTTTCGACCTCTGGGCGACCACTAGTATTTAGTAAATAAGTGATTAACATTACGAAAAACAAAAGAATAAATTAAATTTATTATCTGTATATATAAAAATGAATCCCTATTTCCCTTGGTTACGCCATCACGCGTGAACGGCTGGACCGATTTAACTTTTTTTTTTGTTGTGTTTGCTATTGTCAGGAGAAGGTTTTAATGAAGGAAAAAATTTAAAAAAGCGAAAAAAAAAGTGAAATCGGTCCAGCCGTTCACGCGTGATGGCGTGACCAAGGGAAATAGGGATTCATTTATATATACAACATTAATTTTTGTTTATGCGAAACCCGAAACACGGGTCTAGTATTTTTATGTAAAGAATCTATGAAAAAAAATTTCAAAACTGTATCATTAATTATCACAAAGTTATCGCGATACGTGCTCATCAATCGGTGGCATTCGGACGACTGAGGGAGCCGAGGGAGGGAGTTGTTACCCGTCGTCGCCGTCTCGCTGTGCGCCCACGCGCGCTATGAACTGCCGTGACCCGCACAGATGATTGTGGATGCGTATTGTCGTTCGGTGTCCTACTTGGAAGCGTAATTAAATATTTTTGGTACAAAATATAACATGGTGTAAAAATTATTGGAATGAATTCAGTTACTGATTCTGAACAAACTATATTCAGGTTTCGCATATACTAAAAATAATCTTGTATATAGATACCAATTCGAATTAAGACAGGACAACGTCTGTCGGGTCAGCTAGTTTATTGTAAATGTTTTGCCAAATGTCGGCTAGTACACGCCATTTTATCTACAAATCATCGAAAACTAAACTAAAGCAGAAATAAATAATAGAACCGTAATTTTCCTAACTTTATCCCAATTTGTTTGGGGTCGGCGCAATAAGTCGTTTTATTTCATAAGTAATTCTTTATTAGTCGTCATCTCAGTCACCATTATACAGATCAATCACCTTAAAAACAAAAACTCCACCACTATCGTAGTTATCGATATACGAAACTGCATAAAATCCAGCTATTTATTATCTCAAGCGTCAGATGTGACTGGATATGAGAGTCTTAATTAAAACCATGCCAGGCGGCGTTCTTATACATTTTAATACAGAATGCCACTACAAAGAAAATTGTGTTTGTTTTAATATTTTAATAAACTAGTCGTGGGTACGGGTTTTATATTAGAGTCTTGGGTTCTTTGTTTTGCATTTAGGTATTTCTTACTTATACAGCGTTTATAAGTAATATGGTATAGACTATACAACTGAACAACTTTGTCCAGGAGATCAACATCGTGATCGTGAAAAAATAATCAGCTTCCCCATAAAAAAATTCAATATCGACCCAAATGTATGGGATAAATGATCATATTTTTTTCGCGCTTTCATGCAGCCATCAACAAATACATTAAAAACCGGCCAAGTGCGAGTCGGACTCGCGCACCGAGGGTTCCGTACAAACCTGTAGGTATCCTCGGTTTATGTACATAAGGTTTATGTTTATGAAATAAATGATTTATTTTAAATTTTTATATTTGAGTTGATTGAATGAAAGGTAAATTGCGGCTTACGATTTATGACGTATTAAAAAAAAAACTATAATTTTCGGTGGAAGTTTACATGGTTATGTACATCATATATTTTTTTTAGTTTTATCATTCTCTTATTTTAGAAGTTACGGGGGGGGGACACACACATTTTACCACTTTGGAAGTGTCTCTCGCGCAAACTGTTCAGTTTAGAAAAAAATGATATTAGAAACCTCAACACCATTTTTGAAGACCTATCCATAGACACCCCACACGTAATGGTTTGATGAAAAAAAAAATTTGAGTTTCAGTTCTAAGTATGGGGAACCCCAAAATTTATTGTTTTTTTCTATTTTAGTATGAAACTCTTAATGCGGTTCACAGAATACATCTACATACCAAGTTTCAACAGCATAGCTCTTATAGTTTCGGAGAAAAGTGGCTGTGACATACGGACGGACAAACAGACAGACAGACAGACAGACAGACAGACAGACAGACGGACAGACAGACATGACGAATCTATAAGGGTTCCGTTTTTTGCCATTTGGCAACGGAACCCTAAAAAGACCTAAACTGCCAACATGTGACGTCATTTATTAAGTATATGCAATCTAATTAGTGAGCTACGTGAAGTTTCTCGACACGGGATATACAGCACCTTCTGTTCTGCCTATCATGCAAAAATACCTGCACCATTCAGGACTTTAATGAATCAATATTGCCGTCAACCGGGCACAAATGTAGACTCCGGGCTGCTACTGAAATATGGACAGACTGAGGATGGAAAAACTGCTAAACACTTTTTTGACCTCATTTTCAACAGTAGCGTTTGCGACCATTACACCATCGAGGCAGTATTAACCTAAGGGTATTAGCGGTACGAGACAAGACAAAGGAAAGTATTACTTTTAATAGAATCAATTACAAAATAAATTTTCACATGAAAGGCGAAAGGTTTCGATGAATCAGCGTAAAGGAAATTAATGTATTAGCGAAAATCTTGCCTTTACTTAATTTAATTATTTCGGAGATAATTACCCAAGTTTCGTCAGTTCAAAGAAAATTATAGCAAACCAATTATGATATTGATTGGAAGAGATAACTTAATAGTGTTCCAAGTTAAGGGATCGCAGATTATATTTTGTCTTGTTTGGGAAACGTAATTATGTAATGTTGTTTATATTTTATCTAATATTGCAGAGGGATTATTTTGCTCACTAGATCTGCAACGCTTTTCTTAGCACCTAGAGTTGAAATCAAATAAATACTTACTGTGTTTTTAGGGTTCCGTTGCCAAATGGCAAAAAACGGAACCCTTATAGATTCGTCATGTCTGCCTGTCTGTCTATCTATCTGTCCGTCCGTATGTCACAACCACTTTTCTCCGAAACTATAAGAGCTATGCTGTTGAAACTTGGTAACTAGATGTATTCTGTGAACTGCATTAAGATTTTTACACTAAAATAGAAAAAAAAAAACAATAAATTTTGGGGTATACTTAGAACTGAAACTCAAAAAAAAAAAATCATCAAACCCATACGCGTGGGGTATCTATGAATAGGTCTTCAAAAATGGTATTGAGGCTTCTAACATTATTTTTTTTAAACTGAATAGTTTGCGTTAAAGACGTTTCCAAAGTGGTAAAATGTGTGTCCCACCCCCGTAACTTCTAAAATAAGAGAATGATAAAACTAAAAAAAATATATGATGTACAGACGCCACCAGGTCAAGCTACCCGAAACTGTCAATTTTTCCCAATGAACCTTGAACCTAATGCTCTAGAAATAAAGTCGAAAATCTAATATTGAAAATTTAATAATGAAAATTTAATATTAATCTAATATTCAAAGAAATCTGACAGATTGTAGTAGCTTGATGTGTTGGCGTCTGTACATAACCATGTAAACTTCCACCGAAAATTTATTTGAACGAGATCTAGTAAGTAGTTTTTTTTTAATACGTCATAAATCGTAAACCGCAATTTACCTTTCATTCAATCAACTCAAATATAAAATTTAAAAAAAAACATTCAATTTCATAAACATAAACCTTATGCATAAACCGAGAATACCTACAGGTTTGTACGGTACCCTCGGTGCGCGAGTCCGACTCGCACTCGGCCGGTTTTTTTAACACGGTGAGATGCACCTCTGTTCGATTTCAACGATATCGGTTCAACCACAAGATTGGCGTGCGCGATAAAAGTCTGCCACGATTTTATTACGTTCGTAACATGGACGTAATAAAAAATATATACCTTGAATAGATACAACCGTTTAATTAAGAAAATTATATTGCAGCCAGGGGAAACTCATTACACTAAGAATTGCGACACGCAGTGACCAAACATTTTCCGCTGCGCCCTTCTGCGTAACAGGCCATCTGATTAGAAAGACGCACACCATGTATACTTGTTTCTGACTAAGGCAATATTATTAGGAAAACTTTGTAAACCCTTCTATAGTAATTAAGTTAAAGACAACATGTGCGATGTTCCGATACAAAATTGAAAGGTAACGTGAAACGTGTTAGTTGTTATCATTTTGATACTCGTGTACTCGTAATGAGGTTACTTGTAAGTCAATTAAGATAAGTTTACAATAGCCGAGTTATATTTTAGACAGTAACGGTTGTTAATTAAAAAAGCCTTGTATAGTCAAACTCGTTTTAGTTGGTAAATCATCTAATGACTTCTCCAGCTCTAGGTGGGCGTGACAGACTTTTATTGACTAAAACCTACCAGTGTTCCTTCACCTGCCTGTGCCAGGGCCACGTTAACTCTTTCGAACAAATCTGCGACTCTGGCAGCCTAAGATTAAATATCAAAACTTGAGAGGTGTCAAGGGACACCCGGATGGAACGAAGCTCCTTTCCAGGATTCATTGTTGTTATTATTTTTTATTATTTATTATGTACAAAAAACCTGTATACACTCAACAGAAATGTTCTCCCTCTCTCTCTCTCTCCCTCTCTGTCTCTCTTTCCCTCTCTGGCTCTCTCTCTCCTTGTGCGGGAAAAGTGCGGGCGTCCCAAATTTGACCCATTTCGATGTTCTTCCTGCTCTAATTAATATTTCATTATGCATATAATCGTAACTTTTTATGACTTTTCATGATATATGATGATTATTATTATTTATTCGAGACTTCAACCACGTAATTCAAGTAACAGAACTGGCGAGCAGCACCGTGTGTAATATTACACGAACCATTTGGAGCCACTTTTTACCCCCTCATAACTCAATAACGATTTCACATAAACGTGCCAAATTTGGTTTTTATATTCAGACTTGCGAGATACATATGTGCTCCAAATTTTATAAACACATCTCAAACGGTTATCAACCGACGAAAAAAAAACGGAGGAGGTTATCAATTCAACGCGTATATATATTTTTTTTTATGTATGGCCATGCTTAACTTTTTACATAGTAGTCCGATTGTGATAGTTCTTTTTTTATTGGAAAGGGTATACTCCCAAGATGGTCTCATATAAATTTGGAAAACAAAATCGAACACTAAGGGTCGGAAAACAGGGGATGATTGATTGTTCACTTACTGATTGTAATGTATTACCACGCATAACTTTATAACGATTTTGATTAATCTTTTTTTATTGGATAATATACCTTGCCAAGTACCTATTATAAGTACATTAAAGCCACAAAAAATATAAAATAAAAACTTTTTAACAAAAATTAAACCGCCGAAAAAACTGAAACGCATAAAATAATAAACATTAAAATTTTGAGTCGGCGCTGAAAAATCAATGAACAAAGATGACTCAAAGCGCTGACTCATAATTTTGGCAAGGTATACCCTATTACCTTGCCAAGTGTTATTAGTACATTAAAGCCACAAAAAAATATAAAATAAAAACTTTTTAACAAAAAATTAAACCGCCGAAAAACTGAAAAGCATAAAATAATAAACCTTAAAATTTTGAGTCGGCGCTGAAAAATCAATGAACAAGGATCACTCAAAGCGCCGACTCATAATTTTAAGGTTTATTATTTTATGCTTTTCAGTTTTCCGGCGGTTTAATTTTTTGTTAAAAAGTTTTTAAGTATATAAAATATCATTTCTTCTTATAACTTACGATAATATATTGTAGCCTAAGGTCTGACTTGGCTAGTTTTCATATACGAATTATATTATAGCCTATGCATGTTCTAAGCCTGTTAATTGTCGGTTCTTATTTTATTGTTCCGAAAATTTGGCTTGCTGGTAGAAACTAGCCATTGAACATAATAATTTGTATATGAGAACTAGCCAAGTTAGACCTTAGGCTACAATTCTAAGTTATAAGAAGAAATTATATTTTATATTGTTATAAATAAATTTCAGGACTGACCATTGAACTTGGCACCCATTTAGATCTCACTTCTTTTGTCGTTGAAGTCAACAACCAAGGCATATATCATAATATTGAACTTGGCTCTCATTTCACATTTATGTTTTTGCTGGGCTCTTTTTATCCAAATTTACCTCAGTCGGTATGTTCAACGCTACTAGTGTTAACCCATCCAACACCTTAGATCACACCATGCCTCACTTGCTGGAGTATCCTATGTGCCCGTTCACTTTCACCTTGGATGATCTAAAGAATATTGCTGATGCCGCAATCAACGTGGCCATCTACTGGGCACAAAAAATATGAAACCATAAAAAAGAGTACCGCCGACGGGATAAGAAGGAGTGTAGTTTACATTGACTGGGTGTTTTTGTCAAAAATGGTAAGTAAATAAATTGTGAGGCCTACTATAACTTAATATAAATAGCTGCTTAGGGCAGAATTTATGTTGCTGCTCTTTTTACAGAGCTATTATTATGTTGATTCGTTAATAAAAAGGCAATTTTATTGACTAAAACCTTATTGCATGTGTGTTTAGACAGAAACAAAATTAAATTGCAAAAACTTGCATTTCGTAAACACAATGATTGAATAAAATAACTACTTGTTTCAAGCAGTACTATAATACACTCAACTCAGTAACTAGTTACCATTAAGGAAATATAGAGTATATTGTCTTTGGGTCCCTTACCCTAACATGAAGTGAAGTTATGGGCAATTTTATTGACTAAAACCTTATTTCATGTGTGTTTATACAGAAAAAAAAATTAAATTGCAAAAACTTGCATTTCTTAAACACAATGATTGAATAAAATAACTAGTTGTTTCAAGCAGTACTATAATACACTCAACTCAGTAACTAGTTACCATTAAGGAAATATAGAGTATATTGTCTTTGGGTCCCTTACCCTAACATGAAGTGAAGTTATGGACGAACTTTATTCAACTGTAATTAGTTGAATACAAGGCTTTAAGCTACGTTGTCTGCATATTTAGTTTTTGTGCAAAAAAAACTATTTTTGTTTATTTCATTAGTCAAGGTACCAATAAAACTCATTCAACAGTTTAAATCGAAGTAAAATACAAAGTTAAACCACCACACAAAGTAAATTACCCACATAGGTACTATGCACGCCGATTAATCTCGAATCAGCCTTCCTTGCCCAACAAAACGGGATCAACTACGAACACACTTGAACAGTAATTGATGCAGAAGCATGCGAAAGGCTGGAGTAATGCGAACCATATAAATTGCGATACCCAAAGGGCGGGGCGGCTCGTCATTCAATGTCTATGCTTTTTCCCTTTAATTAACTTTTTGCATACGCATTTAGAAGACGCGAGTATAAATTAACACTAGCTTGACGTACGCATTTGTTGAGTTACTTGATATCGTTGGTGTTTTGCATACAATATGGATGAGTATTTTTTTATTAATGGTCGTCATTTGTTTCGGCTTTCGTCGTGTTGATAAGTTATAAGCATTGTCAGCATGCTATAGTCTGAGAATTATGAGCTAGACCGATTAATAGCACTTGTATAAAATAAGTTATGTAATTTTTCTCAGCCATGAAGGAATCCCCTATGGATATGTCTCCTTAAAATATCTACATCATCGTCATCATCTTCCAAGCCCAACAATGTTGAGGTCGGCTTTCAGTCAAACTGAATCGAGCTGAATATTAGTATTTATACAGAGTGATGGCCTCCCTGACTTCCAAAACCTAGTAGCTTGGTTCAGCTGAAACTTGAATCGCTGACAACCCGCCTTACTGGTTGTCAGACTTACAGGTTTCGGTTCAAAACATCCAAATATCTGCATTAAAACTTCGAGAAGGTTTATACATGCGTATCAAGGTGAAAATGTGCTTCATTTTAAGTGTTACTTTGTTCAAACTGTTTTTTTTTTATCATCACATAAGAATCAGTTCCATTTTAAGACAGAAATCTGCGCGCTTGGACAAAATACTTTCAGAACTCGAACGATCACATATACGAAGATATGTGTAAAGACTTTAGACCTCAGGCAACTCAGGCCTTCCAAAAACCAGGTGATGTATTAAAAAAGTTACATTAACGTTCGAAGTTTAAATAAATTATTCACTAGTACTTAAATTGGCTAAAAACGACAGCAGCGTAGCTTGTCTGCGAACTTACATTACTTCTAACGTACTCCGCGGGGGAATACAGAAAGTTTGCTCAGCCAATGGAACCAATTTCCTGAATTTGTGACATCGGTGTATACCGTCTAGTTCCGAATTAATATAGCCGATACATTGTGTTCTGTATGTATTTATATAGTGGGGTTTGTTTACTTTTGCCTAAGGCAATATCACGCTGCTGTGGATAAACTCTGGGTCAAGTTCGACTCCCACAAGGAGCATGTATGTATTTATAACCTACTAGCTACTTTTAACCTACCTATTTTCTAATATTCCGAGCAATTTTTTTTTTCTTTCGTAAGAACCTTTGCCTGACAATAACAAACACAACAAAAAAATAAAAGTGAAATCGGTCCAGCCGTTCACGCGTGATGGCGTGACCAAGGGAAATAGGGATTCATTTTTAGGGTTCCGTTGCCAAATGGCAAAAAGCGGAACCCTTATAGATTCGTCATGTCTGTCTGTCCGTCTGTGTCTGTCTGTCTGTCCGTCCGTATGTCACGGCCACTTTTCTCCGAAACTATAAGAGCTACGCTGTCGAAACTTGGTAAGTAGATGTATTCTGTGAACCGCATCAAGATTTTTACACTAAAATAGAAAAAAAATAATAAATTTTGGGGTTCCCCATACTTAGAACTGAAACTCAAAAATGTTATTTTCATCAAACCCATACGTGTGGGGTATTTATGAATAGGTCTTCAAAAATGGTATTGAGGTTTCTAATATCATTTTTTTCTAAACTGAACAGTTTGCACGAGAGACGCTTCCAAAGTGGTAAAATGAGTGTCCCCCCCCCCCGTAACTTCTAAAATAAGAGAATGATAAAACTCAAAAAAATATATGATGTACATAACCATGTAAACTTCCACCGGAAATTGGTTTGAACGAGATCCAGTAAGTAGTTCTTTTTTAATACGTCATAAATCGTAAACCGCAATTTACCTTTCATTCAAACAACTCAAATATAAAAATTAAAAAAAAAACCATTTAATTTCATAAGCATAAACCGAGGATACCTACAGGTTTGTACGGAACCCTCGGTGCGCGAGTCCGACTCGCACTTGGCCGGTTTTTATATATATAGATTTGGATCTGCATTACCAAATTTGTAATTGGTGGATTTCACACTGAAAATTTATTCAGCGTAGGCGGTGGCGCAGTATAGGTACACGCTTGCCATCAAAGCGACGACTATGTCTAAGCTAAATCAAGTCATTTTGGCTTTTATTTCGAGTATTTTTGGAAAGGTAAACAAGTATTGTTGCGACAAGGCAATCCTAAATTGGCTGTAAACTGGAGGTGACAGCTAACTTCACGGGTTAACTTCAATAGGTTGAGTTCGTTGTGGCAGACTTTGCTTTTGGCAAAAAAGAAACACTAAATTGCTTTATAGAAATATGTCCGTGTGGTGCCGGACGTAAAGAATACCACCAACCCAGTTCTTCCTGTGGGTGTCATAGAAGGCAACTTTAGGACTTACTAGAGAATGGGCAGCGTTCTCTATGCATCTTACCACTATACTGCGATCGACAACCCGCCTGCATTTTTGGGGGAGGCGAATGTCAGCAGTGGACGTCTTTCAAGTGAAATAGTGATGATGATAAAAATAACAACTGCCAATCATTTTGAAGGATGCTAATCTATTGCTTCATCTGTTCGATAAATTTCTCTGCTCAGCAACGTAAAAACGGCAGTGAATATTGTTGAACTGTCAAAATTAAAACAGTTCCTAGTGTAATGACCCCTCTGTCCTGCTCATTCGCACATTAATCGTTGTTGGCAGCAGTTGCCATGCAAAACTCACACTAGGGGTACTGAGGGAGCCCAGGGTGCTAGTGTAGACATTCAACAAACCTACCTACAGAAGTAGTTAGGGATGTGTAGTAAGTCCATTGCTTATTAGTACCGTAATAACCCTCTCCCCTTCGTTGACTTTTGCCGCTGTAGCGGGTTGATAAGCACCCTCACATAAGGTGTGCTGTGATTTTCTGTGCAAAACAGTTGCGAGGAATGTTTTGATCACCTTTGTATTAGCAGGACTCTTTGGCCAATGAATGCAAAGGATACCTAAGCCGACGACCCCGTATTAATGAATAAGGGTGGCTATCACTAAACCAACTTTTCTGTATATCTGCAGCAGTTTATAGCAGTGGAAAACTGATATTTTTATTTTGTCTTTAATTAAAAGAAACAGTTGCATTATAAGAATTTACAACTAGTTCACCAATATTTAATTTAGATGATAAAGTTCTACAACGCTACCCACAGTGAAAATAAAATGAAACCCACAAACAAACTAAAACCTTGAAAAATGTAACGTAAATGTGAACCAGTTTATAGTGGTAGTGACTCAATGATATTAAGACCTGGGATTTTATTAGACCTACATGCAGTAGGAAATTGGAGAAATAATAATAAATAAATAAATTCATCTGATGGAGCAACAGATATTTCCATAACTTTGAGTTTGTCTGAGATAATCACACATCTTACCAACAAAAATGTCATTGGTAACAAAAAATCTGCTAAAGACATAACCAAGTTTTTTAAATCACTTTCTCTAGTTGCCATTAGTCAAATCAAGGGATATCGTATTATTTAGTCACTGGTTTGTAGAGTTCATATAAGCAGTTCTCATCATAATCATTATTTCAGCCGTAAGACGTCCACTGCTGGACAGAGCCTCTGTCCAGCAGTGGTGGCTTTGCCATAAACGCCACTCTTTTTTTTTTTTTTTTTTTTCAGGATGGGAAGTCATGAAATCGCCACTCTTGGCAGGCGGGTTACTGATCGTAGTCTGGTGGTAAAATGCATAAAGAACTGCTGCTGCTTTTATGACACCTACGGGAAGACATTGGGTGATGCGGTTCTTTAAGTTCGGCACCACACGGACAAACATAGTCACTCCATGTGAAATACTGGTGATCAGCTGCATCTGACGGCCGAAAATTGGTCAAACCTGGCTAGGCACATGACGATGACTCTCCCAAGCTAAAAACTTACCTTATAATATTGATCAAGAGACGGACGCCTCACTGTTTCGACATAAAAGCCGTAAACACAGTATCAATTGCTACATTCTTATTGCATCTCACAATATTTTCACTTTCCCTTCCAACAATCAGATCAAATATCATATTACAAAGTAAAACAAAAATCATAAAAGCCCTATCAGATGCTTCATTCAAATCGGCCGTCATCAGTGAAATGTACACCGAAAATTAATTACTTAGACCGAATCTAGATAAGGTTAAAAAGGCGAATGATCGTAAAAATGGTCACAAACGTAGATACTCAATCAAAGTCATAAATTATGGTCATTTAATGGTCCATTGAGTCATTCGTGTGATTCATTGGATGTTGAAGGTATTTACGCAAGTTTTAGATTTACCGGCATTGTTATGTGATAGTGTAAGATCCGTTTCAGATTGGGGTATGTGAATCGGGGCGTTTGTTTTGTAACATTGTGACATGGTATTTGGCAAATACTTTTAAAAGTTGTTTGATAGAAACGTTAAGCTGTTTGAACCTAGAGAGATGTATTGCTTCGAGATACCGTGGCCCTGGCATATGGGTAACTGAAGGAACACGGGTGGGTTTTAGTCAGTAAAAGTCTGACACACCCTCCCGCTCCGCCCAGAGCGGGAGAAGAAAGTTGATGATTTCCCATCCAAAAAAAAAATGTTCATTTTAATGATTATAATTCTGTAAAGCCATATTTGTTATGATCACGATTTATACTTGATTCAACATACAACCTATCAGTATTAGGTTGTAGTACTTGCAAAAAAAAAACATTAGTAAATTTTATTTTGGTTCCTACCTTAAACGCTGCATATGGTGGTCGTCTCATTACTTCCTTACAGTCGCATTGTCAAGTTTACACTTCACCGATTTTCAATAAAGAGATATTTAAGAGTGCTGAAGTATTGCTGCACTAATATTTGGAAAAGGCACCGTTTACTCAAGCCACAAGGTAGATTTTTGTGTGTCATTTTATAAACAGCACTCTTGTGGTTGACCATTGCGAATGCCAAATAAATTCGGAAACGAAATGCTCCCGAGTTCATAATAAATTTACCAATATATCAACGACCGCCCAGAATTTAAAATTTACGACGCCGTCGTATGAAATCCCATAAATTTTATTGACAACGATTTTTCTGAGATACACTTTACTTTCCGTGACTTATGTCCTGCAGTGACTAATTTTGTAAACACTTTTAAGTACGTTTTGCGGTTGTCATAAATCTTAGTTTTATAGTGAAACATGTTAGCAAGGATAAAGCCAGGAGTACATTTTAATTGGTTTTCTAGGGAACTTTTTAAAACTGTGACACTTTTATCATTATTAAAATTTATGGAGAGGGAAACTTGATTTCCAAGAACTCGTAGTTACTCAGATGTTTCATCATTTGCAGGAGATTTAATTAAAACAAAAAGTATTTTTGTGATTATTTTACCCTTTGTTTGTTCCTCATCTCCCTACGAAAGTCGTAAGTTTTTACTTCATCATCAGTCAACTTTTGAGAGCAGTGGTGAACCAGTCCTAAGGCCTAGACTTACGAGTTGTAGGTCGTGAGTTCGAACTCAAGCAGGCACTTTTCTTTGTGTAAATATTAAAAAAATCGTGAAGGAACTGGCATATCCTAGAACCAAAAATACGAAGACATGTGATATCTACCAACCCTCAATGGACCTGCCTGGTGGATTACGGCCCGTTCTCTCTCATTGACAGGATGACCGTGTCCCAGCACTGGGAATAGTATAGACTGATTTTAGTCAACTTTGCATTGGTAGAATTATGTAACTTTTGGCCACACATTTGAGTCAGAATTGGTAGCATGATTTAATATGAGAAATATTTGTAATTGGATAATTTTCGCCGTTACGATTAATTCATATAAACCACAGACAGGATTCACCGTAACGATTTATCACCGGCAATCGTATAATAATCGATTTCATTAACGCTTTCATTCGCAGGGGTCGAGCAAACAGCGGGGCGCGCGCACAATGGTCAGTTTTTCCAGCAAAACGAACGGAATTTGTATCAAAAACAAGATTATGTTGTAACAGGAATAGAACTTTGTATGTTACTTTGGTATGGTCATAAACAAAGGCTTTAGGGAAAAAATGTTTAAGGAGAAGCGCCTAGGTAAGCCGCGAAATTAAAACATTTTTACGTTTTTTTTTGCAATTCGATGGTCAGTGTTAGGACGTATGTTGAACAAAATATGATTCACGACTGTAACACGTATTTACAGAAACATATGAAATGAAATGTTTATTTTTGTAAGTAGAACTTTTAAGACACTTTTAGATATCAAAATTTTTTGGTCAATATGTCAAAAACTAGATGGCGCCGGCATTTCCTAGATGACTGTTCCCTGAGAAGAAACGCCGAAACAAACTCAAAGTTGACCTTTCTGTAGGGGTCTGCTAGGATCAATGCCTGCCGGGGTCGCGTGATTGTTCGAAAGAGATACCGTGACCCTGGCACATGGGCAACTGATGGAACACGGGTGGGTTTTAGTCAGTAAAAGTCTGACACGCCGTCCCGCTCCGCCCAGAGCGGGAGAAGTCATTTGATGATTTCCCATCCTGAAAAAAAAAAAAGTTGACCTTTCCCAACAGACGGAATGTATGTATCAGTCATCGTGTAGCTCAATCCTATTTTAGAAAGCTCAAAGACCCGTCAGAAGATGCTACCAGATCTGAAGGACGATATAATAATAAAATAAGCAATACAATTCTTAATGTTCATATTAATCCTATTTAATATTTTTTTCATGAAAGAGTCAATAAACAAAAGTAAGAAAAAACACGGAAAAATACTACCTTAGAACACCTTAAGCCCGTTTGACAGGAAAATAAATTAAGTTGCGTCACACTAGATAATGTTCCTGCTTACCAATGAATGATTCCTAGTTTTACTTTTGTAAAGAAATCGCAGAAAGATACAGAAATTACATGGCAGCTCCTAAGCAAGAAAAAGTAGGTTTTTATTTTAAAATTCTTCAGAAGTTAAATGCGAATAAAAAGAGTAGTACAACATAGGCACCTGCGTCTATAGTTTGAAACTCGATGTCTTTAGATTTATTGGGTCGTATCGTGTATCGTTCCAGTGAACTGAGTCGGATAAACATGCAGTAAATTTCTATATAGTCCTTCCAAAATTGAAATGATTCATTCTTGCATATGGTGGAATCTCAATGACATAGGTATGTATTTGTAAAACGTAGGGACAGCATAGTTAAGTCACTATTTTGTGATTAATTCAAGTTATTATGTGGACATCATCGGGCTAGACATTTTCCAGCTACGGTAGTGTCGGCTTCCAGTCTAACCAGATACAGCTGAAAACCAGTATTGTACATGGAGCGACTGCCTATCTGACGTCCACAACACAGTTACTGGGTAATACGATACCCTCGTGAATGACAGCTGGGACCAACAGCTTAACGTGTTTACGAGGCACGGCGAGGTCTTGTTATTTAAAGGTGGACTCATCCATTGCCCAACCTCAGTAAGTGTAGCTTAATCTTCGATCGACTCGTGCAGCCCTAAAGTAATTATATATTACCAAAAAATATAATGGTCACATTTCCTTATTTTCTTTTGTTTTACTTAGAGAGATCGGCCGGGCCTTGGGTAGTAATATCCCTGATTTCTTTAAAATATTATTTGACGGCGGTAGTGTTCCACAGCTGCGGGCCTCGTTTTCTTTTTTTTTTTCAAAATCAACATCAATCTAAATCAAAAGTAATTTATTCAAACTAGGCTGAGAGTCAACACTTTTGACTGAGAATATTACATAAGACAGTCCCAGAAAATATCCACCCTTCACCACTTCCTAGAGTTTTACCTAGGAAAAAAAAGTGGTGCAACGAACTCCCCAGCAGCACAGCTGTCTGTTCAGTTAAAAGAACTTGATTCTATAAGCTGTTAAACAATTGACTTCCTCCTTTTTTTTTTGGATGGGAAATCATCAAATGACTCTTCCGCTCTGGGCGGAGCGTGAGGGCGTGTCAGACTTTTACTGACTAAAACCCACCCGTGTTCCTTCAGTTGCCCATGTGCCAGGGTGACGGTATCTCTTTCGAACAATCTCGCGACCTGGCAGGCATCGGTCGTAGCAGATCCCTTCAGTGCTGCGGACATCTCTTTGAGGCGCGCGTGAAGCACTACGTGCCGTCGACCCGAGCCTGGTCCTTACCGGGCGGCGAGCTACCCATTGCTCGCCGCCCGCAAGCTCGCGCCTTTGGTGGCCAGGAGTCCGCTATTGACGCCCGACACCCGGGGCGTCTCCTCCTGCGGCGGCTAGGGACGTGAGGGCGCAGAGACTGCCACTCCCTCACGCGCCCCGCCTTCTCCTTCGCGAGCATTACTGCATTGACATCCTCCTGCACGGAAATGTAAAAAAAATATATATGAAACTAGCTTTTGCCAGCGGCTTCGCCCGCGTGGGGGTCAGATATTATAAAGTTACTTATGTGTTTAAGCCAAATTTCATGAAAATCGCGTGATTGAGTATCAAACATCCAAACATAAAAAAAAAACCAGCCAAGTGCGAGTCGGACTCGCGCACCGAGGGTTCCGTACAAACCTGTAGGTATTTTCGATTTAAAAATATATATATTTTTTAATTTTTATATTTCAGTTGATTGAATGTAAGGTAAATTGCGGTTTACGATTTATGACGTTTTAAAAAAAAACTACTCACTCGATCTCGTTCAAACCAATTTTCGTTGGTAGTTTACATGGTAATGTACATCATATATTTTTTTTAGTTTTGTCATTCTCTTATTTTAGAAGTTACGGGGGGGGGGGGGGACACACATTTTACCACTTTGGAAGTGTCTCTCGCGCAAACTATTCAGTTTAGAAAAAAATGATAATAGAAACCTCATTACCATTTTTGAAGACCTATTCATAGATACCCCACACGTATGGGTTTGATGAAAAAAAAACATTTTTGAGTTTCAGTTCTATGTATGGGGAACCCCAAAATTTATTGTTTTTTTTCTATTTTAGTGTGAAAATCTTAATGCGGTTCACAGAATACACCTACTTACCAAGTTTCAACAGCATAGCTCTTATAGTTTCGGAATAAAATGGCTGTGACATACGGACGGACAGACAGACAGACAGACAGACAGACAGAGAGACAGACAGACATGACGAATCTATAAGGGTTCCGTTTTTTGCCATTTGGCAACGGAACCCTAAAAATCAAATATCAATAGTATAGAACAAGGTACGATAGCCTATTCAAAACTTATCCTTATTTATGTAATCCCGGTATAGAATAGTTGGGTTTTCGGCCAGGTTTCCGGTAATGAACGAGCGAGGGCAGTAATGGTGAGGGGTGATTTCGGTGCCGGCCGCAGTTAGTGGTCACCGGCCGACCGTTGCACTGAAAAACCTATTTATATCTACGTAGGAAGGTAGGTCCTGATGTCGTTGTTAATGACATTTATTGCAAGTGATTTAACGGTGTTTATGAATTTCATTCTGAAGGGATGAAAGGGTGCCAGGATGTTCAGGAAATATTATTTTTTATGAGCTATAGTTACTTTTAACTGTATAATATTAAAGCAAAAAGAAATTATTCGCAAGTAGGTGGTGTTTCGAGAATCGATTTAAATGACGTTTAATTTGAGATCTCTAAGTCTTACTATGAAGTTCTTAGGCTGAGGAGGGTAATGACGACGAAGAAGTGCTAATACAACATCACTAAAAAACATGCTAAAAATAAGATATTTAATTTTTCAATAAAATAATTAACACTTAAAATTTTATCCCTACAGAGATTTAATGAAGAAATTTGAGACGGAAGAACTCCTAGTTATACAACACAAGTAGTAACAGCAATTGAAAACCATTCCCAAATGTTGGAGATCATTGTTTGGAAACTGGCTCCTACAGCTCATTGCATGTTCTCTCAAATGCATTGATATTGGCAGACATTAATCAAAATATAGAAACTAGAACCGTTAACGTTTGTGTAAACACAACACCAGATTCAATGTACCGCAGAAATTGTTTTACCACAGCTTTCTCGTTCACATTTGCTCGTTTGCAGTTCTCCTAAAGGCGGACAACTCAATCACCCAGTGCTATATATCCCGAGCGTTCCGGAAAATTGGAATTTTGTCACCCTTTTTTCCGACTGATCTTTCTCAGCTTCGTACAATTTGGCAACCATCTTTGATTGGAGTGCGTAACCGGATATCCGGACGAGGTTATCGTTTTCTCCGTCTATTGAGTGAATGAATCCCTTTATCGTATTTCAGGTGGGCTTTGATGCTTTGATTTATTTCAGTGCACATGTTGTTTCACGAGATATTGAATGGAGATATTTTTTGATCACGCGTCGTTATGCTTGGGTTTTTCGGTTAGTCTTCTGATGCTTAAGTACTTAGATACTGAGTTTTTTGTAATATTTCTTTAAAAAGGCATTTCATTCTTAAATATTTTAGGTGCACGAAGATCAAAACGAAATATCATGGAACAAAAAGATAATTTTCCATAGCAACTCGAACTTACCTAATTATTTTATGTAGAACAGCACTAATTAATTAATTAGGTTTGTGTATTTATTTCTGTTATTTTCCAACTTAATTATGTTGTTTTCATTCTCTGATAAAAAAATGCTGTGATAATGTTTTTCTTCGAAATTTCTTGAAGAATATTATATAAAAATATTTTCTTATTTATGAACCTAGAATATAATGTACACATTTGTTAGAAATCTTATTTGTTTCCTCTTTTATATCAAGAAATGGTTTAGTTACCAAGCAAGTAAATTCTATCTCGGGATAATGATGATTGCTTATTAGTTGAGTTATAAATGAACTCACCCGAATAGGGTACATCGTCAGTTTTAAATAATATTATATTGTAATTTCTATAGGCGATGGGCGAGTCAATTCGTGCGTATCAGCTAATAAGCCGTGGTGAAATATGTATAAATTGTTATAGTCACAGCTATGTATTTCCAAAACATAACACGTTACGTAAGATCACGCCTAATTTCCCCGAACGATTGGACAGACGTGTACATATAGGTCACCAACTCTTTTGGTATAAGTAACCAGGGTCGTCGGATTGCAGGATTGCAGTTAGGTTAAGTTCAGGTAAGACACCAATGGGAGTTTTCAAACAAAAATGAATTGAACTAATAGAAAACGAACAGTTCACTTATCAAGTTAGATTTCAGTCACTAAATTACAACATTGGTCATAATTTGATTATTACTGCGACATAACTGGCCAACAAGCCAATGGCTATGATTTTATTGCATGAACGATTCAGAAATTACTACGAAACTATTTTAATAGTTTTAAAACACAGTGGTTCACGTTAGCTTACCCATAATGAATAGTTTAGCGACATTCAATTTGTATAATTGCAGTGAACGAAGTTGTACGCTGATTTTATTGTTTAACCACTTTCCTAGAGAACAGTTCTGTTCCGAGTATTGGATTGGATGTTCCTTTTGTTTTAGACTTGTAGTTTAATTTGTTTGTTTATTTAAAAAGATGTGAGGAACGTACTACGAATGTAATTGTCTCTAAAATTATTTAATTGTACTATTTTATTTTTTCAAATTATTTGACTGTCTGATTTGTAGGTTTATTGATTTTAATATGTTTTGAATTCATAAATCAGCTGTTATCTTTTTATCTATACTATCTGTATTAATATCATAAATCAGAAGAGTTTGGTTGAACGCGGTAATCTCAGAAACTATTGTTTTTTACGATACTGGGTCGAATTGAAAAAATATTTCAGTGTTTGATAGCCCATTTGTCGAAAAAGGCTATTATAGGCTATATAAAATCACAAATAAGAAGAACTCGCACGGGCAGGCAATTCGGTGCAACGGGGTCGGGGTAGCAAGACATTTGATGCGGACAAGTCGCGATTTGTAATCTAGTTAGTTTATAAACTAATAAATATACTTTTATTGTTAACTTTTATTACCCTCCTAACTACTAATTTACCTAGTTCCATCCGGATCCACCCAGTAATTTCTCGATAATGCAGCAGCATACCAGTATTTAACATACAGCAACGGCCAGTCTGACCTCCACAATCCAGTTCCTGGATACTTAATACGATACCCTTGGTAAGACTGAATGTCAGACTTTCGGGCTTCTGACGACCCGTAACGGCTGTCAAACAGACAGCTAAGCGTACTTTACCAAGTTCGATCAATGACCTGAAATAAAAAACACATTGTCAATATTAAACTTTCAAAAGGTAGGTAATTCTTTCCTCCCTCAAAAATTGTTCTGGAAAAAGTACATTTTTCATATTGCAAACACCAGTGAACAGTGGTGCTCCCGTTAATGTCGTAATTTTCAATCTGTAATAAGTTCTTGCTAGCGAAGTGTGTATTGTTTAGTACAATAAGTTAAAAATGTGCTTTGGTTAAAATACCCATCGATAGTAGCAAAAAAAAAAATACCTAGAAAATGAATGAGAAATGTTAGTCGAAGTGCACACGGACGTAATAAAATCGCGGTGGAATCTTTTCGCGCACTTTATTTTTGTCTCTCGGGATTGAACTTAGAATTGCGAATCCAACTGAGTGCAGGTCGAGTGAGGCTCAGCACGTTAAAAAATTCTCAAGTCTCGGCGCTAAACAGTGCACTGAAGATCTAGTCCGCGAAAAAATCCCGCAGTGATTTTATTACGTCTGTTCCAACGTGGGTTTAGGTTGCACATTACCCTATAATCACAAACATAATACAAATCCACGCAAATGATTAATCTCAATCGGGTACACCTCCAAAAAAAAAATACTGAATGCACCAACATTAACGGTAGCACCGTCACCCCGACACAGTGTACCGGGGTGTGTCAGGCAAGTGACATGTATGGCACTGATTGGTTATTGTAGAATAATAGCCGGCCCATAAACTCATGCACCATAAGAGTATTTTCCGGGGACAATGGCATCGGCGTTGTAATCACCAAGCTATTTTTATTTTTTTACTATAAGTTTGGAAGATTTTTGCCACGTGTTAACTTGCCTCGTTAAAAATAATGAGATCGGTTTTCGGCGATAAATAATAGGTTTTGTGGTTTCTTTTCTCGTTAGAATTTAGTTGGACCCTTTGTTCCTGTTGTGGACTGTTTGCTGTATACTAAATTGAGCATAAATATGGGATTTTTATGAACTGGCGACTTTTTACCGTGTAAATTGGTATCGGAATTGAGGTCGACAAAATATTGTCTTGAATTAATTGGATGGCGTTGTTTTATGCGATAGATATTTATTATAATTACGTATACCGTGGGTTAGAATTTATTTCCCGCATCCTTGTTTCCACCCAAATTGTAATATTCTTTAAAATCCCGTATTTTCAGACGAAAAACTTTCATTGGGGGAAACCAGAATGCCAGAAATCTATACTATTGTCAGTTTTAATTAGAGCAAATTACTAAAACCCAATTACATATTATATCTACTTATTTAATACATGATGAATCCGTAGTTTTCAGTGTCAGTTTACCAAATTCATAGGAGAACCACGGAAGGTTAAAATAGAACTCATATTAGGCTCACATCCCACTAATAATCGGAACAAATCGGGTGAAAAGAAACCTATAAAATTGTAAAGTTAAGACCATCACAGACGGATCGATATCGGCAAGGTGCATTGTGTAGCTAGGCTCCGAAACACCGTGGCATGAACTAGAAATAGTCCTCCTAGGAATAGCCCAATTCTTAGCTTTTAAATGTCACTGGCGATATTATCTTTAACCCAAAACTTTTTATTTATTTTATTTTATTTAAAAAATCTTAATCATGTTTTACTAATTCAAAATAGGCTAGTTACACGAGAGAACAAATGAGCTAAGGTTCTATAGCCGAACTAGGTAAAACCTGTATTTCGGCTATCGACGCTAATGCCCTCGGATAATTTTACAGTTATCGTTAACTTACGTTAGTATATTGTTAAACAAAACAGCAAATCGTATATTCCTTTCTCAGAATCATTATAAAGTTCTATGTCTATTTTTACACTCGTTGGTATCGATTGAAGTCACTAGGAAACTTCAATAAATCACAGTAAAACGCCGTAACAAATAAACGGTAGGGATTTTCAAATAATTTGCCGATGCCTTAGACCAATTTACGAGCACGCGATGCAATTTCGAAGCTGAAGCATTGCATGTCGCCCGCTGCCCTTTGCGAGGGTTGAGGAAGAACTTCGAGACATTTAAGGGTCAAATACCAAGTATTATTACTCTGAGAGGAATTGGAGCCATTTTTCTTCCGTTTTGAGCTTTGTTTTGACCGAAAAGAAAATAAGGGTGGAGCAGTATGAGTTCGTGATGTATGTTTTTTTAATAAATAATACGACTTATGCTTTCATTTTTTAATGGATTGGAGAGAGCTAAAAAAGTAGTTTTTTCACGAGAGAAAGAGCTTGTTTCAAAATGAACCCATATTCAGTCACACTCGTTCGTACTAATTAAGAAACTGATTGGTAGAAATTCGATTAGGTTTGTAAAGGTATTTTGAAGTGAAAACTTCTTTAGCGGCGTTGTGCACTTTTTTGTAATGAGTAAAAAATGTTAAACTCGCGTCAGGACACGTGACCCTGATCGAAAATTCGTAAGACGGACAGAGAGTAGGAGAGGAAGTATCCCCCTCTCTTTCTACGGCGCGGCGAAAATGTATGCCTGCGCCTGCTGTTTCGTTTAGGCGGCGCAGGACGCTTGCGCGAATGTTCGTGTGTGTTTATGTTACAGCATGCCACGCGCATCCACGGATGGTGACAGCTGATGGCTCGACCGTCTGTGTAGTTGCCGTCGTCGAAATTATGGATGGAAGTTGATTTTTCTGAGAGATAAACTTTTTAATGTAATATAAATTGTCATGTTTGTGTGCGATAGCGCCATAAATAAATATTGTATTCTACCACATAAATGATAGTACTTTTATACTGATAATTAAAGCAATTCGTGCAAAATTATTCCCTAAACATTCCAAAATATCAAAAATGCACGATGTTAATATTCAAGTTTTCGCTTCTGCCGGCACTCCTGGAGTGCAACCCGTCGTTTTTTTTTTAATGGTATAGTCGTCCAGACCTTATTTCACTCATGGCGGCCAAGGTCAACGGAGACTAGCCAGCGTTGCGGGAGATATTATAGTGCACAAGTGTGTGCGCAGACACAGGGGCACTCTGCACTTCCCTCCCTCTCATAGTCCGAATATAGTAAAAAAAAGTAAAAGGAATAAGTATGTAGGGATCTTGTCATTCGTAGCTGGTGACGTTCTGTAGTTTCTCTCCACAAATACATATATGAAAAAGATGAGTTTATGTATATACGTAGTACCACATTTTTCGGATAAACCCGAAGATAAAACACGAAATAACCTTTTTCTTACCACAAAATAGTTCAAATTTGTGTGGACTAGTCAAACACAACTGCGAACCCCCATTTTCGGTACACAAGGTTGTAAAGTTCCGAATCGAATCGCCAAATTGTTTACTCGTCGAAACTCGATCGTTACTCGTATAAACTGTGTTACAGAAGGGCGAGAGCTTAATAATAAGCGACGATTATAAAGGGGCTCAACAGATACGGTACATTTCGCTATTTCGAATATAAGGGTTCTGATTTTGAGATGGCACGCTTCGATTGTCCATGACGTGTGTTGATTGTGACTATTTGGTGAGTTTAAAAGGAAATTAAATGACATTTGGCGTGAATTTAATATTAGTCCTTTTGAAAACAGTGTTTGGTCCTTCTAGATTATTTATTTTCAAAGTCAATTTTTGTTAACAATATGGTTATGGGAATTGCGTTGTTTCTTCTCTAGATCATTCACAATATTCCGTAATATGCAATTTTCTTTTTTTTTTGTACGTTCGTCCTGACTACAGTTGTCCCCTTTTACAGACGGATTACCGAACTACTACTACCAACCCGTATGTTTCCCCCCTACACTTGATATTCAGTTTGCAATATCTTTGTTTAAACTTGAGACAGCCTCCGGATTAGGTTAGATTAATTTTGATGGACTGTACAGAATTGTTTAGTTGACAGGCGGCTTAAAGGGCGAAATTATGAAATAATTTTCCAGTTATAATTTTGAATTGTTTTAATTAAAGTTTTGAATTAATAAAGGGGTGAGGGAAAAGCGTTTCGTTGACAAGGGATTCGGAAGATGGATGGCCATTAGTGAGTTATCTTAAAACACTTAAATAATTAATTTCCTATGGGTACGCTGGGATATTTGGTTTTCATTAGGTAAGCTGATGACTTTGTGTGAAACTGCCATCTTGCGGTGAGTAGCGCAAACACTGTTAGTTTAATGTTTCGTTCACAGATGGCGTTAGTTGTGTCATGCGCAGACGCATTAAATATCATGAAGTTGAATCTAAGAGAAGGTTACACATAACTTCACGCATGTAATCCCCGATGGGATTGGTAGAGGTGTACCTATGGTACTGACAGTGTACACCCTAATTCCGCCAGTCATGTTTATGTCCGACGGTTACATATTAACCGGTATTAACTGGGCGAGATTCTGGCCATCAACCGGGCACAAATAAAAACTCCAGGTTCATCATCATCATCATCATTTCAGCCCAAAGACATCCACTGCAGGACATAGGTACGCCTCCCCCAATTTGGCGGGATTTGCCATAATCGCCACGCTTGGCAGGCGGGTTGGCGATGCTTGAAGAACGCTGCTGCCTATTCTCTAGTAAGTCCCTTAGTCGCTTTTTACGACACCCACGGGAAGAAATGGGGATATGCTTTTCTTTACGTCCAGCACCATACGGAACACAAGACTCTGGGTTGTTGCTTAGAAATTCTTGAGAATAATTTTAATTCAAATGAAAAAAAATATGCGAGTTCGTGAGGTAATTATAGGCACACCTACGTATATTTCAGCTAAAATAAAACTACCTAAGTTCAATGAAAGCAACTAAGTACCCGTCAGCAGGTGAAGGTGATAAATAAATCTTTCAACACTTCCAAGACTTACTGTAAAAGAAAATCTTTATTAATAGAAACAATAGTTATTTATTCAACGTAAACTGTTTTTGTTCTTGACCTTTATAAACTTTCTTTAGTTCTTACTAACGTTTAAATAATAGAATAGTGAGAGTTCTTAATTTTGGTAATTACGTCATTATCATCCTCCTGCCATTTTTCATCATTAAGTCTATATTGTGTCCCACTATTTATTTTTAATAATATATATTTTTTTAAATATGTTAAAAAAATATTATTATAAAATACTATGGACAAAGGCCTCACCCCTTGTCTTGTGTGTTTTCTGACCATGTAAAATTTCTTGCTCCACCTTTTTGCATCGAATCGCCTCGTGAGAGTACTTCGTATTCGTGACTTTTTCTTTTCTCAGCTTCTAAAGGACTTAGCGTAATGTTATATAGCCTTCCTCAATAAATAGGCTATCCAACACTAAGATTAGCGCTTTCAACCTAACAAAGTTTTCGGTTATAAAATAAATATTATTAATATGAAGTATTTACATAAATATTATTATAACAGAAAATATACATCATAAGAATGACCACTACAAAACATACAATGGGCGGTGTCATCGCACTTACCAAGTACGTAATGAATAAGATAGATGGGTAACCATCTATCTTATTCATTACGTACTTGGTACTTAAAACAACAAAAATAATAAAACGTTAAAATTGAAATCACACACCAAAATACTTACGTAGCACACAACGCATCATTAAATTATTCAACTTCGCACTACTCGAAACAAAGTTGACATCGAAAAACGGATTCCGCTCCGTTTTTAAAACCCAATTGTCATGTTTGTTTTTTCTTTCTTTAATTTTCGAGTTCCGCTGTCTGTAATTGGATCCGCGCCGTGCAGCTCCGTGAAATCACTAATCCGACTAATTCTGACAGCCATATGTCACTGTTTAACGACTACGCTGCTGAGAATTTTGGATATGATTTGGGCGCAGGGCACTGTCAAGGCCAAGATTATCATTTGTGTGAGATATTTTCGACTTTTGATGTAAAAAAAGAAAGAAAGAAAATATGTTAACTTGGTATAAACGTGACGCATTGAAACCAAACACACACATACACACACAAAAAAAAAGTAACAGAAAAAATTAAATATGTTGCTTTATACGTAAATATTTATACCTTATCTATTTACATGACGTAGATTTCCATTGTCGGTTACCAAAAATAAAATCAGATATTTCATAGTAATGTGGTTAAAATAGATGAAACAGCTAATTCATGGCTTCAGTTTGCGAATAGTTGTCTGTGCCACTCTGAATAACGCCATATTGACGACACCAAAATTTTGGTTTTAGACAACAATAAAAACTATCTATGGATTCACTATCATAATTTTTTGTTACAGAACATGTATCCAATTACAATAACAATCAATAACCAATCATTTAACTTTTACATTATTGTATTGAATACTAGACTTTACCAAGCTAGTTTCTGATATCAAATCTAGTTCCATGTATATTTTATCGAATCATACATATGGTCTCGTGCGCAATGTGTATATTTTCCGAATTCCGAATTTGAAAAACAATACCAATACCAACATCTACTTGGCCCATGCATGATTTAGTGCAAATGGGACCCCGGTCGTTGTGTGGCCAACCTTATACATATTTCGAGATGCAAGAATTTTTCGACACACTTCCTCGAAACAAAGGTAAAGGTATCTTAAATAAGATTGATATCTCGCGTTCAGCATGAATGACAGCCGTGAAAATGCTAATGTGATGCGGCTTAAACATCTTAAACGTGATGTTATTATGAGATAAAAAAAATATCCGTACCTAATAAGGCACTTTGCGGATTCCAATATAAAATTAACGCCAAAAAGAAACTGGTTTTGCGTAAAAAAGAAATCAAATCAGATTATTTATTTGATCAACTAAAAGATGATGTTTAGGTAACATCATCTTTTAGTTGATCAAATAAATAATCCACCAATTCCACGTTTTGGATTAAAGTTTCAAATTACAAATTGAGTTTCATTTTCGAGGTAGTGACTTCGTAGATTACAAAATATTGAGTTAGGGAGTTGAAACAAGGAGGTAGTTAGCCAGAAAAGATGATTTTGTTAAGTCTCATTAACCTCTAAGTCCCTGAGATACCACATTTGGTATAGACACAATGGTTTTTAATTGTGTCTGTAATTACGGTATTCAATGGGTTAAATTAGGACACGTATATGTTTTTTTTTAAATTATATGTGTCTCATTTTTAGTTAATCAAGTAGAATAAAAAATTAGGTTATCATCATCTGCCTAGTCTTTATACAACTACGTTGGGGTTGGCTTCCAGTCTTACCTGATTACCAGTATGTTACGTGGGGTCAGAGATGTGACATTTTAAAAATAACTGTATTTGAAATGCAAAATAGAAAATACAAAATACCTATTTCCATTTTGTATTTAAATACTTTTTTTAGAAAAGCATTTTATATTTTATTTGAAATACCTTTTAGAACATATTTTGTATTTGCAAAATGCAAAATACTTTTTGCTAAGTTTTGCAAACATCAAAGAATTAATAATTAATGTGATAAGAAATGGTACTTTTTTTCTCTCACTATGGTATCACTGACCTACTAACAAATTAGTAGTTAGCTAGTTTGCTAATTATAAAGCCTATTTACTGTAGTATTTGAGAGACTAAAAAATGTTTTGGTGCATAAAGCGCTTAACAGTTTATTTTGTAATGAAAGTTAAAAAAAAGTGTTTAAAACAACAAAACTTCAAAGAAGTTATTTTAGTTGACAAGTTTGATGACTTTTTTATATGACTTGCTATTTTTTTCTTACTATTTTAGAATAGATGTAAAGGTCGATACCAAAACTTCACATAAATACAATAACATGAAGTCAATAAATACTTTGAATTTTCATGAATATGATAGGAGGAAAATGTTCTAAACTTTACCCACCTCCTTTACCAGCCTGTTAGCTGGCTGAAATAAATAAACTTTTTAATAATATTTTTTTTTATAAGATATTTTAAAACTAAAAGTATTTTATTTTAAAAAAGCATTTTGTAAATAAGTATTTTGCATTTAGTATTTTAAATATAAAATGAAAAACCATTTTGTATTTAGTATTTGAAATAACAAAATACAAAAAGTATTTGCATTTTGTATTTGAATACAATTTATAACCTATTTTGTACATCTCTGCGTGGGGTGTACTACGCTAAATCGAAAGCCAAATAATCGAATATCAATTGATCGACACTATAAATCGAACGTCTAAATACTCGAACGTTCATAATACCGAATGGTAGTATGACCCGATTGCCTATTTGACCTCCACAACCCAGTTACTAAAAAACTTTTTAACAAAAAATTAAACCGCCGAAAAACTGAAAAGCATAAAATAATACACCTTAAAATTTTGAGTCGGCGCTTTGAGTGATCCTTGTTCATTGATTTTTCAGCGCCAACTCAAAATTTTAAGGTGTATTATTTTATGCTTTTCAGTTTTTCGGCGGTTTAATTTTTTGTTAAAAAGTTTTTACTTTATAATTTTTTGTGGCTTTAATGTACTAATAATACTTGGCAAGGTATACCCTATCCAACAAAAAAAGAAATATCAAAATTGGACTACTCTGTATAAAATTATGCGTGGTTATACATTAAAATCAGTGAGTGAACAATCAATCATCCCCTGTTTTCCGACCCTTAGGGTTCGATTTTGTTTTCCAAATTTATATGGGACCACTTTGAGAGTATACTTTTTTCAATAGAAGAAGAATTGTCACAATCGGACCACTATGTAAAAAGTTATGCGTGGTCATACATAAAAAAAAAATATATACGCGTGGAATTGAGAATCTCCTCCGCTTTTTTTCGTCGGTTGAAAACTACTGTAAGACTTTTGGTCGACTTCTTACGACCCGTAACGACTGTCAAAGATCCACGAATGATAGCCGGGATCAACAGCGTAACGTGCTTTCCGAAGCACGAAGGGGTCTTGGTATGTAAAGTTGGACACCCATCTACGGATCAACCGCCACAACCTGCTTTACCTGATCGATCAACCTGTACGGCTGTAATTAATAAGTCAGTTAAAAAAAAAAAATGGTTGCCTGTAAAGTCGGTATACGGGCGAAAGTTTTACGTGACAACGACTTTGAGTGGTAAAATAATTTTAATGTGAATATTCATTCGTATAGTAGGAAGAAGGATGAAATAATAGTAACAATTTAAAACATTTATTTATACAAAGAACTGTGCTCGAGTGGAAGGGACGCGTGCCTTTCACTTTTTATGTCTGTCTCTCTCGCTCTTAGGCGGGCTAACCATGCCCGAGTGGAAGGGACGCGTGCCTCTCACTCGCTCTCATTGTGAGCGCATAACGTGAGCGGAGCGTAACGCAGTTTCTTGAAGTGTCACCCGGCAAACCAATTTATAAGACGTTGTCACGTCAAAATATTCCATATTTTCAGAAGTGAATGTCTATATTTTAGAGCCAAGAATGTATCACTTCTAATGTAATAGATGACACAATTTCATGCAATATTTCATTTAATTTCCTTTCTTTCTTACCCTCGTTTTACACAAAACATCCTGATGAAAAACAAAACAAAAAAAAAATGCACGCTTCGTCGCCAGCTTTACTTACAAGCTTTAACTTTTAACATATGTCTGAGTCGGTAGCATATTTCAAAACTGCACTAAAATGGAGTGATATATCGAGAAGACAGATGCAGTATTACCAAGGATTATCCTAAATAGGACCACCTGTTTTCGTATACGACATTTCGTGCCCTTTTAGGAACGGAAACATTTATTTTAATATCACTGAGAGGATTGTTCGCGATTTATGACATGACGTGTCGCAAGGATTTTGGAGGTCACTGTCTTAAATTAAAGGTTTCTATTTCTTTTTGTAGTTTATTGAATGGTAGTTCACAGGTTATGTTTGTCAAGTGTCCTAGGTAAGCATTTCATGATGGAAATCTGTTTGTTTTAGAATTAAGCGGATCTGAAGATGCTGTGTCACTTACATTAGCCTGTATAAACAAACTCCTTACGTTTTTATTAATACCTATGTGATGTTTTTAAATAGAACATAATTTTTTGTGATTTAACAGATACAGTATTGTTATCTAACGAAGAGACACGGGCTTTACTTGTAGTAAGTAAGTATTCTACACACGCTGTGAATGTGTGCGTAAAGACATAGCATATAACACACGCAAACGCACGCACACACACACCTCCAACTTCGTCTTTGTCTTGGACGGTACCGAGAGCTTCTGCATTTACACACACATTCACAGCATGTTTGTGTACTTGGTAAACACAAGTAAAACGCGCGTCGCTTCATGAGATAAAAATACTATATATTGAGGTGATGATAATTTACATTGTGATGTAAGAGAGGACTTTTTTTTGGAACGAAGTTCCTTATAGTGCGTTGCAAAAGGGGGCTAGACGGAAGTTAAGACAAAAAGTTGTAACGACACTTTTTAACCGACTTCAAAAAAAAAGGAGGAGGTTTCTCAATTCGACCGTATATATTTTGTTGTTTGTATTTGTTCGTATGTTGTTGTTTTTGTTTTGTTGTGAGTAGAGAGAGAGAGAGATAATATTTTTGTTGGGAAGGAACTTCGTTCCATCCGGGTCTCCCTTGACACCTCTCCAGTTTTTTATTTATAAAAAGTACAAAAAGAGAAAGAAACAGAACCTGCCTACTTAGAAGTAAAATAATTTACCGTAAGTGATAAGTAGATTTTAGTATTAACTTACAAAATTATTATGATCTAAAATATGTAACTTGTTGAGACATAATAAGCTTTATAATTTAAAACAAGCGTATTTGAACGTAGTCTGGTAAGCACTAGACTGCGCGAATATTTAGGTTGAGAAAACAGAAATACGAGAATTATCCGATTCGTTATTTGCTTTAGGTATTCTACTTGTTCTAGTCTAAATTATTTGAATATTCATAGCATAATTCGGAACAATTTCAAATTAAGCTTTGTAATTATCATAATTTCCTATCTATATAAATACAAATTTATAAAACTGAAGTTTATGCTGATAATGTCGATATCAAAGATTATTACTAAACGCATATGAAAGTATATATGTACTTATAACAAAAAACTAAATTTTTAAACCTTATTCTGACTGTTTGTTCCGACTAATATCCTAAACGGCTAAACCGATTTTGTCGAGAATTTCGCTGGCAGATAGCTGATGTTAGAAGAAAAAACATTGGCTTTTTATCCCGGTAGCACATATTCTCGTGGGATAAAATTTTCCGATGTGCACGCGGGTGAGGCCGCGAGTACAGCTAGTAATCGTAAACTAATAATAAAGTTGATTGGTATTTGCTTTTTGAACGCGCTAATCTCTGGAACTGCAAGTTGGATTTGAAAAATTCTATTAGCTTTTGATTGCCCAATTTTTTGGGAAGACTATAGCCTAAGGTCACGCTGGAATCCTTAGGAGCCAAGCAAAACGAAAATAGGTAAGAAGATAGCTACTTGAAAGTTAGGTAATAGCACGGGCAGGCAATGCGATGTGACCGGGTGGATCGGGGGAGCAAATAATTTGACGCGTGCGAAGTTGCAGGCAGAAGCTAAAAATTCTTAATAAAATTCTTGTTCACATATTTTAAGTATTAGTGTGTAAGATATTAGTGTGTGTATGACCAATTGTATAGACCTAAAAGAGGCAAAAGGAGTGTGTAGAGATCGTAGCAGGTGGCGTTCCGTGGTTTCTGCCTACCCCCATGGGAAAAAGGCGTGATTGTATGTATGTATGTATATTTTAAGTACTTATCAGCCGAATACTGAAAAGGTGACAAGAAAAATTAATATGATCATAATGCACTTAAATTCCAAGACAATACGAGATGAACGAAGACTTCCAATAACTCCTAATTTATTTGCCAATAAAATCAATTTAGAAAAATATCCCCAGAACCCCGTTCAGATAAAAAAGGTCATAACAGCCATAAACTTATAATCACCCTTACGTAACTTAAAACAAGTCATAAGCTACATCCTTCTCTCATTATCGTCTATCATAGTTAGGCTCCTCTTAATGAAGCTACTTCCATTACCAGTTCTGGGAGGAAACAAGGGGAGATTAGATAACATGCACCCGCTACCGTAATCTTGTTAGGAGGAGTTTTTATTGCGTATGGGTTTCGGGATACTGTTTAAGAATATTTTTGGAAGTGTATGCTGGTTTTGAATGTCGATAAGTGTGGCTTTTTATTGGTTTTAACGATGGCTAAAAGGACTGCAATATTTTCTGTAGTTACAAGAGGTAACATTTTTTTTTCTGGACGGGAAATCATCAAATGACTTCTCCCGCTTTGGGTGGAGCGGGAGGGCGTGTCAGACTTTTACTGACTAAAACCCACCCGTGTTCCTTCAGTTGCCCATGTGCAGGGGTCACGGTATCTCGCTTGAACAATCTCGCGACCCCGGCAGGCATCGGTCCTAGTACACCCCATCACTGCTGCTGACATCTCTTTGAGGCGCGCGTGTAACACTACGCGCCGTTGACCCGAGTCTGGTCCTTACCGGGCGGCGAGCTACCCATTGCTCGCCACCCGCAAGCTCGCGCTTACGGTGGCCGGGAGCCCACTATCGACTCCCGACGCCCGGGGCGTCTCCTCCTGCGGCGGCTAGGGACGTGAGGGCGCAGTGACTGCCACTCCCTCACGCGCCCCGCCTCCTCCTTCGCGAGCATTACTGCTTCGCAGAAGGAGACGGCTTCCCATGCCCTCTCGCTCCGTACCATGGCTCGCACCAGGGCCGGACGTGAGAGGTCGCCGCCGCCGATCGCCTCCACGACGACACGGCGGTGCTCCGCCCAGACAGGGCACACCTCCATCGTATGCTACACCGTGTCCTCCAGACGATCCTCGCAATGGAAACACCCGGGCGTTTCCTCCCGCTTTATCCTGAACAGGAACCCACCGAATCACCCATGCCCGGTGAAAACCTGCGTCAGGCGGAAGGTGAGGACGCCGTGACACCTCTCTATCCACTCCTCAAAGAGAGGACTTATCGCCGCAATTGTGGCGTGCCCATATCGCCGCTATTGTGGCGTGCCCAAAGAGGTAATATTGCGCCTGAAACATCATTATTTCAGCCGAAAGACGTCCACTACTGGACATAGCTCCTCCCCTCAAATGAGGTTTGCCATAATCGCTACGATTGGTAAGCGGGTTGGAGATCGTAGTATGGTGGTAAATTGCATAGAGATCGGTGCTGCTCATTGTCTAGTAAGTCCCTTAGTCGCCTCTTATGAAACCCACGAGATAAAATGGGAACTTCTACTGGGAAATACTGCTTATGCTTATAAGCAGTCTAGAGAGTGGTTTGCAATCTACTACACGGGGCAAGTGCTGGGTGGTAGATGCAACATATCTTTCAATTTTTAGTTCTAGGAGATGCCAGTTTCCTCACGATGTTTTCCTTCACGGTTTTGAGAGCAGTGTTGATGAAATTATTTAAACAGTAAATAAACTGCCTGGTTTTAAAACCACGACCTGTAACTCGTTGGCACTGGGCCACCAGTCTTCCTCAGCTTACTAAATAAAAGGATTTTGGTAATTTCCTCATTATTTCATAAAATATTTCAGGAAAAGAGAAGACTTGAGTGGTGGAGTTAATTGAATGACAAGGCCTTCATATTTACAAGAAAGGGAAAGGGGAAGTTCGTGAATTCGATATTTTCGTTGTACTGTTGTTATAAATTTAAGAGCATTTATATAGCTTAGGTGGATCCCATTATGAATTAGCTTAACTTGTTTAAGCTCTACACTCATTACTGCCATGTTTTCATTAGATACGTCTTGTTTATATTAGACATACAATCACATGCCTACTTTTCTAGAAAAAAAAGTGAGGGCCTTTTGTGTCAACTAACGTACCTTTATGTACGAGTATGTTATGCGTTATGTTGCCTCTTTGCTTTAATTTTATGAGAACTTAAACGTAGACTTCCATATTTAAGAGTATTTTAGTAATGTAAAAGAGCCATGTTATGTACCTACAGTTTAATTTCATGCTTCGAGGTATCACCTAACACAACGCATCAATATCATGAAATGTACAATGAAATCAAAACCATTACTTTAAAGTAATTACTAGAAATCTCATTAAGATTGCATAAAAGTAATCGCTTTTAACATACGTGTAACTTGCTTGCAGTATCTTTCGCATCGATTTGCAAAGGAACTTAAAACGGATGTACTCGTAATTGTTACAGTTTAATGTCATTGCCAAAGTGTGGTAAAGTTACTGTTCTACTGATATAGATTTGGGACAGGTTCATGATCAAGTGAATTGAAAAACTGTTTGCTAGTGATGAATGGGTCCGGATGAAGGCTAATAATCTATACTAATATTATAAAGCTGAAGAGTTTGTTTGTTTGTTTGATTGAACGCGCTAATCTCAGGAACTACTGGTCCGAATTGAAAAATTATTTTTGTGTTGGGTAGCCTATATATCGAGAAAGGCTATAGGTTATATAACATTACGCTTCAACCAAGAGAAGCGGAGCAGTAATGAAAAATGTTGCAAAAACGGGGAAAATCGCACGGGTAGGCGATTCGACGCGACGGGAAGGGTCGAGGGAACAACAAATTTTACGCGGACGAAGTCGCGGGCAGAAGCTAGTGTTGTATATTGCAGGATCCAATGTATCTGGCGCGTTTAATTCCAATAGGTTCATTTTTAAGTTTATCTTTTCGTTTGTCAGCTATCAGCTAGTGAAAGTCCCGTCAAAGTCCCGTCAAGACAAACAGACGGACAGACAGACAACAATTTTAAAAACGTTTTATATGTAACGTTCATAGCTACCGTATATTCCGACTTTCATACGCATTAAGTAAAAAGCTGTAAATTTGACATTATAAACCGTCACTTTTTATTTATTGATAAAGACGAAGAGAAGTCTGAAATGACCTTGAGCAATCAAGGTGGGTTAGGTAGTCATAAATGCTCATGAAGAGGCCTGTACCCTGCCATGGGATAATAATAGACTATGGCTAGTTCAAAAAATTATAAGACCTAGTCACATCCTGAAGAGTAGTCTCCAGGATGTGACTAGTTTCGGTAATCATCCATTGTTCTTAGAATTAGTTGCCGTGTGTGTGTGTGTGTATTTGGATGAACTAAACGGCAAATCATAAATTAAGTAGGTATATCGTATTTGAGAGTAATGAATCCGTAACCGCTCCTTCTGCACCGCAATCCAGCGTCCAGGCTCCACCGACCTTACATTTTGAACGAGCAAGAATGTGTTGTTAATTTTCAGACGAGATTTTTTATTACTCCCTCGGGCGGTGGCTGTGATTGAATACAACCCGTGAGCCGCGGATGTCGGCATTTCAACTGTAACTGCATTTTTTTTAGTAAAAAAATGTGCTATCAGTGTTTTAGCAGTGTAAAAACACCTTTTAAAAGTACTTAGCGATGATGACTCGAGGGTAGATAGTTTTTTGTTTTAACTGAACCCCATTTTAATGTGAAGGCAGGGTGATATTACAGCTGCGGTTTGCGGTGCAGTTCCACTAAAGTTGATTAATGCATTTTAATCTATGCACTTATTACTTAGCTGAGGAAGCGGATACGCTACAATATTTATCTTTACTCTAACGTTTGCTTTTCAGAATCAGTTTTTAAAGGGTTCTTTTTTCAAATCGTTTTTGTTTTATAGTAGGTAGTTGCTGCGGGAAGCCATGTCAATACATTCACAAAATCTAAAAACACATTTAAAAATAGAACGAATTTGTAAGTATTGAACTGTGAAACAGCTGTAAATTCTGCAATACAAACAAAATGAACAATGGGAACGACAAACCTATTCCCTTTTCACAGATTCCACGAGCTCTTCAAAAAGCTTATCCAGTATTCATATCGAAGCCTTGATTTAGTACTAATTAACCCTCTTGCTGCAGCGTAGTTTTTTGCTACACGAGTGTCCATTGTTTAAAGGCAAGAGGATGCTATAAAAACGTTGCTTCATGTCCCACTTAAAAGCGGCACTTGAAACCTATTATACTTTTAACTAAGCACTCGCCGACCGGCGGCGGGCCAAAATAAATTGTAAGCCTGGTACATATTAGGCGTATTTTTTCGCCCTTACCTTGCCCAGCGACCTTTTATTGGAATTAATTAATTGTAAACAAATTAGCGAACCTGTTTTGTTCGTACCGACCTACCTAGTGAAGGGTAAATGTGAAAATCGGGAAACGAAATTTATCGTAATGCGAAAAAGATAACATTGCTCGGGATTTCGTTTATATTGGGCATTTATTCTAGAGTTGTTACTGTTAAAATGTTAATTTTATTTTAACAGCAATATAGGACCTATTGTAGTGTGAACTTAATAAGGGTAACCAAAATTTAAGAGCTCGCCAGAAGTTTAATTTTGCTGAATTTTGTTTGGTAAGCGAATAAAATTGTGTTATGTGGTGGCTTTGCTATTCTATCTTATTTATTGTGCCTTTTGTATACAGTTATATATAGGTACATTTTGATATTTGTGTGAAAGTTAAAAAATACACTAAGATATTAACTTAAAAATAAACACAGATAAAAATAAACTGTACGGTTGGTATAAAAAGTAAAAATAATAAATTATTCCAGTGACATACTCATGTCTTGTTTCCATGGGCGTAGGCAGAAATTACATAACTCCACCTGCTACGATCCTTGCATATTTCTTTTGCCTAGTTTATGGTATGTTCATTGATGTGATCACACGCCGGTTGCGAGTACTACGCACCTGACCCTTCTGAAGAACAACACGAATCAGGTCACTATTATGTTCTCCTAGGGCGTCCTCTTCCGGGCAGTTTTTTTTAATTAATAGGAATATTTATCCCAAACCCATAAACCAACATCGAATCGTGCAAACTAAACGTGTCGTCGGTATCAGTTTTAATTTAAAATCGCCATTCGCCGCCAACTGGACGCATAACTCAATCAACATCAATCCGAATCGGATTCGACATGGATTTAACAAGTAACGTCACTGTTCGTACCCGTTCCGTGTTTGCGTATACTCCCGTAACGTAACGTAATTCGGAAAGCGAGTCGTGTGGTCCGAGCCTACCCGAACAAGCTTGTCACTGCAATGAATGTGCCCCACAAATCACCGGTTCGGTTGTTCGGGCATTTTTTGTCGTTTCGTTCATTTCGCAGTGAAATTGAGTTTGGTCTACGGTCGAAAATTTTTCGGCCTGGACACGGTAAAAAGTATTTGTAAACAAACATATTCAACGCTATTTATCAAGGACGGGAAGATGAGTTCCCAGTTTCCGGGACTCGTGTCCATCTTTGCCATGTGTTTTAGAGGGTTAGAGCAAAAAATGGTCGACTTTAAATGATTGACGTTGACTTTCGAAATGGTTCTTTTCTAAAATTGATGTATGTGGAGATATTTTAAAGTTTACTAGGGATTTTTGTGGATTATAACTGTGGTTTAACAATAAGTATTTAATAGTTCACCGAAACCAACCTAAAATAAGCATGAATAATACTTATTGGTATTAAGTCTTAAGGAATGCATAACTCAAACAGCCAGTCACCAATTACAGGGTAAAATATCAAATAATATTAAGGTTTCAGGTACTCAAAAGTCCTTCCTTCAAAGGAAGAACTTATAAAAATGAATTTATTACACGTGGTCAGTAATTTTAACTGACACGTTATTATATTTCAAAAGTTTTTAGTCGTAAATCTTTAAGCATTTGATTTTTATGAGACGTCTGATGCTTTTTGTGTCTCAAGAAATAGTTATAACATGTAACCGTCGTAACTTTTCAAGTGTCTGTTCTGTTCCAATTTTGAATGTTAAGTTTTGGGCAATATACATTTTTAAACTGTTGTAAATCTGCTTGAGAGAAACCAGCCAGGTCGTGGGTCATCTTGAAAACATTATACATAGTACTGTATGTTTTTCTTATTTAGTAAAAGTGGAAAATATAGAAATAATTAAAAAAAAAATTATGGTGTCAAAAATAGGTAGGGTTAAAAAAGTTCATATAGGTAAATAAAAACTTCATTATCATCATTTCAGCCATAATTCATCCACGACTAGATATAGGCTTCCCCCAATTTGGCTTTGGTAGCTTTGCCACAATCGCCACGCTTGGCAGGCGGGTTGGCGATCGCAGTTTGGTGGTAAAGTGCATAGAGAACGCTGTTGCTCATTCTGTAGTAAGTCCCTTAGTCGCCTCTTACGACACCCCCGGAAAGAAATTGGATGGTGCTATTCTTTACGTCCGTACACAGAAAAAAAAAATATAAACGTCCATAATCCTGATTGCATTTTTAGTTTCAGACACTAATGACTTATGAGGTCATCCTGTCTGAAGGCAAAGTTCATTAACGAAAAGAAATAAACAAAAATCTGTGCTTAATTTAAAAAGGAGTTCAGAGCCCATATCTCAAAATCTAACAATAAATCATAGTCTGTAAAACTCGTAGGTAATTAAACAAGAACTAATTTATATTAACATCATTTGTATCCTAAAACGGACTAAAAGGTGATTGATGGCACTTTCCACGAAGAATAGGCGATATGGCTAGGTTTAAAGAATAAGCAGAAAAAACTGCGTTCTGTGTGGGTTTTTTAATCGCTTGGTCAAAGGCCCTAATTTGGCTCAGTTCGGTCGAGTACAGGAGGGATTTTTTTTTTTCATGATGGGAAACCATCAAATGACTTCTCCCGCTCTGGGTGGAGCGGGAGGGCGTGTCAGACTTTTACTGACTAAAACCCACCCGTATTCCATCAGTTGCCCATGTGCCAGGGTCACGGTATCTCTTTCGAACAATCACGCGACCCCGGCAGAACAATCACGCGACCCCGGCAGATCACGCGACCCCGGCAGATCACGCGACCCCGGCAGAGTACAGGAGGGTTGAGTATTGTTTTTATTTGACCACTCTACGGGTCTCAGCGAGACCAACTGCATTCAATTAAATCTTTTAAATCATCATCATCATCATCATCAGCAGCCTATAATGTTCCCACTGCTGGGACGGAGGCCTCCTCTCGGTGAGAGAGAGTGGGCCATAATCCACCACGCGGGCCCAGTGTGGTTTGGTAGATGTCACATGTCTTCGAATTTTTGGTTCTAAGACATGCCGGTTTCCTCACGATGTTTTCCTCATGAATTCAGCACATGATTGTACTAACCCCTACCGTAAACATTTTTATTTGATTACAAAAAAAATCTGCTGTTCAATAGAAAAATAATGTAACACTATATTGCAAAGTCATATTTTATTAGTAACTCTCGAAAAATCCAACACAAGTGGCTTCGGAATCATGTCCAACTGCCACCTGTATAATCCACAATTCCACACCAATATTATAAATGCAAAAGTAACTCTGTCTGTCTGTCTCGCTTTCCTGCTAAAACTACTAAACCGATTTAAATAAAATTTGGTACACAGATAGTTTAAAACCTGAGAAAGGAGATAAGCTACTTTTTATCCCGATAGTATGTTCCCGAGGGATAAATTCTGACCTCCACGCGGGCGAAGTCGCTGGAAAAAGCTAGTAATGAATAAAACACATATAACCCCTAGTTACTAATAATAATTAATTCTTCATAGTGAGTTTTATAGTGGTTTAATTAAACAATGAAGCCCTTTTTCAATCTAGTTTTTGATGACAGGTAATATAAAGTCATGCTGTCGAAACACAGGCTTTATCTGTCATTAATGCTCTACATCGAATTTCTTTTAACGCTAAAACCATCCGAACCAACAATCCAAAACCTATAAAACTACATATTTTACACTCTAAAATTATGATGTCGGAACCTTTTTCAACTCAATTAAATAGCCATTCATTCGGAGTATCCAGACACTGGCGGCGTCCGTCAAACAATATGTTTGCCAACAAATTAGCAGGCCCACAAACTCGGAACGCATCTGAGTCAATTTAGGTAGTCTTTATTGAATTACAGACCGACACGTTACCGTATCTGGTTTTCGTGTAACCACCTTTAGACCTGACTCAATAGAAAACCGACCCTAACTTTCATATTTAAAGCACACTTTTCAATGTGTCCTAACAAACTATTAAGGACAACGTTCCATTCTAAATATAACCTTAACTTGTACATAATAGGGTTGGTATTAAGAACGGTGGTCGAAGGTGTAATAGTGCAAAGGGCATGGTAGGTACACATAAGAGCAAAAAGGGCGATGAGTGATGTGACGTACGTAGCCTCTGACTCTCGGCGTCGTGCGATCGACTGTACCAGTGCGCTCCGATGGTAGTTATTCATAGTCCTGTTGAAAAATATTTTTTCTAATTATCATTAATCAATTTGGAATGAGATTTATATTGAAGTAATAAGTTTTTGTCTTTTACGGCTGGTTTGTATGAGGAATGGTAGCTCAAGCAAGTTATAGAGATAATGAATCCTTATTTTTTTGTTCCAATTTTTTATTTTGGATTTTAATTTCAATGTTAAATGTATACTTAAGCTGACAACATTTCATTTAGTAATTCATATAGAAATATTTCTGTACCAATCATTTCCAATGGTTTTTAGGGTTCCGTTGCCAAATGGCAAGAAACGGTACCCTTATAGATTCGTCATGTCTGTCTGTCTGTCTGTCTGGCCGTCCGTATGTCACAGCCACTTTTTTCCGAAACTATAAGAGCTATGCTGTTGAAACTTGGTAAGTAGATGTATTCTGTAAACCGCACTAAGATTTTCACACTAAAATAGAAAAAAAAAACAATAAATTTTGGGGTTCCCCATACATAAAACTGAAACTCAAAAATGTTTTTTTTCATCAAACCCATGCGTGTGGGGTATCTATGAATAGGTCTTCAAAAATGGTAATGAGGTTTCTAATATCATTTTTTTCTAAACTGAATAGTTTGCGCGAGAGACACTTCCAAAGTGGTAAAATGTGTGTCTCCCCCCCGTAACTTCTAAAATAAGAGAATTATAAAACCAAAAAAAATATATGATGTACATTACCATGTAAACTATCACCGAAAATTGGTTTGAACGAGATCGAGTGAGTATTTTTTTTTAAAACGTCATAAAGCGTAAACTGCAATTTACCTTACATTCAATCAACTGAAATATAAAAATTAAAAAAAAAAAATTAAACCGAGAATACCTATAGGTTTGTACGGAACCCTCGGTGCGCGAGTCCGACTCGCACTTGGCCGGTTTTTTTGGCATAAATATCATGCTTCCATGATTTTGTAATTCGAAGCATACAATCAAAACTTATCATCGCACCGTTTATATTTTCCAAATATAATAAGACCATCTTCATGACTATGGATAGTGTATCGGTGCATCAAACGTGAGACGCGGGTGAGATGCGCCACTATTGTTTACTAGCTCGCGAATATTGTGCAACTCACTCACGCGTCCATTGTTTCTTACGACACGACAACGTTTGATGGCAAACAAAACGCCATTGTAGCTAACTTCCTCAGCTGACAAGTTTTTTGGGATTAATAATCATGATGATTTCATTGCTCATGGTTTTCGGTTCGATTCGATTCTTAAAAGACATCAACTTGGAGAGTCTAGGATAGATTTCCGCTTTGTCCTTAAAATTAGAATTGATTTTCAAGTCATTATATGGTGAGTGTGATTCATTTCCTTGTAGTGTGTGTACATAATAAGGAAATTTTTACACTAATTATAAAAAGGTAAAGTTTGTTTTTAGGGGGTAATCGCTAGAACTAATTAGATAGCCTAATACTTGAGGAAGGTTATTAAATATACTATTTATACTGCAACTCTTGAAGCCAAGCAAAGAGAATAAGCTGGAAAGAACAGCAGGCGATGAGGATGGATGATGGCGTAATCTAAAAATAATATAATTATGTACATTCATGTTAAAATAATATTTTTAAACATAAACATGTTCATTTTGTATGATTAATATCTATTTGGAACGTAAACGAGATCTGGTGACGTTCTGTAGTTTCTGTCTACTCCCATGGGAAGATGGCATGAGTTTATGTATGTATAGTATGTATCAACTTAGAACTAAATAAAAATTAGACGTGTTGCTTATAAATATTGCAGTTTACCCATAATATATATCCAAAGCACAGCAATCGATTGAAATCTATTGTATTTCAAAAGATTCTACATCCCGAATGATGCAGTACCATGTTATCATTAATAATTTCTTTTTCCCGGATGCTACAAAACATTGGACACACATCCATCTGCCAGGATATTATACGTTCATGTAACAAGGTTGAAGCGCTGATTATAATGACGTGTTGGGTTTAATAAACACCTAATGGCGGCTTTTATTCATGATGGATAGAATATTCTCTGATATGCTCGTTATAGGACGACGAGGAAAATATTTGGTTGTTTATAGGGAAATGTAAAAGGGATACCTTTTTTTTTTTTCAGGATGGGAAATCATCAAATGACTTCTCCCGCTCTGAGCGGAGCGGGAGGGCATGTCAGACTTTTACTGGCTAAAACCCACCCGTGTTCCATCAGTTGCCCATGTGCCAGGGTCACGGTATCTCTTTCGAACAATCACGCGACCCCGGCAGAAGGGATACCTTTAGGCGTATTTCATGTTAGCACACTAAGTTTGCCAACCTCCTGCCTACATCCTCATTCATTATCATTTCAGCCAAAACACTCCTGGAAAGAGGTCTACCCCAGTTTGGTGTTAGCCATAATCGCTACGCTTGGCAGGCGGGTTGACGGTCGCATTACGGTGGTAAAATACATAGAGAACGCTGCTGCCCATTCTTTAGTCAATTCCTTAGTCGTCTCTTCCGACATTCACAGGAACAAATGAAATGGTGCTATCCTTTATGTCCAACACCACACGGAACATGGTTCCATCACACGCCAGCATCTTCTATATTCGAATGTGCTTCCAAGACCTTAGTCGGGCCATTTTCTAAGGTCGATCGTGTATTTCACTTAACTATTATGACAGGCGAATATCGCAGTAACCCTACATTGTTGTTGATGTAAATTATGAAAGGTTAAGTGATAGCAACGGCGATTACACTTTGCACAATGCTTTGCAGGCATCGTGACGTTGTAAAGGCGTTAAGGAATTTCAAAGGATCAATCGGGATTGTATTAAGATGAATAGGTAGACAATTTGCAGAATAAATAGAGAATAGAAGATACAGAGTAATATGGACTTACAATAATAATAATAAAAAAAGTATAAGCATAATCAAAAACGTGTAAATCATTTCATTACCACTGCTTTCATAACGGTAAAAGATAACATCGTGAGGAAATTGACATGCCCTAGAACCAAACGTTCGAAAACATGTGATATTCTACCAATTTGCACTGGGCCCGTGTGGTAAATTCCAAAGCACCTGCCATCTAATCTCTTTACCATTCTTCGTTGACTGGTAGAGAATGCATAAGACATTAAGTCTGCGTTTGTAACTTTTTGTGTGCGAGAAGTTTAAATAAATTAATTAATTAATGTGTTCCTCTCGAAGAGAAGATACCTGTGTGCCAGGGAACATTATAGGCTGATTAAGCTATGTTTATGCTAAAGTGCTTGTCAAGGCTCGAAGTTATGGATAGAGAGGTGCCACGGCATCCTCACCTTCCGCCTGACGCAGGTTCTCACCGGGCATGGGTGCTTCGGTGGGTTCCTGTTCAGGATAAAGCGGGAGGATACGTCCGGGTATTTCCATTGTGAGGATCGTCTGGAGGACACGGTGGAGCATACGGTGGAGGAGTGCCCTGCCTGGGCGGAGCACCGCCGTGTCCTCGTGGAGGCGATCGGCGGCGGCGACCTCTCGCGTCCGGCCCTGGTGTGAGCCATGGTACGGAGCGAGAGGGAATGGGAAGCCGTCACCTCCTTCCGCGAAGCAGTAATGCTCGCGAAGGAGGAGGCGGGGCGCGTGAGGGAGTGGCAGTCACTGCGCCCTCACGTCCCTAGCCGCCGCAGGAGGAGACGCCCCGGGCGTCGGGAGTCGATAGCGGAATCCTGGCCACCGTAGGCGTGAGCTTGCGGGCGGCGAGCAATGGGTAGCTCGCTGCCCGGTAAGGACCAGGCTCGGATCGACGCGACGGCGCGTAGTGTTCCACGCGCGCCTCAAAGAGATGTCAGCAGCAGTGTAGGGGTCTACTAGAATCGATGCCTGCCGGGGTCGCGTGATTGTTCGAAAGAGATACCGTGACCCTGGCGCATGGGCAACTGATGGAACACGGGTGGGTTTTAGTCAGTAAAAGTCTGACACGCCCTCCCGCTTCCATGATTTCCCATCCTGAAAAAAAAAAGGCTCGAAGCCACGACCTATAACTTATCACTGGGTCACCACTGCTCTTTGATCATTGATGAAAGTAATAGAATAAAGTACAAGTAGGTATATATAATCTCAATTTAAAATAGAAAGCTGATGGAACTAAAAATAAGCAGAGTTACGGAAAAATGAAGATACATTCGCCGATTCGATACTGGGCTTAAACAGGCTAGCAGGCACATAGATGCGCAACCTGTTACCACTGATTCAGATCACGATTCTGAACACAATTTTGAACATTTTCGTTTCTTCTCAAACCAAAAAATTGCCGTTACGTACATTTGAGTGCGTAATTATTGCATCTTTGTATAAAATAACTGTTTGTTCTTTGATATCCGACAAATAAGTTCTATGCTAGGAATCTACAACCATGTGTTAAATTCAAAGTTTCATTTTGCGCGTCGATGTGGCATACCACCCCGGCATACTAAAGTTACCATGAAAATAACCGAATTCCGTAACATACTTCTTACATTTTTAAATTCATAGTGTAGGTACTCCTGTTCCGACATCTGGCTCAACCTGTCCCAGCTTAATACTCGTTTAAAATTTATTATTTACGTATGTGTTCACAGTTAAAAGCGAATGATAAAACATTTAAACTGCATTCATGTGTTTTAAAAACACATTTACATGCAAGGGTTAAATAACGATGATTGATTCTGTCAAGTACCCTTTAAAGTTATTATCGGTTCTAGAAAATCGTTAAATAAAAATACGGCATGCATGACAATAAAGGTATTTAAAGCTATTCGAGTTACATATTACCAGTATTAATAAATTTATGTTCATTTAATTGCCATACGTCTTCCTGTATAGACACATCGCCTTCCCAATTTTGTATTGTCACATTCTAAATCAAAGTTTTATTGTTCCAATTCATATTTCACTATGAATAATAGAGCTATTTGTTAGCTATCACACATTAATGGCCGACAGAGCTATTAAGTAAGTTTTTAATCTTGTCAGAACCAAATGTAAAAAATTGACGTAAATTAAACTAAACTATCTATTCGAGAAAACAATTCAGGAGGATTGGTCGTAATTTTGAATTTATTCTAATAAGTCGCGGACCCACACGCCTACGACAAACTGTCTAATTTGTGAGAGAGTTTGAACAGACGGGCGATCAAATGGATTTCTTAAATGTTAAAAGCGATAAACTCTCACTATTCATTATTTCCCAAAAAAATATACAAAAAAAAAATGCCCTAATAATCCAAGGGAAGTGTCGCAAAGTCGCTAATCCGATTATGAAATATGGCGTGCGTGTTTTTGACACGGTATGTTATTTTTTTGGGAGGAATAGCATGTGTTTCACCTCTCACCCCTGTCAAGCCGTTAAACATTATTATTAATAAAATATGACAGAGTCTCTTTATACTTTTTTGTAATGGTAAATAAGCCCTAATTTATATGAAATTTATATAAAGTGCAGATTTTATCTTTAATCAAATTTCGAAAAATAACTTTAGAAGGACAACGTGAAATAGAAGCGACACTCTAAAAACCTAGAGAAAAAGTCTAATAAACAAACATTTTTTTATTAATTAAAAAAAAAAACCGACTAACAAAAGCTCGTCTGTATCGCTCACTATCACGTCTAAAATGACCAAGACCTTAGCCAATAGACGCTTATTAATTTCTAACCCAATCATATGTGATAATACTAATACCACAAAAAACAAATTAAGACATTTTTTGTGATATTTAACGGCCTGTGTTCGTCTTTAAATCATGATTTGATTGGTTTTTTAATTCATTTAAACAGTTTTGATACTTTGAGTGTGAGGCGTTATGATTTTTATGTACCGCACAGTGGAACGAACGTATGGGAGCGGTTGGACGTAGACATGTCCGAAAAAAAAGAGTAAAATTATGCCAAACTAATGATGCCATCTTATTCGATTACTTAATGCCTTCATAACTTGTGGTGATGAATTTCTTCATAACTCCCATATTTCGGGAGTAATTTGAGAAAATGTGAAATTTTACTATGAAAATGAGTGTATCGAGCTCTCTCCCTCCTGATTCCGGGCTTGTTTCAAGTAGCGGTCTCTAATATCATAATGCTAATACTAAGAGCTATATTTAATACTAAGACACATAGTGCGCCAAATGTGCACTTTCTGGGATAAAGAGTGATGTTTATTTTATAACACAATTTTTTTATTTTTTGTTTATTTTGTTGATTAAAACCGTTTTTCTAAAGGTTTACCTTATTACAATAACATTTCTGAGCAGCCAATTAGAGAAGATATAAGCTAATTAGGATATATAATTAGGGACTTAAGGTTTACATATAAAACTGGTGCACTAATGATTACTGATAAGAACATTGCTATTATTTAATTACTAAATGGCTCTTAATACACTAATTTAGCATGCATCATTTACTAATTATCACAATAACTAATTACCTTGCAATATTTAACAAAGGATACCTGGGATACCTGGATTTTATATAAATAGGTCACTATTAGTAACTTTAAAATCAGTGTTGATTTACACCTCGTTGTATCCAAGCTAATCTCGCAATGTATTTTCCAAATTTTAATACAAATCTTGATATTCACGTTGCTTTATGCGCACGCGCACATAAAGATTTACGCGACTTTAACTATTTGTTCAGTGTTTTAAAAGATAACAGTTGTGTTCAGTTATGTGAAAGTGCTGAAACAAGTTTAAAAGACTGGTGTCGTCGATTTTGCTACCGCATTTATGCAAAATGGACACAGTCTGGAAGAAGCACAGATAAGTTTCGGAAGAAACATGAGATTTGGCTACAGGCTGCAATTCAATGGCCGGAATTACAGAATGAAAATATGGAACCTTCTACAGAAAATATAAGTGACGTCATCGAGCCCATAATTTCTCCTGCTAAATCTGATGCTTCAACTTGTACACATCCTAGTCCTCGTAAATCTTTTGAGGACCTTAGTAACCGGCAAAAAAGAAGACGCACTGAAGATAGTCTTTCATGCAGCAGTAGCAGCGCTGAAATTATGTTTTCGGCCGAAAGGGCGCTTCAAAAGGCAGGACAAAGCGATACAGCTTATGTTATGAAATACTTGACGGAGAATCCAGAAGAGGCCTCAAAAATCAAAGCCTTCATTGAAGGTAAATCAATTCAGGTACGGGAAATATCCCCTTTGAAGGCATTGGCTCTTTATGTATCGATGAACTTATCGAAATGGCGCTATAACACTCTTCGGGATTTCAACACTCAAGAAGGAGCTCTTCAATACCCGAGTTACTACATGTTGGTTAAAGAAAAAATTAAGTGCTATCCGGCCAAAGAAGATCTCACAGTTACAGAGAGCTCTGCAAAAATCAAATTACAAGCCTTGATGGATTTAACCTCAAGAAGACTTATTAGGTCGTTAGAAACCCCTGTTGATCCCAATCAACAGCTCGTATTGACCAGCAAATGGGGTTTTGACGGATCATCTAGCCAAAGCATTTATCATCAAAGGACGAGTGAAGATGAGCAAATCGATCTTGCTAGTAATTTTATGATTAGTCTTGTACCACTGCGGCTCGTCTCAAAAGGTGTAACAATTTGGGAAAACGAGCGACCATCTTCCACTTCATTTTGCCGGCCAATATTGTTTAAGTTTATAAAGGAAACCAAAGAAAATGTGCAGAGAGAGATGGCTGAAATCGAAGCAGAGATTGAAGCCTTAACTCCATCCACCATCACTGATGGAATTAGTGTCAAACACCAACTGCTGTTGACAATGATTGATGGTAAAATTCATTCCATTATATCCAATACAGCAGCTTCAGTGTGTGACATATGCAAGGCTTGTCCTAAAGAAATGAATAATTTAGAGTTAATCAAAGATAAACACGCAAACGAGGACATGTATAAATATAGCTTAAGCACCCTTCACGCTTGGATTCGCTCAATGGAATGCTTATTACACATTTCCTACAAATTAGACATAAAATCATGGCAAGTAAGGGGTGATATAGCAAAAAGGCAAGTTGATGACAGGAAGAAAAGAGTTCAAGAGGCTGTAAGAAGAGAAACGGGCTTACTTCTCGATGTTGTGAAACAAGGCAGTGGATCCACCAACAATGGCAACTCGGCAAGGAGATTTTTTGAAAACTACACTAAATCTGCTGAACTGACCGGAATAGATGCTATGCTTTTAAGAAAAATCTGTGTGATCTTGCAGTGTATTTCATCAGGAGAGAAGATCAACGTAACTAAATTCCGAGAGTTCTGCTTTGATACTGCTAAGCTTTACGTGGAGTTATACCCATGGTATTATATGCCTTCTTCACTTCATAAAATTTTAATGCATGGGCCAGACATAGTTCAGAACATGTCAATTGTGCCCATTGGTTTTCTATCCGAAGAGGCATCTGAGGGCAGAAATAAAGATTTTAGAAAATATAGAGAGGGGCATTCTCGAAAGCATAGCAGTATCTCATGCAATGAAGATATTATGCACAATCTTTTACTGTCTTCTGATCCACTTGTTACAAGTATCCGTCCAAAAGGAAATAAGTTTGTAAAAAAATCTTCTTTTAAGGAATTTTATGAGCTTACGGATTCTGAGAAAAGTGATATCGAATTTGTTAACATAAATGATTTAGCGGACATCGATTCTGAATTTGAATTAATTGATGATGATGATGATGACGAAGATAATTAAATGATGTTATTGTTTTAAAATGTGTAACTTAGTAAATTAGAGCTTACATCTTAATTATTTATTGTACTTTTAATGAAACTAGGTAATTTATTATCAACTTACTTAAAAGTCATACTCTCATCAGTTCTTGTGAATATTTTTGTTAATATATATTTCTGTATATATATAATATATTTATAGACCTCTTAATAAGTCTGTCTGCGGTTTAAAGTAAATACAAATGGGGAAAAAACGTTTTTTTTTTTTAAATTTTCATTTCCTTTTATCCCAGAAAGTGCACATTTGGCGCACTATGTGTCTTAGTATTAAATATAGCTCTTAGTAATAGCATTACGATATTAGAGACCGCTACTTGAAACAAGCCCGGAATCAGGAGGGAGAGAGCTCGATACACTCATTTTCATAGTAAAATTTCACATTTTCTCAAATTACTCCCGAAATATGAGAGTTATGAAGAAATTCATCACCACAATTTATGAAGGCATTAAGTAATCGAATAAGATGGCATCATTAGTTTGTCATAATTTTACTCTTATTTTTCGGACATGTCTACGTCCAACCGCTCCCATACATTCGTTCCACTGTGTACCGTTACTTTTTAATAAGGATATGTGATATATTGAGAACCAAGTTTTATCTTTAAACAATTCAGATACTTCAAATCAATCACACTAATCCTCATTCGAATAATTACATTTCTCAAAATGCTCCTACGTTGAAATTATAAATCCTTAAAGTGCTGATACACAAAAATCTAAGCGCTGACAGAGGGAACTCTCCCCTAGTTTTACAAATTTGATTTTGCCGCAGCCATCGTTGCATGTTTCTAACACAAAATACAAATAAAGCTCAGTTCCTTTCAATCTTAAATAATATTTGCACGTGTATTTTCTCCATGGGACTCAGTACAACTACTAGGGGTACTCTTGCAAAGTATTTGAAAAACGTGGCTGGGAATAGGAAAAACACTATAAACTTGATCCAATACATTAACCAGCAAACAATTACATCATGTTGATCGAGTTTCTAAATGATAAGCTTTTAGTTTTAAGCACAGGCAGCAATATATTGCAAGTCCAAGGTACTCAAAAGCCTCAGAGTAAACTATTAGTTTAGAATACCCCTTTTGAACTGATGAATGAGATGCGTATCTTTCAGAATTTCGTTTATTTCTTGTAAGCCGTACAGTTGCGTAGTTTTCAACAGTAAAACCTAAGTTTGTCGGTGTTGATCTCAGTAGTAATCCAATCAGAAACTCATCAGGAGCGCGTCGAGTCGTGAATGCGCATTTCAAGTCGAGATAAAGGCCCGGACACATCGTCGCACGTGGCGAGCGCGTGCTTCACCAATATGCTACCAAATGGGTGCAAAAACATCCCGGGCCCCTTAAGTTAGGGTGTCCGTCACACCGACACCGCCTTGATGGGTTCCAGATTGGCGTGTTATTGATTTAGCTGGTTATAACGGAATTATGAACGTACAACAAATAATGCATCGTATGCGTGTATTCCCGTTCGTCCTATTACCGTCATACGAACGGGAATTTAATATATAACAATAAAATAAAACTACTAAATTTATTAGGATAAATAAGTGTTCTTTCACCAATGAATAACCAGGCTCAAATTATTTTGTGTAAAAAACAAAATCGCTTAATAATTCCCGTTCATCTCACTAACAATATCAGTGGGTCGAACTGCAATAAATATAATTTATTATTTATTAAAACTTTACTTTTCTTACGAAAGGGAGAACACGATCGTATGAAGAGAAATTTCGCTTTTTGGAAACTGGCCGGTATTTTTAGAACAAACATTTAAGATTCTAAATGTTCCAGATTGTTATTGTATTACATATTTTTGTTACTATTATTTCAATATATATGACACAAAATGTTACACTTCGGTGTAACAGCGAAAAAAAAATATAACAACCCTAAACGCGTGCCCAAAAATAAAACTAAAAATAAACCCTCCATTAACTAGTTAATGCGCTAACAATGTTCGTTGAAAAAGGACAGAGCGGCTGTACATTTGTATGAGTGGAACCGTCCAATCAAGGCTCTTCAGTTTCCGAGCCCGATATTGTCCTGTAGGGTACTCCTGCTGTGGTTTTACTTTTTTCGAGTACAGGTGAAAATTGCTGGCCGCTCGCCGCTGCGGCCGTATTCATTTGCGGATTTCAGTCATGTGGACGCCGCTTTACGATTAATTGGATTACCGGGACTTGAGTAAATTATTTTCGTGGTATATTTGGTGTCGAAAAGGGAAACTTACTCATTTAAATAGGCTACGCAGTTCTTATGGTGAATTCATAATATACAGTTTCCAAAAAAGCTGCTTTATAAATAAGTTCCAATTTACAGTTTTATCTTACTCTCGTTTACCGCACAATTTTTTATTCGGTTTATTAAACCTCTACTTGGGTCTGCTTCGCTGGTCTAGTGGTGCAAGTCTATTGCGTACCATGAGGTCCTATGCTCGATCCCGGGTCGGGTCTTGGAGCGATGTACGACTGCACGTAGTCATGAATAAATGTTACTAACACTAATTTATAAGTTTAAATTTTTATTAACAAATATGGAAATTATTCTGAAATAAATGTTTATTTATTTAAAGTGTTATTATATTAGGTTTTTCTGTCTCGAAATACTAAGAAGCAGCCCGTAGTCTGGATTTGTGCCCGGTTGACGGCAATAGGCTCGTTCCCTATTACATGGGACTATGTCATAACTAGCGAAATGAGGATGTACTATAGGTGCAGCTCTGCCTAATTCTACGGGGAAACAAGACGGCATGGTATGTTCTGTGAATTTGGACTTTAACGTTGATAAATTTTGAAATTATTCAACTTGATTTTTTCTAGTTCAGCCGTCTGGTGTGATGTTAGCAAAGCCAGTCATGTACCTAATGAACTCTTTATTTCCATGTTTGTATAACGTAAAGCATTCTCAACAAATCAGTTTAGTGGGAGCTCTGCTGTAAACTTCACCCAATTGCTACGGAAAAACACAAAAAACAGTTTTAAAATTTAACAAAATTTCCACGCGAAAACGTGCGAGTATGAGTTGCAAACTGCCACTAATGAAAGCCGCAATTACACTGGCATACGTCAAGAGGATGAGCTCGGGGTTGGCAATAAACGTTTAATTAAAATAAAAAAGTGGTGCAGCTTCCGTTTCACAGATAGTTTCTCATTAAACTTGGTTCGGAGCAGGGTCTCGTGTTTCAAAGCACCAAAGTCGCTCACCCCGGTGTGAATTAGGCCGAAGTTATACCTTAACGGTGTCATATCATACCGTTTGATCATTTCGAGAATGTCTTCAAGGCGTTCTACTGCGACATTCTCCAGATTAAATTTAAGTGGAAGATAAAAGATCCGTTTCAAATATAAATTATCTTTTGGTCCTATCCAATTTATATGTTTAAAGGTTCAGTTTGGTTTTGTATTACAGGCTTAATAATCTCCTATATACTTTTATGAAAATAAAATTGGATCTTAATTTTCCTTTATTAGTGTTTAAAAATAGCTTGATTTTAGATTCAAGTAATGTGGTGTTAGTTCTAGCAGAATAATGGTTTACGAACATATCACTGTATGTCGCATCGAGAAACTCAAAGTGATGTTTCACTTTAGCGCCAATCCACTAGTTTTGAAACTCCAGTCTCACGTGCATAAAGGTGTGTTTTTACTCGTTAAAACCGTATCAGCTTATAATGTCAACTTCTCGAAATGTCAACCGGACGCAAAATATCCACTCCTCACAATGTCAACTTAGAATCTCAAACTCGCTTAGTGGCAACTACATATAGTTTCTACTTTTGACGACGTAATTTGAATGTGGTAATAGATATAGCAAGGTATACATTGGTATACATATACTAAGGGGTATATGAAGGTAAGTATCTAAAAACTTTACACCAGTCAAAGCTACTATATTTGTATATATAGGGACTTTATCAATGAAATTGTCAAAACAGTGGGATAATTGCGTCACTCACTAACCGTAGGAATGACTATTCGTTTTAACAATTCAACAATCTTCATTGCTGTCTTTACGTTGTTGAGCAAATAAATGTTGCGAGCAAATAATGCAATATTTTTTCATTGGATGGGGTATACCTTGTCAAGTATTATTAGTACATTCAAACCACAAAAATACATAAAATAAAAACTTTTTAACAAAAAATTAAACCGCCGAAAAAACTGAAAAGCAAAAAATAATAAACCTTAAAATTATGAGTCGCGCTTTGAGTGATCTTTGTTCATTGATTTTTCAGCGCCGACTCATAATTTTAAGGTTTATTATTTTTTGCTTTTCAGTTTTTTCGGCGGTTTAATTTTTTGTTAAAAAGTTTTTATTTTATGTATTTTTGTGGTTTGAATGTACTAATAATACTTGACAAGGTATACCCCATCCAATGAAAAAAGAATTATCAAAATCGGACTACTCGGTATAAAGTTATGCGTGGTTATACATTAAAATCAGTGAGTGAACAATCAATCATCCCCTATTTTCCGACCCTTAGGGTTCGATTTTGTTTTCCAAATTTATATGGAACCACCTTGGGAGTACACCCTTTCCAATAAAAAAAGAATTGTCACAATCGGACTACTGTGTACAAAGTTATGCGTGGTCATACATAAAAAAAAAAAAATATATGCGTCGAATTGATAACCTCCTCCTTTTTTTTCGTCGGTTAAAAAATAGACTTCTTTAATTCTAATTATTCTTCTAGCCTTGGATACTATTAACAAATATGGGACAAAGAATTTCAACGTATCATTTGCCGTAACAAAACAGTTTTCAACAAAGATAGAACGGTCTGATTGTTCACAAAATTACTTCTAAAACGTCCCTCATAGACAACGGAATCAATCACACACAGATTACGATCTTCCACCATTTGTTCTCGTAACGGCTACCTATTCGATGTCATTGAGACTACTCGATGTATGTACACATTGTCTTCGGATGGGTTTAATAGTGGAAACTAGGACAGGAATCAGGCCATATATAGTTACGGATATATGTCAATGTCGTTACGGTCATTAAGAGGGTATGGGTTATTTGTATCAGTAATGTTGGCTTTAATTCATGGTCTAATGAAGTCGTCTAAAAATAAAACATGGAAACTCTTTGTTAATTTTAATATGAATTATAAATTATAACTAGCTTTTGCTCGCGGCTTCGCCCGCGTGGATGTCGGAAATTAACGCAGGTATTTTTCTAAAATAAAAGTAGGCTAAGTTACTCCTTATTACATCAGCTACCTGCCAATAAAAGTACCGTCAAAATCGGTCCAGCCATTTCAGAGATTAGCCGGAACAAACAGACAGACAGACAAAAATTAAAAAAAAATGATTTTTTGGTGTAAGTACCGTATTTATTTTCTTATGCATTTAGTGAAAAGCTGTTAATTTGAAATTACAAACGGACACTTCGGTTTTATTTATTTTTATTATAGACTAACTTTTGCCCGCGGCTTCGCCCGCGTGGATGTCGGAAATTAACGCAGGTATATTTTTAAAATAAAAGATTTTTTCTAAAATAAATGTCTAAAAAGTCGCCTAAGTTACTCCTTGTAACATCAGCTATCTGCCAGTGAAAGTCTCGTCAAAATCGGTCCAGCCATTTCAGAGATTAGCCGGTACAAACAGACAGACAGACAGACAGACAAAAATTGTAAAAAAAATGTTGTTTTGGTATATATACCGTGTATACATCCATATACACTTAGTAAAAAGTGGTTATCTTAATATTACAAACAGACACACCAATTTTATTTATTTGTATGTGTGTATAGATTGAAAAGAAATGAAATTGTTTATTCTGTAAATCGGATATCAGAATCACTTTGAGTTCACTCGAGGGTCAAAGTGAGTTTTAAAGTCCAGACATAATCTTCATCAGATTATGTGAAGACCATTTAGATTAGTGATTGAGACGGTATTTTGAGATGACACAGATTTGAATGAACCAGTCCAGTCAGTGCAAGCATTTTTTAGTAACCATTTAGCTGAACTCAGAATTTGAGGAGCTTAACGACTCGATGAATATACCAAAGAAAAGGCATCTGAGTGGCCCGCATAAAGTACTCTAATTTCCAGACAAACATTAAACAGAGCGAAAAAAAATTACCCACAAAATAATACTTTATAAATTCATGTAATTTTGTATACTAGTGTTCGCCCATTGGTCGAAATTCGACCGTACTTCATTTGAATAAAAAATATATATATTAATAAATATAAAAAAATAATATGGTTATATTGACAAATTGACAAATTGTTGACGCTGTACAACTGTGGAGAGGGTTCGCTGGCGGGATGGTGATGGCCAGGACCAGGACGTAGGTGTAATGAGTAAAGAATACTTCTTCAGGACTCTCTTCTTTATTTTCTTAATACTTCTTAACTGCTGGATATGGAATGAATTATCACAGATAGCTCTGTTTTTATAGAATTTTCTCTATTATTTTTAATTAATTATGACAGTTCAAAATGTCATAATTATAACCAGCCTGTACAATCTATGATCAGCCTGTACAATCGTGAGGCATACAACCTCTACAGTTTGCACACGACACTAAGTTTTGTATAGGAAACTTACTAATGCCATACTTGACACTCCCCATAAAACCACAAAAAATATTTCTTATAAATCTAAACTAAATTCCTACCATCGCTACTACAAATAATATTACAGACAAAAATTCTCGATATGATCATAGATTTAAAAAATGAAATAGGTTATATATCTATAAAATTCATTTATTACCTATGGTTATACTTGACATTCAGTAAGACTATAGACCATATAGACACAAAATCAGGCTTACCAACTTAGGGGTTTTCCCAAATTTAGGGGGTAAATAAGAGGATTGGGATTTTTAGGGGCGTTCCATTTTTAGGGGGGGATTTTTTGCCATCTTATATTTCTCATTGTGTTTTTTATTACAATAAAAGTATTAGCGACTTCTAGTAATATTACTATACTGTGTGCCGGTCTATGATTACTGAACATTCGTTGGTTATTGTCATTATAATTTTTCAACCGACGAAAAGAAACGGAGGAGGTTATCAATTCGACGCGTATATTTTTTTTTTTTTTTATGTATGACCACGCATTACTTTTTATATAGTGGTCCGATTGTGATAATTCTTCTTTTATTGGAAAGGGTATACTCCCAAGGTGGTCCCATATAAATTTTGAAAACAAAATCGAACCCTAAGGGTCGGAAAACAGGGGATGATTGATTGTTCACTCACTGATTGTAATGTATAACCACGCATAACTTTATACAGAGTAGTCCGATTTTGATAATTCTTTTTTTTAGGGGAATTTTTTAGTAATTGTGGTAATTTTAGGGGTTTTTAACTTAAGCTTTAGGGGTAAATATTTCTGGGTGTTGGTAACACTGCACAAAATATTAAAGACAAATTTGGACCATAAACAAAAGAATATCTATGCATGTGTGTATTAGATACACGGTAATGAATAGTAGTGTGTGTAACGTGTTATTTATTGAAAACTAGCTTCTGCCCGCGACTACGTCCGCGTTAAATTTCTTGCTCCCCCGACCCTTCCCGTTGCGTCGAATTGCCGACCCGTGCTATATTCCCCGTTTTTGCAACATTTTTCATTACTGCTCCGCTCCTCTTAATTGTAGCGTGATGTTATATAGCCTATAGCCTTTCTCGATAAATAGGCTACCCAAAACAAAAATATTTTTTTAATTTTTTAGTTCCTGTTATCAGTGCGTTCAATCCAACAAACAAACTCTTCAGCTTAATAATATTAAAAAGTATCCTATGTCCGTCTCGTGGTTCTAAGCTAGCTCCCCACCAATTTTCAGCCAAATCGGTTCAGCCGTTCTTGAGTTATAAATAGTGTAACTAACACAACTTTCTTTTATATATATAGATAATGTATTTTAACGCATAATTTTAAAAAAAATATTGGCATTTGTCACTTCTTCTCTGTATAAACTATAAGTGTGCGAAATTTAATTCTCCTCCGTCCGCCCAATTTTCGTAAAAAGGGATCCAAAGTTTTCACTTCACGTATTAATATATAGATAATATTCATCAATATCAGTGCATGTAATTTTATATAATCGTAACGATGTTGCATGACATGTGTTAACATGTAAAGTTTTATGGTTTTTCACAAGGCTTAGCAGTGCGAGTAGCTCAACCCCGAGCTTTTCTATTCTATGATGATTGATGACATAAGACTAGTTAGAAACTAGATTCTTTACATGTTGTATTGTCTTCGATCCCTCAGGAGATTTTTAAGAAAGACAAATAATTCGATAACATAACAGAAATACAAAATGGTTATTGGAATCGTGCGCGCGCACAAGCAACCGCGAAATTTGTAACCCTCAAATCTCTATTTTTAAAGTTCCGCTTTAGGGTTCGACACACACCGAAATAATACGGACTTTTATGTTCGGCCATAATCACATCCTTTCGTGTTAAAATGTCTCAATTAGGTACGGGAGGATGTGTGGACACGGTTGGATTTTACGACTTTTGAATATGACGCTTTTGATGGTCGCGCCCGATTGGTGGCTGTGATGGGAGTGTTATCGCTTTGTTCGCTTGTTCATTTGTTGCCAATGTGTGGCCAATGTTTGGAGTGTTGAGTCGTTGATGAGTACTACCAATGTTGTTCAAGATATTACACGCTAGGGAAATATTTTACTGGTTTATTAGTCGATTCGCACGAATTTACTCGCTCGAATCGATCCAACCAACTTTTAAATAATATCTTATTTTCCGTAGACAATTCGCACAAAGTTAATTTCTTTGAGGGCGAATCATTAACTCCAGAAATACGTATTACGCAATAGCCACGTTTTTGTTTCTTACAGCACACGAGTAGTTAAGAAAAATGTATTCGCCACTCACTACATTTGTGCGAATATACTACTAAGCAGTTTTACTTTGATAAAAGAGTTCGTAGTTAAATTACCAAACAGAATATACATATGATTTTCAGTTCGCTATTTTGAAAACTTATATTTTGTGACGAAACTGATATTACATAAAATTTACGAACATACAAGTGTTCTATATCGGACATAAACAAAAACAACAAATAGTAGTACACTCACACACAGTTCATTTACCCGTAATACACTGCAACAATGAAGTTATTTCGCCCCCGCATTGATCTGTATCAAATCTATCGACACCTACGTGCATTGTCGATCTAATGAATGTATAATGAAAGCCGATATGAATATAAATAACTTAAAATGAATATTGTCATGAAGATGCTGTGTTTGATTGTACATTGGTATTTGTAATTTCGATCAAGTGTAGTTTATTGAACTTTTGGGGTATTCATGAATTCCAAACGGAATTAGATTATTCATAATGTTATTATCATTGAAGTTCGGATGGACTGTGAGAGCGGTATAGGTAAGTTGTTTCTGGACTCCCAACGTGATAAGTTCGTAATTTATATAGGAATATGAATTGGAACTGAATGTCGTAAATATGGGTATGATAAATACATTATGGAAAGTTATTTCTCGAATCTCGGATTGATGTGGGAAAAAATACGTAAATGGCTTAATGCTGTGCTTCAGAACTACAGGTAAGCTTCATACATAGCCATATTAATACACTCCCAGACTTTTAAATCAAGCCACCGTTCAATTCCATCATCGTTGTCCTGCCGTAATCCTAATTTATTTGGCCAGGCACAACATGTCTTTTTCTTAAATATTTCTTTATTAGTCGTCGTCTCGGTAGTCAACTCTTTCTAACCATATCATCATTTACACAGGTCATACGTCATGTCTTTAGTCTTCCCCTACTATTATAGCTATCGACATTCAAACTCAAAACTTTTTCACGCCTTTTTCTCATTCTTTCGTATGCATGACAATCGATTTTCACACATTTTTTCCACCGTGCTAGTCTAGGCGAGATACGAAAGCCTTTAACATCACAATAATGACGAATGGTGAGTCAAAGAAAACGTTTTGATTCAGGAGTCCGGGGGTGTATTATAACTGCGAAAGTAACTCTGTCCGTATGTTATACTAGCTTCTGCCCGCGACTTCGTCCGCGTGAAATTTTTGCTCCCCTGACCCTTCCCGTCGCATCGATTTGCCTGCTAGTTTTCGTCCATTTTTCGTTGCTGCTCGCTCCTTTTGTGTTATAGTGAGTAAACCTTAAAAGATAGACATATGATCTCCCGGACTTTTTTTTAGAACTTTTTAAAAGGAACAATTCCGCTTTATATGATTTTGCGTTACTTTAACCGTTTACGCAGCGCACGCAACGGAAACTCTCAAAAGGAATAAATTTTCCCCGTTTTTGCAACATTTTTCATTACTGCTCCACTCCTCTTAGTTGTAGCGTGATGTTATATAGCTTATAGCCTCCCTCGATAAATAGGCTATCCAACACAAAAATAATTTTTCAATTCGGACCAGTGGTTCCTGAGATTAGCGTGTTCAATCAAACAAACAAACAAACAAACTCTTCAGCTTTATAATATAACTAGCTTCTGCCCGCGACTTCGTCCGCGTCAAATTTTTGCTCCCCTTACCCTTCCCGTCGCATCGATTTGCCTGCTAGTTTTCGTCCATTTTCGCTCCTTGAGTTATAGTGAGTCAACCTTAAAAGATAGACATATGCTCTTGGGACTTTTTTTTTGAACTTTTTAAAAATAACAATCCCGTCATACATGATTTTTGCGTTACTTTAACCGTTTACGCAGCGCACGCAACGGAAACTCTCAGAAGGAATAAATTTTCCCCGTTTTTGCAACATTTTTCATTACTGTTCCGCTCCTCTGAGGTGTAGCGTGATGTTATATAGCCTATAGCCTCCCTCGATAAATAGGCTACCTAACACAAAAAGAATTTTTCAATTCGGACCGGATTCGATTCGGAGATTAGCGCGTTCAATCAAACAAACAAACTCTTCAGCTTTATAATATTAGTATAGATAATTAGTTGACCCAGCGAACTTCGTATCGCCTCAGATTCAATAAATGTTGTTATAAACGTACCAAGTTTGACAACCTGGTACGCGGTGGTGATCTGGTAAGCGTTTTCTAGCTGACACTCATATGTTAGGTTAGCTCCTACCCAGTTATGATGACCTGGTACTTCGAAGGCATAAAGCGTTTTCTAGCTGACACTCCTTTGTTTGGTAAGCTCCTGTCAAGTTATGATAACCTGGTACTTCGAAGGCAACGTTTTTGTCATAGTACCACGTTTTATAGTGACTTGTATTCTCTTTGACGTTTTATGTGACGTCTCACGGGAACGCGGTCGTAAAAAGGGGAAAAAAAAAAAAAAAAAAAAAACGGGATAAAAAGTATCCTATGTCCTTCTCCTGGCTCTAAACTACCTCCCTGCCAATTTTCAGCTAAATCGGTTCAGCCGTTCTTGAGTTATAAGTGAAGTAACTAACACGACTTTCTTTTATATATATAGATATATAATATATTAATATAAGTATAGATTTTCTTTTGTAAACTACTGAACCGTTTATGAAAATTAACAGATTGAGATGATAGTCCGGTGCCTGGGGAAGGACATAACCTACTTTCATCCTTGTTATTAATAAATAAATGGTAATAAAAAACGATGAAATACAAAATTCACGCAGACAAAGTCGTGGGCAACAACTAGTTTCTTAATAAGTTACGCGTAACGAATGACACGACCATAATTATTAAAAAACATCTCAACAAACGCGAATCGGTGTAATAAATCTGTGAATAAATAAAAGCGAGGCCCCTCCGTCTCCGCCCTCCCACGTAGGGTCAAAATAAAGGGCCTAATGAGGCCGCTCATGGCCTCCGTAAGTTATTCGTGTTACTTATTTAGTACTCTTATTACAATTGGAGCCTTTGAGGATCGAGCCTCATTTGTTTCTGGTCTTAATTTTATTGCAGAGATGATTTTGTTTTATGAGGTCAAGATATTAATAGACAGTCTTGATATATACTCGCTGAATATTTGTTATTTACGCCGTATGTTATGATAAATATTTAGCTAATGACAATAAGGTGTGTTATAATAAGATTTTGCTTTGCTAACATAAAATCCTTAGCTTCCAAACAAACAAAGCTCAGCTTTCAAATATCTCAAAAACTCATTACAAGAAACAATATTTGCCGAAACGCAGAATCCCTAATAAGTAAGCAGATATCATCGTTTCCATTTTAATAAATAATCCCTCTCGGTGTAATGCTGACTGGGAAACAAAGCGAAAGAAAAATCCGCCCGCGATTTCCGCACGAAGTAACCGTGTAGTGTAAGGGGGACTAAGTTTTAACACGAGACGACCTACAACTCTAGTGCTCTGGCGACTCATTAGGGACCCCGCTCGCGAGGAAGGGGCCTGAGGGGACTCAGCCCAAGCAAAAGGGGTTCTTCAGCTTTTGAGAGCCATCCGTGTGCGCGTGTAACTACTACGTCACTATACGTCACAGACTAACAATTGTTGCTCTCCGAAATTGATGCGCTGGATTATTCGTCCCATTTTTCTTGGGCCTTATATTATTCTGTAGCATAAAGAATGGATATGTGAGTGTACTGTGCAATAATAGTACCTGTCCTCACGGCAGTTAGGTCGCGAGTTTCTCGCAATACGAGAACGTTGTATGGCTACATTTCTCCGCTCACATATTTCAGACTTTGCAGTCTCTGTTAATTTGAAATTGTCTTAATTTGTTTTGTCTGAGAGGCACATTTGTTTCTTGGCCTCTAGGGTGTTTGTATTTACAACGGAACGTGGCCTCTGCTATCTTAATGTGAACTTTAAATTATGCTTTACTTAAAATTAATACAGTTCCTTACATTTACATTAGAACTCTAATTTTTCGTCTTACTTTATGGTGTTGAAGGTTAAATTCACAGTGACAATATTTAACTGGGTAGTCAGGATCCAAACCAACTTAACATGCGTGGCTATTCATTCATTTCTAGTTAAACTCTTGAGCTTTAAATAAATGAAAGACTCAATAACAGCTTAGTGCCTTCCCCATATTGTATATTTAATTTACTAACTGCGCCCCGCGGTTTCACCAACATTAGTCTCGATCCCATAAGAATAGCAGAGTTCAAAAATCTTTTCAACCATTTTGCGCGTACACCTGTAACAAACAAACATATCGATGGTCCCTATTAACAATGTCGGTTATGCATTTTTGCCAATACTCACTTTTTTATATAAATCGATGGTCCCTATTAACAATTTCACATTCATTCCGTGGAGTCTGTTGCGAGTGCACGTCAACAATTTTTATTACGATTTTATTTTTAGTTTCTCAGTATTAGTTGATTTTTGCATTAAAACTCGGTACCTCTCTTATTATCTTGTGGAAGTGCCCATATACGACCGCCGCCATCATTAATCCTGTATTGCGCCATCTCGCTCATCAGGCAGCCGGTGAGAATACTTACAAATTATAAGAAACTTAGAAAAAGTCATCGTGGTAATCTTGGCGGGGTTCGATCCTCCGACACGCCGTGCACGGCAGTCGTAGTCCGGGCCGTTAACCACTAGACCAGCGATACGTGAGTCGCCCGGCTCAAATTACTTGATTAATATCTCTTGGGTCATATAATATCTGTCTTTTTATACTGCCACCATGCTACGCTCACCAACTAAATGCCACTCGGAAGCGGATATTGCGGGCGCCAAGGTTGCCATTGAAAATGTGACGCAGAGGAAACGAAAACAACCCGAATCCGAGATTACTGAGGCTATTAATGCACTTTCAATGGAAATAAATAAAAAGCTCGATTTGTTCCGAAGTGACCTTGATGGGGCTATAAATACAATATCTGCCAACGTCACTAAAATTCAATCTGATCTTGCTGCCATAACTTTATTAACATCAGAGATAAAAACCGAGATTAATTCTCTCCGATCTGACCACTCAACCTTGGAGAAGCGAGTGTCTGATTTAGACGCTAACCAAAGGGCTGCAACAGGGGACATATCGCATTTAAAAGCCTCAGTACAGCATGCTGCTGACAATCAGGCAGAGTTGAAAGGTGAAATTGCTTCTATTCGCACTCAAACAATGCAAGCTGATATTATAAACAATGCACTGACAGCTTTAGAATCAAAAATCGATTCGTTGGAGCAACAGGCGAGATGTTGTAATCTGGAGTTATGTAACGTGCCTGAAAAGCGCAATGAAAACTTGATGACGCTAATGGAGAATATCAGTTCCAAGATAAGTTGTTCACTTTCTCATAAAGACATAATTGCCATACATCGCGTCCCGCACGCACATCAAGATAATAACAAACCGAAAAATATAATTGTAAAGTTAAGCTCGCGCATGCTAAGGGATAATTTACTAAGCTCATTTCGACTGGCAAAAAGCATCAACTCTGATCAGCTGGGATTTTCGGGAAAGACGCAACGTATCTTCATGCATGAACATTTGACTTTAAAAAAAAAGCAATTATTTCGTGAAACCCGAGATACAGCAAAAAAATACAACTTTAAGTATGTATGGGTCAAGCACGCTACCATTCTCGTCCGTGAAACTGATACCTCTTCAGCGTTGGCAATACGATCGTCAGAAGATATCAAAAAGATTAAGCCTGGGACACGCTCTGTCATCGGTAAAAATAATCGACAGTCTGAAAGCGACATGTCACAATTACAGTAATCTAATTTCTAAAACTTTTTATTTTGTTTATGTTTTATACAACAGCACAGAAACTTATAACTTACGTATACAAATAGTAGTAGTTTTTAGTAGAGTAGTTTTTAATATAAATCTGTATGTTGTCATATCTTGGGTCTTCGGTCAATCATGGGTTCAGAAGTATTTGTTATTACACTATTCACTACTTTTATATTTCTTTTCCCTTAAGTACAATCAAGATGATGTTTTTATACCCTTATCGGAAGTAATGCGTGTCTTTATTAATTTAGAATATACTTTTTTAAATCAGGATTTTCCTCGTGTTAGATAACTTAACAGTCTATTATCAGAACTGCAGGGGAATACGAACGAAACTCAATATCTTGTACATGAATATTTTAAGTAACTGTTATGATATTATTATTCTGATTGAAACCTGGCTCACTCCACATATATTTGACCATGAATATGTTGACGAACGTTATGTGGTATTCAGATGCGATCGTAATCGCACTGCTACAAATAAGAAAGAAGGTGGCGGAGTTCTTGTAGCTGTTCGAAAAACATTGAATGCTGTGTGCGTACCGTATTCTACAAATCCCCATATTGAACACGTACTTTTGCAAATTCCCGGCGTCGGTCACGATAAATATCATATTAGTGCGACATACATTCCATCGAATTCCTCGGAAGAAACCTATCTAGTTCATTTTGAAAATCTTCATAGCACACTCGACAAGTTAGGTTCCAGTAAATTTCATTTATATGGCGATTATAACTTACCTAATATTGAGTGGCTACCTTGTCAAAATGACACATCTGAAGCACTATTCTGTTATGGCAGCTCATCTATTTGTAGACATTTAGATAATTTTATGTCAGTACTCAACGCTTTCCAGTTTAATAACATGAAAAATGCTATAGGACGTATTCTAGATTTATTCATTAGTAATAACGATTGCCATGTGTACCCACCATCCTCCATATTACTACCAATAGATAATCATCACCCCCCTTTTTGTTCAAGTTTTAGTTATAAATCCGAATTAACATTTACACGAGCGACAATATCTAAATATAATTTTTATAAAGCTGACTACGAATTAATTAATAAGGACTTGAATAACATAGATTGGGTCAGTGCTCTAAACCACATGTCAGCGGAAGATTCTGTTAACTTTTTCTACGATATTATCTACCGAACTATAAAAGACCATAGCAATGCCAGACCTATAGCAACCACGCGGTCGTCAAAATTCCCCATTTGGTTCCCCAGGTCTTTAATACGTATTTTCAGGAACAAGAATAGAGCTTGGATAAAATGGAAGGTATATGGTAACATTTCAGACTATGAACAATTTTCTTTCTTAAGAGAAAGATTTCAAATTGAGTGTAAGATCTGTTACAATAAGTATATTGATACGGTTGAAGAAAATATAAGTAAAAATGTTAAATTCTTATGGAGTTACATCTCTGACCGTAAAGCAGATACTAGCATACCTTCAACAATGTCTTATAAAGATCGTAGCTCGAGTAATTCCACTGATATTTGTAATTTATTCTCTGATTTTTTTCATTCAGTTTACAAAAATTCTACCTTTGATATAAATAATTGGTTCCCTCCGCAAGAGTACAATGAAAATAGTATTCTTATCAACAGTGTTAATTTTAGTTATGGAAAAATTCTTAAAGCATTAAAATCACTTGATACTACAAAAGGTCCGGGACCCGACGGTATACCGCCGCATTTTCTTAAAAAAACTGCAGATATTATATGCACACCCCTCCATATCATATACAATAAATGTATTTCAGAAGGTGTATTTCCTAAAATATGGAAAAGTGCCAACATAACGCCCGTTCATAAATCAGGTTCAAAACAAAGTATTGAGAACTACCGTCCCATCTCTATTTTATCCGCCTTGTCAAAGCTTTTTGAAAGACTGGTTCACAACGAGCTCTATCCTATATTACACAATTCAATAATTAAGCAGCAGCATGGATTTGTTCAAAAAAGGTCCACAACCACAAACCTATTAAGTTTTACAGACTTCTTGTTCAATAACATGGACCATCAATTGCAAGTAAATGCTGTTTATACGGATTTCCAGAAAGCCTTTGACAAGGTGGATCACGAACTGCTTCTGACGAAAATAGCTTTCAATGGTATACGAGGTGATTTACTACGCTGGTTTGCATCATATGTCACTAACAGAACTCAGAAAGTAGTCATCAAAGGCTTTGAATCCACTTCCATACATGTCACATCAGGGGTACCCCAGGGTTCAATTTTAGGCCCTCTCCTATTTATTATTTTTATTAATGACTTGAATCAATGTTTCAGATATTCAAAATTTCTACTCTATGCCGATGACCTTAAAATTTTCAGAACAATTAAAAGTAAAAGTGATTGTCTTTTATTCCAAGACGATTTGGATAGATTCTCGGTATATTGTATCAAAAATAAGTTAAAATTAAATATCCTAAAGTGCTCTTCTATAACATTCACTAAAAATAAAAATATTATGACTCATACATACCACCTAAATAACACCTCATTGCATAGAGTCACTGTAATCAGAGACCTTGGGGTACTATTGGACAGTAAACTTCACCTGGATCAACACATTGACAACATTGTTAGTTACGCGTTTCGCATGTATGGATTTGTGATGAGATGCATGACTGATTTTAAACGAACTCGCACTTACATTCATCTATACAAATCTTTGGTTAGATCACAGTTGGAGTATGCTGTAATGGTATGGAGCCCCTTATACAAAAAATACATAGATAATCTTGAAATCGTTCAACATAAATTCCTTAAAGCCACACATTATCGTTGCTTCCGAAAAAAAACATCCTACGTTAATTTATTGAAATATTACAAATTAACTACTTTAAAGAATAGACGCATGTATTTGGAAACTAAATTTCTCTATGACCTGTGTAATAACAAATATGACTGCTCAGAGTTAACAAACAAATTGTGCTATATAGTACCTAGAACGATTATGCGACGTGGAGTGCGAGGACGCCCGCTATTTGCAGTGTCTTCTACTCGCACCAACGCGGGGGTCCGCGCACCTCTACGACGTTTAGCAAATAATTATAATATCCATTTTTCAGAGTTAGATTTATTTTCTTTGTCAGCGAACAAACTTCGCATTGACCTACTTAAAATGATCGAAAAAACGGAAGATTAGCCGTATTATCAATTATGTAAATGTTAGTATTATAAGAAAAATAATTATTTTTTGCATGTTTAATTAGTAGTGTTGTACTAGTGCTCTTCATTACTTTTGAATATGTATCATGTGGATTACGTAGTTGGTTCGCACTGATATGCCTAGATTATAAGCTATTGTAACCATGTATAGTGTGTAACTGTTGGTTTTCCCTAACAAATAAAATAAAAATAAAAATTTCGGTTCCACAAAAATACTACTGTTCAGTAGAGCAGTTCAAAGTTTGTTTTGGCGATAAAAAAAGAATTATAAGACTGTGGATGTTCAAATTTGCACTGATCGTTTAATGTATTGTTAAAAAGTGAATATTGGTAAAAATGCATAACCAACATTGTTAATAGGGACCATCGATATACAAAATCAAATAGTTTCTCTTAATAATATTAGCTTAGATTTAGTGTCAGCACAATCTTAGAAAATGATAATAAATTCAACAGATTACAAGCAGCACTACTGATTCCCCGATCGACCTCGTAAAGTTTTATTTAAGCCATTTCTATACGCTCTCGTTAGCTCGCTTCTTGTATTTTAACCGGAGCTTTGGCGCAGACTCTAATATATTGTAGGACATTGTCACATAAATTGTTACTTTAAATGCCCGTAAGATTCTAACACGGAATGCTCATAAAGAAATGTGTAAGAGGACCTTTGTGGTGTAATGTAGACAATCTGGTTCGAGTAGGAAGTGTTGCCAATCGGGGCACATTGTTTATGCATCGACTGTCTGTAAACGGCTTAAGTTTGCGCGGAAATCGAGACATTAAGATAGCTAAAGTCTTTATGAAACTGTTTCTATGTGTATGTAATGTAGAAGGGTCAGTTCTGTAGATAAGTTTTAAAGTGTTTTATATTAGAAAAATTCACTTTTATAACAAGACCTATCCTACTTATCGTCTTTTGCCATAATATAAAATAATGTATCCGAGGTAGTCCGTATTCAAGGACTGATTGTATGGCTCTAGTAACTATTTAAACCGTAAATCCGAAAACATATCTTTGACTGACTGCCTTGGTGTAAATTAAGGTCAAGTTCCTCCTTTAGAAACGAGGCCAAAGTTTGAGCCGAGGATATATTTACTATTCAATTATTTGAATGGTAATTTTACAAAAAAAAGTTATTAAATTCATACTACAAATTAATATTGCCATACCAATAGATTCTTGTTACTAGGAAATTGTCTTCCATTATCGATACAAACATTGTGCCAAACTCAACCAAATATACAAGCTAAACCTAGAGTAACGACATTAAGACGTTTCGAGATACCCCAAATACTAACACATTAGATGCAGACAACATTGATCGAGTGCTGCATAGAGTAAATATTCAGTTTCAACACCCTCCGGCTTCCCTACAGGCCATCTATCGTTAAAGGCTAAACCTCAGACAAATCTACACTCGGTCCGAGTCCCATCACTCTTAATAATGAAGGATCATGATGTAGATTGATAAGCGAACCCTTGGGCTGAGATGTAGCGGGCTTGATTCCGTAGATGTGCCCGGTGGAAATGATTTGAAGCCTTTTTGTTGGGAGGTTGAGAAATAGGTATCTATCTATTTGTTTACTAGAAAATTTGTAGACTAGTGGTGATTATCAAAACTCAAGTAAGTCAAGAAGAATACTGCGATGCTTATAATTATCGAACATGAATTTCGAAAACATTAGGAAAATACACTCAAGGAGAAACAGAAAAAATATGGTATATTTTGAAAACCAAACTTTAGAAACAGGCCAGAAAGTGGATAAGAGAATGAAAACAGAATAAAAGTAACATAAACATAATATCTTATACGTTTGTCACGAAAGTAGGACAAGAAAGAATTAATGGAATGCAAGGTTGTTATAGAAGCCATAGATAGGCGACGATGCCGAAAATATCAAGTTTCAACTGTTACTTATATCAATTGTGTTTGGGAGTTTATTTTGTTCGTTTGAAGATTCTGATAGTATTAGCATTATCTAAATGTAATACAACATATTTTCACATATTTATTTTCTCTACTCCGGCCAGAAGGTAGAAGAAGATATACTACATAAGTAGGTAGGTACCTATGTAGTTTGTTTACTTCTTAATACTCTTAAAAGTGCCTATACACTTTTAAAAAGTAATCACCTGTCCAAAATTTCATCATCACTACATAGTATAAAACAAAGTCGCTTCCATCTGTTTGTCCCTATGTATGCTTAGGTCTATAAAAATACGCAACGAATTTTGATGCAGTTTTTAGGGTTCCGTTGCCAAATGGCAAGAAACGGAACCCTTACAGATTCGTCATGTCTGTCTGTCTGTCCGTCCGTATGTCACAGCCACTTTTTTCCGAAACTATAAGAGCTAGGCTGTTGAAACTTGGTAAGTAGATGTATTCTGTAAACCGCATTAAGAATTTCACACTAAAATAGAAAAAAAAAACAATAAATTTTGGGGTTCCCCATACATAGAGCTGAAACTCAAAAAATTTTTTTTCATCAAACCCGTATGTGTGGGGTATCTATGAATAGGTCTTCAAAAATGGTATTGAGGTTTCTAATATATTTTTTTTCTAAACTGAATAGTTTGTGCGAGAGACACCTCCAAAGTGGTAAAATGTGTGTCCCCCCCGTAACTTCTAAACTAAGAGAATGATAAAACTAAAAATCTATATATATGATGTACATTTCCATATAAACTTCCACCGAAAATTGGTTTGAACGAGATTGAGTACGTAGTTTTTTTTTAAAACGTCATAAATCGTAAACCGCAATTTACCTTTCATTCAAGCAACTGAAATATAAAAAAAAAAAAAAAAAAATTTATTTTCATAAACATAAACCTTATGCATAAACCGAGAATACCTACAGGTTTGTACGGAACCCTCGGTGCGCGAGTCCGACTCGCACTTGGCCGGTTTTTTTTTTTAAGATAGAGTGATTCAAGAGGAAGGTTTATACATATAATACGCGGACGAAGCCGTTGGCAAAAGCTAGTGTTAATTATAGCTTTCATAGTCTAGGAAATGTAATTTGCTTTATAGCGCCCCAATTATGTAGGACCACGGTCAGTAGAGTAAAATTTAAAAATGTCTCTGAATTTAAATTTCTCTTTTCAACCGTCTAAAATTTCATCGCTCTACGTCCTGTACGTACTCATTACTTAAAAGGATTACAATTTTATCCTGTGCGAGGTCCGGAGTATCGGCTGCGTTACTTGATCTCCTCTACTTTCGGCCTAGCGTAATGATTGATGCGTTGCGGATTTACTTTAATGTAATTAATGACCCCATGTGACACGGGTCCTCTCTTTAGCTTATTTAAATCTTTTGCATTTTCTATGTGATAAATTTGGCCAGTAGTTTTTTATTTATAAACTTTTCGGAGGCCGTATTTGTAGGTCATGTGATGTTTTATATACTGAGTCAGACAGAAGAAATTAGAAAGTTTAATATTTTGTTTTAAAAATTCGTTGCTTTCTTAGTCACTCATCATTTAAACCCATACCTACCAATTTAATTTTTTGCCTTACAAAAATTCCCAAGGTGCAAAATTCTTTCAGCAAAATTACCGTTACCATAAAACACATAAAAATCATCGCTTCGCCAATCACGAAGCCGGAAATTGCTTTAAAAATATTCAATATTATGTACAAAGTTCGCTTCCACACCGTTTTATTATAATTATTATAATACTGCGGACAGTTATCATTTTAAACCATTCTGTTTCAAGATTAAGCCTTGTACACGCTACTTGGCGATCTTCTAAAGACATTTTAATTTGATAAATTGTAAAGAAAACGCAAGTACCTACATACATCGTTAGAGGCACGTGTCTCTAAAAAAAACAGGAAAAGGTGGTCGTTAAAATTTCTGCATGGGTCAACGCGAAGGCATGCGAGGGGACAAATTCGGCGATCCATGGACATCATTATCGTACATTGTACCGTTTTTAGATGATATTGTACTCAACGATACATAGGACATATTCATAGGACTGAATCGAAAAAAGAAAATTCGACGTACGAGTTATTGCTGAGATTCAGAATTCAAGATTTTTTGTTGTCTCCTGTGAATTGTGAACAAGTGACAGATTTATTTGATATTAAAGTGAAGGCTCGATATATTTATTTGGCATTCCGCGGATCCTTTTGAGAATTCAGTGGAAATCAAATATGTAGGTATTTTCGGTTGTTTATATTCACAATACCTGCTTGAATAATATTCAGGTACTACAAACAAATAAACATTTTGATCTATACTTATAATAAAACTGTAGAGAGGTCAATTCTGTACATTGAAAATATATTCAAAATTAATATTGGAGGATGAATGGTGATCGATACTGATGCCAAAAAAACAATCAGTAATTTTTTTGTCTGTCTGTCTGTCTGTAAGTATGTGCACGCATGGGTCAAAAACTACTGAAGGGATTTTAACCAAACTTGGTATGATTGTAGTCCATACTCTTGGGCAGGTTTTAGGCTATATAACATAACGCTAAAATACATAGGAGCCGAGCAATGACGATAAATTTGAAGCAAGTCAGATGAAAATGCGCTTTCGAGCTCTTATCCTCGCATACATTGACCATACACCAAAAGTAGATATAATAAAGATGATGGTCTTCAAAAGATCTGCAAAAAAGTCCTAAATAGTATATATCTATCTTTTATAAATAAGCCACAATAACGTGTTTAATCGTTAGGTATTTCTTCAAAGTGTATTAAATACATAAATATAACTCACAAACTCCCATATTCAAAAAGTACACTTTAATATCTATTTAAAAAAAAATAACCTGGATTAACACATAGGCTACTTTTTATCCCGGCATACGTTCACGCGGGATATTTTCCGACCTCTACGCGGGCGAAGCCGCTGGCAAAACCTAGTTATGGAATAAGTGTGATTGTAATATTTGTGGAAATGTCCACAAAAAAAGGAATTTTAAGCAAGAATTTAATGAATACATCATAGGTACTATAAAATCCTACTAAGTAAAAACTATTTAACGTATTTTTGTATTGCCTGAATTGTGTTTTACTTGAGCGTAAACATTGCATCAATATTTAACTAAAATAAAAATAACGACATAAACTCAATCATTAGCTTTGAAGCCCCCTTAAAAGACGGAGGAAAATAATAAACAGTGACGAAAATAAACCATATTAATAGAACCAAGGAAACCCTCACTTACGACGCGATTTACTAAACGATCAAAACGTTAAAAACTGTGATCAAGTAAATGGTCCAAAACGTCCATCGATTTGGCCGGAAAGCGGTTATTTCGATGCCCATTTCTTCATGGCCGGGAAAAAATCCTCATTTAGGACACCGACCAGGTATGTGGAGTGAAAATACTATCATTATAACCCAAAGGTCGTTGTGAACCGTCCAAAATATATGTTAATTCCGTTTAATTATTTTTATTACAGAATATGTTGGGTCTTGAGAAGATCCTTAATTACTTTATGGTTTAAGATTAGGTAGGTAGATACTTTAATCTTGTTACATTCTTTTGTTTCGGATTACGCACAATTACAGGGTAATTTGCCTAAAATAATGTTGCGTTCTACGGAGAATTAAGGGTCAGCTAAGTAAGGGTTGGCGTCAAGTATACATGTAGCGCTCAGCTTAGCAAACTATGCTTATGTTTTTGCTTTTTAAACAGCTGTATAAAAGCTATAAAAATAATAAGTTGTTCAGATATCAGATCAAAAAATTAATAACACTTAATAATTTCTGGGATCATTTCAACATTTATTGACTCAGTATCCTTAACGTCTTTTAAAATGATAAACTTCCCTGATTGATATTTAATAGGCAACCGTTTGCCGTCGTACGGACACCTTGGCGTCCACGATAATTTGATCTAATAAAAAATTAAAAGCATTTCGAAAACATCATAATGGTAACAACAGCATAATTGCTTAATGGCAACCTTAAATTGTGATTCCATATTATTTATTCATGAGCCGAACATCGCCGATCTTCACATGCGATCGAGCGTTTGCATCGAGCCCCGAAATTACCAATCCCATTATGTCATCAACCATTTTATGAATCTAAATTCTTTATGATACGAATTAAGTATCTTTTTATAATGGACCATGGTTGCTTACACCCTCGATTAACTGTAATAACCGTTTAACCATCCGTACAACTGAGTATGTAGTTTTTTCATTATGTTTTTTCCCTAGCCTGCTCCACTCCTTCCATCTTTTGCGAGACCACGCGTCCTCTTTCCAGCTTTGACGGAACGTATCCAGTTCGTCCCACCATTTTAAATCTTAGTCATACATTATTAAGTATAGGTCAAAAATGGTGGACGTCGATTCCATGAATGAGCATCACCTAAGCGTGTTTTGATTATGGTAATCATGATGAAGGATGTATTTAGCAAAATCATTTTAACTTATTATTTTAATGCGCGATTTCCAGAACTGATATGAATCACAGTGCGGCCATGATAATGCTAATGAGGATCATTTACTCGGGCTAATTTTTATAATTCGGGTATGGAATTCGAGGAGTCACAAAAGACAAAAACGTAATTGTTGGTAGTCACGAAGATAAAATCAGATGATTTATTAATGACTGTGGAGTTGCAATGTGTTAATCAGATGTAGGTACAATTGTTTATTAATTTTGACAAAATATTCGTCTTAAAAACTAGACGTAGGTAAAAATAACAAAAGCATGCTGAGCAAGACGACCTCTCTCCATAAGCAGCATCCGTTGACGAGTATCACGCAAAAATCACTGCAAAGATAATGCAAAGATTGTCACTTGTCAGTGATGTAATTCCTAAACATATAATATGCTTGGCTGCATAGTTTGCGTTTTATAAAGATTTAAATTTCATTTCATTCAGTTGAAGTATGTGGTGTGGTATTTTACTGTCACATTTTCAACAGTACCCTATGAAAGATTATACTGGTTTATTGATAAAAAGTAAATGTAGAAATAAATAAAACAATTACTTGTGATATTGTGTTTCACTTTCGAGAATTTTCAGCAAACGTGTGTCTATTTTCCTTTCTGTATTATCTTGCCTACTAATAGCTTTTTAATGTTATTATTATTTCACCAAACATTGGCTCATAGAGTAATTTGTATACTTTGAATAACAAACAGTAGGTCTTCTTCTAATAAAACAATGTAAATGTTATTTAATGACTGCGAACCATCAAACTAGAATTTAATATTAGACCTATTGGATCGAATTCTCACCGTCTCGTCGTTAAGCAATATCACTTTCAATTAAAAAGCAATTTTGTAAAAATACAACGTCACACGGTATAAAGGGTTTGAATACACACTCGAAATTGTTTCTAAATATAACGGTGAAACAAAAGATAGTAATTTTAAAGTCAAACGTTTGGGAACCCATCGAGTTCGACAGCATGATCGCTGGCCCGTAAAATTAAATGCTAATACAAATTATTATATTCAAACTAGAATGTGCCTAACAACATTATAATAAGAGACCCCGGGAAATGAGATCGCTCGTAGCGATGACTAATTTGAGTAATTCGTGAATAGATCTCGATACTTTTTTGCTCATTGTACCCAATTTTGAACACGGAACTCACATTGTATGTAATTTAGAAACGTACCGTCAGTAAATAAACCGCCTCTTTGATGTTTTGTTTTAATTACGAAGGTATTGAAAGCTTGATTATCACACCGTGAAAATATTAATAATAATCATGGCGGCCTTTTGTGTTGTTTATTTTGTATCACGGGTGCTGATGTCTTGTTATTTATACGGATAATTGTTTCAAGTTGAACAGAGCATAATTTGGCTGTTGGGTGTTTTCCGTTGCTTTGTTATTTTGGCCTGTTATTGTGATGGTTATCTTCAGTAAATGATATCATTAGTGTCGCCATGGGAAGCCAATTTACAGGCATATTATAACAAATTGAATAAGAAAAAAATGTCAAGAATCAATGAGTTCGACTATATTTTAACAAAAATACAAGGTAGTTAATTTATATACTAACTATAAAGCTGAAGCTGTTTATGTGTTTGTTTGAGTGCTGTAATTTCTGGAATTCATCATCATAATCGTCATTTCAGCTGAGTGACGTCCACTGTTGGACATAGAACCTTCCCAATTTGGGGGTTTTTGCCATAATCGCCATGTTTGGCAGGCGAGTTGACGATCGTAGTATATGGTGGTAAAATACATAGAGAACGCTGCTGCCCATTCTGTAGTAATGCCTGGAACAACCAGCCGTATTTACTAAAAATATATTTTGAAATTTGATTGCTTAAGTCTTGAGAAACGCTATAGACTACTTAGAATCACAGTACAAGCCAAGTAATAAAATAAATAATAAAGAACTACATATAAGCGAATACGAGGTAGTAGTGTGGGCAGGCGACGCGATGCAATAGGGTGGGTTGAGGAAACAAGAAATACGAAGACAAAGTCGCGGGCAGAAGTTAGTATCGTCATAAAATTACACCAACTTGTTGAAGAAAATGGAGCTATTAAGTACTCAATAAAACTCATTAACAACACTTTACACGAATGTGAAGATTACTCTTCAAAACCTAATTTAGAACTAAGTAGTATTGAATAGATATGCTCACACTTAAGAGAGTCTAGATGAAGAGTCAACGTGTTTATCGAAAAGGGCAAAGTTTTAATGAATACTTAGCTCGCGGTAATTTACTCTGTGAGATAGTCGTTTGCACTAATTAGGTATAGTTTACAACTTATTACATGGTGGTACGATATGCTGGTAGAGGAGTTTAGATTTTAAATAGGATTTATTAAATAAATAGTACCCACTGTATTATTTTAATGAAGCCCCACTATATTATGTAGTTTTTTTTTTTTTTGTGGCTTCGCCCGTGTGCAGGCCGGAAAGTATCACACGGGAACGTACTACCAGGATGAAAAATATCGTATGTGTTAATCTAGGTTATAAACAATCTGTCTAATTTGATCCAAATCCGTTCAGTCGTTTTTGTGTGATTGAGTAACAAACATTCTAACATTTTGATTTCTGAGTATAGACCTGAAATATCTCGTTCATACTTAGAAGTCAAGATTATGACCCAGGTGGCGAGTTAAGAATTTCATGGGCTATTTGTATGGAAGCACCTTGTTTTGTATTTAACAAAACCTAATGTTAAGTTTAACAAGTTTTCAACTTCACAAATCAGAATTTGGTTGTGAGTATTAAATACTTCGGCCATCTTTATAACAACACACAAAAATTTTGGAGTATTGAACTATTTGTGTGAACTATACTATACCAACCTTAATGTAATAAGCATAGAAAATCACATTTCATAACAAAACATACAATTCTCCCATAATATTTTTTCCCTCACGGGCAAAGAGATGCTATTATACCACACGAAGAACCGATACGCCTCTTGAAGCCACATGCTCGCTAAGTACCCATGCTTGTACTCTATAAAGGCTATATCAGACTTCAAGTAGAACAACTTGTTAGCCCATCGCCTTTAAGTGCTGTAGAACTCCATTTTCCCCAGTTAGCTTGAGAGCAGCATCAATTTAATATACTAGGTCCGTCTATATGCTAGAAACCACATTATGCGTCATGTGGTTTTTAGCTGTGTTGATGTAGCAAATAATGGAAGATGGCTTGTTTGGTTAAATATTCTATGTAAGTAATATGATGGTAAACAGAAATTAAGTTAATGATTTTTGAGAAATAAGTTAGATCAATTTAAAATTATTGTCTATTTATGCCAAATCTGTACTAACTCGGTTTGTAAAACACGGAAAATAATCTTGCCAAAATATATCAACAATGTCCTAACATCCAACCCTTTCAAAGCAAAGTATGTCAGATACACTTATTTACCCCAGGAGCCTTACACATCAAATCTGTGAATGACGCAACATCGAAACCGTAAGAAGCTCTTCAATATTTACATATTCCGAGGAATATAATATACAGCTATACGGTTATATGCTTACGAATATGCGACCGGAGTCTGTCATAACATACAGCAATCCAATATCAAAGATACACAAGACGAGGCAAAGTGGAGGAGGCTTAGGTCGTAGAGCGATCTCTGACACGATGCAAGATGGTTAGAGACTTGCCATTGTGCCTATATTGATTTAGATGGAGGGTTGACTCTGAATTGTGGTAGAACGAGGCTTTAGTTGGTTTAAACGATAATCCTATGTGACGTCTTTGAATTTACAGTATCTCGAAACAATACCGATTGTTTGAAAGAAAATGGTGGGGACTGACTGCACCTAGTGCGTTTAACGCCAGATAAAGCTGTAGAGATCGACATTCAACAAATCCCACTAAAAGGTTTGCGTACTAAACAAAACAACTCACAAGCAAGCAACAGAAACAAAACATAAAGAAATGATTTACAACAGCACACGAACAAGTTTGAGCCTATAACTTAACAACTACTAATCAGGAGATGACATAATAAAAGTGAAAAAAGAAATCCCTAGCATAAATATTCGAACAGGGTTCCTTTCAGATGACGTCGTACAAGCATAAATATTCTCTGACTTGAATGAAAGCGAGGATGCTGGACGGTAAGTAGTGGTTGGACGTTGTGGCGTTTATTAAAGCCTGCTTTCTTTTTGCTTCTATGGAAGACTAAGGGAAATATGGCCAGTTTGAGGACCCCGTGGTATTTATCATTTAGATTTTTAATTTCAAAGTCGCCCATTTTCTGGCAATCACAGAGGGATGTTTTTGTGTCCATAAAGCCCCATCTACATGATGATAGTGTATTGCCTGTGGCATACCCATATAAGTGAAACAACTATTGACTGGCACCGTCTAAACAACAAGTACAATTGTTGCACGATACGGGCAAGTTAATTGCTGTTCAAAACTAGTTCAGATGTAAACAGTACGTACAATAAAATTTCATAAAATTCTGGTATGAAAATACAAATATGAATGACTGAACCTGTTAATAAAAAAATGGTTCCATTAAATGTATCATCCAAAACATAGATTCAATTATTGTATGCCTTATGTAATAATTGGCAATAATTGAACGTACATTATGACATGCAATTATTGAACGTTTGAGAATCTTGCATCGCCCTTTAGATGATGAATTTGTTTTAATTCAGATATTAAATCAAGCTCAAGCTCAGTTTATTAGATGATTTCATTTATTACTGCTTCAGGTTTATTTCAAATGAATTTTCAGACGCAGCCATATCAGCGCTCTTTGATCATTTCAAGTAAAACAAACATTTCAATTCTAAAATGATATATTATTTGATTTCTGTTAATAGGACACGGTGATCATATAAAAAATCATACTACTGAAATGATGAAAGCCGAAACATATTCAGAGGTTACATTTTCTTTTAAAATCTTCTTCAGACTATGTGAACACTATGTAGATTGATGCTTTCTGGGAAGAACCACACAAAATGGACTTTTCCATTAATTGTCCGCATATTTAAGTAATCGTACAACTCAGAACTTAAGGAGCTCAACTTAATTCAAAGTTCCTATAACCTACCACACTGCACCTCGCAGCATTTAAAAGCAAAACCTTAAGTGCTAACCGCCGATTATCCAGATTATATGACCATTGTAAATCATCTAATACTTAGCCCTTTCCTCTGCACTTCGATATGGGCCCGTATGAACTATGAACTATAAAATTGAAGTATTGCCTTTATCATACAAAAGGCCTCCAGATCTCGTTATAAAGGTCCAACAATGGCGGTTCTGCCGTAAAAATTGCAAATAAGCCAGTTTTTATTATGGATGGGCCGCAGTAATGAGATGGGCCGACGGAATTTATTGTACTAAAAATGAGTAATATCAAAATTCTATATTAAGCTTTTAGTATTGGGTTCGACGGCAAAAAGGTGATATACAGGGAATGATTGAGATGGGACTTCAGAACGAGAACGAAATTGCTATGATATAAAATGGAGCAAAGTGGTCGTCTAATATCAACCGTGATTATATATCGATTTTGAATAAAAGTAATACACTATTTTTAAGTTATTTAAAACTTTTGTAATAATTGAAAACAATACATTTTTTTTAAAGTATCTTAAAAATCTCCTATTAAGCAAAATCGAAACCGGCGTAGTACCGTATGTAGTAGAAACTTAAAAACTAAATTGGGCATTAATTTTAAATTTTACTTCACAGATCACTGTGGTGTTTTGTAGTTTCTGCCTACCCCCATGTGAAAAGGCGTGAGTTTATTTATGTATGTATGTAGATCACTTATGCTTTGGACTGTCATCTCAAAAATAACCCTATATAATTTTACGTATACCTGTGTTCCCAGGATCGCAAGTTACGGACGAATGTTGTGATACAGATAACTGTTTAATTAGAGACTAGACAAAGGAGAGTAAGAGCAAACACCTTATTATTGGCCTTTGTCAATCTGAAATAATAGTCTGAGGTCTGGGTCGAAACACCGAGACAAATAAGTATTAAGGACAGATAAGAGATTCATGATTAGTTCGCTAAATTGGGAAAATATTTACACACATATCTTGCTTTTCTAGAGTAAGCAATGGGTATGTTTGGAAATAAATTGAAAATTAGCTTTTGTGATTGCAAATCTTTTCTTCTATACTTTAATATTATAAATGCGAAAGTAACTCTGTCTCTCTGTTACGCTTCCACGACTAAACCACTAAACCGATTTTGTTGAAATTTGGTACGGGACGATTATGAACCCCAAGAAAGGACATAGGCCTATTTGTATTTTGTGACTTCGTCTGCGTCCGCGATAACCGACATTTACGCGAACAAAGTCGCAATAAAAAGCTACTACAACATACATTCATATTCGGCCTATAATGTTCCCAATGCTGGGATACAGGTCTCCTTTTGGTGACAGGAATTGGGTATGCGTGCCCATTGCGGGTTGGTACATATCACGTCTTCGAGTTTTTAGTTTCAGGGCATACCGGTTTCCTCAGGATGTTTTCCTTCCCTGTTTTGAGAGCAGTATAAAAAATTATACAAAGTAGCCAGTCTAGGTTTGAACCAACGAAAAAACAGTGTTCGATTTACAACTCCCGGCGATAAGAAATACGGTGAAGATGCAGTGCGCGAAAAATCTCGCCTCGATTTTATTACGTCAGTGGGACTGTCGACTAAAGGTGTATCGCAAGTATGGACCTCTCTCACATTGCGCAAACTATTGTAGTCCCATGAAATACATAGGTGTCGAGCCGACCATGCACAAATTTTGACTTTCATGGACTGCACCAAAAACCATATCATTAAAAATACCTTTAGCATTATCAACTTATAATGTCCCCACTGTTGGGAGTCAGGCTTCCTCTCTATTGACGGGGAGTGGACCGTAACTACCACGCAGGCCCAGTGTGAGTTTTTAGATGTTACATGTCTTCGAATGTTAGATTCTAGGACATGCCGGTTTCCTCACGATGTTTCTCTTCACCGTTTGAGAGTAGTGGTGATGAAATAATTTATAGAAAGTAAAGTGCCTCTCAAGGTTTGCACATACGACCAACAACTTGTAAGTCCCGGTAATTACCACTGGGCCACCACTGCTCCTTAAAAATACCTTTATAATATCTTAACATAGTTGTAGCAACTATAACGGCTAGTGTACATTGTCAAGTGTCTTCTGTCCGTGGACAGCCATACGGTTGTCCCGAAGTCTAGACAATGGAGTGTTAGATGCCAATAAGAACACTTGTGCCGCACGTCGAGTAGGACGAGTACAGTGCTTTACCGAAGAATGTTTGCAAAGAAAATTGACTCGAGTCCATTGAAAACTGTTGAAGTAGCAAAGTTATCTAAATTATGTTTCCAATTATACAGTGCTAAGCTTTGAAGTAGATCTTGTAATTATATTTTTTTTAATCTTGACATATTTACGTATTTCATTATGCAGTATAGGGGTTAAAGTGTGTCTTCAAAAAATTGGTCATAATAGATATGATATTGATCCCAAGCTTTGTACCTACATCTATTCCAATGGCTCCTGCAAGTAGGCGCGAACGCGCAGGAACAATTTCATGGAATTTGTTCTACAAAAGTTGGGTCTCGTTGTCACATCGCGCCTGTGCAATTTTGCTAAGTTATTTGCATGATTACCTACATTTCTTTGCCTCTATCTAACGCAAATGTGGTTTATTTGTCGATTCACATGAGTTTACTCACCCGAATCGGGCCAATCGTACCGAAATTAAAATCCATAAAATAACCTTTTTTTATAGGCGGCTCACACGAAGTTAATTTAGTAAAAACTGGATATATGTAGATATAATATGACACAACCTAAAAGTAATATAAATACCAAAACCTTCATTCACAGGCTCAGAAAGCAACCTCTCACACTTTTTAACTTGAGTTTAAAACCACATCTTCAAATCGAGCCGCGCAGCCAATAACGCGATGTTTCCAATTACCAGCAATGCGCAGTCAATCACAGCCTTGGCAGGTAGTTCATTTGACGTCACATCTCACACAACTTCTCATACAGTTTACTGTGCGCTTTTAAGGCCTCGTCCGAAGTGAGGAGCTAGGGCAAGAGCGGAGGCGGACGCCAAGCATCAAACATTATGAAACCGCCCCTTGAGTTCGTAGTGGAGAGACTTTGACATAGCGGGCATTTGTAACTGAGATACAAGACGGGCTTGTGGCTAAGTAATAACAGCCATACGACTCGATCGTTCAGGTTAAGCTACGCTTACCGCGTTTGGCCCGTGGATGGGTAGCCATCTTTACATAACAAGACCCTTCCGTGCCTCGGACAGCACGGTTAAGCCGTTGGTCCTAGCTGCCTTGCGTAGATCTAAGTCAGTCGTTCGGGTCGTCAGAAGCCCGAAAGTCTGACAACCAGTCTTACCAAGGGGTATCGTATTACCCAGTAACTGGGTTGTGGAGGTCAGATCGGCAGTCGCTCCATGTAAAATACTGGTACCCAGCTGCATCCAGCATACCCGCTAGTTTTTCAATCTAGTATAGCAAGCAAAGTTGCGGTAAATTTGGGGCTTTGTCATCGCTCGAGCAGTCAGGCTCAAAGAGGTGGCATGCAGTATGCGCGCCTTAATGGAGGATGTGTGGTCATGGAATCGGCCGCACTAAGTGATGAGCGAGCCCCTCGTTAGGCATGGCGAGTTGATATCAGTCAGGGGTTCGACGAATGGTACTAGAAAGAACAGTGGGGTTTTAGGCGGTAGGAGTCTGACATAATCCTCCATTCTTCCCAGACTGAGGGTATCCATGAGGATTTCCCGAAGTAACATTCTGGCTTACTATTCTAGCACATCCTAGAGCTGGTTAGAAATTAGGATAGTTCTTTAAAATATACGAATGTAACTAGCTGACTAGTAGGTACTTTTGTGCTCTTGTCATATCAGCCTCCTGTTACCCGAGCAATTACTGCGACGGAACATAGATTTGGGTGACCTACAGATTCACGATTGTTTTATACTTCACGACAGTGACATTACAGTGATCTTTATCCTCGTTGCAATAAGATTGGTGTTGGATTATTGAAATTCATTGACTTGTTTGTTAAAATCACATTGATCTTTATTATCATAATTTTTAGATTGCTATTGGGTTACTGTCATAGGTAAAATTACTATTGTAGGTATCATGCGATCGTCTATTGTATTACCCACAAACACGTCTACCGTCTACTGCCCTCTACAATAACTCGCGATGGAACTGTGGCTAATCGCTCCCGCCACCGCACCCGCTACCGCCCTAGTCCATGCATATTCACTCTTGGTGAGGTGAGGCCCAAGGCTTACAAATTATAACCTTTTTGTTTCCACCGTAAGCGTTTTGAAGCCTAAAATATTAGACATTTTCTTAAAGAGTTTTGTGAAGGTTTAAGAACTACAAATAAAATACATTTGTTCTTTAAAAATCTTAAAGGAATTATTATGAAGTGTCCATTATGTTAAATAAGATATTACTTCGTAAGTTCCACTATAAAATATTGATTTGCCAATTTAAAATATTTTACTGAAAAACAAAATTAATTTAGGTACGTTGTCATCTTCACAGAATAACGTTGTGTAACTTTCTATTGTTTCAACGAAAATAAACAATGGCATTTCCAGTAACTTCAGCTAAAAACTGACCGATAATGCCATTCTAAATTTGCAAAGGCAAACATAATCTGTCATTACAGTTCCTGAAAACTGTATCAACTATAATCATTGCAATACGTATGTAAGCACAGACAAAGGGTAAAAGACAAATTCTACTACAGTTTGTTACCCATAAAATTTACTAGTAAATACTACCACTACTACTTTTTAAGTACTGTACCTACTGTACCTCACGTGCATCTAGTTTCTGACGTTTCATAAGTGCCCACGTAGGTTTATGCGAAATAAAAATATTTTGATTTGATTGTCACTAACTGTTTTGCAATCTATACTAATATTATAAAGAGGAAAAGTTTGTATTTTTGTTTGTTTGTTTGTAATGGATAAACTCAAAAACCACTGGACCGATTTAAAAAATTCTTTCACCATTAAAAAGCTACATTATCTGCAAGTAACATAGGCTTCGATCAATAATAGCACTAGATAAAGGATCAGGAACAAAAATAAGGCGCTCAAGTGGCCACGTTTGCACACACTTACACATTTATATTTCTTACTACGAAATATAGAAAAACGTTTCATAATAATAACAACTTCAGTTTATTATAATCCTTAACACTCAAACATAAAGCATAATTACGATTGCAAAATATTCATATTTAAGTCCTTTTGTCATCGGAGAAAGGTAAAGAGCAATAAATTTTAAATGTCCCTTAAAAATCAAAAGTCATTTTTATATAAGTACAAAATTAGTTGTTCTAAACTGGAACTTAAAATCTAAGCAATAAGGTTAAAAACAATGTGGTGACATTTCGTGCTTACTCTATTTTGGAACTAGACGTGGTTCTTGGTATTACATTTCAATGCTCAGAACACAATGCTCTTCTCTCTTTCAATTTCTTGTCGGTTCCTTATTCTTTATAATCATGATTATGACTCGCAGCGCCCGTGCTCGCCTCGAAGAGTCCAAACTCAAACAGGCTTTGAGCGAATTACAGGCGTCAAAGGAGCTCTGTGACCAACTGTATAAGGAAATGGATGACAATGAGAAGGTGCTCTTCGATGCCCATGATAATAATAGGAAATTAAAAATTGAAATGGCTCAGATATACACTCAATACACTGATGCCATAGAAGAACGCGACAGACTTCAGCTTGTTGTGGACGGATTCAGCCAGTGTAGCATAGAGTATGAACAAGCTCTTAATCACAAACATTTATTACAACAACAGCTACATGAGGCACAAAGTCAAATTTCAGAACTACAGACCATAAACTCTAATATCACCGCCTCGCTGAATCAGAGTCTATTCGATGAGCTGATGCCTGTTGCCCCCTCAATGGTTTCCGCTATCAATCCCTCTTGCACCATAGATTTGATAGGTCATGATAATTCAAAGTCATGCAACTCAGTGAGGGTAGTCACTAGTAAAAACAAACTTAAAAAATACATAAAAATGAATAGATACATTGTTAAAACCAAAAAGTTGGTTAAAAAACATCAGTTCTTCATTAAAAATGTTAAACTTAATAGAGAAAGACTAAACTTACTCAAAATATTAGATATGTATTCTTCTAATTTGGAAGAAAGTAACAGGAGGTACAGCATTGACACAGAGCACTTACAATCTGAACTTGATCACCTACAGGAAAAACTAAGTTCAATGACTAACAAATATAATACCTCAGAAGATCTCATGAGGGAATATGTGTTGGCAATGAATGAGCTGGTAAACTCGCAAACAACCAACTGTGAGCAATGTCAAAAATCATCAAATTTACCTACACCAGACCATTCATTGACAACTTGCAATACCACCCCATTGCAACCCTGTGTTGATTTTGCATTTCCTGTTACTAATAGTTCCAATAAACAGTGTAAGCAAATTGTAAAAAGTGATGTAGTGTTATTTTGCGATGAAATTGGAAAAGAATTAGGCAACTTGTTGACAGATGAATGTCCAGGTCAGTCAATAATAAATTACTGTATGCCGGGTTGTTCCTTATTTAATATTATGAAGGAAATTATTAAATGTAATTTTACCCAGGAGACCACATTATTAATTTTTATGGGTAATAGGGGAAATGTGAACAAAGGGGAATTGCTCCAATACTTTCAAACATTGAGTAATCTTAGTTTAAGAAAGATTGTATTATTTACATTTCCCTACAGTAACAGCTTGCCACAGGAGGAAAATAGGTTAAGATTTGAAATCAACATGACATTGCACAATTTGACATTTAATAATAATTTGTTTCATTTAGTTGATACTAACAATTATGTTAGTAATCATTGGTACTTGACAAAAGACAGATATAATAGTGTTATGTACTATCTTTCTACCTATTATAAAAGACAGATAGCTGTGTCGCTATCATATTTTTTTTCTATTTCAGCCAAGAATTTGGCTATTAACCCCCTTCCTTTTGAGCAATGCAATGGCATGTTGAACAATTCTGCTAATAATTTGGTATCAATTGATAACATTGATTTTAATTTAAATTAGAAATTAAGACAATAGAGGCAACCTCTTGCACAAATGTATGTATGGCAAATGTATGTGTAAAAGACTTACATAGTATCAACCTGGTGCATCAAAACATTCAAGGATTTTTGAATAAAGATTTAGAAGTAGATTTATTCCTTAATTGTAAAAATATAGATATTCTTTGTATTACAGAACACTGGCTTAAAAGCCACCAGTTCATGTTCAATTTTAATAATCACCAGGTTGGTAGTTCGTTCAACAGAGTAAATGCTATACATGGTGGCTCACTAATTTTAGTAAATAACCAACTTAAATTTAAAGACCGTAAGGATATTGTGAGCCTCTCCATTGAGCGAACAGTAGAAATTGCCTGTATAGAATTGGAGCAGTTTATTGTATTAAGTGTGTACAGACCACCATCAGGATTGTATGACTGCTTTGAAAAGGTCATGGATGAAGTATTACACAAGATTAGTAACTCAAACAAGTCTATTATTGCTTGCGGGGATTTTAATGTTAATTTATTAGAAAACTCAGGTTCTTGTAGTAAAATAATAAGTCTATTTCAGTCCTACAATCTTGTAAACCTATTTATGGATCCCACAAGAATAACCCCTACTAGTGCCACATGCCTTGATAATATTTATACTGATGTTATACCAAGCCACAAAGAAATTATTAATTTACTAGATTCTGATCATTGCGGGCAACAGATTACTTTTCAAAATCAAAATAAAAAACTAAGTAAAAGAGATATCACTGTTAACCCCAAAACTGCAGTTCGCCTAGAAGCCTTTAAAGGCAAACTAGTTCAGAAATTGCCACTTTTATCTATTAATGGTGGTCCCAATCATCTATATGATGAGTTTTTTAAGACATATTGTAATGACTTTAATTCGACTTTTATTCCCCGGACTATCTCAGTTAACAGTAACGTATCTTTCAGTGATTGGGCGACCATTGGTATTCATAAAAGTAGAACACGGCTTTATGAGCTGTACAATGAAAGGGTTTTTGTCAACACTGCTGAATTTAATTTGTATGTTAGAAATTATTCGAAATTATTTAAAAAAGTCTGTTGGATGGCCAAGTCGCGTTATTTGAGTTCTAAGATTAAAAATAGTAGTAATGTTATTAAAACGACTTGGAATATTATTAATAGTGAAACGGGAAGGTCTAGTAAACGAAATAATGACTACAGCCTGTCTATCAACGACAACATAATAAAATCAGACTCACAAGTCGCTGCGGCTTTTGAAAATTTCTTTTCAGATATTCCTGTTTCAACTACAAAATCCCTAAACTCATCACCTTCTGTTGCTGAGTCTTTGCTTATTGAAAATGTTAATGTTTGCGATTCGGAATTTCATTTTGAACATATTACTTGTAAAGATATAATTAAAACCTTCCACACTTTAAATGTAAAAAAGACTGCAGATCTGTGGGGTAATTCTGTAGAAGTCGCCAAGTCTATTATTGACATTGTAGCACCTACTTTAGCTCTTATATTTAATAATTGTATTGAGTGTGGGGAGTTTCCTGATCTTATGAAGAATAGTAAAATAATACCTTTATTTAAATCTGGTAGTACATCAGACCCCACTAACTATAGACCTATTTCAGTACTACCTACGTTCAGAAAAATTTTTGAGAAATTAATTTTAGATCAGTTGCAACGATTTTTTAATAAACATAAATTATTACATACCAAACAGTTCGGTTTTACAAGGGGTCGTTCAACTACCGATGCCGGTGTTGAACTCCTAGGACATATTTATAATGCATGGGAAGATAAATGCGATGCTTTGGGCATCTTTTGTGATTTATCTAAAGCATTCGATTGCGTTCTTCATGAAACTTTAATCAGGAAACTCCGCCACTACGGGATCCGGAACAGAGCTCTGGATCTTCTTACTTCATATTTGAGTAATAGGATTCAGAGTGTCGATGTCAATGGAAAAAGGTCTCCCGGATCTATCGTAACAATGGGAGTCCCACAGGGCTCAATTCTTGGTCCTTTTTTGTTTCTTATTTATATTAATGACTTGCCTTACCTTATAAAAGATAATCATAATATAGTTTTGTTTGCGGATGATACTTCACTTTTGTTTAAACTTAAACGTCAGCAAGTGGATACTGACGATGTTAATAGCGCGATCTCAAAAGTAGTTCACTGGTTCAATGTAAATAATTTGCTTCTTAATGAAAAAAAAACCAAATGCATTAAGTTTACGCTACCTCACGTTAGGCAAGTGAAAACGAATGTGTTGGTGAAGGGCGAAGAATTGAATCCTGAAGATAGCACTGTATTCTTGGGCCTAACTTTGGATACCAAGCTTCAGTGGGGCCCGCATATAGATAAATTGTCGAAAAAGCTAAGCTCCGCTGCATACGCTGTTAGAAAAATTCGGAATTTAACTGACATAGAGACAGCCCGTTTAGTGTATTTTGCCTACTTTCATAGTGTAATGTCGTACGGTATTCTGTTGTGGGGAAATGCCGCCGACATTCAGACTATCTTTGTCTTGCAGAAAAGGGCTGTTCGATCAATTTATAAATTAAGCCCAAGACACTCACTCAGAGAGAAATTTAAAGAAATTAATATAATGACTGTGCCTTCACAGTATATTTTTGAAAATCTTTTATATGCCCATAAGAATATTAAATTGTTTAAAAAATTCAGTGATATCCATAATATAAATACTAGGAATAAACACAAATTTATTGTACCTTCAACAAGGCTCAAGAAAATAGGTGGCTCATTCAGATGTCAATGTATACGCTTTTATAATAAACTTCCAAGCCATGTTCAAGATCTAAGTCTCAATAAATTTAAATCATTCATTAAACGTAAGTTGTGCCAGAAAGCCTTTTACACTGTCAAAGATTATATTGAGGACAAAAAAGCTTGGGATTAAGCTGCTCCAATTTTTGATTTTTATTTTTAAATTATTATTGTACTGAATGATATTTTTTATTTTTATTACTAATTACTTGCCTTTTTTTATTAATTTTTTATTGGGAATATACACTTTGACATTTACTATGACATGAATATATACTTTCAGAAGTATAATATTATTATTATTATTTAAGTGATTTTGAATGTGAGGACTATGTAGGTGATGTTTGTTTTTTATATCTCTCTTACTCATTCCATTTTAATGATAATCTGGCAGTTTGAGTACTTAATGCGGCCTACCAAAATGTCCATTCTTTGGTATTGTTCGTCGAATCTTTGTGCTCCTTATGTTCTGAGTTGAGCTGCAAGATTACTGACAAATGCGTGCATTGACTGGACAGGTCCACTCAATCTGTATGGTTCTTTCCTCAAAAGACCATTTCAGACACCCCCATGTACATGGTCCTCAAATGATCAGACCGGGACTATTTCCTGATTTTATATACACATTGACATTGGTGAATTTTACTTATACAATGACATGAATATTTACTTTTAAGTATTATATTGTTTTAATTACCCATTGTAAATGTGAAGACGAAGTGGGTGTTCTTTTTTTTTTTTGGTTTCCTTTTCTTCTAATTTAATTTTTTACATTGTCTGGCAGTTTGAGTAATTTGTGCGACCTTCACAAATGTCCTTTCTTTGGTATTGTTCGTCGAATCATTGACCTCCTTAAGTTCTGAGTGGGGCTGCATGATTACTGACAAATGCGTGCACTGATTGGACAGGTCCACTCAAGCTGTGTGTTCTTTCTTTAAAAGACCACTTCAGACACCAATCCACATGGTCTTCACATGATCTGATCAAGATTATGTCTGGACTTTAAAAGAGACTGTGACCTCTGAGTTTGTTTCGGCGTTTCTTCTCAGAGTAGTCAGATAGGAAATGCCGAACTCATCTAGTTTAAAAAAAAATATGATTGACGTGTAAAAGTGTTTGTACAAACCTACTTGCAAAAATAAAGTCATTTATCATTTATCATTTATCATTTATCATTTATCACAGTACGTGTTGAAATACGTAGAGTTGCAGAATACAATTTTTTTGGTGAAGGTACGTTTTGATGATGATGGCAAACATTTTTAATCGATTTAAAAAAGTAGTAGGACTAAAATAGTTTAATAGTTATTTTATTTTATTAAGTACGGGTTGAGTCAATGTGATCCACTCGTATAAAAAATGGGTGCGTCTATTTTTATGTACAGTATTTAGAAGTTAAATTAGTATTAAATCAAATTATTTTTTCATTTAAATTAAAGTTCAAACATGAATTTTTATAAGGTTTGTATATTTCTTCTCCTCTTTCTTTCGCTACAATAGATACCCATTCTGCACAGCGAAATGGCTCGCTACGAAATCTACAAACAAACATAAAATATAAAATTACAGTACTACTTCATGCTTTCTCTGTTCCAGAACAGACAATGTTTGCTACAATAGTTGGCGCGTTGTCGCAAACATTGGTCAAACAATCATAATATTTATTTGCTAAATGATTTATAATTACTATTTGTTTTTATTTTATGAAAAACACTTAGAGATATAAGCTTACGGAAAAAGATATTCCTTTCAAAAACTTGCTGTTACAGTGGTTATTTACACAATTTTGAACGCGTACTGCGGCATTTAGGACGTCTTATCGTTGGCTATCATTGGACCAAACTAATTTGAAATAAGACCACAAAAATATTTGTGCTCTTATTTTTCGGGCCGTTTTTGAAGCGCTCATCGGGAATCTAGTACATTTTTGATCGAAGAACATAGGCTATATTTTATTTTAAAAAAAATAGGGGTCTGTAAGATATTTGGGTTTTTCGCACCCAAGTTGTAAAAAAACATCCAAAATAGTTTCTTATTAATATGTCTTTGAAGTACCAGGTTGTCATAACTTGGTAGGAGCTCACCTAACATGGGTGTGTGATAGCTAGAAAAGGCTTTATGTCTTCGAAGTACCAGGTTGGCATAACTTGGTAGGAGCTCACCTAGCATGGGTTTTATTGATTCTGAGGCGGTACGAAGTTCGCTGGGTCAGCTAGTATGCTCTATTTTAGCCCGCAAATCATGTAAATTCAATTATTTTTTGTCCAGTATAAATCGAAACGAACAAACTTTTTGAATTCTTACTACGCTAAGTTAGTAAGTACCTTACATATATTACCTTAGTGAAAATTCAAACAGTTTGCTAAGAAAACATATTTACTCACATCGTTTTTGAGGTTACTGCCGGTATTTGCAAAGATATTTTCTAATTTCCAGTTTGCGTTCCGTTTCAACGGTAAAATAATAAATTGTAAAATAAAATTAATGCATAGAAATTTAAAAATTATAGCAATTTGTTCTCTGACTCATATATAATGAGTGTTTATTAAATAATGTGTTTTAAATAACATGCATATTCTCTATTAAGAACATTCGTTTTAAAACAGACCTGAAAATAAATGTGCAATTTGTCACATTATATTTGTAAAGATATACTAGAGGTTAAGGTTTAATTTCGCCTAAAGCCGTCCACAATCCACATTTCTTTGTCTGTGGAAATGTCAACAAGATTGTCGACAAGCAGCCAATTCAAAAGGGTTTACGCCTACAGGCTTCCTATGGCTAGAAGCTTCTTAAATCGAAGTTTATCATGTCAAGATAACAGAGTATTAACATCATAAAAGACTTTCTTAAAAAACTGTCGATGCATACATCATATTTCGACAAAGGAATGATAATACGTATTTAAATTCTATATTATTAGACACTTATTGCCAAAAAAGACTGGATTAAAGCTGGTTCACATAATACTGTTTTGTAAGATACCCAAATGTATGATGTTTTTCGGCATAGTTGCATATAATCACCATGTTTTATTCATACTTTTTGGAAAAACATGTTTTTCATATGAATTAGACTCGCATCTATTACTTGAGACTTAAACGTAACTGGCGAAATGTGGGTGTAGTATACCTCTGCGTAGCCCTTTGGGGATACAGGCGTGATGTTATGATATGCTTCATATTTATTTTTAACTAGCTTTTGCCAGCGGCTTTGCCCGCGTGGAGGTCGGAAATTATCTCGCGGGAACATACTACCGGGATAAAAAGTAGCCTATGTCCTTTCTCAGGGTCTAAACTATCTGTGTATCAGTAATTTCATTTAAATCGGTTCAGTAGTTTTAGCAGGAAAGCGAGACAGACAGACAGACAGAGTTACTTTTGCATTTATAATATAATTATATAAAATTATATAATTATACTAGCTTCTGCGCGCGACTTCGTCCGCGTCAAATTTTTGCTCCCCTGAACCTTCCCGTCGCATCGATTTGCCTGCTAGTTTTCATCCATTTTTCGTTGCTGCTCGCTCCTTTTGAGTTATAGTGAGTCAACCTTAAAAGATAGATATATGCTCTTGCGGACTTTTTTTTAGAACTTTTTAAAAGGAACAATTCCGTTTTACATGATTTTTGCGTTACTTTAACCGTTTACGCAGCGCACGCAACGAAAACTCTCAAAAGAAATAAATTTTCCCCGTTTCTGCAACATTTTTCATTACTGCTCCGCTCTTCTTAGTTGTATCGTAATGTTATATAGCTTATAGCCTCTCTCGATAAATAGGCTACCCAATACAAAAAGAATTTTTCAATTCGGACCAGTAGTTCCTGAGATTAGCGCGTTCAATCAAACAAACAAACAAACTCTTCAGCTTTATAATATTATATATAATATATAAATATAATATATATAAAAGTACTAGCTTCTGCCCGCGACTTCGTCCGCGTCAAATTTTTGCTCCCATGACCCTTCCCGTCGCATCGATTTGCCTACTAGTTTTCGTCCATTTTTCGTTGCTGCTCGCTCCTTTTGAGTTATAGTGAGTCAACCTTAAAAGATAGACATATGCTCTCGCAGATTTTTTTTTTTGAACTTTTTAAAAGGAACAATTCCGTCGTACATGATTTTTGCGTTACTTTAACCGTTTACGCAGCGCACGCAACGGAAACTCTCAAAAGGCATAAATTTTCCCCGTTTTTGCAACATTTTTCATTACTGCTCCGCTCCTCTTAGTTGTAACGTGATGTTATATAGCCTATAGCCTCCCTCGATAAATAGGCTACTCAACACAAAAATAATTTTTCAATTCGAATCAGTAGTTCCTGAGATTAGCGCGTTCAATCAAACAAACAAACAAACTCTTCAGCTTTATAATATTAAAGTTTATAGTATAGATAGATATATTATGTAGTGTGGATAGTGTGGACGTGTGGATTAGTGTGGATGTGTGGATGAATAGTTTCTGTCCATGGCGTTGTTCGTGTAGATGTCGGAAAAAATCTCACGGGAACGTGCTACTGTGACAAATAGTAGTCTATGTTAGATCAGCTATCTCCCAATGAAAGTCATGTCAAAGTTGGTCCAGCCTTTTCGGACATTAGTCTGAACAAACAGACAGACAGACAGACAAAAGAAAAACTTATTTCTTTATAAGTACCGTATATACTATCATATGTATTTACTAGCTTTTGACCGCGACTTCTTCCGCGTGGAGTTCGGTTATATCGTAGCGTAACGTAGTGTCGGCGAGCGCTAAGAAAGGAGAATTGCACGGACGAAGTTTTGTTTTCATTGTTCGTTAATTTTAAAATTATTTTTTTTTTGTTCAGGTGTAATATTGTGCAATTTTTTTGTATGAATCTTCTTGTCTATTTTGTTTTATGTTTAAGTGCAGTTGTTGTAAAATGGTTGTTGTTTTCATAATCAGCGACCCGATAAACCATAAAAACGATACCCATGCCAATTTTCAGAATTTGTCACTCCTTTTCCACCTTTTAGGGGTTGAATTCTGAAAGAGCCTGAAACATGTGTTTACTCATTTATTAATAGGAGTACTCCTGTGAAGTTTCGAATAAAATAGTTTAACTAATCTTGTTTCCCCATACAAAATTTCAAGCCCTTTTACATCCCCTTAGGGGTTGAATTTTCAGAAATCCTAGGACACCTAATTGTTTATTTCTAATTGTTAACCTAAAAACAAAGTTTCAGGCTTCTAGCTCTAAAAATGACGGACTTCCATACAAAATTTTAACCCCTTTTTCACCCCTTTAGGAAGCAAATATTTAAAAATCCTTTCTTAGCGGATGCCTACGTCATTACAACTATCTGTATGCCAAATTTCAGCGAAATCCGTTCGGTAGTTTCGGCTGTGCGTTGATAGATGAGTCAGTCAGGTTTGCCTTATATATATACTAGTGATCCCCTATTGGTCGAAATTCGACCGTACTTCATTTGAATAGAAATACATTATTAAATGAAAAAAAATATATAATAATAAATATTAAAAAAAAATGGTTATAATTGACATTCAGTAACACTATGGACAAATTGTTGACGCTGTACTACTGTGGAGAGGGTTCGCTGGCGGGATGGTGATGGCCAGGACCAGGACGTAGGTGTAATGAGTATTTCTTCTCAAATCTCAAATGAGACTCTCTTCTTTATTTTCTTAATACTTCTTAACTGCTGGATATGGAATGAATTATCACAGAAAGCTCTGTTTTTATAGAATTTTCCCTATTATTTTTAATTAATTATGACAGTTCAAAATATCATAATTATAACCAGCTTGTACAATCTATGACCAGCCTGTACAATCGTGAGGCATACAACCTCTACAGTTTACACACGACACTAAGTTTTGTATGGGAAACTTACTAATGCCATACTTGACACTCCCCATAAAACCACAAAAAATATTTCTTATAAATCTAAACTAAATTCCTATCGTCGCTATTACAAATAATATTAAAGACAAATATTCTCGATATGATCATAGATTTAAAAAATGAAATAAGTTATATATCTATAAAATTAATTTATTACCTATGGTTATACTTAACATTCAGTAAGACTATAGACACAAAATATTAAAGACAGATGTTCTCGATTGGACCTCAGATTTGGACCATAAAAAAAAGAATATCTATGCATGTGTGTATTGAATACACGGTAATGAATAGTAGTGTGTGTAACGTGTTATTTATTGAAAATAATATATATTTACGCATAATTAAAAAAAATATTAGCATTCGTCACTTCTTCTATGTATAAACTATAAGTGTGCGAAATTTCATACTCCTCCGTCCGCCCAATTTCCCTTAAAAGGGATCCAAAGTTTTCGCTACACGTGTTAATATATAGATAGACTAAAAAGTTTTGACATTACTAACAAGCAGCTCAACTTTATTTAGTTGTATATTGTATCGTCATCATCATTTCAGCCAACAGACATCCACTGCTGAACATAGGCTTCCTCCCATTTGGGTGGTTTTCCATAATCGCCTCGCTTGGCAGGCGGGTTGTTGATTTATAGATAATATTTTATAGAATTATTTATGTCTACGTAAATAATTTCATGAATAATTTATTATAAAGATTATTTTAGTCTAGACCAATTTCCAGTACTTATAATTACTATCGTCCGTAATGACACACGGTGCCACTACATGGGCACTGACAGTTGGGCAGTTCTACAAATTCAAGGACCCTCAGCGCGCTATGGAGCGGTCTGTGCTCGGAGTTTCTTTGAAGGATGAGGAATCAGAAATTAAATTTTCGGAATTTAACCGGAGCCGACGAGTCCAGGAGTGAAGACCGTGTATCGGCAAGCATAGCGTGGGACGCCCCCAGATATATGGACCGAGTACTTAAAAAAGTGGCTGGAACAGATTGGATGCAGAAGGCAGAGGACACGGTGCCGTGGTGCAGCCTGAGACAAAGCTATGTCCAGCAGTGGACTGCGATACGATGAGTTGATTTGATTTTATAATTACAATTGTCTCTAACAAAATCAAAAGTCAATTATTGAAACAAGGCTGAGCAGTTATTGAACGTCAAAATTATATGAAAGTCCCCCAAAACGTCCCCCCTTCGCCACTTCCTAGTGCTTTAGCTGGGAAGAGTAGGTAACAGAAGACAGTATATAGTAAGAAGTAGTAGTAACTACGTTTGCTTTAGTTGACATTTCCTTAAATATCAAATCAATTCGCTTGACACTTAACACTACCGTTGATGACATTATTGGGTTGTTAGTGGTAATTATTTGTGATCTAACGAATTTTGATGTACTAGTGTTAAATAGCGTTAGTATCGTACATTAACTTCACGCTTGTTAAGGTGTTTCGGCGTAATAGTCGATTCATACAACACAAAAAAGGTAAGGAAACACAGGTTCTACCTAGTTCAGGCAAATTAGCAAATCTGCTCTATTTTAATTGTATAATGTATTTATTGTAAAGCCCCATTATATTCATAAACAATTTATTTATTCATACTAATTTACTCGTCTAAACCGTACGAAATTACACTTTTAAATAAATTAATGTTTTCCTCAATTCTAAGTACGGTAGATGCAGCATAGTCGAATTATAGAAACAATATCATAATAATTTACTACACAAATTAAGGTGAACATATGTCTGTAGTGGATACGATTTGAAATAAAGATGTTGTGATTATATTATCAAAATGTAAGAGGCTTACGAACCAAGGCAGAGGATTTTTATACTGCTGCTTTAAATTTTGATTATGACATAATTGTCGGCACTGAAAGTTGGCTAAATGACACGGTGTTCGACCATGAGTTTTTAGATAACCGATACAGAGTGTTCAGGCGCGATAGGTCATCTACGGTATCATCGACTACGAGGAGGGATGGTGGAGGGGTTTTTATTGCAACTCTGACCAAATACGAGGTCTCACGGAGGTTAAACTGGGAGTCCCATTGTGAGGAATTGTGGATCACAATCAAATGTGAGAGTGGCTTGAGAATTAACATTTGTGCGGTTTATATCCCACCTCCAATCAATCCGGACTATATCGATGCACTGTTTCGAAACTTTACAGAAGTAATTAACAAAAAGAGCAAAAACAATTCTGTGAACTTGCTAATCGGCGATTTTAATATGGGCAATATAACTTGGGAATATAATGCGGATTCTGGTCTATTGGTTCCCAAAGGATCTACTAGTAATCTCGAAAACTCTTTTTTAGACATGCTGGCCTTTAATGATCTTCATCAATGCAACACAATACTCAACGCTTCAAATCGTATTTTAGATTTAGTTCTTAGTAGTGGTAACAACAAAGTGCTGGTATCTCAGGCCTCAATTCCACTTATACAAACTGATCCTCATCATCCAGCGTTAGAGATCTCGTTTACTCATAATCATAGCAACCCTCTTATGCAAAATAAAATACCTTACTTAAACTTTTATCTCTGTAATTATGAAGCGGTCAACACTGAGCTTGGGAAAATTGCTTGGTCTGATGTGTGGGATTCTGTATCTAACGTTAACGAAATGTTGCAGAAATTCTACGATATTCTTTTGCCAATTATTAAACTGCACACTCCGATTATAAAAGCACGAGATGAACGCTATCCTGTCTGGTATAGTCGAGCTTTACTAAAAACCATCAAAGAAAAAGCAAAATATCACAATATTTATAAAAAATATGGGAATCCTCGGGATAAAATTACGTTTGAATGCCTAAGAAACCGTTGTAGTGAGTTGATAAAAGACTGTTATGCTAACTTTAAAAAGAATATTGCTGCACATCTGCGTACCAATCCTAAGTATGTCTGGAGGTACCTAAAAAATAAGCGTGTAGGTGACAATTATATTCCCAACAAAATGACTTGGAATAACATTAGGTTTGCCAGGGGCGGCCAGGAGATCTGTGATTTGTTTTCCGATAATTTCCAGTCCATATACAGAGCAAGTAGTACCAATAATACTGCAATGGCTGTAGAATTCATTCCTTGTAACAACAACACTTTCAGTCGGTGCAAACTTGAAGTGAAAGAAGTTTTTGATTACTTGTGTTCCCTAGATTGTGATAAAGGACCCGGGCCCGATTCAATCCCTCCTCTCTTTCTTAGAAAATGTGCAGCAAACCTGGCTGATCCTCTGACTACATTGTTTAACTGCTCTTTAGAACAGGGTTTATTCCCTGATGAGTGGAAAATAGCGCACATCACACCAATCTTCAAATCTGGTGGTGTTGATGATATTACAAATTACAGACCAGTCTCCATTCTATCCGCTTGTGGTAAAATTATTGAATCGCTTGTTCAGAAGAAAATGCTTTCTCACTTCAAAAACGTGTTGGATGACAACCAACACGGCTTTCGCCCCAAAAAATCAACACTGTCTAATCTAGTTGAGTATGTTTCATATATATCATCCGCATTAGATAATGGTAAAGAAGTTCATGCAATCTACACAGACTTTAAAAAGGCCTTCGATTTGGTAGATCACAATTTACTTATTGCTAAATTGGAAAGTATGGGTATTCATGGGTCATTGCTACGATGGTGCGAATCATACTTAAAAACTCGCTCACAACTGGTGTATCTCAAGGGTTTTAAATCTAAACAATGTTTTATACCATCAGGGGTACCACAGGGATCACACCTGGGGCCTATATTTTTCTTAGTTTTTATAAACGATTTGGGCAGCAAAATTGATTCGGAATATAAACTTTTTGCTGATGATTTAAAAATATATCGAGCTATACACGACGAATCAGATATTCTTCAGCTTCAGCTAGATTTAAATAAAGTACACAGTTGGTGCATACAAAATAAAATGTCACTAAATGAAAACAAATGTTACTTCATTAAATTTAGCAGAAAAAGGAAATCTTGTCAATATCACTACACGATTGATAACAGCCCGCTCCAAGAAGTTGATACTATAAGGGACCTTGGTGTTTTAATAGACAGAAGTTTGAGTTTTAGGAGTCATTACGACCAAATGATTAATCGTGCGTCTAAATTGTCAGGTTTCATAGTCAGGGAAATGAAAATTTTTAAAGACCCATTTCTGACTATTGCCATTTATAATAGCGTTATAAGAAGTATTCTGGAGTACTGTAGTACGGTATGGAACCCTTTTTATCAGGTCCACTCTGATCGGATAGAGCGCGTTCAGAAAAAGTTTTTATACCACTTATGTTACTCGGATAACAAATGTCGTAGTCTGAACTCGTATGGCTCGAGGCTGAATCATTATAAAATGAATTCTCTAAGCGCACGTAGAAAATCATTAGATTTTATGTTTTTGTTTAAATTAATAAACGGTGTAATTGATGCTCCTGAGTTGTTAGAAAAAGTGACATTTAGTATTCCGCGTAGCAGCAGCCGCTTAATAAACCGTAACACTTTCGTTCTGCCTCATAGTCGAACTAATGTAGGAAATTCTTCACCCATTTACCGCATGCTTTCTCTTGCCAACTCCATTCGTGGAGAAGTAGATGTCTTTGCTGGTTCTGTAGCCTCAGTTAGGACTAAACTTTTAGTCTTACATGTATAAGTACTTATTTTTATTATCTTTTTATATTTAATTTTTCTAAACTTTTTCTATTTCTATGGAAAAGTTCACATTTTGTAAGTTTTGTTCATTTTTAATTATTTGTTTCTTTTAATGATAAGTGTTTTACATAAAATATGCATGCTAGATTCACATCTAGTAGATGTCAATCAAAAATACTGTGTTATAACTATTTTATTGCATTTGTGATTGTACATCAGTTTTGTGAATTACAATAAAAAAAAAAAAAAAAAAAAAAAAAAAAAATGTTATGTATGTGCAAAGAGCTCTATTTTAAAATTGAATTGCTCCATTAATGTCTGATATTTACATGTCGAATTTTAAAACACTAATGGCACAATCATAGCAATTTACAAGCCATCCAACAAAATAGTATCTACCCTTCACTTACGCGTAGCCTCAACACAAAACACTTAATGCTTTCATTACAGACATAAAAAGCCTTTCACGTGACTAATTCGTTGTCAAGTGCCATGAAAAAAATTACACGCATCCTCTGTGCGACTAACCATGTATAAATATATAAAACAATCCAACTTACACAAATGTCAACTTTAATGACATTTGAATTAAGTAGATATCAGAAAAATACAAAGTAACAAAAAGATCGTAATTTATTTCAATTGCAGTGGAAACTGGACTGTGTAGTCTGGAAGTTAAGGTTTAATATCCCAAGGCAAGTCGAATCTAAATTTAAAGTAGCAAAAAGCATTCTTATGTTTTACAAGTATCAATTTAAATATCTAGTTTCGCAGTACGCCGCGTACAATTATAATAACGAGGCCTAGACAATAATTGAATTGGATTACATGCCATTTTGACATTCGTCAAGGGGAATTCAGAGTTCCATCATATAATCAAATTGCTTGGTTCAGTAATTTTTTTATCAGCTATGACATATCTTGATTCAATGTTGCGTTTCATAATGTTCTATGATAGTTGCTTACGGTTGTTAAAATGTCTAAGGGTGAAATTGGAACTGTAGGGAAGGTACTGAATTTTTTATTTCAATTTACTAAGTAACCACTGTGGATTTTGTTATTGTCTCTGTAAAAAGTCTTTTCTACATTGTATGTAACGTAAAAACTTCAATCAATATTTTTGCATGTGTTTCAGGTTGATTTCAAATAGTAACGGTATATTGAATGTATTTTAATCCAACAAATATTGTAAACTAGCTTCTGCCCACGGCTCAGTCCGCGTTAACTTTCTTGTTCCCTCGACCCTTCTCGTTGCGTCGAATCGCCTACCCGTGCGATTTTCCCCGTTTTTGCAACATTTGTCAATACTGCTCCGCTCCTCTTGGTTGTAGCGTGATGTTATATAGCTTATAGCCTTTCACGATAAATAGGCTACCCAACAAAAAATAATTTTCTTATTCGGACCAGTAGTTCCTGAGATTAGCGCGTTCAATCAATCAAACAAATTCTTCAGCTTTATAATATTAGTATAGATATGAAATTTTGTGAGGATAGATGGATGTTTTTTTAGTCTTTCACGCAAAAACTACTGAACGGATTTGAATGTTTGGCACATAGAAAGCTTATAACCTGAATTAACACATAGGTTACTTTATATAGGGTAGTAATCCTGCGATATAATTTGCGACCGACAATAAGCTAGTAAACAATAGAGATTAAAACTAAAAGAACTTCGCTTAACCCGTTCTTCTTCTTCGTGTCACTGGCACGACGGTTATCAAATTTTGTTGGCCCAAACTTCGTCACTTCCACGTCGTCGAGAGATCACCTTTGCTGCATGTTGTGAGGTACAAATAGCAAGATAGGAGGTGGAAAATAGTTGGTGACATACCTCCACATCTACACCCTATTGTTGTTCCGTTGAGGTAGACCCTCTTTACAAGAGTTGACTTACACCTTCCCACTTGGATTCGGAGACGGTTCAGGGACTTCTAATTGGACTTCGGCAGGTTACACTCTGCAGAAAGATGATCGTTTGGTCATAGATACTGTAGAGTAGGTGAGGGAAAGGTATACTGCCATAGCTTGCAAAGGGCATCGCCGGGTTACCGAGTAGGGACAATGTCGATTTCAAGAAGAGGTCTGATTTTAGCCGTTGAGTTGGCAGTAGGGCGCCAAATAGAGCATGTTTAGTGTCTAGGTTTGCTACTTCTATTCGGACTTTTGGAGGAATAACCTGAACCCCGTTGAATACTAAGTTTTGAATAAAACTTTAGCACTAAGTTACAACTAAGAGAATTGTATTTTTCCTTTCAGATGCGTAGTTAGACACTCGAAGCATTACCTCAATTAAGCGGGCAGAGCAACAGAACTAACCTATATTTCTCAATTGTTGCGTGTTGAATCGTCAATTAAATACTACTTTAGACCGTTTATTCAAACGACTATCTGCTTCATTAATGCACAATTAATTGCTCTAGTACTACCTCTCGCATGATATTTTGTTACATTTGAAAATATTATTACGTTGAAATTATTCTGGTAGAATGAGAGAATTTATTGTGTTTTAATGATAAAAGTCTGCATATTAATGAGCAGATTTATAAGTCTTTTATAATTTATATAACAGGTGATGGGTGGTAGTTTACATTTTAACGATCTTGAGGAGCTTTGAAGATGGTTTATATTTTTGGTAAAATATAAGAGTAGATAGGTCTGTGGTTTCTGCCTACCCCATGGAAAAAAGGCGTGATTGTATGTATGTATAGTTTTAATAGCATGATGACTGCCTAAGCTCAAAGGGGAGTGGGCCACGACAGCAGCATGCACGGGTCGTGGGGCTTTTGGGACCGGGACCGCGGTCCCGGATTCCACCTAAAATACAATATTTATTTTGCAGTAGTATTTTGGGACCACAAGAAAAATGAAGTTAAAGTACAGTGAACATAACAAATTATAAGAAAAAAAAAAACATTTTCTCATACATTTTGTGTCAGCTACAAAACGCGTTATGCCTTTGAAGTACCAGGGCCTCAAGTCTGCTATTACAATAGTGTCAGAATGGTCTATCATTGGTTTCATAATTGTTGATTTTGACAAGTTTAGTAATCTACTAATATAATGGCGTCATTATGACTTTCCAATGGTCAACCACTGACACTCCATTGAAAGAAATGGCTTAGAATGGTAATCTCGTACATAATGACAAATGAATGACTGACTTATGCGGTAATCTGCTCAAATTTTGACAGTTCCTTTGATCAGTGACCTACCATTGGACCGTCATTGTGCAGTCATTGCTTGTATTGTAATAGCTCGGTTGTCAAAAAGTGTTTGCTAGCTATTGTGTTTGTGGAATATTGAACGGAGAAATGTATTCACTACGAGCAAATATTCTCGAGCTAGCCAACGCAGTGGATGCTAAAGAAAGAAGATGGGCAGAATGCAAAAGACGTCGTCGAGCCCGTCGCTTGACAAGAATGAATACAAACCCCTTTATTGATATTTCCGAACCGGAATTTATAAAAATGTTTCGCCTTGCAAAGGACTCAGTAAGGGGGTTAATTGAAGAACTCATTCCCATTATGGCCAGACCGCGTCGAAACGATAGCGTATCGGCAGAAATTAAGGTGAGAAAACTGAATAAATAATTAACACACAAAACACCGGCCGCTAGAAATAAAAACAGATTAACGTCAGTAAGCAGTAATGCCACATTTGACTTTGACAGCTAAATAGATAAAATATTATTGAGTTGTCTATTTCCACATTTATCCGCGTTACACATGTAAATGTAATGTTTTTGCTATTTACGAACTTCTTACTACTTCAGATTGTTTAAAACACTAATAAATAATATGTATATATATATATAAATGAAATCTGGCATAATTAAATGTTCAAATTTAGTAGTAGTTTTTAGAAAATCATTTCTACTAACTGGTTTTATAATAATGGCAATACGACAATGTCATTGTACCACGATTCTATTACGAGACCACTGACCGGCCAATGATCCACTATTATGAATTAGCAGATTACGAACTTTTAGCAAAATGACAATGGGATTGTGTTGGAATGACGAATTAATAAAAAATAGCAGACTTGAGGCCCAGGTTGTCATAACTTAGTAGGAGCTTACCAAACATAGGAGTGTCAGCTAGAAATCGCTTTATGCCTTCGAAGTATCAGGCGGTCATAACTCAGTAGAAGTGCACCTAATATGGGTGGGTATGTATTAGCTAGAAAACGCTTTATGCCTTCGAAGTACCAGGTTGTCATAACTTGGTAGGAACCTAAGTTAAAACATCATTTATTGACTTTAAGGCGCTCAGCGTTCGCTGGGTCTTCTAATATAATATTAAGATAGCATATTTTAATGTCATTTGATTACGTTTAATTTACAGAAATAGTAATTGTAATAATTATGAATGCTGCTGACGTGTCTAATTACGATAGTGAAGTTTTTTAAAACTGTATTGTTACGTTTAGGTGGGTGATTAGGGGGACGATAGGTGATTTAAACAATATTACTTTTTTTTAAATAGTATTTTGTATTCTTTTTAGGATAAATTCTCATAGAAGTTTGCCATTGATGAAATAAAATAAATATTATATCGTTTTATAAAAATATTTTTTTTTGTATAACTTAATTTTTTTTGGCTGACCGTACTTTTCCAAGACATAACTTTGTTTATTTCAGTTGTGGTCCCAAAATGCTAGTAAAAATATTTATTATATTAATAGGTGGAATCTCGGACCGCGGTCCCGGTCCTAAAAGCCCCACGACCCGCACGATGACTGCTCTACAAAATGCGTTCAATGGTGACTGTTTCCTGCTGTATATAGTGTGCCTTTTAGTCTGTGCTGAATAAATGTATAATATTTTTCTCTTTTTGCCTAAAGATGGAAGTCGCCGCTGCGGCTGGCTTGAGCTAACCAGGATGGATACCTTGAAAGCTCGAGAAAGAGTTCCTGGATGGATTTGGGAGAGGTTTTTAGGGCATTGCCCAGTAGTTAGTTAGCGATAGTTTAGGCTAAGTATACAACAAAGTTCTATGGAGTAAAATAATACACGATCTAGTTGTCCTTTTGATGATTAAAAAGCTAGAGAGTTGAAACTTATAATATTTCTTTGAAAGTAATGTTACAAATGTCCACATGTCGTGTTGGTCCATTTGCTAAAGAATTATGTCGTTATAATTATTATGTGTAATTTTCTAGACATTCCAGACACCGATGAAGGAAAATATCGTAAGGAAATCAGGAACAAATGTCCTGATTAATGGTTTTGGCCCTATTTTAGGGCTGTAACATGCAAGTATTATTAATGTTAATAAAGTCATCACAGTATAAATAATAATCAAGAAAAGTAAAATACTTGTAGTCGTATTATAAGAAACATCAATAGGATTTTATTGCTTAATCTTGTTCATATTTACATAATCTTTAAGCCCAGCTTACGGTTGATATACGCAAGTAATCTAGGTAGGTATATGTTTGCTAGTAATGAAGTTCTTCATTACGTGACTACTTATAAGTTGTTATTCAGACCATAATGTTTCTCGTAAAGCTCGATTCCAACTTAGTTGAATTATGGGATTCATGCGGAAAAATTGTGATTTTTGTAATTTGTTGTTTTGTTAGTAAATAAGACAGTTAAGGAAAACTACACTATACTAAAAACTGTTTTTCAAAGTCGAGGTGCCAATAATTTTGGGGTTAGCTTCCAATGTAACTGGATGCAGCTAAAAAAGTATGTGACTACTTATCTGACCTCCACAACCCAGTTACTGGGTAATACGATACCCCCTGGTAAGACTAGTTGTCAGACTTTTGGGCTTTTGAATACCCGTTCTGACTGTCCAAGATCTACGAAAGATAGCCGGTACCAACGGTTAAACGTACTTTTCGAAGCACGGAAGAGGCTCGATTATGTTAAGGATGGGTACCCATTCAGGGACCGCCCGCTGCAAGCATAGCTTTTTTTGGGTTGGAAATCATCAAATAACGTCACCCACTCTGGGTGGAGCGGAAGGGCTTGTCAGACTTTTAATGACTAAAGCCCACCAGTGTTCCTTCAGTTGCCTTTATGCCAGGGCCACGGTACCTCTTTCGAACTGATCTCGCGACCCTGGCAGGGCCAGCATAGCTTAACCTTCGATTGTGCCAAGCGGCTGTTATTATTTACTCATGAACCCATTCTAAACATAGAAGTTGTAATCACTATAGAGACCAGTAAAAACAATCATATTTTTTCAAAACAAAAACAAAGCCGTAAAAACAAACTCTACCCCTAAATCAGAGCCCCAAGTATACTACACATAGATAAACTGGATTGCAACTAAAAGTTTTCTATTGAAAACTGCAAACCGTTGGCGCTGCGTAGGACAACCTCTAATTAGGAACTACGGCGGAACTGTGACCGGGTCGCCTCTATGTTACTCACAGGTCTATATCTATGATGTTACTTGTCATTATGTTGTGGCTAACGAAGGGCTTGAACTTTGTTCTATTTTCTATTAGTTACAGAACATATAACTGTAAGATCTTACGTCCGCTTAAAAAATGAAAGAAGGAATTTTATATACGTGAATATGGCAGTATCTATCTGTTTGAACAAAATTAATTTGTGATTAAATACTAAAAGGATGGGTTCGGAAGGTTCTGGAGTGCCGACAGCGTACTGGAAGACGTAGCGTTGGAAGGCCTCCCACAAGATGGACAGATGACCTGTTGAAGGCCGCAGGAATACGTTGGATGCGAGAAGCACAGAACAGGTCGAAATGGCGGTGCTTGGGGGAGGCCTATGTCCAGCAATGGACGTCTTTCGGCTGGAATGATAACTAAAAGGACTGTAAGTTAAAAAAAAAAAAAAAAACCGGTACGACAATCTTCATTTTGCATCTTACCTGTAAGCCTAAGCATGGTTCAGAATTAATGTCAGTTTTATTTTAAACATTTTCTATTTCGTCAGGATTGCCTCGTTGGTCTAGTGGTAGCAAGCACTACTGTTGAGCTTGAGGTCCTGGGTTCGATTCCCAAGTCGGGCAAAGTGTTATTGGGTTTTTCCATCTGGAATTTCTCAGACCGGGCACAAATCTGGATTTTTGCCCGGTTGGTGGCAATAGTTTCACCCCCTATTACATGGGACTTAAACATAACAGGCGAAATGTGGGTGTACTATAGGTACACCTCTGCCTAACCCTTTAGGGAAACAAGGCGTGATGATATGTTATTTCGTCAGTTTTATACCCCATTGTGATGTCTTACAACAATGAAAAAGTTAATTGATTGTATCACAGTACATTTTCAGATTTTTACGTAAGCCTATTGAAATATTATCTGTAAATCCCTCAAAAAGAGGGCACATAGGTTCCATAAAGTTTTGCACCCCAAAAAAATAATAACCAGACATGGAAAAATACAGCAAAAAAATATAGAAATTCCTTGCTATAAGGTCCGTAATTAGAGGGATTTTATTACACACTTGCGGGAACGACGACGTGGGATATTTGGCTGCAGACTTCGTTAAGAGAACGGTCTAACCAAAGCCTGGAGTTTATTTCTCATTAAAAATAACGGCCACTCAACCCAGGGTGTGTTTAGGTATTGCTTAGGTACCTTTAGCCACCGAAGTCTCGTTTAGACTTCTTGTGGTGTTAAAGAGGGAAGAGTACGTAGTAAAAAATTGTCCAGACTATTTAAGCAGTCGTTGAGCAGCCGAAAGTGCTTTGTACATTATTTTTAGCGGTTCTTAAAGTGTTTTGGAAGGTAACGCGTACTTAGGATCGTAAACAGTCAGTTATCTTTGAGAAAGCCTTAACATTTTGCTTAAGTACTTCTTAGTAGTTTGCGAAATTGGTACTTACAGTTTTTGGAGCGTATTTGCGGAGGCTTGCCTTTTAAATGATTACCTAGAAATACATACGCAAAATAAAAAAAAATGGTGAACGCAATAACTGATCCAATTTGTGACGTAATCCTTCTGAAACTCTATTTTGCACGTGTAATTACTTATTAAAAAATTCTCCACACATGATTCCATTTAAATTTTCTCAAATCCATTATAGAATGCTGCGTCATAGAACTCATTTTTCACATTACATCGTGGGAAACGCGTAATGTATGCAAAGTGCTGACAATTTCACGCTGCATCGATCTTCATACCATAATCTATCGGCGACTATCAACGGTAAGGAATAATAGGTCGCTGCAACTTGTAAAGAAACTTTGCAAGGAAAAGGTGGATTTATTGTTAAGTGATAATGATCGATACTCGGACATACGATTAGCTAGTGCAGTTTATTCAATTTGTTGGCAAGGGTTTATGTCAACTGTGAACGACATATGAAAGCTTTCTTTTTTTTCATGTTAAATACAGCTGAGGAAAGATCCTGCATGCTGATAACTAATTACTACCTATTACCACCAAGTTGAGAGTGGCGAAACAAGTATTAAAGCAGAATTAATGCTGTGGAAATGCGTTCCTTGCGAAGTATGTGTGGTGTGGGTATGAATAATAGGCTGAGGAATGATGTGATAAGAAAACGATGTGGTTTTTAAAAAGATGTAGTGACGAAATTTTTAAAAGTAAGCTTAGATGTTTTGGTCATGTTGAGAGGCTGAATGAAGAATGGCTTACAAAAGGTATTCATAAGGCAGTTGTGAGTGGAAACGGCGAGAGAGGATGGTCTAGGAGGATATATAGTGTCCTTATTGGTGTTGTTTTTCAGAAAGGTCAGTTCTGTAGTACTCGCAACTGACATGCGTGTTTGTAAGGATCGTAGCAGCTGGCGTTCTTTTTCTTTTTCTGCCTACTCCCATCGGCAAATAGCTTGGGTTTATGAGTTTATGTATGTACTACCATTGTTGGCTAAAAATATGACTTCTTGGAAGGAACCGGTTGACAAACGTTAACGAGGAAGACCACACACTTCTTGAGAGGACGAGAATTTGCTTTTAAATGGATCACTCTGGATAGAAGTAGCAAAAGCCTCTTTAAAGGAGGCTTTCACATCAGGGGTTCTGAAATAAAAACAATAAAAAAAATCAATTAGACTATTTAATTACATTGTACATATGAAAGTAAAATAGGGTTGTTTATTTTATATATCCATTTATCGGTCGATCGATAAGGTTAAGTTGCGCTTGCCCTGGTTGATCCATGGATGTCTGAACATCAATACATATCAAGACCCCTCTGTGCCTCGGAAAGCACGTTAAGCCATTGGTCGAAGCAGTCATTTGTGGGTCTTTGGTATTATGTTAGTTAGTTTATGTTTGTCCGTAAGTCTGACAACCAGTCTTACTGAGCGGTATGGTGGTACCCAGTAACTGGGTTCAGCTGCATCCGGCGAGAATGGAAACCGACGGCAACACAGTTAGAAAAAGGCTAGGCAGATGAGATGATGTTACCCACCATTCCATTAATGTGCTCGTTTTACTAGGTGTCTTTTAGATCATTTCTACACATTATATTTGTCCGGAAAGTAAGCATAATCTTAAGCAGGTCAAGTTGTTTTATTAACTAAGCCAATTAGGACTAAAAATTGAGGCCAATTTGGAAGTGTGCCCGTGTCATTAACAAGTTTTAACTCGCTCGACATTTAAATAATCTAATGACAAGTTTTGAGTCCATCACCCGCCCTAGTACTTGGAATTGAAAGTGCCGGTTAACAATGTGTCCATTATTCACGATCAATATTCAAGTAAACACCGGAAATAAATTTACGTAAACAATCTCAGATGCCAGTTTCACCAAGCAAACGACTACATTTCCCACATAAAGCCATCTTCACTGAACTTTCTAAAGAGGATCTACAAGTATGTTGTCAAACACAAGTAACTAAACATGCCATAGGAAGCAAAACAAAGGAAAACCACCGTCCGAACTCCAGACAGTGGCAAGGTGAACGATTCAACACGCCGTCTGCCACCGCAGGTCAACCGGGCCCGTTCGAGAACTTTCTATTGCACTCAGCAAATAAGTCGGGGACTAATTAGTACATTCGGTGGAACCGAACAGTACCCGACAAAAGGGCCAAGTTTGCGATTGCGACGCTATAACGAGCGATGCTTTGTGTTCTGTTCTATTCTGTTTTGTACTGGGAAACTGTGTGGCCTTTTGTTGGTAATGTTTAAACTTTTTTATTAATTTGTATGCTACACAAGTTTCTCTAATTAGAACCGATAAAAGTTAGTCGCAGTTTTTCTCTGTTGTTACGTTTCCTTTGTATTTTTTATTAGAATTCATTAAAGATTTCAAGTTGAGAAAGAATATTTTTTTTCTTAGAAAATCTTTTATTTAATTAAAATAATGTTTGATAAAACTTCATTGTGCAGTACGGCAAAAGTCGTCTACAAGCGTTTGATATCATATTTTAGGTTTCCAACACTATCGTACCTACATGAAAGAATTCTCGAAAAATAAAAGAGAGAGTGACTCAATTTCACACCTGGTTTGCTCCCTCTGCGTCCAAAGTTTCCTATGGGAGCTAGAAACGTGTTTCGTGCGACGGTGTCGGGTGTCACCTAATTAGTGCATGCGTTGACGCGGAATGAGTGGTGATGGAACGAATGCAAAGGTGCGGAGTGAAACGGTACGGTGACAGTGCGGAAGACTCGTTTTTTGAAAAAAAAAAAAAAAACATGTTGGAATAACGTTGGGTTTCGGTACTCGGTACAGGGGCGTGTACAAAAATGTAGATTGTGGAGGTGCATTAATTATTCTTTTGATACAGCTGCTTCATAATCGCTTTCTATAGGATTTTAGCATTTATACACCTAATAATAAAGGTCAGATAGATATTCATGACACGTGTTTACAATTTCATTGTGACATTCAAAATATCTCTTAGATTACCTATGCAAAATTCTCTTAAACGAGCTCCAATAATATTTACTTCTACGAGGGATTAGCAAAGGAGCCAATTTAAATGTAAATGTAACTTAATAACGTTAAGTCCGTTAATACACGTGCGCACTGAAACTAACGACGTATCATTAGCAATGAAGGGGCACCCCACAGAATAAAGATACGCGAATCACTCTCAAAATGTCGCTAAAGCGTGATAATACGCAAACTCAGACCACATGTTTTGTTCACATCGAAGAATAATAATAAATTTTTGCCGGCTGCCGATGTCGCTTCCTCGACCCTGAGCGTCACAGACTAAAAATGGGCTAAACAAAAATTTGCACCAAACAGCGGTATGTTAAGGTCTGTATGTGGATTTAATTTTACTAGGGTAGCATAAAGGGGGTTGAAAACTCTATGAATTAGGGTAAAGGGTCAATAGTGGGCCAGATAAAGATGGGCTGCAACAAATTGTGTGCTCTCCAACCTTTTGTTCTCGGTCCCTGCTGTACTTAATTGTGCTTTTGTCCGTTTTTAGGGACCGTCCCGTGATTGGCCAACTTCCACTGATTTTGACCCGGGACTAAAATAATATAAATGCGAAATGGTACGTAATTGATTTCATCTCCGTTCCAATTTCATTTATATTTGGTATTGGTAATTTTCTTACATTTGAATAAATATGTTTTATTATTATTAAAGGTTTGATATATTGGTTTCTATTTTTAAGATAGTGCTATTTATGCGCTACTTGACATTCGACGGGACATTATTTGTCATTTAATTCGCCTCCAGGGTCACTGAATTGTAAAATGAATAGCCAAAGTTACTGATTAACGTAAATTAAAGAAAAGCAATTGATCGTAGAATTTTGAAATTGACGCCATGATAAAATTTTGATTGATTTTTAGCGCAGCTGATGCTAAAAATATCCAAACTATTATGAGATCTGCTGACAAAAGTAATAACTAGAAGAATCATCTTGAGTAAAGCCCAAGGCAACAAAAATAGTTAAAAATAAAAAGTTCCCAACTATTATTATGTCATTGAACTAATTAATTTCTGTGAAAACAAACATTTGTTGCATCATCTGCTGATCTTTGCGTGCAAGACGCAACTATTCATCGAAAATAGATAATTTAATAGTATTGATATCTATCGTGTTCTTATTGCAGCAGAACTATGGCACTGTTCCCTGTCTCCACCTTTAGTTTAACCACATGTTGAAGTTTTCAACATATGTTTAATATTAAAATAATTGATGTCCATCATTTTTTGTTGCCTCAAACGGTTGCCGCCGATCGACTTTCGGCTTTTGTCCAAGAAAATTTCCATATGCGTGTATAGTTCAGTTTGTGTATAGTTTAGGCTCATTTTAATCTTCTTTTGTCAAAAAAGAAATATTTTGAATATCCTTCTGATATAAATTGAGCTCTTAGAACAATTTAATGCAACGAAATATGTGCAAACATTTTAACAAGTAATTCACTGTCAGCCTATTTGAAACCTGTTTTTGCATAAGCCACGGTTCTATATTAGCATAAGCGTCCATACGAATTAGCGCTAAGCCTACACTCTAATAGCTTTGAGATGTTAACACCCACAAAAGTTCGATTGAAATTAGTTCGTGCACACTGTCATTTGAAATTGTATGTTATCGTTCTTGATAATTACGTTGTGCAAGATGCCTTTCAATACTAAGCGAAGCATAGTTTGGTATTGAAGGTAATTCTAATTCCTTCTACACCTTTATGTTTTCTCATGACGGACTATATAGTTCAATTAACTCCTTCTGGCTGGACATACCTTACAGTTAAATCTTCTTCACTTTGTAAAGTTACCGGAATTTGTCCGAGTCCACACTTCGGTGAAAATTCCTTGCGTTGAATTTCTGCTTCGTCTAGCAGTTCGCGTGATTCGCATTTAACTTATTAGTTTCCATAAAATCCTTCATAGCAACCAGTCAGATTACTTCTACTTAAAATGATTTCATGTGAGCTAATTAAAATACAAAGGAAGCAAAATCTGATAAGCAGCTTAATAATTTACTCATTGTTAAGTCTCCGGTAACTTAACTGAAGTCTGTTCCCGAAACAAAATCACGTGTAGTCAACGTTCTCATTAAATGTTATATCTTCATTTTAAACCTTTTCGTCGTTTTATCGGATTAATATCTCAATCGCCCCTGTCATCACCGCAATGACCACTTCTGAGTGCTATCAGAGTATCATTCCGCTCTTCATGCCACTTCGTGGCTAACGCACAATCGCATTAGAGTACGCCTCAAAAACGGGCTTTCACCGCGAATCGCCATCCTAAATAAACAATAGCTGGATGGGGGCACAGCTTTTAAACGATCTCCAGCGACTCAGCTGACAGATTAGCTCACCCTATTAGCAAATTTATATCTGCTGCTCATAACGACGCTTCAAACTCTTTATGGCTATGCATTAAGAATCACTTTCGTTTAAATTATGCAGTGCTGGTAAGAAGTTGATGTTGTATGCAGATGGGTTTGTCTGATAGGTGGTTATAGAATTTTTGAGGCGACAGAGGGGTGTGATCCAGCCACGTGCTAATGTGGCTCATAAGTTTGATGCTTTTATTTTTATACCAAACTGATGTTACTTTGATTGGAATTTTTATGCAGGAGGAGAGTTTTATTCACAAAATGTGAGAGGATTGTCTAAAAGGAATGAAGTTTATCTTCTCTTACATTTGTCTACGTATATCGATTTGGCTTCTACTTAGTCGATAGTCAACATCAAACAAACAATTTGTTTGGAATGTTTTTAAAGATATACAAAGTAGATTTTATGAATAAATGCTCTTTGAATGTTGTGTCACTTTGGATAACAACATAGACAAATAATTCATTAGCTGTAACTATTAAGATATTGAACATTAGTATCTAATAATGCTAATATATCTATATGCATAAAGAATAATTATGCATAAAATGATAGTACGGTTGATTTTAATTTTGACAACCAACTTAGTGAAAGAGTAGAAACTACTAAAAAGTGGTACCAATAAAACAAAGAACTAAAAAATAATTTAAAATCCAATTGAATATTTCACACACGGACAACAGCGCTACTCGTTAAGTTGGTAAGATCCTCGTGGGACGCGAAGCACATGCGTCTCGTTATAATTAGCGAACAATGTTTGGCTTTAGCAAATCCCTTTGGGGCGTAAATTAAGAGATTCTGCTCTCCGGACGGCTTATGGATACATTTGCGTTAAAGCTCGTGGAGGACACAAACATTCACGTTATTTGTTCCTATCTGTCCTGTATTTGCATGCCCCTGTTACTGGTAAGTCCGAAAATTATTTATATCCATATTTTTGACGTGTTCTGCATAAACTCGTGTTTTGATTTGTTTCAAAGTCTCTCTCATCTGTATTTTTGTTCTGGTCTGCTGTGTTAATCCTTTGAGCAGTACTAGTATTCTGATGACGCACAGCTTCGTAAATGATTTTATGAGTTCAAGAACCTATCTTGTTTAGTTCTTGTTACGTAGGTTGTTTAATTATACCTGCGTAGACAGTTATTGGCCTTAATTGCAAATCATTTGCAATTGATTTCAATGATTTAGCGTCCTTAGACGGAAGTCTTCTGTAACTCAGAATTTTGACACAAAAGTTAGCTTTAGAACCTTTGAATTTTATTATACTGAGGATGCGAAAGAAAAACGCTGCAAAAGCCGCAATGAAGAATATTTTTATAAAATATATTATCCAATATTTTAATATGAGCGTGCAATAAATTTTAATGTAGGTTAAAGTATTAACGGACCTATAATAAATTAACGGTTCCTTGCAGTTTGCATCAACGTAATGTCCAGATTTTACGTTTAACCAGCGTTGAAATTTTTGTTTTTAATTTTATACGACACATGAACTTTTTAATTTGGGGCGTAAATAACCGTGTGCGTAGCTTAAGTCGATTATGGGAAATGTTATTTGATGTTGAATTAAAGCACCCAATTATTGTTTTAAAAAAGTTGATGTTTCATACAAGTATGAAGATAAAATCAATGAAGACGATCTGATTAGTTAGGAGTTTAAAGACGTAACATACGAAATTGGTCTTAATATGTACGTTTGTAGTATCCAAAATTACTTAAATGACGCAACACTTCATAATTCATGAGTTTAAAACTATAATATGCTCAATTTATAGGAAACCAGCCTAATGGAAAAATGAATTACCGTACTAAATATTTAAGCAACCTAATCTTATAACACATCCTCCATAAATCAAATCTTAACCAACCTAAATCATTATAAATCCTGAGTGCTTAAATTTCATAAAACCTCGCAGCCCTTTCCTAATGTTTACTTTACCCAGGGTTCCTCAGATTTATGAACATTCACATTTCGTCTGTCAACGTTTACATACGTAATCTTGTTTGAATATCATCTCTGCTGGCCGCTGTTATTTGCATATTTCTATTATTGTCATTGAGGTCTATACGACCCTCGTTTGCTCCAAAATCAACACGTGGCGAACCGCCAGATAGGTTATTGTGGGAGCGTATTGTATAATGATATTGTTGCAATGCTATGTGGCGTGAATTTGCCAAGGATTAAGGGCATTTTTTCGTTAGCGTTTTTGGGCTGTCGCTTTTTTCCTTCACTTGTTTTGCAATGTTTGTTTTTTTTTCTTATGGGGATTTGGCAACTGATCCTGGCTTGATTAATGACCGCTGTAGTCGGAAAACGTCAGTATGACCAACAGTGAATAGAATTGAATAGAATAAAGTTTATTGTTTCCAGTATTACAGTTAGTAGTAGGTACACACATACACAAAACTATAATACTAGAAGCAAAAGGTTTAAACTTCAGCATTATACATAGGTCCCCCATGCAGGTTTCTAAGCGCTGGTTTTCAGCTTAAACTCTTGAAAGGTGCAGTGCCAGGTTCACTAATTGTATTGAATGCAACTGATAGTTTTTATTAAATTCTACCTGTGTTAGATTTAGTTTAATTTGCTGCCGCTTAAAAATAATAAATTTTATGTCATACACGTAGCTCGTTCTAAAATCATGTTAACCATAAAATGTGAGTGAAAGTCAGTATCATGACGAGCAGGTAATTGACGTAAAAAAAGCAACAAGGATGTCCCGCGACTGACGGCTGTCGAACTGTTTAATTAATGAGAACTTTTTTCAAAATCTTTTGCGGTGTGAACTAATAGAGGACAAGAAGACATGTTCATTAACATATTCGGGATTCCTTTGACTCCATTAGTCGGATATTTTAATTGTTTGTTGGTCTCGTTGGAGACTCCGCAGCTGTTATCCGCCTACCGCGTCGAGCTATTTTCAGACAAATTGCTTTTAAGTTGCTTCACTGTTTCCCTAATATCCTAAATTTAAAATTTATTAGAAAAGTTAAGTTTTTGCCGCTGCTTTATTGTCGTATGCTTTCAGAGATATATTTGTTTGGTGAATGTAAATTGGTGATATGGCGCCGATCAACGAGGCGTGGGTATTCGTCTATTGATAGTTTTGGCTGTATTAATAGAAGTAATTTCATGGTTATTAAGAATTGAAAGAAACTCAGTTTTTTTATGTCTGTTGTGTCGCACGTGTTGACGAGAATGTTGAGGAAAATGCATTCAAAATTAGAGGACAGTACCATGGCATGTTTTTGTTCAACTTGCACTTTTTATTGATTTACTTAGAAAAGATTTTGCCAAAATACGGGTCATCTTATCATCTAATGTTTTAAGTAGGCCAAATTTAAAAATCGTCCTCGCGTTTCAGTTTTACGATTTATAAAATTCAGGTCCAATGAAGTTACATTTTGCATTAATTTGAATTATCGTGTCGCATACAAGCACCGAATTTGTTTTATTATTCATGAGTATACAAACAAACAATCACGCCATCGAACATTCGTTTTCTTCAACATCAAAGCCATAATTCACTTTATCTAATCAAACGATCCCCAAAACAATTTCACAGCGATTGTCTGCTCTGCACCCCGGATTTGAGTACCACCCCATATATCATATTCAAATGATAATTCAATACCGTTGTGATTTCTGACCCCGAGTTTGGGGCGGCTGATAAAAAATAATATATAACATAATCCGAATGAGTATAAAATTATTATAAGGGCCGGCTTATTTAACGCTAAATAATTTATGCCTTCATACTATACATCGTATAATCCAACCAGATTAACGATTAGAAAATCTAATATCTAATAGAATATTAAATTAATGTGTGGTTTCCTTATCTAATGTGAGAAGTCGCGTGGCTGATGGAACGCATAAACTATTTAAACGTGATTAGGGAACATTAGAGTCAGAAATAGAATTAAGGACTCTAAATTGTGACAACCCTATTTCTATAATAAAATTTTGTGGTTTTAGTAATGAAAAATAAATTAGATTTAGAGTTGGAATACGCAAAGGGTTTCTCAACAGTCCGAAATATGTCAAACAATTCAAGTATTTTTATCTCATTAAAGTTGTTTCGAGGAGTTTTTGTCCATTGAGAATTGGATAAGCAAATTCAATAGTTTTTATTAGTCTGGGCCATAAAAGAAATTACTCTTTTTTTAATTTTAATTTAGTATTTCGGCTTGTAACAGCTGACTGTGAGTATAATACAGCCAGCAATTTAATTTTTTAATATATTAAATTCCAATGAACATTTACATTCTAAAGAAATAATAATGGCTTCGACGTCTCGTTTATTGGTTTTTAATTTTAGAATTTTCTCCCAGTGCAGGTGTAACGAATAATTTAATATAACCTGGCAAAACTAAATGAAACGAATATTTAATAAATATAAAAATACGTATAGTTATACACCAGATTATATATAACCTAGTAATATACTTTATGATAAAACCAAGAACTTTGCTTTTCAAAAACCCATTCTCAGTTATACAAAAATAATAATAAGGGAACCTATTTGCGGACGCTGAGCAAATAATAAAATGGAACGCAGGAGCTTCTGTCAGGAATATTCAGTTACACCAAACACAACATAACCCATCAGTTTAACTCGGTAACTCTCGGGTTACGGTTAAGTGACCGACCACCGACAACCATTAAATTGTTTTCTTTGCACACTATACGTCTTACACAACAAATAATAGCCCTTAATGGTGGCTAAGATAAGAAGGACACGATATAAGTGGACATAGGTAGGTAGGTAATTGTCAACGCTGTTATATTAAAGGTAATTAAGTGTGTGTTAACAAGGATATTTGATAAGCCGTAAGTTAGAGTAAGTGTGGAGTATAATGGTGACGGTCGTTAATGAAAATGTCCCTATCATTATAAATAAGTAGCTACGCTACGAAGTGGAATTACGCATTAGTAGGATTCGTCGACCGAGGCATACTCTAGCAGTTGAGAGTTGTAGCATTCCTGATGATGCTACAACTCTCCTCCAGGAGAGTAGCAAGCTCACCAGCATACCCAAGATTCACCATCGCAAACCACCGCGCTGACGTGTGAATCCAAAACACTGTATCTCAGAAACACCTATTTCGAGAAAACGGCTTTTAAAACTTTTTTTGGTTTTCAGTATGTTTTACTTAAAATTTTATAACATTATGTTATGTGACAGGTACCAAATTCAAGGTAATTTTACGTTTTATCTGGCCATGTACAGTTTACAACCATTATATTCATATGATTAGAATTAACTAAGTAAACGTGTATTGTCTCTATAAAACTTAAATAAATGTTACCGATTGTTTGAGCAAAACACTGTATCTTTAGTTACAATGTATTGGAAGCGGAAAAGAAGGGCGTAACCTATTGCGACTTGCTCTCCTAAGCTAAGGCGGCAGTGGACCTCCAGGAGCTCGCCCTCTCCGACGGCCTCCGGGTGAAGGTCACTTTAGCCCAGATGCTGGAGATCCCCGGTGCGACCAGTGGCCCGACTGTTGACGCTCTGGCCGATAGGCTCAGGGCGTCTTTAGACGCGGATGAGGCCCGAGTGTCCAGGCCCTCTAAGTGCGCTGACATGCGCATCCTGGGCTTGGACGACTGCGTGACGGAGGCGGAGGTGGCAGCCGCCATTGTTAGGTCGGGGGGGTGCTCTCCCGATCAAGTGAGGGCAGGCACCATCCGTCCTGACATCATGGGGATACGAACCGTAACGGTCAGCTGCTCCGTGACGGCGGCTTAAAAAATCACCAGCGAGGGCCGAAAGCTCCTGGTAGGCTGGGTTTCGGCGCAGGTCAAATTGCTGGAGCCCAGACCTCTGAGGTGCTTCCGCTGCCACATGGGCAACCACGTGTTTGTGAGATATACCTCAGAGGTGGACCGCAGCGGTCACTGCTGCCGCTGCGTTCAGCCCGGTCACAAGGCCGGCTCGTGCAATGCCATGCCGCACTGTTACATAATGTGCGGTAGTTCCGCAACTCCCTTGCGGAGTTGAGAGTCGTCGTCGTCGGGTTCCCTCCCCTCCCCGTGCTCGTACTCGGGGACTTCAACGCTAAGAATTTGGCTTGGGGTTCTCGGTATACGGACACACGGGGCAGGATGGTGGAGGACTGGGCTCTGGAGACAGGCCTGTTCGTCCTAAAACACCGTCCGCGCATCCAAGCAGGAACAATGATTCATGAAAACTAACGGTTGAGCTCTCGCCCTCCTGTGCCCCCCGCGTATCTTGCACCTACCACGCGTAGGGACATGTCGCCACGCGCGACGTCTCCAGTTTGTTTGGTTATCCAAAACACCGTATCTCAGTTGATTTTCAACTAATCTCGCGCAAACTTATTCAGCAAAAACACTGTAACTACAATCACAGTGTTATGCCATAACAAACCATAAATGTAACTAAAATACAGTGTTTAGTATGTGCCTATATCTCCTTGTACATACTATAAAATGGAAAAATAATAATATAGGGATATGTATCTACCTCGAAATAATCAAATGAGCGCTATTAAGGTAAAACACTGTAACTCGAGTTACAGTGTATTGGATTTACACGTCAGCGCGCCGTCCTTCCGGCCTTGCCGCCAAGGCCCGCCGTGACGTCCCAATTCATGTCCGCCCTGACCCTTGCTCGAGCCAGCAGCCTGTAGTACTTAACATTCGTAACTTAATAATAATCATTCTGATCCAGCCTGTCCTTTAGTGCCCTCTTCCAGCGTCGCCCTAAGTTGAGGACCGTTCCCCACATGGGCCCTTAGCTCTAGTTTTAAGTCATAAAGCCCTGGCTGGAGGCCTTAAGTTATTCTTCTGTTATTAAAAAAAAAAAAACATGCTATTCAGTGCATTTTAATCGCGTAGGTATTGCACTTTTCCATGAAGCAGCAGATTTTTCTAGTAGTACTAAAAATTCATCCCTTAATAATAATCATTCCGTTCCAGCCTGTACCTTGCTGCCCCCTTCCAGCATCGCCCTAAGTTGAGGACCCGGACCCCACGTGCGCCCTTAGCGATTAGTCGCTCTAGTTTTAAGTCATTAAGGTTTGGCTTGAGGCCTTAAGTTATTCGTCTATATTTAAAAAAAAAATCTATTCCATGCATTTTAATCGCGTAGGTATTGCACTTTTCTGTAAAGAGACTGTTTTTTTTAACCGACTTCAAAAAAAGGAGGAGGTTTTCAATTCAACTGTATTTTTTTTATTTTTGTTACCTCATATCTTTTGACTGGGTGAACCGATTTTGATGATTATTTTTTTATTTGAAAGCTGGTGCTTTCCGAATAGTCCCATTGTAATTTGATTCCATTCGGACAATGGGGTCCATGTGAAACCCATATAAGTCTTAAATTTGCATTACGTATTTCCGCGACAAATGAATGAATAACGTGATTAGATTAGTGCGGAGTATCTACCACAACTAAAAAGTTAAAAAATAAAAACTATTTACAAAAAAAAAAAAAAAAACAACCGACTTCCTTAAAAAAAGCACAACAAAGTAAAAAATAACTTTAATTTCGGAAGTCGGTGGTAAAAACCTTAAATACAGAGCCTAAGACACCGACTTTCGAAATTAAAGTTATTTTTGACTTTGTAGTGTTTTTTTTTTAAGGAAGTCGGTTGTTTTTTTTGTAAAAAGATTTTTTAATACCTAATCTTTTTTTTTATATTCCTATTAAAGCTCATCTAGAATCATGTGCTGTATAGTAACAACGTTGTACATACATACATATAATCACGCCTTTTTCCCATGGGGGTAGGCAGAAACCACGGAACGCCACCTGCTACGATCTCTACACACTCCTTTTGCCTCGTTTAGGTTCATATAATTGGTCATACACACACGCCGGTTGCGAGTACTACGCACCTGACCTTTCTGAAGAACATTACCAATAAGGTGACTATATGTCCTCCTAGGGCGTCCCGTCCCAGTGTATCCACTCACATCTGCCTTGTAGATACCTTTTGTGAGCCGTCTTTTATTGTTCCTCTCAACATGACCAAACCATCTAAGCCCTGCCGGGGTCGCGTGATTGTTCGAAAGAGATACCGTGACCCTGGCACATGGGCAACTGATGGAACACGGGTGGGTTTTAGTCAGTAAAAGTCTGACACACCCTCCCGCTCCGCCCAGAGCGGTAGAAGTCATTTGATGATTTCCCATCCTGAAAAAAAAAAAAAAAAAAAAAAAAAAAAAAAAAAAAAAAAAAAAAAAAACCATCTAAGCATACATTTTTCAATTTTTGTCACTACATTTTCTTTTAAACCACACAGTTTTCTTATCACATCATTCCTCAGCCTATCATTCATAGTCACACCACACATGCTTCGCAAGGAACGCAACGATGTATCACCGAATAATTATGCAACTCATTAAAAAGTAAAAATACTTCAACGTTTAACCCAGTACAAACTTCAGTAGACTAAAGTCAACAAAACTCTAAACGAAGTCAAGACAAAATTTCTAAAAGTAGTTAAGAAAATGTTCCAAATTCGAATTGAGTTGACTAAAGAGAATAATGATTGGTTCGTCTCCCTTCCGTTTTAGCAAAAATGGGTTAACGATCAAAATGGTCCTAATTGATGTCATCATACTATTGCCGTTTCTAATAGAGCTATAAATAGAGATGAAAATGCTGTAAACTAATCTGATGTAGAAGAGTTATGGTTATACATGTGTTCTTGATTTGGTTCTCATAATAAAGTACAAGAATGTTGGATTTATGTTATTTTTATTAGCTTCCGTATAAATATGGTTATTTTAGACTTGAGATTTTCTTCGTGGACGTGTTTTGTTAACATAAATTGCGAAAGTTTAACACAATCAAACTAATAAACTGAATAGCAATAAATACATTTTTGAAAAAAAAAAAAAAAAATATTTCATTACCAATAGACATTAATGGGGTCTGAATAGGCGTCCATAATCATAAAGCAGTTATAATGAAATGAAATTGAATAAAACTTTTATTTAGTAATTCAAATACAAATAATGAAGTTAGATTATTATTTTTCAGTAACTTAGGATTTTCGAAACACAATTAAAGAAAAAGACAAGTTGTACAGTTAGATTATAGAAAACTGTTTATTTTAATTTAGTTTATAAGTATTTGATATGATTTATTGTGCAAAATAATATAATTATTTTTCTGCCTTTGAATTGTTAAAGCTAGCTTTAAATAGTCAACTTTAAGTTCTAAATAGTTTAGCTTTGTATGATTAATTGTTCATGGTTTAAATATTGGTCAGCGACACCAAAATAGGTTCTTCTGTTTGAGAAAAACCATCTTAACGCAAAAACTAATACACCAACCGTAGCAATTAATGATAAAATGCACATGGATCATATCCCAATTACTCGTATTAAGCGCTTAGCCTTCACATTTAAAATAGGCACAGACAAATTGTGAATTTCTGCCAGCATTTCATTCAATCATTGCATTCTACGTTTAACCCGCCTGCCTTCAAAGAAAGATATAAAGAAACAGAGAACGCAAGAAAGAAAATTCATTTATTTAGCACAGATTTAAAGGCTCACAATAGATGTACAGCAGGAAAGAAGGCAGGAAAGAGCAAGCAAGGGCAGCAACACAAGAGTGAACAGGCCTCATCTTGGCACGGTCGTTCCATCACAGACCTTATTCATCGCTTTCCGTCAGGTGTGATGAGCAGGCCTATTCAGAAATAAAATAAAATAAAATAAATCTCCACTATGACGTTCACTTATTATGAATAAATAAATCATCACCATTAAAAGCCTATAGAGAACTCCACAAAAAAAGATAAAAGCATAATTGGGCACGACTCTAAGCTTTGAATCGATCATAGTACCGATCACAAACCGCGATCTTCACTCGATTAATCATAATTAAGTAAATCATTTATGTATTAATCATTCACTTCCACAATATTTATCAAAACTGACAGATGAAAGTGACAAAATTAATACTTCGTTTGGCACCAAGTTTGTGGTAATATATAACTCTTTCTAATTAACTGTAATGAAAACTAATTTCGTCGTCACGGCGATCGAGAAACGAGATTCGTGAGATAAACTTCTCGATAGTTATCTGTTCCGCTTGTGTCAATGAGGAAATTTAAATGTTAAGGAACGTACTTTTAAGCGACACCTGTGACTCTCATAAATATGTATGATCAAATTACGTTTAGGTTTTCAGAATTACCAAAACTGAACCACGTCAAAAAGCACGCTAAGTCTTCGATCCCGCCAGTCATTCGTATATTTTGACAGTAATTTCGGGTAGTCAGATACGTATGTAGATATTACATGTAGATGTAGAATACTGCAGGTTTGAAGCTCTACCTGGCTAGGTCGAAAGCTGACCTAAATATCATCTGCCTAGCCTTTTCCCAACTATGTTGGGGTCGGCTGCCAGTCTAACCGGATGTAGCTGAGTACCAGTATTTTACTTGGAACGACTGCTTATCTGACCTCCACAACCCAGTTACTGGGTAATACGATGCCCCTTGGTAAGACTGGTTGTCAAACTTTCGGGTTTCTGACGACCCGTTACGACTGTCTAAGATCTACCGAAAGACAGCCGGGACCAACGGCCTAACGTGCTTTCCGAGGCACGGAAGGGTCTTGAAATGTAAAGATGGTCAGTCGTGGTAGCTTAACCTGAACGATCAACTTGGTAGCTGTTATTACTTAGCCACAAGCCGACCCAAACATAGTACGTTAAAGGCTTGACAGATAATGACATCCGCATTACCAATAATAATGTTTATCAAGTGTGATAAAATATTCTTCAACCGGCAACTGTTAATTCTGTTTATGACTATGAACTATGGAAACTTGCGACTTCCTAACAAATGGGTTGTCACCATACTAGGCTTGCATCGAATTAAGTTATTATTAAATTAACCCATAAACGTCGGTTACTCAACATGGACCTTCTAATTATCGCTATATTGGGATATTGGCATAATCACCAACGTGGTAGACAAATTGATTAAAGCGTGACCGATAGAGTGAAAAGTTTGTCCTTTATAACATAGTTTTATTAGCTTCACCTATATTTATCTATCTGTGGATGTATGTAACGGAATCTTAGAACGTGGTTTTTACCCACGTCGGATCAAATTAAAATTAAGCCCCCTTAAAAAGAACCGATACATTAATTTAATAACTGTTCTTTTATCCTGGCCAGGATTTTCAGGATTAGCGATTTTTATTAAATTTTCCCGAGAGAGAGTCCAAGAAGGCAGGAGGCCTGCAAATTTCTATTGGTATTCTAAAAATAAAACTCACATTAACGGTGAATCGAACTAAAAGTCGAAAAAATATATATGTAGGTATATATACAATATCTATATATTAATACGTGAAGCGAAAACTTTGCATCCCTTTTTACGGAAATTGGGCGAACGGAGGAGTATGAAATTTCGCACATTTATAGTTTATACAGAGAAGAAGTGACGAATGCTAATATTTTTTTTTAAATTATGCGTAAAAATACATTATTTTCAATAAATAACACGTTACACACACTACTGTTCATTACCGTGTATCTAATACACACATGCATAGATATTCTTTTGTTTATGGTCCAAATCTGTCTTTATTATTTTGTGCAGTGTTACCAACACCCAGAAATATTTACCCCTAAAGCTTAAGTTAAAAACCCCATGCCACAATTACTAAAAAAAACCCCTAAAAAATTATAATGAAAATAACCAACGAATGTTCAGTAATCATAGACCGGCACACAGTAGTAATATTTGTCTATATTTATTACGCGACATTTGTTAATCACTCACTCTGCATTCTTAGTATCGAGGAACCGTACTAGAAGTCGCTAATACTTTTATTATAATCAAAAACACAATGAGAAATGTAAGATTGCAAAAAATCCCTAAGAATACCCCTAAAAATGGAACGCCCTTAAAAATCTCAATCCTCTTATTTATCCCCTAAATTTGGGAAAACCCCTAAGTTGGTAAGCCTGATTTTGTGTTTATAGTCTTACTGAATGTCAAGTATAACCATAGGTAATAAATTAATTTTATTGATATATAACCTATTTTATTTTTAAAATCTATGATCATATCGAGAATATTTGTCTTTAATATTATTTGTATATTTAGCGACGGTAGGAATTTAGTTAAGATTTATAAGAAATATTTTTTGTGGTTTTATGGGGAGTGTCAAGTATGGCATTAGTAAGTTTCCCATACAAAACTTAGTCTCGTGTGCTAACTGTAGAGGTTGTATACCTCACGATTATACAAGCTGGTCATAGATTGTACAGGCTGGTTATAATTATGACATTTTGAACTGTCATAGTTAATTAAAAATAATAGGGTAAATTCTATAAAACAAAGCTTTCTGTGATAATTCATTTCATATCCAGCAGTTAAGAAGTATTAAGAAATTACACCTACGTCCTGGTCCTGGCCATCACCATCCCGCCAGCGAACCCTCTCCACAGTAGTACAGCGTCAACAATTTGTCTATAGTGTTACTGAATGTCAAATATAACCATATAATTTTTTTACTAGCTTTTGCCAGCGGCTTCGCCCGCGTGGAGGTCGGAGTATATCCCGCGTGAACATACTACCGGGATAAAGGTAGCCTATGTGTTAAACTAGGTTAATTTTTTTTTGACTTGCTTCAAATTTATCGTCACTGCTTGGTTCGTATGTGTCTTAGCGTTATGTTATATAGCTTATAACCTACCCAGGAGTATGGACTACAATCGTATGAAGTTTGGTTAGAATCCCTTCAGTAATTTTTGACCCATGCGTGCATATACAGACAGACAGACAGACAAAAAATGTACTGATTGCATTTTTGGCATCAGTATCGATCACCATTCATCCTCCAATATTAATTTTGAATATATTTTCAATGTACAGAATTGACCTCACTACAGTTTTATTATAAGTATAGATTTTTTTTTCATTTAATAATGTATTTTATTCAAATGAAGTACGGTCGAATTTCGACCAATGGGCGATCACTAGTTTTAATTAAAAAGCAAACACGCTATAATAGAAAACCACCCAAGTGACTATTTTAACTAATATCTGTAAATAAAATATTTATATTAATTGTCAACATGCACTCCAATGAATCCGAGTTATTAAAAAAAATCTTAATAAATAATATGTAAAATTTCCAGGCCAACATTAAAGGCGTACTAAGAAAAGCATCATGTTAAAAACTTTCTTTACCTTATTTATTATAAAAAGTATCTAGGTTTACTTGTAATTAATGCACGTGTCCAGCATTGGTAAAACTTGGAACCTCATATATACCAACATTTTATTTCAGTAAATTTGAAATAACTTAAAGCTCTCGAAATTAAGCATAATGACTCCACCAGCTGACAAAAGCAATTCAAAATATACACAAAAAAAAAACTTAATAAAAGCCCAAACACATCCAGACACAAACAATAATGAAAACTAATTTTATCTCCCCAACCAAAGAGCTGTTAGATCCAACAGATAAACATTTAGATGATCAACAATATTCATTATTAGTACTCGTTCCGTACAATTGGCTCGTTAACTTCGCTTGAGTATCGCTAATTGTTGCAAATGGCTGCCAGTTAGAATGACAATAGAAGACGGTTACTATCGTCGATACGAATGCACTTGTTGTATCTGGGGCATCGTTATTTGCAATTGCTGCTGGTCTGTTGGCTTTATTGTGTCGTACCTACTGATGTTCAGTTTGGAAGGTATTTTTATTTACTTCTGCAGTGAAAGTATTTCTTTTGTATTCTGACCTTTAAGTTTTTGGCGGCGAAAACGAGTTTAACTTACAAATCTCTATCACCAAAGTAACCACGAATCAGATTTTATGACATCTGAAAATATATATCCAAGTTAATTAATCCAAACCCACGCAATCTAATATTGCGTAGGTAATTCAGTATTTTCATTATTTGCACAGATTACTTTCCTTTTTGTTATTAGCAATTCCATCTGTTTTACCGATTATATTCATATTTCGTAACGTTATCTTCCAGTAGCAAATTGTTTTATTATCTCGATTCAACTCGTAATGGAAACATTATTTGTACCGAATGTCTAAACTCCGAAATTATAATTAATAATAACTTTTCCTATCTATTAAGTTAAGCCGAAAACGCTTGAAACATTTTACTCCAAAATATTGTAGAGGCTTTAAGATTAAAGGAAAGTACCATTGAAGTTCCAAACAGCAATTAACTTGACAGCATCAATATTAAACAAGAATTAATGTAAATAGGTACATAGTTTTGGAAGATTGGTTACAAATTATTATTTATTCAAGAGCGGATTTAAGCAAAATTTTAAGTGTCTCTACTCCAATGAATTAAACAGAATAGAAATATATTTTTATAACTATACCAACAAGTTATAACGATGCGAAAGAAAATAATTCAAACACATATTATATGTGAATGCTAGTCCACAAGCCAACGGATAGGTAGAGCGCGTGAATCGAACGATCTTAAACGGATTGAATACAACAAACAGCTGATGTGAATGTACTTGGGATAGAAAATGTATCCAGGGATAAACAATACCCCGCCCACGGTTACTAATTACACACCCTTCTGATATCAGTAAAACCTAAATGCGAATTGCACAAAGGTCTCAATATTTAAGAATGACAAAAGAAAAGGAAACGAAATGATGTTAATATCACTTGCCAATCTTCAACTATACATTACAAGTCATTACCATCGTTCTACAGTTGCCTTGAAAATATAGTCTTAACATCTAAAAAGTAATCTCTTAAATTATCTTCGAGCCAACTCACTCTGAAGAAATAAGAGGGAATCCTATCTTATTACAGAGGTTCAGACCCGTTGCAAACAATTCAAGAGACATTTTTTCAATTACACTCAGCCACCGCGAATGCAATCAGATTTTCATTTATTTATCCGTAACTTGTAATTTTGATGCTTCGTTTTCTTTTTTACTTAATATAGCCTCCGTTTAACGTATAGCGGTCCTACGTGGTTTAATTTCTTTAGTTTTTAGTCCCTTTGTGTCATTATGCGTAATATCGTGCAGGGAAAAAGGCCTAGAAATGGCTTTATTAATATTCTTGGTAATATTACGTTTATGGTCTGTAATGTATAAAGGAAATTAACAATTTGTATGATTTCAATCATAAATATTTTACATTTTGTAAGCATGTGAGTTGAAATTTGATTTTGTTGGTACTAGTTCTGGTTCTTGGTTAGCAAGGCTTTGCTGCTGCAAAAAAGATTAATTTGTATACGCCTGTGCAGCATCAAGATTCAATTCGTATTAAGGGTTAATCTCACAGCTAATAATATCAACTAATTTAACAACCCTTTTTATGATTTTTTCGCTTTGAGTAAAAGTATATCCAGATGTAGTGCATCAGCGTTAATTGAAACAAATATTGTCTATACTCTGAAATAAAAGGTACCTGTATTCGTTTTTATACAACACAATCCACACTTATAATAATATTATAAATGCAAAAGTAACTCTGTCTGTCTGTCTGTCTCGCTTTCCTGCTAAAACTACTGAACCAATTTAAATGAAATTTGGTACACAGATAGTTTAGAGCCTGAGAAAGGACATAGGCTACTTTTTATTCCGTGACTTTGTCTGCGTCCGCGATAACCGCATATTTACACAGACGAAGTCGCGGGCAGAAGCTAGTAACCTAATATTACGCTTATTTGCCCGAAAATTTGGGCAGAGGCGAGCCTAGAACACCCACATTCTGCCAGTTCTGTTTAAGTTCCATGTAAAAGGGGAAGAGCCTATTTTTATCAATCGGGCTCAAATCCAGCCTCGACGCTGCTACTGAAAAACAGATGGAATAACCCAATAACATATTTGCCAACCTGAGAATCAAGCCCAGCATCTTATGGTCAGCAGTAGCGTCTACAACCACTAGACCAACGGAGTATTTGTTTGTTTTTCAAATATTCCTATTATTTTTACGTAATGATCTGCCCAACCAATTAACAATTCAAATACTACAAACCGCGTAAAATGTTGTGATAAACACTAACCCGTCTGTATAATTAAAATCAAATATTTGATGGATTTGATTTGATAACACATAATTAATTACTGGTTTATGTGGTAACTCATGAATGCAAAATTGAATATCAAAATCAGATGATGGCATAACATTGATTTATAATGACCTAATAAAACCGAACCTAACCTAAACCTAAACCTAATATGACCGAAAATACTGACAAAATAAAAAGGGAAGACCACGAAATGCTAAAAACAAAAGGGAGAGCAACATTTGCGAAAATAGCCTTCGATAATAGTCAATATGGAAACTATTGCAAACGGCGATGTATTGAATGGGGATTCGTAGGAACCTAGACAAATTCTTTACTATGTAAATAATTTTATTGCCATTGCCTTCACATCAGTAAAAGAAAAACATTATGAGGAAACTGGCATGTCCTATAACCAGAAGACAAGCGACATCTACCAACCCGAACTGTGCATCATGCATTACTGCCTATATATTCTCACTAAGAGGAAATCTGTACCCCAGTAGTGTGAACATTATGGACTGCTTATGCTATATGCATATTTTATTATAATGGTAACCCACAAATGCAAAATTTAATTCCAAAATCAGGTGATGGCTAAACATTGAATTGTAATGACGTAATGAAGATTCACTGTAGTACTTAGTATCTGATTTTGCTAATATTATTTAGTTTATCTTTTGTTGCAGATCCTGAATTAATATATAAACAAACAAGCAGTGAAACGAAAACACATTTGGCTGTTGTCAAGACGGAAACTTCTACAAACGGTGATGTATGGAATGGGGGAGGCAGATTGACTGATGTTCGATCAATCACTCTGCCTAGCCTTTGTCTAACTATGTTGGGGTTGGCTTCCAGTCTAACTGGATGCAGCTCAACGCCTACTGGCATTTCACATCTGCCTAGCCCAGCAACTGCCTATCCGAACTCCACAACTCAGTTACTAGGTAATACGATACCTTGAGGTGAGAGTGTCAGATATTCGGGCTTGTGACGACTCGTAACGATTGTCAAAGATCCACGAATGACAACTAGGACCAATGCCTAAACGGCTTACAATTAGTAGGGGATAGAACATCTAATATATAAAATTCTCGTGTCGCAGTGTTTGTTACGAAACGCCTCCGAAACGGCTGAACCGATTTTTATGAAATTTTATGTGGATATCGGGTAGGTCTGAGAATCGGCCAACATCTATTTTTCATACCCTTAAATGATAAGGGGGACCCACACTTAAATTTTTTTTTTCCTTTTTTGAAATTTTTATTTTATTATGATTTGGCATTGAAAAATACATATAACTCTAAATTTTCACTCTAATTCAACTCTAATTTTTCCACCCGACCAAAACGTTTGCCGAGTCAGCTAGTATATTAATAGAAAAGTGTCAGTCAGTTCGGTGATAACGAAGTAGATATTCAGACTGAATACGTGAGTAACAGTATTAAAACTTGCATCATAGAAAAGAAGCTGCAGTTACATCACAATACATTAAAACGCAAATTGATGACGAGAAGCATACAAAATGAGTTAGTCACACATTTTCACAAAACCGTGTTGATATACATCCGAAGATAACCCACGTAAATCAACCATTAAAACCGAAACAACACGGCACATAATCCGGGATTAATAGTCTATTAATCAAAGGAGACGACACCTAGCTGCAGGCGTTTGAAATTAGCGCTATTTATGTTATATATAAATAAATGTGTTGTCGTATAACAGGAGATTGTAGTGATGTTCCCATGTATCTTTTGATTGGGATATTCTGCTTCTTTAGTTATCGTGGCGATGTTTGGGTGCTTATGGCAAGCAGTTGGCGTTTTTCAGTTGTATGATGATGATGACATATATATATATATACATACTTTCATCAGTTGGGCAAACTTTTAGTGAAACTATCAATGAGCTAATATGGTGTCGTTGCTTCATTTCTTCGTGAAAACTGTATACGTCGTGCTTGCTCAGTGCTTAAGGTCTTGCCTCTCATATTTGAGCTTGTTCAAATCGGGGCAAGTACCAATGTGGATTTTGCAATTAATTTATTTTACTTTTCGAGTTTATCTTGGACATCGGTGAAAAAAACACATCGTGAGGAAACCTGGACTAATAGTTATAAGTCTGAAATCGCCAAACCGTCTTGAATGTGGATGGTTCTCACTCCCTATAAATGAGATGAAGTTTATGCCTTGTAGTGAGACAGGAATAAGCTGGTATTATTAAATCCAAGTAAAGGAAGATAATAAGAGGACAATTTTTACCTATTTCTACAATTAATTATACCAATAATTCATGGCATTTTCCGAAAATAAGGAGAGAGCGTTGCATTAGCATAAAATTGACTGTCACCTATAAGAACTTCACGTTCAAGCATTATAGGCATAGTTAGAACAGCCTGGGAAGGCTGATAAATAGCAAACCCAGTGCACTATCCAAGTGCAAAAAAGAAGAGCATGCAAGATTTACCGTGCAACCTATAAGGCACTATAACTCAGTCTGTATCGTGTCTGGTAACTATTCATAATTATTGATATAGACTTCTTTGCGCTCCCAATCATGCAAATGTATCACGTATTTATTTATTGCTGTGCTCTGTGTAGGGGTAAAATGTTTTTCTATTTAGAACTGTGTGGGTTAGTTTTTGTAGAAGAAAATATTAACATTTGGCAGACCAATAGCCTGGTGGTGGCAGACCTATAAAAGATCGCAGGAAAGACCTGGGTGAATGCACCGACCAGTTAAACATGGCACAAAAGAGAGGAGGTCTATACTCAGCATTGGGTGAAATAAAGCTGCCAATAATGATGAAGTTGAAATCGAAAGCTCTGTAATAGTAACTCATTGTTTTCATGGATCGAGTGTTCAGAAATTATGTCAAATAATATTCTACTGTTGAATTATTAGCAATAAAAAGTATATATTGTTTTCTCAAATCCTTATTCATTCACAAGCACAATTTTTTTCGGGCAGATATTGGCATTTCCAATTAGACATTACAAGTTTTCAAGATATATTAGAATGTCACCAAGAAAAGAAATCCACTATGAATTATTTGTAATGTGCACAATTGGAACTACTACCCACCCTAATTTATTTATTTATATATGGTACTCCAACGACTTATTCACTAATAACATGTTACTTATTACTAACTTACTTATACCTATTAGTATGGTGAATTTGTCACTTAAAGAAGTACACAGCTTTTTTTTTTTTTCAGGATGGGAAATCATCAAATGACTTCTCCCGCTCTGGGCGGAGCGGGAGGGCGTGTCAGACTTTTACTGACTAAAACCCACCCGTGTTCCATCAGTTGCCCATGTGCCAGGGTCACGGTATCTCTTTCGAACAATCACGCGACCCCGGCAGGCATCGGTCCTAGTAGACCCCTACACTGCTGCTGACATCTCTTTGAGGCGCGCGTGGAACACTACGCGCCGTCGACCCGAGCTTGGTCCTTACCGGGCGGCGAGCTACCCATTGCTCGCCACCCGCAAGCTCGCGCCTACGGTGGCCGGGAGTCCACTATCGACTCCCGACGCCCGGGCGTCTCCTCCTGCGGCGGCTAGGGACGTGAGGGCGCAGAGACTGCCACTCCCTCACGCGCCCCGCCTCCTCCTTCGCGAGCATTACTGCTTCGCAGAAGGAGGTGACGGCCTCCCATTCCCTCTCGCTCCGTACCATGGCTCGCACCAGGGCCGGACGCGAGAGGTCGCCGCCGCCGATCGCCTCCACGAGGACACGGCGGTGCTCCGCCCAGGCAGGGCACACCTCCACCGTATGCTCCACCGTGTCCTCCAGACGATCCTCGCAATGGAAACACCCAGACGTATCCTCCCGCTTTATCCTGAACAGGAACCCACCGAAGCACCCATGCCCGGTGAGAACCTGCGTCAGGCGGAAGGTGAGGACGCCGTGACGCCTCTCTATCCACTCCTCAAAGAGGGGACTTACCGCCGCAATTGTGGCGTGCCCAGCACTGGGTTGCGACAATCGTACCCGCCATGTCGCCATGAGATCACACCGGAGCTCTGTCCGCCGAGCCGCGATTTGTCGCAGCAGAAGTACACAGCTTTTTTTTTTTTTTTTTTTTTTCAGGATGGGAAATCATCAAATGACTTCTCCCGCTCTGGGCGGAGCGGGAGGGCGTGTCAGACTTTTACTGACTAAAACCCACCCGTGTTCCATCAGTTGCCCATGTGCCAGGGTCACGGTATCTCTTTCGAACAATCACGCGACCCCGGCAGGCATCGGTCCTAGTAGACCCCTACACTGCTGCTGACATCTCTTTGAGGCGCGCGTGGAACACTACGCGCCGTCGACCCGAGCTTGGTCCTTACCGGGCGGCGAGCTACCCATTGCTCGCCACCCGCAAGCTCGCGCCTACGGTGGCCGGGAGTCCGCTATTGACTCCCGACGCCCGGGGCGTCTCCTCCTGCGGCGGCTAGGGGCGTGAGAGCGCAGAGACTGCCACTCCCTCACGCGCCACGCCTCCTCCTTCGCGAGCATTACTGCTTCGTAGAAGGAGGTGACGGCTTCCCATTCCCTCTCGCTCCGTACCATGGCTCGCACCAGGGCCGGACGCGAGAGGTCGCCGCCGCCAATCGCCTCCACGAGGACACGGCGGTGCTCCGCCCAGGCAGGGCACACCTCCACCGTATGCTCCACCGTGTCCTCCAGACGATCCTCGCAATGGAAACACCCGGACGTATCCTCCCGCTTTATCCTGAACAGGAAGAAGTACACAGCTTACACATAAATAAAAAATACATACAAATTTTTAAAACTATTTGGGATTCGGAATAAACAATAATAATACTAATACTATAATTGCTAAATAACAAAATGCTCATGTATTGCAGTTTGCTATCTTTCTGATTGGATTTTAAATGAATGGTCTGTAAATGCCGTTAAACACGTGTGGTGTTTATTTTTCAATACGGTTAACAGCACGATTAAATACCAAGTTTTATAATTACTAATATCACGAACGCCATTTATGTCATTTTTGTCCTATAAAATGACTATATGCTTCACATTTTGGCTGGAGTGATTCTCGTATGTACCAGCCTGCGTCATGCTTAGGATTAGCAAGAAGTATACAATCATAACAAGAACCACACACAATATATCATCCAAAACAACACAAAAAAGCGTGTCCATCATAATGAATGACACAGTGTGTCTAATTTGATACATTTGGCACCGGTTCCTAAACACTGCGTCGCGCCGTGTTTGTTACGGGAAACATGCAGTGTGCCAGCGCACTCCATGTTTTACGATAACTTGTAATTAATGTCGCTGCATAGTGCTTTATTGTCCCGAAGTTTGTCGGCTGGCGAACATCGGTATAAATTATGAGTCGACTTCGTCGCGTGTGAGCTTATTCACATAAATTATTCAGAAAAATGTGTCAGCATTTATGTTATTAAATCCCTTCGGTGTTCAGTTCAAAGATGTGAGGGCTAGAAAAATAAATCTTGGGGACAAGTTGTAGTGTTTGCGAGCATGATTTATAGATAATTGTTGTGTAAAATGACGAAGTAGAATGAACTATGAATCCTCTAATGATTCGGTGGTGAATATAGCTTTCGAGTTAATTTGTATTTAAGTTGTAGCAATAATAAAACTTGTCTTAATATTTCAACTCTTAATCACGAGTAGATTCAAAGTTATTCATTTATTCTGTTACGAAGATTTAGTTGCATCAATCACTGAATTCTAGAGAAGCTACAATTAATGGATTGTTTATGGATAAGTATGATGAAGGAGACTGAGGGCAACTACCTTTAATTGGTTCGCATTAGTGCAATTTAGAAATTATCTCTGTTACACAGGTATTCGAGATAAATACCTAAGTTAGTGGAATTAATGTACTGAAACTTTAATTTAAAAATAAAATTACGCTGGTTGTATCGTCTAAGGGTGTATATAAAATAATAATAGCTATTTATGTACATATAATGATGACGATGCTCATGACGTAACTACATGAGAAGACTGTAATGAAGACTGCGCAAAATATAAGAAGAAAATCCAGTACTTAACCATGGTTTCATTCCATGACAGAAATATAAAATTAAACAAACAACGATAGCCTTTTGTTTCTCAGCTATCATCAAATTAAAAACATTACCCTGCCCTCATTTCCACATTCAATTGATAACGCTATAAACTATTAAAACCATATTTTTACGAACTGTTCCCATATAAACACGTGTTTTGTCAAACTGGGCCACTGTATACAGCTGCCAAACAGATGGTACTCGGGTTATTATAGCAAAATATTAACCGCTAAGGCCAACCATTGGCGTCGTATGAATGCCCTGGATAGCACCCAAATGTACTGTTTTGAAACGTTTTTGGAACAAAACTGCAGCTTTTCTATTTGTTTGCGTGGAATATTATGTGGTACTTACGAGTATGTACTAAAAGTTTTTAATAAGGCCAGGGGTTGATATTGTGAAAACAGGGTAATTTCAATGTTATTTGGAGCTTTTTAGGCTCAGTTATAGTGGTCTAAGTAGGTTATATTTGAAACTTTATTTGCAGCTGCATTGAAATGGACTCCAAGGTTGGCTATGCATGAAGATATCCAAATAAACGTGCAGTGCATTATGAGTATGAGCAGCCAATCATTTTTTTGCGTGTGTATCCTTTAGGGTACCCTTCTCCCTGAGGTGGGCGAAGGGATTTGTCCGACTCTTTTACATGCAGACTTTCATGTGGATCCCGTCACCATCGGCGGTCGCAGTGCCTCTCGAATGATTTGTCAGCCTTGCTTCCTTGGCGTCGGGAGTCGATAGCGGACTTCCGGCCACCGTAGGCGCGAGCTTGCGGGCGGCGAGCAATGGGTAGCTCGCTGCCCGGTAAGGACCAGGCTCGGGTCGACGGCGCGTAGTGTTCCACGCGCGCCTCAAAGAGATGTCAGCAGCAGTGAAGGGGTCTACTAGGACCTATGCCTGCCGGGGTCGCGTGATTGTTCGAAAGAGATACCGTGACCCTGGCACATGGGCAACTGATGGAACACGGGTGGGTTTTAGGCAGTAAAAGTCTGACACGCCCTCCCGCTCCACCCAGAGCGGTAGAAGACATTTGATGATTTCCCATCCTGAAAAAAAAAAAAAAAAAAGGATTGCTTCCTTACTATTCATTCACGGTAAAAACTTCGGGCTTGTAGGAAAGTCATAACAGCCGTACGTATCGATAGATCAGGTTAAGGACCAGCCGTGGCTAGGGTAGCATAGCTGTGCCTCAAAAAGCACGTTAAGCTATTGATCTCCGTTGTCATCCGTGGATCTTTGCAAGCCTGAAATTCTAACAACCATTTTTTCCAAGGCATATCGTACTCCTCAGTAACTGGGTTGTGGAGGTCGTATAGGCCGTCGCTTTAATAAGACACTGTTATTTAGCTACAGTTTTGGGGAGGCCCATGTCCACCAGTGGACGTATTTCGGTTGATGATGATTTAGCTGCATCTGGTTTGACAAACCAAACATAGTTAAGAAAAGAACTTAGCAGATAATGATGAAAAGTTCGTGGTAATAAAAGAGAAGAAGTTTGTATGGAATAAATAATAGTTTAAAAAAAAACTAATAAACACGCTTCCATAGAAAACCAAACTGAATCATTATTTTCTACTTTTCAGTTTGGTTTTCTATGGAAGCGTGTTTTTAGTTTTTTTTAAACTATTTTTTTTTTCTATTTTTTAGGGTTTTCGAATTTTGAAACGTATGTCAGCGTAGTGTGTGACGTATGTCAGCGTAGTTTTAGAAGACAGTTTTTTTGCTGTTCTGGTAACCCTGGCAAAGATAATGGCACAAATTTATGAAATTATTACATCGTCCAAAGTTTGACTGAAATCGGGTCGTTTAAAGTGGGTCAAAATCGCGCTATAAGGAGTCGGTTACAAACAAACATACAAACATACAAGTGAAGCTAATATAAAGCGTGTAAAAAGGCAGGTCATAAAGATAATCAACTACATTAAGCCGTTTGGACTTGTTATCACGTATTGGTTCCTACGAAGAAACCGTTCTAAAGCTTTAAAAATAGAATACAATAATCAATAAGTGGCGTCTTCGCCTAGCCAGTCTATGGCAAAGTTTGTTTTCAACTTATCCACTTTTACTTAACCTAGTACTTTATTTCTTGTTAAATATTTACGCTCCGCGTGGTGTTGGACGAACAGAATAGCACCATCCCATTTCTTCCCGTGGGTGTAGATGCGACTAAGGGACTTATTAGAGAATGGGCAGCAGCGTTCTCTATGCATTTTACCACATACTGCGATCGCCAAAGCGTCGCGATTATGCCAAACCCCCCAAATTGGGCGAGCCCAGTGTCCAGCAGTGAACGTATTTCGGCTGAAATGGTGATGAATGATAAAATATTTACGCATTCCAATATGGCTGTTGTGAAAAGTTACCATGCCTCAAACAAAAACGCGGCTTTATTAGTTTTGGAGCAATATTTCATCATTAGAGATTCACACAAAGAACGATGTTGTTGGGCGTTCCCCGGCCTTTGACATCTTGAGCATTCTTTAAATATGTAGATAAAATAAATTAATACGAATATAAGTCTTATTAAGAATGTTTTATCTAGATCTAAAATGTCTAAACCAGTTTCATCGATTTTATTGACATAATCACACAAAAAAAAACCAGAAAAAATGTTTAGCATTAGTGAATTATTGACCTCAAAACAATAAACTATTTTTCGGAATTTTATTTACAAATATTCCTAGCTTTATTCCATGAAATTCGGTCCAGTTGTTTCTGAGATCGACGACATTATTTGCACAAACGCCCAGTCTGGATCCGCTAGAAAGATAACTAAAACTAGTCGTACATAATTGGCAATTTATATACATTGAATGGACAATAAATTAGAAGAATTCAACGCATTTGTTCGCCTCACCTACGCGCGGGCCATTCGCGGTCCACTAATGATAGATAATAACTAAAGCTTTGTATGGACGCTACGTTCTGTCGATAGTTTTGTGTTGAGACGAACAAGGACATTACCTATGCTGATGATTTGTAAATCAGCCGTTTTATATTTAATTCGCTACTTTATTTCGTACTAGCTTTTACCAGCAGTTTTGCCCGCGTGGAAGTCGAAAATTTATCAATGGTAAACCACTACCGGGGCAAAAAGTATCATGTGTCCAGGTTATGATCTATTTGTGTGCCAAATTTCATCCAAATCTGCTAAGCTGTTTTTGCGTGACTGAGTACCTAATATACTAACTCTCGCGTTTATGATATTACTAGCTTTTGCTCGTGAATTCACCAGCGTTGAGGTTGGAAATTATCCCACGAGAAAGTACTACTAAGATAAAAGTATGGTATATGTTAAATCAAGTTATAAACTATCTGTCTGCCAAATTTCATCCAAATCCGTTTGGTATTTTATGCGTGACTGGGTAACAAACATTCAAAGATTCAAACATTAATGGTAGACAATAACTAAAGATTTGTATGGACACTACTCTCTGTCGATAGCTTCAGGTTGAGACGAACAAGGACATTACACATGTTGATGATTTGTAAATCGGCCGTTTTATATTTACTTTGCTACTTTATTTCTTATATTATGTAAATTTTTATTTTATCTTTTTCTTATTATGTATTTTTTTGATATTTTGGCAGCATGTTTTATGTATTTTCTCGTATTTTTATAAAGTATTATTTCTTTTATATTGATTTATTTACTTGATCGAGCATAGAAAAGCAGCTGAAAGTATAGGTGGCTATAAAATATGTATTTAAAAATTAATTTTATTAGGTATCAAAATGCAGAGTGAAGAGCTCGTCGTTCAATCATAACAGCCACATGGTTCGCTCTATCAAGTTAAGCTACGCTTGCCGCAGTTGGTCCGTGGATGGGATAGCCCGTGAGTACATACACGTTAAGCTGTTAGTCAAGGTTATCATTCGTGGAGTAAGACACTGTTATTTGCTAGGACCGATGCCTGCCGGGGTCGCGTGATTGTTCGAAAGAGATACCGTGACCCTGGCACATGGGCAACTAATGAAACACGGGTGGGTTTTAGTCAGTAAAAGTCTGACACGTCCTCCCGCTCCGCCCAGAGCGGGAGAAGTTATTTGATGATTTCCCATCCAGAAAACAAAAAGACACTGTTGTTCAGCTGCAAGCGGTTTGACTGGAAGCCGATCACAAGTACTTGAGAAAAGTCTAGGCAGATTGATTGGGTATCAAAAAACAATATGCAAGTACAAACAAGATATACATATGTGTGTTAAGATTTTTAGTTCAGTACGAAGTCGTTAGCTAGGAATTGTCCTCCGGCACTTCTCTGGCAATTCTTCGGGCTATGTCGGTAACCTTGGTTTTCCTACGGATCTCATCATTTCTGATTCGATCACGTAGGGAAACTCCAAACATAGCCCTCTCCATTGCTCTTTGGGTGACTTTAAGCCTTCTTATGAGGCCCATTGTGAGCGACCACGTCTCAGTTCCATATGTCATCACTGGCAACATACACTGGTCAAAGACTTTTGTCTTGAGACACTGTGGTAAGTGGGACGAGAAGATACTGCGTAGCTTCCCGAACGCTGCCCAGCCGAGTAGGATTCGACGATTGACCTCTTTCTCGAAGTTGGACCTACCTAACTGGACAGTCTGTCCTAGGTACACATATTCGTCCACAACTTCGAGTGTAGCGCCTCCGATCTTCATTGGAGTGGGTATCACATGAGCATTGTGCTTAAGATTAAGTGGCAGTGGGCAGGGCTCATTGCTCGCAGAACAGATGGCCGATGGGGTCGGAAGGTTCTGGAGTGGCGACCGCGTACTGGATGACGTAGCGTTGGAAGTCCTCCAAAACAATATGGACCGATGACCTGGTGAAGGCTGCAGGAATACGTTGGATGCGAGAAGCACAGAACAGGTCGAAGTGGCGGTGCTTGGGGGAGGCCTATGTCCAGCAGTCGACGTATTTCGGCTGAAATAATGATGATGATGATGACATCTCTGGCATCTACTGTGGTTGGAACGAGAAGGCTAAATAAATAGGACAAAAATCGAAGAAGGTTTACTGAATTCCCGATCAAAGATTGCCACAATATAAGCATGCAATATCGGGTTGCTTATCACCCCACATAAGTTATGACTCAACTGTGGGAAACGGGTTAGTAAGACTGTCGTAGGTGGAGCGCCTATAGTACCGTACGGAATTTCGTTCCATCCCAACAAGAAAAGACGAGTGCACTCGTTCGAAGACTGAAATTAATGCTAAGAATTTAAAATTAAACGAAAATTCTTTTCCACGCGGTAATTTTAAATATTTAAATGTGGAATGTCTCGGAAGAGCGGATACGATTGCGTGTGTACTTCACCTTACCGGTAAGCACTCGACCGGTTCAAAAAATCGTCAGCAAGACTTGTTTGGTCAAATCGTTTACTTTGCTAATAGCATACAATTTATTACCATTTAGTCTTATTGGCTACGTATAGGCGTATACGCCTAAATCCTTAGCGTTAATATTATGCTAAGGGGATTAATTATAATTTATGGGGAGTAATGTTGCTTTTTTGTTACGTTATAATGTCATCGTTTTGTACGATGAGGAAAAAATATTTCGTTTTATTTATTAACTGGCTCGCAAATAAGGATTTGTCACACTAGTTTTTACTAAGTGATTATGGGTATAAAGTCGTTTTTTACTTTAATCTTTAATAGAGTTACTAAGTTGACAATCTAATTTCGGCCCGACTAAAGTTTGGACGGATTTGAATATTAAGTTTACTAATCCAGGCTGGAGCAATCTGTTACAAACATTATTTTGTTATAAAAGGCAGTATTATATTTATAGTATTATAAGCTTTTTATTTTGTGCTATTCTTGACTCACGATTACGAGCTAGCAAAAACTATTAAAAAGTCTTGTTGCACAATGTGCCTACAAGATGCTTGTTGGAAAAAATCTTCGAATACAAAACAGCCCATCAATCATCTATGCTAAGATTAATTTTCTTACAATCATAAAGGCTAATGAAGCTAATAAAAAACAAAATGACTGAGCAAATATTTATAGTAATTAACGTCAGAAAAGTGTTAAAACTTGTCCAGTTGATTAATGCGTACTCATTGTGAATTCTATAGGACTGCTTACTTTATCATTCCATATCAAATAAATCTGCAAGGGTGGCGGGCACGGAGGAAATTTTAATGATTCCACACCGTCCATTGCTACGTTGAGAATTAAAAAGAATGGCTAGGAAGCGGTCTCCGCTTTGCTTTTTAATTTTCCGTTCGCCGCCGGCTGTCGGGACTTTTAACAGTTTGCGGTTGATTCAATCTTGCAAAGACGTAACTCTTATTAGAAATATTAAACTAACATCGATTTTTATTTTCAAACGATATCTATCTGTCTCGTACCTAAGTCTTACTAATTCTATTTGAATTCCTGTTCGCACAGTTGTTAGTTTTCACATAATTAGAGGTAAACCGTGTGACTTGCAAATTACTTAAATATTTTTTGCTATATCTACATGTAATCAGTGTAATTTATAATTCACTCTAAATAATTTGCGCTAATGTACCTACCCATAATTATTGTGTGTTGAGTTTATGCTGTTAGAAGTTAAACTATCTTAAATACGCTTTGAAAGCCGAAACTTTAGGCTTATAAAATGCCTCAAATATAAGTGTTAAAGTAGCTCAGGATAAGTGTATTTTGTTTATTGTTCTAATGGTCAATAAAAACAAAAGAAAATAAAATGAATGACTTGTTCTATTTTCAAATGAAAGAGCTGTTCATTCCGTGAATAGTAACGACAAAATACTACGTCCGAACTCGAGTGGACCTGGACAATGTTCACCACTAGAAACTTGAAACTATCTAGAATCTCTGAAGATTCCTTAACCAAAGTTGGACGCAACATGTAAAGGCAGCACCGAACTGGGACGAATGTTCAACTGTAATGAGATTCCTCCGATGTTATCTCTCTTGACAACGAATCCCCAATTTGTGGTCAGTCAATCTTCTCGAGGAGATTTTGTGGAATTCAATTTGCTTAGACAAAAGTAATGTCTTCCTCTAAAGCACCATTGAATTATTGCTTCGGAAGATTTCGGGGCTGCTAAGTTTTCACTGAATTTAAGGAGTTTAATTCTTAGGTACTTACCGTCAGGTTTATTTCGTATCTTTTCGTTTGTTTTTGTAAAAGTTTTATTTGTTAGAAGATACAATTAAGAACACTAATTGTATTGTTTATCACTTTCAGTGGCCAATTGAAAAAATAATTATTCAAAAGTACACCCTATTCACGCCTAGCTTATTTTCGTGCTATGCACCCGGTAAGCGGGTGCTCGGCATGGTCGCAAGATACATAACTACTTATACGTAGGACTCGGAAGCGAGTCGTGGGCATGCAAACGAATTATCGTTCGGCCCGGGAGCCGGGTGCGCGGCAGTAAAAGTGTTATCAACTACAACTTTTATGTGTGGGCCTTGTGGTCAATTATTAAGGGCATTACATTGCCCAATGATCTTGAGCATGCTGCTCCGTACTAACTTACGACAAAACGACGAGAGAGAGAGGGACGAGTGCGGGAGTGACATAGTGCTTTTCGCGAAATTTCGGATTTTTATAAAATATTTTAAAATATTAAAAGAAATAAGAAAAAAAAAACTATACACATTGTTAAATACGTCATTACGTATTTTTTGGTATCCCCTTAACAGCCACACGCGGTTAAGCTACACTAGCCACGGTAGGTCCGTTGACGGGTGGTGATCTCTACAAAACAAGATCCCTCCGTGCTTCAGAAAGCACGTTAAGCCGTTGGTCCCAGCTGTCATTCGTATATCTTTGATAGTCGTTACGGGTCGCCAGAAGCCCGAAAGTCTGAGAAACCAGTCTTATCAAGGGGTATAGTATAAATCAATATTTGGATTGTGGTGGTCAGATAGGCAGTCGATTCATGTTAAGTACTGGTAGTCAGCTGAAACCGATTAGACTGGAAGCTGACCCCAACATACATAGTTGAGAAAAGGGTGTGTGATGAATTTAGGTTTCTGCCGTTTGAGTTGTTTTTTCTTCAATATTAAATGCAAGTATATGAACACAGTATACAAACAGTTCACACTGATAATAACCGCCTTAATCTAAACAAAAGCCCTCATCTTTCCGTAGCACCGACCCTTCCAACATTACTTCCTTACTCGAAACGAACGGAACTGCTTCAAAAGCTTTTAAAAAACAAATTTAAATTCACATCGCATTTACAGAAATAGCCCCCGGCCAACGTTAAAAATTTACACCCACCTAATTTTATAGTCCCCGAGTAACTTCTTAGATACTTTCACGTACTTTAATCGTTCCTATCGGCCACACTTTGCTTCGGAGGTGTTGACGTATACTAATGTCCAATTAATATGCCGTTTTATTCGAAACCTCTCTAATTTATTGTGTACCAGGTCGGAATATATTCTCATTAACTTGACACTCGCAGCCTATTATAAACTGACCGATCATTAGATGCCGCTGATAAATATACCGATACCGATAGTACCGAAACGAAATAGAGATATTCTGTCTATAAATTCTAAAAGCTACTGTTGTGATATGGCAACTTTTTTTTCCTTTTATTTTTCGGTTGCCAAGTCCCTTATCAGATGTTTGAATGCAGTAAAGTTGTAACGTTTTAAGTGAGAGTGCTTCGGAATTAGTGGCGGCGGCGTTTCCTTTTTAATTGCAGGTCTTTTAGTATTAATGGATGGTGTGAAACAAAATGTTAATGGGTCATTAACGACTGTTGTCCTGTGTGACCGTGAACCGACGAAGACAATGGGCTTTTAAATGAGCCCTTAACAAAATGTTACATTTTTAACTCGCATTCGACATCGTACTTAAAACATTTGAGTTCCGAAAACAATCAATAAAATATTTTCATTTATATTTGTGATCGAAAATTTCTAGTATCACCATGAAGCTGTATGTGGTCCGATAAAACCTTGAACATTTTATTTTATTCTTTAATGATGAGCTTGTAAGAAAATAAAGTAATCGATTTTTACGAGCGAAGGACCAACGAGCCATTGCGTGCGTGTCCATTTCGAATGAGCATCCGCGGGGAGCGACTAGAAAAGTTTCGGAACAAGCAGAAAAGGACCAATAAACAGAGCAAGAACAGTTTAATTCTTAAATTATTGACGTAATAAAAAACAACTCGGCTGTAATGTATTCAAACTGTGACCGGAGAGATGTTCGGAACGCTATCGAATCGATGTTTATGTTAATACGTTGCTCCAACTCCTTATATTGAGATGTTGTGTTGGTTTATGTCGTATTCCCTCGACGTATGCTCATTTAGACTCTTAATTATTATGGTGTATTAATTATATTGTTATTCCCTTCATTTGTAATAATTTAATCCTTATTTTATAGCACTGTCAATATTGTTTTTGTTATGGAAAAGAAATTCGTGATAGTATTACTCTTACATTCATTGTTTAATGCTAATCAGAATCACAAAAGATTAAAATTACTTTCTTTACAAAGTTTTAATTCCAATAACATTATAACTTCATAATTAGCACACAACGGGCCAGTTTCACATAGTCCACCCATTTATCAGAAATAACATAATTGCTGAATGACAATACTGCCATCAATCTTCAGTAACTTCAAACTGGACAATATGAACAAATGAATCGGTCGTCACGCATCAATTTATGGGTCATTAGGGCAATAGACCCTTCAGAGTGTAGCCACACAGGTACTAGGAGTGCGCCAAATACGTCTCAATGCAGTAACAATAAAAGTTGCTACTGTTTTCGACAATAGGGTGACAAAATGTGGCACGCTTCCAAATCTCAAAGGCGGTGTATTAAATGCAGCTAGCAATTGTTTCACCCAGTGGGATCTCATTCTACTTCTCGGAAGATTGTAAGAAGACAAAAGTAACGTCTGCATTTTGTTGTGTGTTACAAAACTTACAATAAGTTTTTGACAGTGCACAGTGACGCAAATAGAGACAATTTTCACGCCAATTTTCGGTTAAATTTGGCGTGAATGTCGCTTCACGCGGTGATATTGTTCCAGTTTCACGTCATTGTCGTTTATTTGTCGTGTAAACATTTTTACTGTGTTTTTTCTACGCATTATAGACAATTGTTCAATTTGAACTAACATGTAATTGCTTCCTGTAGATTTGTTAAATGATCTTACACATCTAGTGTGATAAAAGTACTTACTTAGAACAATGTCCCTAAAAACCTTCAAAAGATTTGATAAAATTATAAAATAATTTGACCTTACCGTTGAAAGTCAAAGAAATTTAAATAATCACATAATATTAATTTATGAATAATAAATCAGAAGAGCATTTACTGCGTTCAGTTGAAATAATGATATGTATTATGTTCTAACCATCCATTACCTATACATAAGTTTTTACAGTTTTTTAACCGCTGTTAATGACCGCCCTTAGAAAGCCCTTTTAATATGCGGACATTTTTAACTTCATATGTAAATTATAAGCCAATGTCAAACAAATAAAGGCGGTTAGTATAAGACGCATCATTTTAGACGTCTGTCTTAACCAACGTCATATGTCATTGTAATAGGATTAATGTGACGAGAACGCGTAGAATTTCAGGTGCCCGTATTTTTTGCCCACAGGAATTTGAACTTACCCCACTACCTAACAATGGTGACGTAGATACGATCAATAAAAAAGTAAAGACCACACAGTGTTACGGATTCCAATAAATTAATAGAAAAAATATATTAAAAAATGGAAGTGAGAAGGGAGTGTTAAGTAATTTGTTTCGTGAGTAGTGATTGCCACTATGAAGTTGTTCGTTGGATACTTATTGAAAACTTAGGTTTACACATGGAGCATTTATTACGTCACATCGAACTGCAATATAGCGAGCGAAGTTTATTCACACACAGAATTAAGTTGTAGGAAGTGACAGCTGTTTTTCATAATTAGATAGGCACCTACTTATATGTTGCCTTTTCAATTTCCAATACACTACGCTCTTTTACCAAGTCTATTATAGCGTAAGGGAAAAGATTTCGTATCCATAACAACTTAACGTCTAAATTTACTTATTAAACAAGCAACGACATTCATGACAAATATTTAAATCTTGGAGGATCAATCTTGTGATTTCTCGTCCAAGTTAATTATTCGTTAAATTCCTTCATTGACAAACACTTGATATATTTTTGACCTTTCCAGTCAAGATTAAACATCTTGAACGTTCGGTGCTTGCCACAATTTACCGACGCAATAGTACGGTGGGTGAGTGCTTGTGATTAAACAATAAATCGTAGAAGGGAGCAGCGTGGCGAGCCAGGCCTTAAGAATATTCCGGCATATTAGCTTTGGGCAATGTTGTTGTAATATATTATATCGATGTATATTGGAGTATATGCGGTCTCTTTAGTAGGTGAAGGTTCGAGTTTATTTTTTGGATTTAATTTTATAGGCGGCTTATTGTATTACCATATTTGTGAAGGACAGAAAAAAGAACGCGAAAAAACATACTGCTCCTCTACGCAATGCGTCTTTTGCTGAAGACCTGACGCTTAGCGGTTGCTTTCAATATAACTGCATAAAAGTCATTGGTCGATTGGTTAGTAGGCAATATCTTAATTTAAGTACGAAATCAAAAACAGGACATCTATTACGATTCCTTCAGCAGTAGAGATGGATGAAGCTAGTAAGGCTGAGGATGAACAAGAAAATAATTTATAAGATGTTACAAAGGAAAATGAATTGCAAAGCAAGAATTTAAGCCAATCTTTTATTAGACGTTGAAAAAATAATGACGATTTAAAATAATCCATCCTTACAGAATAGGGGAGCATTTTCTATTTATTAACATGAAAGAATGATCAAGGAAACAATTAATTTTATAAACGAAGCTTAGGCAACAAATTGTGATAGACAACCGTGTAAAATATAACAACACAACAAAAAGGGCATAAAATGTATCTCTTTGAAACCAACAATAGTTGAATCGGGCCACAGTGCTAGAATACCGCCCGCTGATCAAATTCTCTGAACAACAATCATCCGTATTTTGAAAAACTCAAAAGCGATTCATAATTAATTAATGTTCGCGATGCGTATCGGACGTTCGGGCCAAATGGGACGGATGCCCACATTCCATTGTCGTGTAACTTACGCACATCGTTCATCAAGTTGACAACCGTTAATCCAGTTTCCGGGATATTACTAGCGGTTTGGATGTCGAATTCGAATGGCTGCAAATTTTCGGCATTGTTGATCGGAGATCTGTGGTTCGGAAATGTGCAAGCGGGCTAAATATTGCTGAGTTCCCTCAGCAATATTTAGCCCGCTTGCACAGCTAAGATCTTCTTTTATTTATTCGAGTAATTTTGTGTTAGATGTTATGTTATATAATTTGAACGAATTTTATAGCCATAGCATATTTCAACCAAAAGACGGTCATTATTGGACATTAGCCTCCCCCAATTTTAGGGGGTTTACCTTTTACGACACCCACAGGATTCGAAAAGAAATTGGACATTGTTAAAGCATATGGAGAGACTCAACTACAGATTGATTTAAAATTCGAGCAATATGCCTGTCGCGAAGTAACCTAAAATAAAATTTTGTTATCGTAGTAGTTTTATTATTATGGTTTAGTTTACAGCTGGGATTAACAACAAAAAAGACGAGAACCAGTCGTAGGGATCAGCTAAAATGTCCCGCCCCTCTACCCCCGAATCTCGATGACAAATCGTTGCGTAAATGATAGTGTTCGTTCGCTCGTGAGGCCGTCGAGAGCAGTGTTTTTGTTGTTTGATATATGTCTGCGCTTTGTTGCATCCATGTTCTATTGTTTGGGATTAGGTTGCACAGTTTTTGTGACGCTCCATTGCACCGTCAGGTTACCGTTGTCACTGCGGCAACCATTTTAAAAGTTGGTCCCCTCTTTGCGGTGAGTAGGACTTTGAACGGTAATTTTATGTTACTATTAGATTTGCCGGCTTCGCTCTTAGCTTGCAAAGTGTCGCCATTAAGATTGCAATGTGTTAGTTCTTCTTATTGTCTAGAATGGGAATAGCGGGTTGCCCTCAATGTCTTTCACACCAGCGTACGTTATATATGATTTTATTCATTCAAAACGTCTTAATGTGTGGTCTATGCAATATACTCGCATGTATTATTCACTATGGAAATCTGAGTTTCAATCATCAACAATATATGGTGAATGTATGCATGACCAATCAACTTACCTTATTATGTCAGCGCAATGTATCAACAACCTTAATCAGGCGCATATTTATTTGTCCAATTCGACCGTAGCAATTAACATTGTCGGATCTACATTTTTGCAATTTTCATTTTATTGCATTGAAGGTCTTAGAATAAGTGTATAAATACCCCCGAAAATTTTTAGTTTCCTAAAATCAACCATATTTGTTTTTCCAAGTAGAAAAAGTAGCATGTGTTCAGTGCGCACGATTAATATTGTCGCATAATACGTTGAGACGTTAGTTGCGGGATGCGGGAGGGGAAAAGACGCGAGCGCGCGGCGCGGATCTGCCACTTCGGCCAATGTTAGCGGGAGGAGCGCACTCGTCGGTTTTATTTTTAAAACGTTAAAATTTCGCCAACTTTGTTATAAATTTAATGTTTTCGTTATGTCGAGGTCAAGACAGATATTAGACTTATTGAATCCACCAGTTCCGCCACAAAACAATCCAAATTTTAAATTAACGGACACTAATTATGTGGAAAGTAATCTAGGAAAAAAGAGAAAAAGTAAGTACAAACTGTTGCTTATAACATTTTATCATACCGAGCCTAAACATAATTATTTTTTGCTTATTATCAGCAACTAAGTGATTTCATTTTTTTTTAAAGAAATGTTGAAACTACTCTGAACAGACAAAAATGTTGTTTGTGCCAGATACAACAATGTTTATGGTTTTCTATTTCGTTTACTGTGTCGGATGTGTCACATACTACATTATTGCTTGTTCGGAGATAGTTTGATTTTGTCGGATATGGTACAACAGACTTTGTTACATGTTCATTTTATAAATAGTATTGTATGATGTACCACTTCCTACATTATTGACTGCTGTGTGTTTGATTGTATTTTGCCGGATAAGGAATTACTGACTTTGTTAGCTGTTTATTTCTCATTTCTTGGTGTCGAATGTTGAACATTCGACATTATTGTTCGCTTTATGTTAATAACTACTGTCGAATATGGTGGTGGTTTGGTACTTTGTTGAAAGTTGATTTTTTTTTTATTTACGAGGAATCAATTAGTTTTTTTTTTTTCAATTAAGCTTCTCTTAACTTTTCTATTATTATTATAATAATCTTTCTAACTGCACTTACTTGGTTTGGTTTTTTTTTTGGATGGGAAATCATCAAATGACTTCTCCCGCTCTGGGTGAAGTGGGAGGGCGTATCAGACTTTTACTGACTAAAACCCACCCGTGTTCCTTTAGTTGCCCATATACCAGGGTCACGGTATCTCTTTCGAACAATCTGGCGACCCTGGCAGGGACTTGTTGGTTTGGTTTGCTTGCTTTCTTTGCTAACATAGTAATTATTTTAGGAGAACCGTCGCCTCTTCCTGTTGGCTTTGAAGACGAGCTTGTGCAACTGGAAGATTTGATTGGAGACATTTTTGATGACAGTTCAAAGAGCCTCGCGGGAGATATTTCTGATATGGTGAATCCGGTAAAGTCTTTTTCAGATTTCCAACTTTTGTACCTAGTTTCACATGCCTGCCACATGCGGCTTGTCAAATTTTCTCATTTAACGTAATATAATAGGTGTTTTATGCTTTTCAGAGCCATGTGAATCCAGTAACTCAACCCAAGACACCATCTCCAAGTGCTCCTGCTCATGACAGCTTAGCAACAACTCACAACTCGCCAAAAGTTCTGGAAACCAATGAGAGTGAAGTTTTCACACAATTTGATAACACAGTAACAACACCATTGCCGTCCCCGAGTCCCACTTCTTGGCTTCCTAATGATGGTGTGAGTTTCAATACAGGAGCACTTCCCACACACGAGGTTTATGAAAACATGGGTACACCATCCGATATCTCTTCTGTAAGTCAAGTCCATACGCCATCTTCTACAACCAGTTCCAGAAAAAAAGCTTTTAAAACTGATAAGGGAAAGAAGCGCCTCGCGCATAAAGACAGGTGGCTTGTAGTCCAAAGAAAACTGAAGAAAAATAGTGGTGAAGAATTCGTGAATAAAAAGGGGAAGGTGGTCGAAAGTAAAGAATTAAAGGATCTTTGTACCGATAAGTGCCGATTGAAGTGTACCCAAAAATTTTCTCATGAAGATCGAAAGCGAGTCTTTAAATATTTTTGGCTTTTAGGTGAGAAGAAAAAGCACTGGGAATTTGTTATTAAAAACACAAAAAAGGGTCTCAAGCGACGCCAAACTACGGAAGTTACGAAGCTCGATAGACAAAACACTTACCAGTACTTTTTGCCGGATGCAGAAAAGAAACCAGTGAAGGTATGCAAGACAATGTTTCTCAACACTATAGCGCTAAGTGAACGCGTAGTGAGTACGGCATGGAAGAAGTTTGATGGGAACACGGTGATAGAATATGACAAAAGGGGTCGTTATGAACATGAAAGACGCGTTTATAATGATTCCGTAGTCAAAAGTGTTTGCGATCACGTAAGATGTTTTCCAGTAGTTGAGGCTCATTACGTTCGTAAGAATTCAAGCAAGCTCTACCTAGAAGGCGTTGAGAGCATATCTCGGATGTATAAACTGTACTGTGAATGGTTTGATGCTACCAAATATTCTTCAAAAGCAACTACCAAAAGGCAGTATAGAGAAGTGGTTAATGCCAACTTCAACCTGGCGCTACACAGACCTAAAAAAGATAAATGTGATGTCTGCCACGTGTTTGAGAACAAATTGACTAGAACAGACGAAGAGAAAGGTGCGTTTGATTTACACCAACATCGTAAAAAAAGGGCACGAGATTTAAAGAAATCCGACAAGCAAGAGGCTCAAGTCAACAAAGATGACGTGATCACTGCTACCTTTGATTTTCAAAAAGTTTTAGTGACCCCTTACGGAGAAATCAGCGTACTCTACTACAAGAGGCGGTTTGCCACATTCAATTTCACGGTCTATGATTTAGTATCCAGGATAGGCACCTGCTACATGTGGCATGAAGCGATCGCTCGGCGTGGCTCTATTGAAGTATCTAGTTGTCTACTCAACTTCATCAAATTTCATGCTGAACGAGGTGTCAAGGAATTTCGATTTTGGTCGGATAACTGCGCAGGTCAAAATAGGAACCGGATCGTGTTTTCGCTCTACATGTTCGTAGCAAAAAAGCTCGGAGTAACTGTGACCCATCGTTTTCTAGAAAAAGGTCATACACAAAATGAGGGCGACAGTGTGCACGCGACAGTAGAACGGTATAGCAAACACAAAACGATTTGGGTGCCAGAAGAATGGTATTGCTTAGTTCGTTGGGCCAAATCTGAAGGTGATCCTTACGTCGTGAAAGAAATAAGACAAGGAGATATTTTCGATTTCAAAGCCTTGCTAGTAAACAAGAATTGGACAAAGAATACCAAAAATGAGAAGGTGTCATGGAATTCCATAAGAGAGGTAAAAGTAAGTGCAGGACAGAATGACAGAATAGAGTATAAGTACGATTTTGATGAAGAACCAAAGACAATCGTTGTGTTGCGATCTGGCACCCGAAACAAGAAAAGGCTGGAAAATGATCTTGAACTGAATCAGGCGTATCAAGAGCCTTTGCCCATCAGTAAAGAAAAATACAAGGATATTACAGATCTTTGCAGAGAGGTCATCATTCCTGAGCGCTACCATGACTTTTATTTAAACCTACCTCACTCCAACGCTTCTAATCTTACTGTTGAAGAAAGTGATTCAGAAGACGATTAGTTTAAAACCGATTAAGTTCAATTTTATTCTGGAATAGTTTTTTATTAACGGTAATACGTATATTAAGGTAATACTTACCAAGTGCCATAAAAGGTTGTGAATTTAGATTAAGCTAGGTACCTACGTATTTTTTTTAATGAGAGATTATTATGACTATATTATTGGTATTGTTTTGTCCCTATTGTTTTGATTATATATGATATTTTTATAGTTCCTACTAAAAATATAATCCTAGGTACGTGTTGTGTAACTATCTATCTACTGTAGCCTAATCTATCAATGTAGTCTTGGATCTAATTGTTTGTGGTTATGGTAAATAGATACGTAAAAGTAATAATATATTTAATTATGTAAAATGAGGCTGTTTTCAAATGTAACTTACTAAGACTGTCAATTGTTTTGTTGTTTACTTGTAGGAAACTCAGTTCCTGTTTTGTTAATTCATAAGCGAAGTTATTTAGGGTTTGCGTTATAAAACTCTGAATTGTTATTTAGTTTTCCAATAAAGGATTTTAATTTAATTACATTACACATGTACCTTTCTTTTTGGATTGTAAAATCATCAAATGAGTCTTCCCGCCCTGAGTGGAACAGAAGGGACTGTCAGACTCTTACCGATTAAAAACCACCCTGTCCCTTCGGTTACTCTTTGCGTTCCAGAGCCGTGGTACCCTGTTTAGACAGTCCTGCGACCCCGGCAGGCGTTTGACCCCATAGGAGCTCCATTACTTTGCTGACAGCTCCTTGAGGCACGCATGGAACACTACACGTCGTCGAATCGGGCCTGGTCTTTGACCGGACGGCGACTACCCATTGTGTCGTGAGGTGAAGGATATCCTCTCCCTCACGTATTTCGCCTTCTCCTTCGCTCGCGTTACTGCTTCGCAGAAGAAGGTGTCTGTTCCCCATTCCCCCTCGCTCCGTAATATGGCCTGAATCTGGGCCAGACGCTCAGGTCGTCGCCTCGTCGATCGCCTCCGTGAGGACACGGTGGTGCTCCACCTAAGTGGGGCATACCTCTACTGTATGCTCCACTGTGTCCTCTGGTCTGGAATGTAATTAAGACCACGGTATGTAACTCAATATTGTATTAGGTACCAAAATCCCGAAATAATGTAAGTGGTATCTACATCATAAAATATTTATATCTTACGGGCAATAACGTAATAAGTGGTACATCAAACATAAATAAGATTTCAAAGTCCAGGGAATAATGCGGGTTATGCCACATCCGACCAAAGTCAGAAATTCTAGTGCGGTTAATAATGTCGGATCTGTCATTTCCGACAATACAGTTGCATGATTTAGCGGTTAACAATGTTGCATGTGCAGTTTCTCATATTTCCGATACCTTTTTGATAAACTTGCATATACTACTACGTCAGGTAATTAATATTTATACGTCATGTCAAATTTGGTAAGGGTACATTGACTATTGTTAACTTTATACATATTTGAAACTTCAAACTGCCGTACCCTAAAGTAGCGATTCTTCACATACGACTATGTTAATTGCTACGGTCGAATTATCTTCCATGAAACTCAATCACCGTTTTCACCACGTCATTTATTAATACAATTATGTTTTCACTTACTACCGAAGTACAATCGTTTCGACGGCTACTAACTACGAATTTAAACCCTTTTAAGCTACAATCAGATAAACAGCACCTGGACTAAGATTAAACTGTCGGGTGGGGCTGCCATGTGGATGTCCGATGACATGGACTAAATTATAATAATTAATCATTATTTTATACTGGACCCTTCGAACAACAGGCGTAATGACGATTGCCTGCGGGTGGGTTTTTCTATTACCATACGTTTCCTGTCTTGTGTTGAAAGTTTCAACTATTAATCAATAAACCACAATGAGAGGGTAACATGTTTTATGATGCATTGAAGAAAGGATTGGTTTTTGTTTTTTTATGTGCATCCTTTATCCTAATAAAATAGAAACTCGTATTGTATCCAAAATTAACAACGTCAGGGTGTAATTTAGATTTTGGTCATTTAATAAATATTATTTTGATATGATACTTTGTAAAATATGGTTTTTTTTTCAGATTCTATAAAAGATTGAGGAGCTAATTTAGCCTTAAAGCGAACCCAAAAATATGAAGCAAAAAATTTACACTTCTAAGGATTTCAATCACCAACATACAATAACGACGTTGCACAATTTAAAGAAAAATAGTCTCCCAGAATTTTTAAGCCAAAAATATTTTCTATGAAATCGATTTCTCGAGACAACAGCGACACTCGAACCTATCGAGTCGACGGACGTTAAAAAAGAATTAAAAAACCACCCCCGAGGGCGTTGTTCGTATTTCAATTACCGACCAACATATTCACAGGATCGTGTTTTGCTTTCATTCATTTCAACCGAAATAATCTCCACCACAAACAACAATTGTACAGTCGACTTGTCAAATATAATGCTCCTTTTGTATACCCGAAAATCGATTATGGCCTTTTTGTTGTCAAATTTGAGGTTTGAAATTCTCGAGTTTCTATAGTTGCGATGTTTATCTCGCCAGGTGCTGTTCTAAACGTATTTTAATTGAGTCTAACGGAAGATTATCTTGCCCAACTGCAAGGAGTAGGTACCTCGAAAGAGGTGTTATTTTTTGGGATTATTTTCGTTGTTGAGTACCCTTTTGGTAAAAAAGGTCTTAGGACTAAGAAAATAAACTCTGATTTCACGTGTCATATGTCTATAAAGTGTATTGTTAATCCCATTTGTGCTTTGGTTTTGTGCTATTCTTTCGATTTCAACGTTTCAACACTGTCAAGCAACAATCCTCTAAGGTACAAAAAAATATAAAATCTTATTTGGATTTTGATTAAACGACTAGATATGAGTATGATATTTTTGTACATTTTGCTAGTAAGAGAACACTCTCTTGTAAAATGTACAAAAAATATTCTAGAAATCACAGCATAGTGCAAAATTTTCTGTTTTACGAAACAAAAATTGCTACCAATTTTAATACTTAAACACAAAATCTTGAATTATAACCATCTGTCTGGTTAGTTTTCATGTAATAAACCACTGGATTGTTGGCCATGTATGCCTAAAATTCTTTAAAGCGAAGCATTATTAGACCAAAAGATATTAAATTTTGCCCAAACCTCCACGGATTAGTCGTCAAAATGAGAAAAGGTTTTTAAAGCTATTTTAGTTGACAACTTTGATGCGCTAAGCTTTCTACAACTTGTATAATCTGACCAAAAATGATTTAATGAAATTAATTCTTTTAGAACAATCCTATAAGGATTTATTTTTATACTTGCTATTTTTTAGAGAGAAAGCAGTTTTGTATAATTTCAAAATATTTATTTATTTAACCATTTGTGTACACCTATATATAAACAGACAAGAAGAAAATAACAGAAAAATTGGTACAGAGGTGATGCATAGGTATTTCTAAAGAAATCTCTTCCAGCATACTTGCGATAGGAGAGAAGATAAAGAGATATTATTTTTCTTTTGCAAGTAATTTGTTGTTTACGGCGGTTACTTTTGGTTTTACCATTGAGTGTATTTTACTTTCCAAGTGAAATAAAAGAAAGATATCATCTAATACATCCTTCAATTTTAACACAAAAAACACCATTTTTTGCAAAATCTACAGCACACCTTACCTTTTGTAAAATATTGAACATAATATTACGAAACATTTTCCCTTCCGCCTTAATAAGATAATTTGGGACTGTTTGCGTACGAGAACTGGTATACACAGACGTACAGACATGGCGTTAAATTAATTATCAGTGGAACTGGACCAAATGAAACCGCCGCGGCCCGTGGCCGGTTCATTGAAGGTATTACTATGGAGATGAGAGGAGCGAGTCAGGAGTCTCGTAACTGTGAAGTGCAAATAATAGGCTAAGAATGTGCGCTAGCAATATATAATTGATTGTTGCATAAAATGGCTGATGAATTTCTAATCTATACTATATTATAAAGCTGCAGAGTTTGTTTGTGTTTGTTTGTTTGGTTGAAAGTGGTAATCTCAGGAACTACTGGTTCGAATTGAAAAAAAAAAAATGTAATGTGTAGCCTATTTATCGAGAAAGGCTTAAGCTATATAACATCACGATAGAATCAAAACGAGCGGAGTAGCAACAAAAAATGGAGGAAAACTGGCAAGCAATTCGATACGACGACGGGAAGAATCAAGGGAGCAAAAATTTGACGCGAAGGAAGTCGCAGGCAGAACCTAGTTTAATATACTGCAGCTTATTTAATTAGAAAGGAGGAGTATCGATAAGCTAAGAAAAATTAACCATCTAGAAAATTTTAAAAACTATGTTTTTTGAATAGCATGACCCTTATACGTAAAGAAAATAGAATTCATTTTCCAGAAATATCTTTTATTCTTTTTTAGAACACAATTCAAATAAGTATGCAACATTATAAGATATTTTGAATTTTACTTATATTTGTAGGTGAATAATCATAGTAACTTTACGTTTACATTACCTTATAACATACAATATGATACAAAAAGCCCTAAAAAAGCACAGGAATTCTGATAAAAAACATGAAAAAAAAAAAAATTTTAATATTTGCATTACGGTAGAGTTTAAGCGTTTTCTGCTCCTGGAGAAAAACTGGAGGGTGTAGGGTTAATTCTGTGTCCAGATTCGGATTCGGCAGCTCAAAATACGTAAAGAGCATGTGGTTTAATAACAAGGACAATTTTTTTTTATGACGCTGTGTATTTTTTGAATACGACTGCTCAAGATTAAAAAAGTTTTATTTTACTATGAGCGCATTATTTTAGCATGATGACTTTTTACATGTTGTTCTTTAGACGTTAACAAATATATACACATAAAAATTAAACTGCTAAAAAGATGCGCTCATGTCTGAAAAAAATTGATAATGCAAAAAAGGTACAATTTTCCTAAAAAAAGCCATTTTGACCTCAGTTTGTTGATTTATTTCGTGAGCAAAACGTAATTATTTGGACTTTTATTTTATTTAAGCATAAAGTTAGTATCCTGTATTTTACAAAAAAAAAAAAAAAAAAAAAAATATAAAAAAAACATATTATTACATTTTTGGTCAAATTGGGGTCAATTTCCTTAGCTTATCGATACCCCTCCTTTGGCCAATATGCAGCAGTGGACGTCATTTGGCTGAAACGATGATGATGTTGCAGCTTTGGTGACATTCGGTTTTCGACTTCACCGTAGAAGTAAGTACCTGCTCCATGAGCCAGAGTAGGGTGAAGATTGTCTGATGATATGGTCAAACAATCCATACAAAAATGCTCGCGAATAAGCTTGAAAGTAAAAACTGTTGGTGTTAAAAAGAGTGGCTCTATCACGTTAAGACTCCCACACATAGGCGAGACGTGACAAAGCGACGCGAGTCAATAGTAGATAAATTTCCATGATATTCCCATAGAAATAATTCTAAAAGAGTCGCGTCAGTCTTTCGCATCGAGCCTTACTATGGGAGCCTTATTTGTGAAAGCACCGTCATCTGTGACAACATCTTGATTAATTTATCATCGTTATACCTAATATCAGCTGAAAGTTAATATTTTTAATTCCTAAAGACCCCGACGGCATTATTGTATTACTAATTACATTTTAAAATTTGTAAATGTTTTTAACTTTTATATTTACTATGTGTTATTTCATAACTTTACTGGCCTTAGGGAATTTATTTTCTTGAGTCTTGAATAAAAATTAATTATTCAAAACTAGCTTTTGTCAGCGGCTTTGCCCACGTGGAGGTCGAAGATAACCCCACGGGAACGTACTATTGGGATAAAAAGAGTCTTATATGTTAATCAAGGTTATAAATCTATACTTGTTCCACTTGTACATCCAAATGTACAAAATTAGACATTTATAATATTAGTAGGATTCCAAAACAGACATAGGTATAATAAAGAGAAAGGGTTACAGTTACTTTTGTTTCCTTTCAATTAAATAATAAGCCCTCCCACGCAGCATAAGAATCATTGAAAGCCTCTCAGCACGTGCTCATTTGATCAAAGGATTGAAAAGTAACAGTAATTAAAGTATTGACGAGTACTCGTCTTTATACGAATGATTGTTCCATAGGCACGGATATTATTGACAACCTAAGAATAATACTGATTCTTTATAGTGTTTTCACGGAAATTCCTTTGGCACATTTTGAGGCATAATATGAGATAGATAAAGGGTAATCAGAAATCGAGACTCATCTGTAACAACATAAGCCCTGAAAGATTAGCAAATTACAAAAATGTATGTAGGCAAAAAGGGGACGTATTGACGTATACCGTTTTATTTACAAAACTTAGAAGTTTAATTTTCTCACAGCTTCAAGGGACTGTAGACTTAAGTAAAAAATTTAAATTTCATCTCGATACCTCCACACGTTCCCGCGATAAAGGGTCTTGACTCACAGACAGACGGACAAAAAGTGATCCTATAAGAGTTCCGTTTTTTCCTTTTCCCTAAAAATACCATCGCATTTCCCTAAATTGTTACTCTTACCATCATAATATGAAAGCTTTTGACACGTTATCATTCACTAATAAAACCGCCAGTTATCTACTCACATCCTTAACGTAATCCACTTACGAACATAATAGCAGCGATCGAAGTCCGCTGCTTCCATCAATAAATCATAGGCCATATAAAGCCGGTTGCAGACAGACCGGCCCGACGACACGGCCGGCCTCCGGCCGACAAAGCAGCACCAATTTGCAGATTAGCTGATGCGTAAATTGTTGCATTAGCCATACGTTCAACAGTGAAGGTTCGACCAATTATGGTGGTAATTCGATACCGCGCGCCAACGTAATCCGATGTTATGTACGCACCTTTATGTTGTTTGTAATGTTAATGTACCGTGAATTTGTATATTGTGTGCAGGGATTGTTTTAGTTGTTAAGGAGTGGAAACATGGGAGTTATTGTAAGCAAATAAAATAAATGTTTCGTGAAAATAACGACACGTTTTGTAACGTTCGATACAGCTTACAAAACTAATGCAAGCTCTAAAAGCTCCTAGCTGTATTTATTTTATCTCCTGCTATGCCAACTTTATTTTACATAGCATTATGCTAAGTCAACTCGACGTATGAGATTACGGGTCTGACTTGATCCTTGCATATGTCATAAGAGGAAACAGTGGATGATTACATTGACATAGACTTGAATATTAAAATCATGAATATTTTATTCTGTTTTGAATAAGCAAAATTAATGCGACGAGTTCTGTGAAATATGTAAAATTGATACTATCAAAAACAATCATATACATCCCAACTTTATTTTTATAGTGAAAGGGATAAAATTCATATTCCTGTATCATTTTATATCAGGGTGTATTAAAAATTGTGATCCGATTCACTTTGTGTAGATAAAATACCTATGCTATTTTGCAAACATTCCCGAATGTTTCGTTATTTATACAAAAATCTAGATGTGGATATTGAAGATAAATGGTGAGAGTCAAAATGGCGGGTGTACCATAGCGAATCAAATTTTACCAATTACTAAAAAAATGTACCTAAAACGTACTATTTTGTACCTAGCTCAAAAAAATCTGTACCTCCTTCAAAACGAAATTATTTCGAAATCAAGGTACACCCGCCATATTGACATCAAGATGGCTGGTGTTCTATAATATTTTATTATTTATCCATTACTCATAAAATATAATTACACCAAAATTGTACCTATATAATTGTACCAGTGGGATAGTTCTTGAGAAATAAAACATGGCGGGTATACCATAGCGAATGAAATTATACCAATTACCAAACAAATGTACCCAGGAAGTACTATTTTGTACCTAGCTCTAAAAAATCTGTACCTCCTTCATAACGAAATTAATTTGAAATTCAGGTACACCCGCCATTTTGACATCAAGATGCCGGGAGTTCTATAATATTTTATCGTTTAACCATTACTCATAAAATATAATTACACCAAAACATTTTTCCTAAAAAATACCTCAAGTAAAAAAAAAACACTTGATCAGTGGGATACTTACTAAGAAATTAAACAACCGTGTCTTACATACATACATAAAATCACGCCTATTTTACATGGGGGTAGACAGAAACCACGGAACCGTGTCTTATGTATAGTAAACAAGATAATTATCATGATATATTGAAATCCATACAAATATTATAAATGGGAAAGTGTGTGTGTCTGGTTGTCCGTGTTTCACGGCAAAACGGAGCGACAAAATTGACGTGTTTTTTTAAGTGGAGATAGTTGAAGGGATGGAGAGTGACATAACTTTTTGTCTCTTTCTAACCCCCACTTCCCTAAAATGGGAGGTGGAACGCGCTAATCTCAAGAACTACTGGTTCGAATTGAAAAAATCTTTTTGAGTTGGGTAGCCTATTTATTGAGGAAGGCTATAGGTTATATAACATCACGCTACGATCAAATGGAGCGGAGCAGTAACAAAAAAATAGACAAAACTGGCAGGCTGCGATGCGACGGGAAGGGTCAGGGGAGCTAATATTTGACGCGGACGAAGTTGCGGGCAGAAGCTAGTAGTTATAATATATATTTATATTGGGTGTAAAAAGACAGTTTCCGAAGCCGAAAGCCACATATTCTACCCATTATTTGGATCATTTTTCTTTCACTAGACCTCATGCCCGATATAAATATATATAACTACTAGCTTTTGCCAGCGGCTTCGCCCGCGTGGAGGTCGGAAATTATCCCGCGGGAACGTACTACTGGGATAAAAAGTAGCCTATGTCCTTTCTCAGGCTCTAAGCTATCTGTGTACCAAATTTCATTTAAATCGATTCAGAAGTTTTAGCAGGAAAGCGAGACAGACAGACAGACAGAGTTACTTTTGCATTTATAATATTAGTTTAGATTTAGATTTCAATATATCATGATAATTATCGTGTTTACTATACACAAGACACGGTTCCGTGGTTTCTGCCTCCCCCATGGCAAATAGGCGTGATTTTATGTATGTATGTAAGACACGGTTGTTTAATTTCTTAGTAAGTATCCCACTGATCAAGTGTTTTTTTTTACTTGAGGTATTTTTAGGTACAATTTTTTGGCGTAATTATATTTTATGAGTAATGGTTAAACGATAAAATATTATAGAACACCCGCCATCTTGATGTCAATATGGTGGGTGTACCTGGATTTCGAATTAATTTCGTTATGAAGGAGGTACAGATTTTTTAGAGCTAGGTACAAAATAGTACTTCCTGGGTACATTTGTTTGGTAATTGGTATAATTTAATTCGCTATGGTATACCCGCCATGTTTTATTTCTCAAGAACTATCCTACTGATCAAGTGTGTGTTTCTGTTTACTTGAGGTACTTTTTAGGTACAATTTTTTGGTGTAATTATATTTTATGAGTAATGGATGAATAATAAAATATTATAGAACACCCGCCATCTTGATGTCAATATGGCAGGTGTACCTTGATTTGGAATTAATTGCGTTATGAAGGAGGTACAGATTTTTTAGAGCTAGGTGCAAAATAGTACTTCCTGGGTACATTTGTTTGGTAATTGGTATAATTTAATTCGCTATGGTATACCCGCCATGTTTTATTTCTCAAGAACTATCCCACTGATCAAGTGTGTGTTTCTGTTTACTTGAGGTACTTTTTAGGTACAATTTTTTGGTGTAATTATATTTTATGAGTAATGGTTAAACGATAAAATATTATAGAACACCCGCCATCTTGATGTCAATATGGTGGGTGTACCTGGATTTCGAATTAATTTCGTTATGAAGGAGGTACAGATTTTTTAGAGCTAGGTACAAAATAGTACTTCCTGGGTACATTTGTTTGGTAATTGGTATAATTTAATTCGCTATGGTATACCCGCCATGTTTTATTTCTCAAGAACTATCCCACTGATCAAGTGTGTGTTTCTGTTTACTTGAGGTACTTTTTAGGTACAATTTTTTGGTGTAATTATATTTTATGAGTAATGGATAAATAATAAAATATTATAGAATACCCGCCATCTTGATGTCAATATGGCGGGTGTACCTTGATTTCGAAATAATTTCGTTTTGAAGGAGGTACAGATTTTTTAGAGCTAGGTACAAAATAGTACGTTTTAGGTACATTTTTTTGGTAATTGGTATAATTTGATTCGCTATGGTACACCCGCTATTTTGACTCTCACGATAAATGAAAGCTTAACGTGAAGGAAAACTGAAGTAAATAATAGAAAATGGAGAAATAGATTTAACTGTGTAGGTAATTCATATATCTTCAAGTGGTTGGTCGACTCTTCACGTGACCAGAGGGCTGTCTTTGGGCAATTTTAGTTATTGCCATACAACGCGGCAATGCTGCCAGTCTTTCAGATACTTTTCCCGTTGACAGCGATGCGTACGCATTTTTTGATACCCTGTGATTATTTTCCCTGCTTTTTAGGATTCCGTAGGTACTTAAAGAGTGCCATTGAAACCCTATAGCTAAGCTTTCCATCCGTATGTCGGTCAGCGGGCTGTAGCTCATGAACCGTAATAGGTAGAACAGGTTGAAATTTTCAAAGAATAAGTATTTCTAATGCTGCCATAAAATAAAATAAGGTCTGTCGGTACTAATCTCGCGACACTGGATGAGATCAGTTTGAAAGAGGTACCGTGGCCCTGGCATATGGGCAACTGAAGGAACACGGACGGGTTTTAGTCAGTAAAAGTCTGACACGCCCTTCCGCTCCACCTAGATTTCCCACCAAAAAAAAAATGGCTCTCATTACAGAAACTTATTAAAAAAAAATGGTTGTGTTAAATATTGTACGGTGCCACGAAACTCTTCGAGTAGGTACGACCCGCATTCGACCGGCCCGACTTGCACTTAGCCGGTTTTTGGTTTTTTGAACTTACATTTACAAAATATTATTATTATTTTAAGACTGCTAACTTACTTTATCATCTGCCTAGCTTTTTCCCAACTATGTTGGGATCGGCTTCCAGTTTATCCGGATTCAGCTGAATACCAGTGCTTTACATGGAGCGACTGCATATCTAACCTCCACAACCCAGTTACTGCTTTCTGCAGTCAGATTTTCAGGCTTCTGACGACACGTGCTGTCAAATATCTATATACAAGATTATTTTTAGTATATGCGAAACCTGAATATAGTTTGTTCAGAATCAGTAACTGAATCGATTCCAATAATTTTTACACCATGTTATATTTTGTACCAAAAATATTTAATTACGCTTCCAAGTCGCGGGCCTTAGTGTTTTGTTTCGATTTTAAAATTGTCATGTCTTTCTCGTATTCAAACGTCCATTACACGGAGATGGTACGTACACTAGCTGTTTGTGGTGATCTGCATATGTTTTTGCGTGGACAACCAGGTAACTTATCAAGCTTATAACTTTGTGATTATTAATGATACAGTTTTGATTTTTTTTTTCATAGATTCTTTACATAAAAATACTAGACCCGTGTTTCGGGTTTCGTATAAACAAAAATTAATGTTGTATATAAAAATGAATCCCTATTTCCCTTGGTCACGCCATCACGCGTGACCGGCTAGACCGATTTCACTTTTTTTTTGTTGTGTTTGTTATTGTCAGGAGAAGGTTCTTATAAAAGAAAAATTTAAAAAAAGGCGCGGAAATTTAGAAAAATTAAGAACACTTATTTAAGAATACAAAGTCACCTAACATGGTTGTGTGGTAGCTAGAAAACGCTTTATGTCTTGGAAGTACTAGGTTCGCATAATTTGGTAGGAGGTCACCTATCATGGGTGTGTTGTAGCTAGAAAACGCTTTATGCCTTCAAAGTACCAGTTTGTCATAACTTGGTCTAACATGGGTATATGGTACTTGGTGCTCTTTGCTTTGTGTTGGTGGGATCTGATAAGTTAACACAACATTTATTAATTCTGAGGCGGTACGAAGTTTGCTGGGTCAGCTAGTCAACAAATAAAAACCGAAACTGGTAACTTACATATTGTGTTAATATTATCTAACTCGTAATTTCATACTTTATTCATAGGAATGTGTGCTGATGACCTAATTTTGGGCCTGAAATGGAACAGGTAATGGATGGCAATCTAGGTTGTAGCTAATTCCACGTTCAGCGCACCTACGTCAGTCAATCTGTAGTCCAATTAAAATGAGTTTCGTGTTTGTTAACGGTGAAAATGACAATCTGGAAATGGTTTGTGCAATCTGTGTTATTTACAGCATACAGAATTTATGTAGTTTCGGGATATATGTGTTGCGGATAACGGTTTTCAAATGGAAATTAATAAATCGTATTCGCATTTTTATAAACAAAATCAATACTATGAATTAACAAAAATAATCAATTGCAGTTCAGTTTTATACCTAATCTAATATTTTTTACTACTATTATACTTCAAGAGTGTTACAACCCATCAAAACACAAAAACTCAAATAAATTATTGAGAAGAAAAAGTTGGGCAGAGGTGAATAATCTATACTTTATTATTATAATATCATAAAGCTGAAGAGTTTGTTTGTTTGTTTGATTGAACGCGGTAATCTCAGGAACTACTGGTCCGAATTAAAAAAATCTTTTTGTGTTGGGTAGCCTATTTTTCGAGAAAGGCTATAGGCTATATAATATCACGCTACAACTAAGAAGAGCGGAGCAGTAATGAAAAATGTTGCAAAAACGGGGGAAATCGGACGGGTAGGCAATTCGACGCGACGGGAAGGGTCGGGAGAGCAAGAAATTTACAGCGGACGAAGTCGCGGGCAGAAGCTAGTATTTAATAATAAAGTCTGGAGCATGAATTATGACTCTGGACTGCTATTGAGAAATTTTAGAAAGAAAAACCCAATAACACTCGACCTGACCTGGGAATCGAACCCAGGACGTCATGTTCAACCCTTGCAAAACAAGGCGTTATATTATGAATACCATAGAATAGTAGAGACTGATGAACTACAACTCAATCAAACACAAACATTTCATTCATATAACCTCATTGCTATACAAACGATATTAAAAAGATTGGACAACAATCGAATTATTGGTACCGTTGCTATTCCCACGTCCACCATGGTCCATGATGGCAATCACAGAAGAGGTTTATTACCCCACTAAAATAAAATTTACTGGCCACAAATAAGTTAAATGTTTATGATTGAATGGGATACATGGCTTGATTGAGCGTTTTGTTGGCTCTTAAATTGCTTTTGTATATAATTTCGTTATGTTAATAGAGTTAGCAATAACAAATATTGAGAAACATTATGAGAAACTATGAAATTTCTACTTATGTACGGATACTTAATTAATTAATTAATTAAGTCATTAATTTTCATTGCAAATAACTTTTTATTATTTGACTTAGCTACAGCAAATATTGTGAAACATTTTGAGAAACTATGCATTTTTTTCATATGAAGGTATAGTAAATTAATCTACAAGCAATTGTAAATAAAAAAATAAAGTTCTCCTTTCTAATTCAGTACCTTATACATAGAAATAGCAAATTTTGTGAAACATTTTGAGAAATTATGCATTTTCTACATAAGTTAGTATATTTAATAACTCATTATGTTTTATAGTAAGTAAAAATTTCCATGACTTAAAAAAGATTCTTCGCTTAAGTCAGTGTGTTAGACTTAGCAATAGCAAATATTATGAACATTATGAGAAACTATGGATTTTCACACACGTAGGTATAATTAATTAGGCTTTAAATTTGATAGCAAATAAATAATTTCATGATTTACAAAAGACTCTACGGTCAAGTTGCATTGCAATAAAACAAATGACAGCCGTTACTGTCGATCATAAAAGCTTACAATATTTCGTATCATTATCCATGCTAACCTTTTAATCCTTCGGAAAACACAAAATCCTCGAATTGTGTTATCGAAGCATTTTACATCGATGAATAAAAGATGCGTTCATTAAATATAAATCCATTTCAAAGGTCTAAACGCTTGCATATTATTTTAATATCAAGTAATGGTGCACGGGCATTTCACGATTCATCAATATTGCTTTCCAGTGATATTTTATAGATCAAAGGATTTCTATTTCTATTTGAATCCCGACTTCTCTTTGACTAAATCCGGGTAAGGCCAGCCACCGTAATTCCTCAGTAATTTCCTCTGGACTCTAATCTCGCCTATAGGTTTGCTCAGAAAATTCACGCCCTAATAAATAAGTACTCTTTCAGTTCCTGACTTCATTTTGATGAGGTTAAATTGTTTAAAAAAGATCTTAATAGAAATCCACTAGTCAGTCTTGAGGAACGGTACGGTTTTAAAAGTAAAAAATAAGGGCAGCGGAAATCGAGAAACTCTTTCAAATGAGAAGAAATTGTGCCAGAAAAGATAGATTACACGTTCTAGTAGGTTTTGTAAAGTTTACCAAAATCGACTTTACGTTGCATAGACGCCTATAAAATAAAATTGATCACATTGGGACTGTCGAGCTAACTTAGTAGGAGAATAGCCAAAATAACAGTAGGTGTCAAATCGTGCTGACAAGCCAAAAGAAGAAGTAAAAATAAGATTCGTAGAATTTAATCTCTCAACAAACGTGATTCTTTATTTTATTCCGGTACAGGGAGACCTTAAGGCCCTTAAAGTACCCGGTAAGGACCAAGCTCGGGTTGACGGCGCGTAGTGTTCCACGCGCGCCTCAAAGAGATGTCAGCAAAACTGAAGGGGTCTGATAGGACCGATGCCTGCCGGGGTCGCGTGATTGTTCGAAAGAGATCCCGTGACCCTGGCACATGGGCAACTGATGGAACACGGGTGGGTTTTAGTCAGTAAAAGTCTGACACGCCCTCCCGCTCCGCCCAGAGTGGGAAAAGTCATTTGTCGATTTCCCATCCAAAAAAAAAGGCCCTTAAAGTATGTATGTGGCAAAAACTGAACCATTTTAAACGACAGATAAAAAGAAGCTTTTAAGGAAAATTGGTGATTATTATTAGAGGAACAAAGTGAAATATCGAAGAACGTTTGTTTGGACAGCAGTAAATAAGTTTTGGGTATAAATCACAAGCTTGAAGGATAAAAACGAAAGTGTGCGTTCGGGTAGAAAATTTATTTCTTTCTTCCACATTTCACTGGCTCTTGTAAAAGTTTTAATTATTTGCCGGATGCGCTCCGACGCTCCGTTTGGGATCAATGTACTGTTGACGTTGACTCTTTAATTTTAATGCTTCATAGCAGATACAAATTAAGTGTGGTTTTTTACTTTTGCTCGGACGTGATTGTTTGGATAAAAACTTTGTTTTGTATTACAAATCAAAACAACGCTGAGGCGTATTTGACGCGTTCGTTATTTTGGGAATTGAGCCTCAAGCTTCAAGAACGGGCTGTCACTGATAACCAACTGTTATGTTCCAATGTTGAACTCCTTATCTTTTAAGTTAAGCTGCACAATTACTCACAAATGCGTGCATTCACTAGAAGTCCACTCAACAATCTACATGGTTTTCACATGATCGCAACAAGATTATTTATACAATTTAAAAGTGAATGTCACTTCAGAGTTTGTATCGGGCTTTCTTCTCAGAGTAGTAAGATAAGAAACGCTGACCTCATCCAGCGTGTAAAAGTATTTTTACAAACCTACTTTATCTGCCTAGCCTTTTCCCAACCTGTTGGGGTTGGCTTCCAGTCTAACCGGATGCAGCTGAATACCAGTATTTCATATGGAGCGACTGCCTATCTGAACTCCACAACCCAGTTACTGGGTAAAACGATACCTCTTGGTAAGACTGGTTGTCAGACTTTCGGGCTTCTGACGACCCGTAACGACTGTCAAAGATCCACAAATACACAGCTTAACATGCTTTACGAGGCACGGAGAGGTCTTGGTATGCAAAGATGGTCACCCATCCACAAACCGACCGCGGCAAGCACAGCTTAACATGATCGATCGATCCATGAGGCTATTATTTGGATTAAAAACGTACCAGTGTTTGCTAATTTGTAGTGCCAGTTACAAATTGAGAGCTTTAATTTACTGAAGTTTTAGATGATGTTTTCCATTAAAGAATAGAGGTTAATTTTATGAATAATATTCTTGATGATTTTTTTATTATAATTTACTAATGTTATTCGTACTACGATAATATTTTTTTGAGAAATGGTGATTCATAAAGTTGAAACCTTTCAAATACATTAGATGAATGTGGACTTACTAATTTTATGAGAATTAAATCAGAACAGGGCTTGTTTACTCTTTTATAAGATGCTTTAAGTTTTGGAACTAGTATAAGTGCCAAAACTTATGTCTGTAGATGAGAAATAACTTATAAAGTTGAGACTCTTATACTGTAGTACAAGTTTCTAAACATTGTTCAAAATATTTTTATTGTGTTGTTGTGGCTTTTAAAACCCAAATAAAAAATGAGTATAAGGACTGTTGTACAACAACCACAGTCACATCCAATATCTACATTATATTTAACAGAAAAACTTCCCTTTTCAAATACTAATGGCAGACGCAATTACGACTCAAAGGAATGATTACAAGACTCTTATTACTACAACAAACAGTGACCAAATTTCCTAAGCATAGTTCTTACATCTAGTCGTCTTGTCTACACAACCAATAGACATCACATGAATTGAATCTCAAAAAGTAATGCTACTCGTCGTTATCTTGAAACCTAATATTGGGACTTCTTAAGTTGCACGGTAGACCACCACGTCACGTCAGTCAGGCAGTCTACTTTGTGTACCTATTTAATTTCAGCACTACTATTCTCAAAGTGCTGAAGGAACCCGGTATGTCCTAAAATCACAAAACCTGGACTTGAGTGGTCCACTCCTTCTCACAGAGAGGAGGACTTTGTCGCAGAAGTGGGAATATGGCTTATAATGCAGTATAAGCTATTTTCGTATTTTATTCAAACTCCGTACTACGCTAAGCCAGCTAAAGATTCATAGTGTTGCCATCGACATGCGGCCTATCATGCCAGTTTAGGAGCCCAGCTTGTTCTCTCAATAAATATGTTAACATCCGAATTATTCAGCTATCTATACTAATAAATAAAACTGAAGTGCCTGTTTGTATTGTCACAGCTAAGATATAGTTGCAGGCAACAGCTAGTTGCAAATATTTTGTAAAACGTGTTAACCCCATTGAAGAGCACTTCTTTAATAAATAAGATTTTTCTAGTACGAAAAACAGATCAGAATAGGAAGGACGGGTCTTTGCTGTAGCCTTTTATTTCCTTAGTATAATCGACTATCAATTAAATACAATCGGAATATTAATTACATTTCATTTGTTACATTGCAATAATTATTCGTGTTTCATTAAAATTATAACTTAACACGTAAATAAATAAAAAAAAAACGATGAAGATGTTAATCTGTTTCTCATGAATTTGTAATTTATTTGTTAAAATCATTTAATTATAAATAGTATTTTTTTTCCACCCCTTATTGAAACCCCACTGATCTAACCTAAGTTTTTTGGTGAATAAATGATTACTTATTTACTTACCAGATTGCCTTCAGCCTTGCCCCACGCAAGGCTAAGGGCAGTCTTAAAATAGTCTGCTATCTAAAAATACAAGGTTTTGCCTGTCTGTAAAATAAATCTCATTAAGAAAGTTTATAATAATGTTAAGGTATTACTAAAGTCTTATTGCAATTTATTTTGGCTTAATCTCAGCGTGTAGCCGAGTAAATTATTGTTTCGGAGTAAGCTGTATAATTATCTGAATTATTTTTGTTACCAAAGTTGTGTTAGCGCAATTTCTGTTTTCGAATTATGTTATTTGTTTTGTATTTATTTATTTATTCTACTTGGACGTAAAACGGCCAACTACATAATTGGATAAAGACAATTTAAGTTTGTTTTGTTAAGTTGAGTTAAGGTTATGTGTGCACGTAATGTCATACAACAATAGGTGTATTATTTATTTAAGTTATTGTTTACACAAAATATTTACAATTAATTCCTTAATATTACAGATGTAACTGCCAAAATTACTTCCAGGCTATTATCACATGCACCATTTTGGTTTTACATAAATTAGTGTAAAACTACAAAGTATAGTTAGAATTATTAAACTATTTTGGTAATTCAGTGTGACGATAATAATAACAGTTTTAAGCAACATATTTAAAATAACACATTGATAACTACAATAAAATCAATGAATAAAAATAATAAATATCTCAACGTTTAATACAGATTAATATATCTTAAAAATTGCATTCAGTAGCGAGATTATTTTGATGTGAGAAAAGTGCTCAAAGGTTATTTTTATATAATTTTCCAATGCTATCATGGTGTTTATCATAAAGGTTACTGCAACTGTTTAGAATTTTACACAGACATTTATTCAGTTGCAATTGAAGGGGTTCCACCGATTTACTTAAAACTATGCTGCATCACAGAAATGCCCAGAAATATCGCCTATCCGAGAACTCTGCTGAAATTAAGTTCAAAGAAGAGGAATTTCCAAGAGACGTAAACATTTTCGTTAAGATTAACGCCTTGATAATGTAACAAAACCTGCTAGAATGGGCATGTTCTGGCCGAACCAGATTTAAATGTAAATGTTTGAAACAATTTGTACCACCATTAACAATCTTATCTTCGTACATTGTGACACTATTTTATACAAAATGCACTTTCGGATAAGATGTTGAAAGCTGATTTCAGGTTTGAATCGAATTCAATAAATTGTTAAAAGTTATGTAAGAACATGTTTCTGTGCTGGTTTCTATGGATTTAAGTGTACTTGTCTCGAGAACAAATAGTTTGAATGTTCTAACAACTTGTCATCTCAACCAAAGATCACGAAAGTCACACCACTTTGGATTAGAATTGCTCAAGTGCCACCGCAGTTTGGGACATTTGGTTCATACACTGAGCCGAGCGGTCGGTGGTGCAGAATTATGTCTGAAAAATACCACGTTTCTACGGAAAAGTAGTCTTTGCATCAAGGAAATTATTTTCTTAGCAAAACTTTGCACTACCTGTGTTTAGAATCCTATGCAATTTCTTAAATTCGCCTACACCAAAATTATTAATTATAATGTAGGTTTTTAACCGTGTGGTGCCGAACGTAAAGAATAACACCACCCCATTTCTTCCCGTGGGTGTCGTAAGAGGCGACTAAGGGACTTACTAGAGAATGGGCAGCAGCGTTCTCTATGCATTTTACCACCATACTGCGATCACCAACCCGCCTGCCAAGCGTGGCGATTATGGCAAAGCCCCCCAAATTAGGGGAGGCCTAAGTCCAGCAGTGGACGTCTTACGGCTGAAATGATGATGATGATGAGGTTTTTAACTTGCAGGACAGCATAATAATAAATAAATCCCGTACAAAAAGCGCTGTGCCTACCAACAATTTCCAACACATTCACTTTGCTTCTCAGTAAATGAAAATTCACCACGACGTTTATTACGTCATCCAATCTCTTCACCTGTACTTCAGAGGCTCCTAAATTAAAACTATAAAACTGAAATTTGGACGTCCTCCCGTTTATATCTCTTGCCGTCACTTTGAATTATGTCGTTGGGAGGAAGTAAAATAAAATGTTGTTTTGTTTCCAGGCAAGATTGTTGTGTTCAGGTACTTGGAAAAGGTCCTCATTTTTATGCTTGTTAGGGCATTATTTTAACTTTAAAAGACCTGCAATTATGAAGAGCAACAATGTGACAACCTAATAGGTTTTTATTTCGCTGACTTAATTAAAACCTTTTATTTTCTTCTTTAAAAACTTAAAGCACCATGCACTTTCACTTATTAGTCGATTGGCACGAATTTACTCGTCCGAATCGACACTTTAAAAATATATTAGTTTTCGTAATGTGTTTTTAAAATCACACCCGAATCAGGTGAATTGAAACTTTGAAATATTATATTTTCTGCAGGCGATTCGTAAGAAGTTAATGTATCTGATAAAAAAAGTGTATCTGATTTTGTCGATTCACCCACAAATAATTGTGGGTGAATCGACAAAATCAGATACACTTGCTGGGCAATTGGCACTTTTTGAATTTTATGCACTTTATTGCATGTACCTACTTGCAGTGACCTTTTTTCAGAAGTACCTTTATTGTATAAAATTCAAAACGTGCCAATTGCATGACGTGTTTCTGGAGTTGCTGGTTCGCCCATAAACAAATTAACTTCGTAAGAATCGCTCTTCTCGAAATTCTGTAGAAAATAATATATGATTTCAATGTTTCAATTCACCTGATTCGGGCGTGTAAATTCTAGCGCATGGACCAATTACCAATCAACCTTTAGTTAGAATAATGTAAAAATATCTAACCTGCTACTTCAGTCCTCCAAAAAATAAAATAAAGAGATTATATGAAAAATAGCAAAATTTCATGTTATTCTAAAAGGGCTAGTTCTTGATCAAAATTGCCGCATATCTGGCCCCAGTTATTTTATAAGGAACAGTCTGAGATTATAGATAAAAGTGTACCCGTCATTAAGGCTATTCAGACGTCTCCATTGCCGTCTTATGCGTAGGCATTGGCTATCATTCGATAACGGCTGTATGAGGCCGCATTCGTAATGGGTACTATAATATTGGCCGTGATTTTTATCGCATGTAAGGAGTAGGTATCCTTGTTTCGTGTGAACCATTAGTTTTTAGTATTTAATCGTTTTATTTTTAATTATGTATAATATAACTACCGTGTGGTGCCGGACGTAAAGAATAACACCACCCCATTTCTTCCCGTGGGTGTCGTAAAAGGCGACTAAGGAACTTACTAGAGAATGGGCAGCAGCGTTCTCTATGCATTTTACCACCATACTGCGATTGCCAACCCGCCTGCCAAGCGTGGCGATTATGGCAAAGCCCTCCAAATTGGGGGAGGCCTAAGTCCAGCAGTGGACGTCTTACGGCTGAAATGATGATGATGATAATATAACTTTCAAAAATTTTTTTTCGTGTGAACCCTTAGTTTTCTTTTTTGAATATGTCTTTTTAAATATTTTTTTCTATTATTTTTAACTTTATTCTAATCCTCTTAATTTAGTTCTCACATAACCATCTTTAAACCTTGTACCATATTATTGTTTCACTGTGGGGGGATCTGGTGACCTGTGACACAGGTTTTTTTTTTTAAAAACCTACTTCAGGCAACAGTCTCTTACAATGTTGGAAAATAATATTGTCATAAACATTGTTAATTTTTAAGAAAACCAATATTGCGAAGAGAGAATAAATAAATGAATTGATTGATTGAATTGAGGTATTAATTCTTACTAGTGATCGCCCATTGGTCGAAATTCGACCGTACTTCATTTGAATAGAAATACATTATTAAATGAAAAAATATAGATAATAATAAATATAAAAAAATAATATGGTTATATTTGACATTCAGTAACACTATAGACAAATTGTTGACGCTGTACTACTGTGGAGAGGGTTCGCTGACTTTATTTTCTTAGTACTTCTTAACTGCTGGATATGAAACAATATGGAATGAATTATCACAGAAAGCTCTGTTTTTATAGATTTTTCCCTATTATTTTTAATAGCTTGTGCTCGCGACTTCGTCCGCGTCAAATTTTCGCTCCCCTTCCCGTCGCGTCGAATTGCTTGCCAGTTTTCGTCCATTTTTCGTTTGCTGCTCAACTCCTTTAGACCGTAGCGTAATTTTATATAACCTATAGCCTTCCTCAATAAATAGGCTACCCAACACAAAAAGAATTTTTCAATTCCGATCAGCAGTTCCTGAGATTAGCGCGTTCAATCAAACAAACATACAAACAAACAAACTCTTCAGCTTTATAATATTAGTATAGATTAATTATGACGGTTCCAAATGTCATAATTATAACCAGCCTGTACAATCTATGACCAGCCTGTACAATCGTGAGGCATACAACCTCTACAGTTTGCACACGACACTAAGTTTTGTATGGGAAACTTACTAATGCCATACTTGACACTCTCCATAAAACCACAAAAAATATTTCTTTTAGATCCAAACTAAATTCCTATTGTCGCTAATACAAATAATATTAAAGAAAAATATTCTCGATATGATCATAGATTTTAAAAATGAAATAGGTTATATATCCATAAAATTAATTTATTACCTATGGTTGTACTTGACATTCAGTAAGACTATAGACACAAAATCAGGCTTACCAACTTAGGGGTTTTTCCAAATTTAGGGGGTAAATAAGAGGATTGAGATTTTTTAGGGGCGTTCCATTTTTAGGGATTTTTCTTAGAGATTTTTTGCCATCTTACATTTCCCATTTTGTTTTTGATTACAATAAAAGTATTAGCGACTTCTAGTACGGTTCCTTGATACTAAGAATGCAAAGTGAATGATTAACAAATGTCGCGTAATAAATATAGACAAATATTACTACTGTGTGGGGGTGGGTCTATGATTACTGAACATTCGTTGGTTATTTTCATTATAATTTTGTAGCGGATTTTTTTAGTAATTGTGGCATGTTTAGGGGTTTTTAACTTAAGCTTTAGGGGTAAATATTTCTGGGTGTTGGTAACACTGCACAAAATAATAAAGACAGATTTGGACCATAAACAAAAGAATTTCTATGCATGTGTGTATTAGATACACGGTAATGAACAGTAGTGTGTGTAACGTGTTATTTATTGAAAATAATGTATTTTAACTCATAATTTAAAAAAAAATATTAGCATTCGTCACTTCTTCTCTGTATAAACTATAAGTTTGCGAAATTTCATACTCCTCCGTCCGCCCAATTTTCGTAAAAAGGGATCCAAAGTTTTCGCTTCACGTATTAATATATAGATTCTCAGCGACATAGAATACAGAGCCGCATTATCCTTGTTACTTTATTTTCTAATGGATACATACCACACCCAAAATCATCATGTGACAATAAAAATCATCTAGAGTCTGAACAGAATTAGTCTAGTTAAAAATATATATTTTGTAGGAAGGATATAGGGCTAGTTTATCACCTCGTGGCGAGCGTCAAATGTTATTTTTATTATTTTTCTATTATTTATTCTTTATTATTTATTCAGTTTTGTACAAAAATAAAATCCATCTTGTAAGGTAGTGAAAAAATACCTAATAACTTATGTTAGTAATACAACACACAATCAACACATCCTACTAATATTATAAATGCAAAAGTTTGTATGTATGGATGTGTGGATGTTTGTTCATCTTTCACGCAAAAACTACTGAACGGTTTTGGATGAAATTTGGAACACAGTTAGTTTATAACCTGGATTAACACATAGGCTACTTTTTATCCCGGTAGTACGTTCCCGCGGGATATTTTCCGACCTCCACGCGGGCGAAGCCGCTGGCAAAAGCTAGTATTGGATAAGGTGTCTGAGGTAGGTTGCGCAGAGACCAATCAAAAAAGTGATCAGCTACCTAGTTGAACGTTCTTTCCACAAAATGCCTCAGAACAGGTGAGTAAGGACTCTCTGCCACTAATTTCAGGATACTATATAATAACAGTAATTATTACTGATACTATATAATAACAGTAATTATTAATGTTATTATATAGTACGTTTTTAAGTTGTTTTACTGAAAATGCTTTCCTGAATAAAAAGATACAATTTCAACAGTAATGCATTTTTTTCCTAGAAGACAAGCCTTTACATTGCACTTTATAATACAACAGCTTGATACAAATAAAATATAAAACAAGTATTATCAGTCCAGCCAATGTACACCATTTTTTAAGCTATTGCATAGCTTCTATCGAGGGCCTTGAGCGCGGGGACCGAATCCAGAAATTCCGTAACGAAAAAAAACCTCACGCTCCCCACTCCGACGGGCACGGAGGTGTGGCTTGAAAGCCGTGCATTATGCTTAGATCTTTAAAACTACGCAACGGATTTTGATGCGGATTTTTTTAATAGATAGAACAATTCAAGAAGAAGGTTTATATTTATTTAACATGCATAATATAGTAAAGAAACGCTGATAATTTTAGGGGTTTCTAATGTGATGTCATAAATAAGCTCATTTTTTTACGCTTACATTGCGAACGCTGGCTGAACCCTACGAAATATATCAAAATAATGTACTACAGTATTGTACACCTTAGAATGGTCTACAAAAAAGTCCGCGATGGGTATATGTCTACCTCTTAGGGATAACCCACAATAACCATTTTTTTCCTTTGCTTTTTACGAGAAATAAGGGCTTATTTACGAAGCGATTTTAACCAATACAGCATTAATTCTTATCCAATTAGTACCTTAAATACATTGTGTATTTAATATAGATCAATATGATCATTACAGCATGTAATTTAAATGAAGATTTTAGAAGATATCAGAGATTTAAAAAGCGGGGGCAGTAACTTCTCATTTATTCAATAAAAGAAAAAAAAATGTTTTCTTATCGGTCAAATTTATAATTGCACTAGCTTTTGCCAGTGGCTTCGCCCGCGTGGCGGTCGGAAATTATTCCCGCGGGAACATACTACCGGGATAAAAAGTAGCCTATGTCCTTTCTCAGGCTCTAAACTATCTGTGTACCAAATTTCATTTAAATCGGTTCAGTAGTTTTAGCAGGAAAGCGAGACAGACAGACAGACAGACAGACCGACAGACAGACAGAGTTACTTTTGAATTTATAATATTAGTATGGATAGTATGGATAGTATGGATATGGATAAGTTGATAAAAAATGCTATGCAATAGCTTTACCGCGGCAGTCCCCGAGTGCCACACGTCAATTTTTTTTTATTTGCGACCAAGCCCGATATTCTTACTAAAATAACTTTCAAGATATTGCCAACATTACAGATTTTTGCTAATACGTAGACTTCAATTTTTAATATAAAGAATATTACGATGATAAATCTTAGAGTTGGCGTTATTAAGTGCTTTATTAATAGACCAAAGAATAATGTGGTTCCATTAGTTTTGAATAGCTTTTGAGAATTATTTATTGAGGTTTTTTCAGCAATGTTAGTAGCCACCTTCTTAGGCTAGGTACTTCGGGAGCTTACCCAAAAAGGGCTTTCTGATGCCTAAGTGGCCTTTTGAAATTTATTTATTTTAGTCTTGAATAAAAATATAAATAAATTATTCAAAAATCGCTTTTACCAGCGACTGTACCCGCGTAGAGGTTGAAAATTATTTCATGGGAACGTCCTACGATATGTTAATCCGAATTATAAAATGTGTGCCAATTTGCAATCAAATCTGTTTAGCCGTTCATGCGTGATTTATTAACAAACATCTAAACATCCACACTTACAGAGTTTCATTTTTATAATATTAGTCGGGATAGTAGATTTATATTGAAAGACCTTTAACAAAGTCACCAGTCAGTTATTTTGTACCGTTTACACTCGTTAATAGGATTCAAATCATTACATGCAAAGTCCAATGCACTAATCCCAATAATTTCACCGTTCAGTTGCTTCCGGAGGAAAACTAATCAAAACCGATTCTTCTTGTTACCTACTGTATTATTACTTTGATTAACTACTGCGCACATCCACCACTATAGTTATTAACTACATTTAAACATTAATCACGTCCAAATCGACCCATAACTCAGAACAAACCCAATCAAAAAGCCCAACTAAGCAACTTCCAAACATTGGTCAGTGCTATCTAAACAAAACCTCACTATTTCAAATGACTTTATAAGAAACAAACATAAGCCCAGAAGTCGTAGGGCGGCAGTGTTTGTCCAATATAATGGTCCAAATGTTTGCCGTGGGTGATTGATGCCGACCCGGGTTAATGGATCGATATCCGTCTAACTTATCCTTCGTAGGTCCTTGGTTGTAGTTTCTGTGTGTTCTACTTCACCCTGATCGGCGGCGTATGTGCTAACGAGGGCTAGTTATTGGTGATTGATGGTTGGTACAAAATCTGGGACCTTGATGGGTTTATTTTCTTTAGAAATGTCTTTATCTTCACGGACGTTTATATGGTTTCAGATTTTGTGGGTGTATTGGCTATGGAACCATGCTAAGCTTTTGGTCCTGGCTGTCATTTATGGATCTTTGGCAGTCGTTACGGGTCGTTAGAAGTCCAGAACCAGTCTTACCAAGAGGTATCGTATTACCTATTAACTGGGTTGTGGAGGTCAGATAGGCTGCATGCAAAATAATGGTATTAGCTGCATTCGATTAGACTGGAAACTGAAACCAAAGTAAAAAAAAGTGAGCCGTCGCGGGATGCCTGGCAGATGTGAAACATCAAAATTATTTTGTAAAGATACCTAATATTTATAAAGCATACTTTACGAAAGGAAATAAATATGGTATAATCAAAAATAACATATTAATTATATGTTAACTACTTCTGCCCGCGACTTCGTCCGCGTTAAATTTCTTGTTACCCCGACCCTTCCCGTCGCGTCGAATTGCCTACCCATGCGATTTTCCCCGTTTTGCAACATTTTTCATTACTGCTCTGCTCCTCTTGGTTGTAGCGTAATGTTATATAGCCTATAGCCTTTTTCGATAAATAGGCTACTCAACATAAAAAGAATTTTTCAATTCAGACCAGTAGTTCCTGAGATTAGCGCGTTCAATCAATCAAACAAACAAACAAACTCTTCAGCTTTATAATATTAGTATAGATATGTTAATTATCTAATTTAAAAAAAAATCGCATTGATATTGGAACTTTGATGCCTAAGTCTACAAATTTTCAGTATGGGCCCACTGTGCGTCGCCACGCTCGCCACGCCAAAATTTAGGTTTACCCTCGCCTATAGATGTTTCACATCAAAAACGCTAGGTAAATGATGATAGGCAGTATACAGCGAAATGAGTATCGTGTTGGATGTAATTGAACCGAAGTTGCACAAATTCACGTCTGACGCAAACGAAAGTCGTATTCTCAAGTAATTTAAAATTTATGGAAATACAAGATATGAAATAAACACTATTACTTATATCTTATAGTAGGAAGAAAACATATTTTCCAAAGTAAATTTAACTGCTTCCAGAGAAATTCCATTCACAGTAACTTTGAAAATTTCGATCAAAGCAAAATGAACATCAACATTTTAAACTTAGTTGACTCAGCATTGATTTGTTTCTCTGCTAAATTGCTTTTACTTTCATCGAGTAACGGAGAAGTCGATACAATATCGAATCAATGCTCAACTCGATTCATTAAAATTTGCTAACTCATTTAATTGGACAAAATGGTTTTCATGCCGAGAAGCAATTGAAATGACGGCTGTTAAAGTTTTAAGATAAATGACAGATGTAAGTTGTAACAAGCATTTATCATCACGACTGCTTTAATTTAGGATGTAGGTAAGCTATATTTTTCCAGTATAACCTGACTTCTCACGGTACGAATAGCTTATACAATGCGAGGTCAACTCAAACTGGAAATGTATGGCTTGATATGTCGCCGCGTGTACCACTCATAATAGTCAAAGAATTAATTGGATTGATATGATATCATTAAAACTGCGTACGTTTATTGAAATTCATAAAGGTGAGTTAGAAACATTATTCACAATATAATTTCGAAAGTATCTCTATCTGTATGTTTACCTTTCTTCGCCTAAACCACTGAACTGATTTGATTAAAAGCAAACCGTTCCAAATTAGCAAGGAGATAGATGACATCCTGGGGAAGGACATAGGCAACTTTTTGCCTCGATAGCATGTTCTTGTGGCATAATTTTCGACATCGACGTGGACGAAGCCGCAGGCAGGAGCGAGTCATTTATAAATGTAGTACCTGCAGTACACTAATTGAGGTATTCCACTAACAGCACTGATTTGAACAGCACTTGCCCGAACCGCACTTGAGACCTTCCACTAACAGCACTGAAACAAAATTCTGTAACGTGCAGTCCGGTGGAACAATTTATCGTTATTGTATTTCGTGTCCGAACCGCACCTGGTTATAATTATTAGTGATGGGACGAATTAATTCTTTGTTCAGGATATTACAAACATATCGATTCGGCAACTGTGCGTGGAAGGTTTTTGAATACGGTTGAATATTAACGTACGCAATTTGTTGCAAATCACTTAAATGTTGTCTGGAAAAATGAGGACGAAAACTGTTGAAATCGCCCTGTCGTAGCTAGTTCCAAAAACAAGTTAGTACGAACTTGTTTTGGGAGTTAGCGTGAAATGGTTTATTTCTTTTTTGTGACAATTACTCGTTGTTGTCTTCGTAAATAGTCCGAAAATATAGTCCATCATTTTCCAAAATACTGTGAGATTAGTAGATGGTGTATGCCGATTACATTATTCTTGTCGATGAAGATGTGACTGAGATCCAGAGCAGATTGGAGAAGTGGCAACAGAAACTGGAAAATGTTGGCTTGAAAATCAGTAGAACCAAAACCGAATAAATGTTCTGCGATTTCGGCGGTCTCTCCAGTTCTGGAGCCATAGCACTTGATGGTGTGCTTCGCCCGGTCTGCTCCGACTTTCGGTATCTCGGTTCACTCGTGCAAAACGATGTCTAAGTAGATCGGACGGATAAGTACAGAATAAACACTGGATGGATGAAATGGCGGCAGCTCACAGGAACTACATATCTGCGACTCCTACATCCCCCTTAAACTTAAGGGAAAAATATATAAAACCATGGTCAGACCTGCTGTCTTGTATTGGTCAGAATGTTGGGCCACAAAAGAGATGAAAGAAAGGCATGCAGCTGAGATGAGAATGTTAAGAGGAATGTGTGGTGTTACTCGATTGGATATAATAAGAAATGAGTACATAAGGAGAAGTCTGAAAGTGGCAACAATAACTGAAAAGTTGTGATGATACCATGACAACTGATTTCCACACAACTTTTATGAAGATCACGTGTTATGAAGGAATGGGGAAAATGTCGTGAGGAAAGTATTGAGTATGAATGTCAATGGGCATAAGAGTAGAGGGAGACCAAAGAAACGATGGATGGACTGTGTGAATTATGATATGGATAGAAAGGGGACGACTACTGAAATGACGACTAATAGAGAAGTGTGGAAGAAAAAGACATGTTGCGCCGACCACAAATAAATTGGTATAAGGGCAGGAGAATGATGATGTCAAATTGTTTGAGATCTGTCATCAGACACCAAACTTGTGTAAAAAACCTATAAAACCACAGTCAAAAATGTAGATTTTGAAAGGTACTGCCTATTGAGAACTGAATGGTAAAACGACCGAATTTGGACGGTAATGCAAAATCAGAGACAAAATAACTGTGAATAGGTCGACGGTTTCAGTTTGAGTATAGTTCCATCTCCAAACTGAAACCTTTGACCGTTTGTCACCAGTCTGTCGCGTCGGCACAAACCAAAAATGTCATAGACTAAACGGGAAATGAGCCCTATGTCAGGCTACGAATGATGCATATGTTGCTGTTTGTTAGGTTTTGATTGTGATTTTGAGATTAGATTGTGTAAAATGTATTCGAAAACTTATGACAATTATTACAATGTAACGCGCGGCGTAAAATATTTTTTTTAGATTTTGTACCATTTATTTTTTTATTTCTGCGTTGACAGTGGTGGAATAAGATGATCCAAAAATATATTTTAATTTCTGATGTCAGATGTCCTAGACGGGATAAAAAAAGTACTTGGATAATATTTAGTTGTCATAAATAGATATATCTACATAAGATACATGAATAAGGTGGAATTATCCGGTACAAGTCTTAGTGTCTGCCCATTTATATCGATAGGTGTTGTTTGTTTGCCTTGGAAAAATAATACATCCCATCACTAAAAAAAAATATTTAACGTAAGTGCGGTTCGGACACTTAACTAAAATAACGATAAATTGTTCCACCGAACAGCACGTTACAGAATTTTGTTTCAGTGCTGTTAGTGGAAGGTCTTTTTTTTTTTTTTTTTTTTTTCAGGATGGGAAATCATCAAATGACTTCTCCCGCTCTGGGCGGAGCGGGAGGGCGTGTCAGACTTTTACTGACTAAAACCCACCCGTGTTCCATCAGTTGCCCATGTGCCAGGGTCACGGTATCTCTTTCGAACAATCACGCGACCCCGGCAGGCATCGGTCCTAGTAGACCCCTACACTGCTGCTGACATCTCTTTGAGGCGCGCGTGGAACACTGCGCGCCGTCGACCCGAGCTTGGTCCTTACCGGGCGGCGAGCTACCCATTGCTCGCCACCCGCAAGCTCGCGCCTACGGTGGCCGGGAGTCCGCTATTGACTCCCGACGCCCGGGGCGTCTCCTCCTGCGGCGGCTAGGGACGTGAGGGCGCAGAGACTGCCACTCCCTCACGCGCCCCGCCTCCTCCTTCGCGAGCATTACTGCTTCGCAGAAGGAGGTGACGGCTTCCCATTCCCTCTCGCTCCGTACCATGGCTCGCACCAGGGCCGGACGCGAGAGGTCGCCGCCGCCGATCGCCTCCACGAGGACACGGCGGTGCTCCGCCCAGGCAGGGCACACCTCCACCGTATGCTCCACCGTGTCCTCCAGACGATCCTCGCAATGGAAACACCCAGACGTATCCTCCCGCTTTATCCTGAACAGGAACCCACCGAAGCACCCATGCCCGGTGAGAACCTGCGTCAGGCGGAAGGTGAGGACGCCGTGGCGCCTCTCTATCCACTCCTCAAAGAGGGGACTTACCGCCGCAATTGTGGCGTGCCCATAGTGGAAGGTCTCAAGTGCGGTTCGGGCAAGTGCTGTTCAAATCAGTGCTGTTAGTGGAATACCTCCACTAATTTATTGAATACTGCAGATGACAAAAGACTGTTACTTTGAATAAACAAATCAATTATTCAGGTATATTACAATTATTACTTAGTTCAGATTGTTGAGTCGTCGGCTATTTGCTGATACAATTGAAATATTCTCTCAGAGTTGACTCAGACGATTTGTCAAAGATTTAGAGGTAAGCGGTCTATTGTATTATTTAGCTGACACTATCAATAATAATACAACAAAATTCTTAAGAACTTGTTAAGGCAAAAATAAATTCACAATGGCAGAACCAAAACACATGCTAATTCCATTTAAGGGCCTGTTTATCCAACGAAAGAAAAATAAAGTGACACTGATTTTATTCGCACACTTGTCAAAATAAAAGTGCATTTTGCAGAGAATTAGAGAAATAACAAGCTCTTCTGTCAATCAAAGAGCTCGTTACTTTTATTTTGAGGCTTATGCCATATTTTGAATTCAAGTTTTTTATTCAAAAGGATGCGAATATATCATGAGCTGTATTTTTATGTGGACTTTGCATATAAAATATGACTACATTTTTGTATATATCTGACTACTTCAGAATTCTTTGTCTTTGAGAATTTTTAATATAAGTGTGCCTTAAACAATGGTCGGGTAGCGTGAAATATATGAATTATATATTTTCGGATTAGTGGTCGCATGACTATTGAGCATGAAGTCCTGAGTTCTATTCCTAAGGTCAAGCAAACTGTTATTTTCTAGTTTTTTTCAGTAGCAGCCCAGAGATTTCAATAGTGCCTGGTTACTGGCAAGAGGCTCGCCCACTATTATATGGAACTTAAACATAACTGGTGAAATTTCCTATAAGTAAAGTTCTGCCTGATCTTTCGGGGAAAGACGGCGGGATTTTATGGAAATGTGTCTTAAAGAATAGTCGTGTAGCATGTAAAATGTGTGAATCATATCTTTATTTTTATCTATCGTCAGTAGAGTGATAATGGATGATAATAAAACGGAATGTATGAATCAGTAGCGGTAATACCTAATGGATTTGTGTAATCTTACAAATCTTGCTTCTTCACTTCCCGTATGTTTAGTAAATGGCTTTCCAACAGGGTGTTAAGGAAACAACAGTTTTGATTTCTTGAAGTAAAATTATTCACCAAAAATTTCACCTGCGTGCTAACTGCTAACATCACTGTTTGCATTTGCACGTCCCTAACATCAAACATTCTGCCTAACCTTTTCCAGCTATGTTGAGATTGACTTCCGATTTCAGCGGATGGAAGATTTACATGGAGTGACTGCCTGTTTGACCTCCACAACCCAGTTAATACTCAATACTCAATTCTTTATTGCATTCCATATGTTACATAGATGGTTAAAAATAAAAATGGTACAAGATCAAATGTGGACCCTGTCGGGCACGCAAAAATTAGGAGAGAGGAAGAGGGCTGAGTTACAATTTAATTAAATCAATATTCTCATTTACTGTCTTTCATTTGGTATATAATTATATTGTATACATATTATTATGTTCGTGTAGATAGCATATCACATAGCGTATAGCACATCAGTTGTTATATATATTTGCACGAGATAAAACGAAGTAGTAGTCGTAGTCGTGGTCGTAGTTATAATACGATACCCTTAATTAAGGTAAAACTGGCTGTGTGACTTTCGGGATTTGACGACCCGTAATGAATTTCAAAGATCCTCGAATGAAAAGCAGGACCGACGGCTTAACGTGCTTGCTGAAGTACGGAATGGTCTTGATATGTAAATATCACCATGTAACCTATCCACGAACCAACTACGGCAAGTGTAGTTTTATAACTGAACTACTAATTCGCCCGTGACTTCATCCGCGTGAAATTTATAGCTCATGTTACTCCGGAATAATGTAAGTTTCTCTTGGTGAAAGAAGGTTTTAAATCAGTTGAGTACAATAATAGTTTTGGAGTTTTTCCATTGCAATTTTTTTTACAAATAATAATTTTTTCCCCTTTAGATAAATCTCCAAGTATACTATTCGTTTCAACCTATTGCCTGTTTACCTAAGTATGTATTTATTTAATACTACATAGCTTTTGCCCGCGGCTTCGCTCGCGTTAAAAAGTCTCACACAATATCCATCCCCTACTCAATTTTTTTTTGCTCCATACTAACTTCCACCCCCCATTTTATGGAAGTGGGGGGTCAGAAAGAGACAAAAAGTAACCTATGTCACTCTCCATCCTTTCAACTATCTCCACTTAAAAAATCACGTTAATTCGTCACTCCGTTTTGCCGTGAAAGACGGACAAACAGACACACACACTTTCCCATTTATAATATTAAATATGGATTTACCTTACCTCAGTGTCTGAGTAGAATCGTGTTATTTTGTGAAAACTTTTAACTTGCGCTCCACCACAAACATCTATTCTCTACATCTCCTCAACATGGAAATCAAGCAACTTATTTAGCAACTTAACATAGAATAATAAAGGGTTGTGCAATAAATAACAATATTATGTTAATACAAGTTTATATTCCGCTTTAACGAGATTCGAACGAGCGATCCAACTTCAACTACTCGTTAAGGTGGAATCAAAATATTTATTATGAATCAATTTACATAAGTAGGAGGAAATATGCATGTTTGAGGTATAATAGCAACCGTTCGTAGTTTGTTCTTGCCGACTGTTTTAATGGCGTTATCATTATAGCTTACGATTGTTCACGCCAACGAATAAATGTGTATGTTTTAATTAGTTAAACAAATATAAAAAATATTTTTAAAAAGGGAATGCTCTTACGTATGCTGACAAGTTTTGGTTTGATATTTCACAAATGTTATGAACGGCTACTTATTTATGGATTTGGACATTTCGGGGTCAATTTTCAAACGGACCTACCTCAATCAATCAACTCAGCCTAACGCAGTCCACTATTGGACACAGGCCTCTCCCAGGCTACAACACCCTGTCCGCCGCCTACTGCATCGAGTCTGTCCTAGCGACTATCTTTAGGTCGTCAGTCCATCTAGCTGGGAGGCGCCTACGCTACGCTTGCCGATACGCAGTCTCAACACCAGGACCGTCTGCTTCACCAAACATCAGTCCTTCGACAGACACGGCCAGCCCACTGTCACTTACATAGGACAGGTTGCCGAGACCGTAAGAGAGTAAATTATGTGTACAATTAGCTAAAAGACTTAAAAACAGAAGGTAATGTCAAGCCTTAAGGCGCCCGTAAACAGCGGTGACGCAACTTTAGTCAGATAACTTCTACGAAAACTTCATGGAAATTGTTCTACAAGATTCGCATTGCATGTCTGTGTACGGGAGCACTTAGCAACAAGATATTTCATACACATTGCCACATCGACTAACCCTTCACAACTTGCATGACGAACACAAACATTATGTAGATTCCTGACACAGATTCCAACTCATATCAGACATTAACAGTCACATATAAACGTTTGTTTCCTTCTCATCGGTAGCTTTTGTTTCTGTCCGTATTACATTGTAATGTTTTGCCAAACCCACATTGAGCTGTCAAACTCTCGTCAGATAAGCAGCTAGCGTGTAATTATTTCTCCGAATGTACCATTTATTAAGTAGAAAGTATTAAATTACATGCTTTGGGCGCTACGAAGATAGAAGCTTTGGAACGATTTTTCACACGATAACTACATTTTTTTTAATGACTATCGTCTTTGTTGTTTTGGTTAGAAAAGTTTTGGTGAAGACATTATTCTATTTTTGGAATGGAATTCCTATAGTTTGAGTCATAGGAAATCCTTCCTTTTTCTGCAAAGCTTTTTTCAAGTACTTTAAGATTACCAGATTCTCCTCAATACCCAATGTTTTACATGGAGCAACTGCCTATATGACCTCCACAACTCAGGGTAACACGATGCCCCTTGGTAAAATTGGTTGTCAGACTTTTGAACTTCTGACTACCCGTTACGACTGCCAAAGATATACGAATGACAATGGCTAAACATGCTTTCCGAGGCACGGAGGGGTCTCAATATGTAATGGATATTCATCAATCCACGAAAATGCAGCTTTGATCGACCAGTGCGGTTGTTATTATTTAAAAACGAGCCCCTCATAAGTCGGCGCAACATGTCTTTTTTCCAGACTTCTCTATTAGTCGTCATCTCAGTATTCACCCCAATTCTATCATAAGTGTATGCTACTGTGAATCAAAAATGCCTAGTAATTATAGACTACTTTTCCACAGATATTTTCAGTAATTCCAACAATGTCGCTCTTGTTAAAATACGGGCATGAATTTTGATGAATCAATTTGCAGTTTTTCGAAAAGCTTTCAAATATAGAACATGATAATAAACAAAGTCGCCGTTATTTTTCAAGTTTTTTTTTTAAACTAACACTGTTAGTCTTCTGTTTTGAGAGTCAACAGTGTGCGGATTCGGTTTATTTTTTCAGTGACAGTGAATATTGAAGTAATGTACGATGTTATTTGAGAGAGACAAAAGCAATAACGTTTATATTTATCTTGGCCTTAAGTTCTTTTATTGCGTTCATAGAAATAATACCACTGAATTTGTGTAAGATGTAGATTTGATTTTTTTTTTGTGTGGGTTTAGTTACATCGCATAATCAGACGGTAATGTTGCCACAGTTGGGATGCAAGCACATAGGCAGTAGTACGTGGGCCGTGCGCGGTTGGGTAGATGACAGATGTCTTCAAATGTTTGGTTAAATTTTGATGAAATTATTAGTACGAAGTAATGTGCACATCCAGGTTTGAATCTACGACCCGTAAGTTGAGGGCCGTTATCACTGGATCACATCATCTGTCTTTTATGGTTGGACGATAACTTCAGATTTTTTTTTTTTATTATGGCTGCCAAAGCTAAGCTCACTGGGCATTTTTAATAAAGAAGTAGGAAATGTGTGTTTTCAGTTATTGCGAAAAAATATTGTTTGTTGCCTATTCACTAAAGAATTACCCCAAATTAAAGGACACATGTGTCCAGCAGTGGGCTGAAATGATGATGATGACTAGTTAATAAAACAACACTTTATAGCGAGATACCAACATTGTTCTAACAAAAACCAACTCAAAACTTAAGACATCAAAGTCCAACCTGTTATAAAAACAAATATTGGTCCACGATAAAAATAAACCTGGGAAAAAATGGGGCATATCACAAAATGCGATGAAGTTTTATTTGCCCATTGTCAACCATTCTGTTTGAGACTTTCACTACCTGGAAATGAGGAAGATGGTAATAAATTATGAGGTGTGGACAAGTCGGCTGTGTTCATATGATTATTTTAGGACTTCGCCACACAGCAAGACATTGATGATGCTATGAATTAGACGACAGGTTGAGGGCGGAGTGGGGCGTTTCGGACGCGATAGCGGGGTAAGAAACGTGTGATGTGTTTTAAAATTTGTCAACGTTACAGTGACACATATTGTTTGGGAAGTGACATTCACTTCTATGTTCATTACAGTCATGTTTTAAATCCCACAAATGTTCTATGCTGGCGATTCCTTTGTTTAGTTCTTAATATGTTCATGAGGTGGTATTTTGTTTAATTTTAATCTGTCCGAGTTGCAAATGTCTTCTTCTACAAAGCCTAAAATTTGCCTAAATGATAATTCCTATGTTGACTGTATTTACAACAATTATATTTAATGCCAAGAACACTTAAGGCACGGTAAGAAGCAATTTTTTTTTGGGATTTGACAAAAACGCATGGCGGCAATAAATAAGGTCTAAAACAGCAATACGTTTGATATTAGTTGAATCGAATGACCACCAAAATAAAAGTGATTTTGCAGTTTTAATTAAATTAAAAATGAAACGCACGGCTTACTGAAATATTTTATAACGTATTTCTTTAGTTGATTGAATTATTTTATTGAAAAAAATATGAAAGCTGTCGCTCAAAATTTTTTGAATTGTACGATGAAAAATATTTTTGGAGCTCTGTTTTACAACTGTTTATCATGATCCTTTTTTTAAATGAAATATTTTTGAATAGTTCTTTTTTTGCACATTTAAAAATACACTATTTTCTTTTCTGCTTTTTAATATCCAAAACGTAGGCAAATGTGCGATGAAAAACGAAGTATTTCACGGTTTAAAATCTTATTCTGAGAGAACTATCGCTGTTTGTGTGCCTTTGCCTTTGTGATATCATTTAACACACCTGTTAATGTAATGTTTGTTCTCTCATAATGAATGGAATGCTCTGACGATGACCATGTTAATAAGATGAGATGGAAAGTCAAATATGTTGAGGCACGTCTGGACTCTTATCATATTTACATTAAATACAGTACATTATGTGTTCATTGAGCGACACGATTATCAGAAGGTGGGAAAATTTGAGTGTTGTTGAAAATAGAGGACGTTGATTATCAATTGTAGAGTATTAGATACTAGCTTTTGCCAGCGGCTTCGCCCGAATGGAGCTTGGAAATTATCCCACAGAAACGTACTATCTGGATAAAAAGTACCCTATGTGTTAGTCCGTGTTATAAACTACTATGTGCCAAATTTTATCCAAATCCGTTCAGTAGTTTTTGCGTGAAAGAGTAACAAACATCCGTACTCGCAAATTTTCACATTTATAATATTAAGTAGGATTCTACAGGGTCACTAAGATGGTTCATTTCATTTCGGGAAGCTAGATACAGAAGGTTGCATCATGTCTTTTCATTCTTGCGCTAAAATATTCGGAAAATATTTAGTTGATAAGAGATTTTTATTAAGTAGCGTATTTTTTTTTTTTTTTTTTTTTTTTTTTTTTTTTTTTTTTTTTTTTTTTTCTGGATGGGAAATCATCAAATGACTTCTCCCGCTCTGGGCGGAGCGGGAGGGCGTGTCAGACTTTTACTGACTAAAACCCACCCGTGTTCCATCAGTTGCCCATGTGCCAGGGTCACGGTATCTCTTTCGAACAATCACGCGAATTAAGTAGCGTATTGAGCAGCGAGGCGAGCACGACCACTCATTCGGGGCAAGTACGGCCTCTATGGTAAGCTTAAGTCACTTATTTTTATCACAGTTGTAGAGTAAAAATCGTGATAAAATGCGTGACTCAAGACTATCATAGAGGCCGTGCTTGCCCTGAGCGAGCGGTCTTTGATATTACAAAACCTGTTCCACTTAGATACTTTAATAAATTGTATCATAGTTACAAAAGTCATCTATTCGACCTATAAAGTTCAAGGGAACAGTACAAATAATAGTAATGCTCATTGAATGTCAAACGTTTCAATTTGGATCACCACGCTAAATTTCTTTTGAAAGTGTAGATACTACCACGCAAAAAAACAATACAATTTGAAGGTATTTTTAGAGTCATGCGTGAATAATGGCCCATTGCATAGAAAATAATTACGATGCCTTGTGTATTTCCCGCATGCGGGGAGTTTCACGCATGCGAAGAAGCAGCCCGCATGTGTGTCGTATTGACTGTTGTGATCGTTCATTATGCGTAACTATAAACATCCTAAAATACCGGTACACCTATTTGTTTTTATTATATGATATTATTTTACCCAAAAAAATCAGACAGGGGACTAACATAAAATTTCAATTTGTATTTTTAAGTCAAACGCGTTCAGGGGATGATCTGAAATGGAATCGACGTATTTCCCCAGTAAATCTCCCGGACTCAGCTGTAAAATCTCGAACGAGGGCGAATTTATAACGCAATGAATAAAAGCCGCGAAAGCATAAATCACGAATTTAATGAACAGTTTTATTTGGTTAATAGTACGACGTCTTTTGGTTGTAAACTCCGGTATTTATTTAATGACATTGTTGTACCAAAAACATTGTTCGGCGACAAAATTTTCTGGTAGTTTGCTCTTAATTACTATAATATCATTCTCGGTGCTTTTGCTTGGGAGGTACTATTATTTTCGTTCACGGTTTGTTGAACACTTTAAATGGGTACATTATTTCACCATCTAATTTTCATTTGTGCGAAATTTCATTTGGCTGGTTGTGATACGGCGTGCGTGGCTCCCTTTCTTGCCACATATTAGCCGTTTTCAAGTATTCAGTGCCTGTTGCGAACAAAATGACACGCTTTAACTACTAATGAATGCTTGTGTCGTACCAATGGAAAACGTGAACATTTCCTTTAATTAGAATCTAATTTTTGCAGCGTTTGTGTTTGTTTTGTTTAATTAGTCGCTGCCGCGAGGAATATATTTTATTTTTAGAATGAATTTGTATAACTAACTTTGTAGCGTTCTAATTATGAGGAATACACACAGATTTCTTTCTACGAATTTTTGAGACGGATTATTTTAGTTTATACTTTCATGAAAAGCTGTTTCTGAATTAAAAAAAAAAAATTACGTGCCATTTTTTTTTCTAGCATTGGCTTGCCTAATAACTGTACCATGTAATAAATATACAAGATGCAGTTTTGAACCTGAAAAACATTTCAGGAGGTTGTTATAAGACTCGTAAATAATCATATAACAGTACGTTAGATACCAAGTCAATAATCAATAATACTTTTATCTTAGATTTTTAATGTTTTATTGTTTTTCAGAATAACTCTCTTAATAACCCTCTTCATAAAATCTATGACAAAAATGTCGGTTGTGTTTGTTTGTGTGCGTGAAATCGCAGTTTAAGGTCACTACAGACTGGCCGCGTTTTAAAAAAGGGAGTTCACACTTACCGATCTCCGTAAATAAGAATAAAATGAAAAAAAAAAAATACCTGCCCATTTTATTGTTGATTCAGGTCAAGAATCACTAACATAATTACCTCCTAAAATGTTTTGCAGATCCAAAACTGCACCTTGTAATTATAAACTTACTGCATAATAAAGCCTATCAAACAATATTCGCATCACATTGCAAATTATCGCCCACCCTCACAGCACACCTTTACATCTGACATTATAAATCTATACTTAGACGTCAAACGGAAGACATTTAATTTAATATAACAGATGTTCCCATCTCGAGTGGACACGCTTCGCAGCGAATCCTTTGAGTTTGTCACGGACAGGCTCAAAAGAACCGTCAACAAAGGATTGTTATTCCAAGTGTGTTCAAAGTTATATAAACAAGTTTGACAATTGAGCGTACGCTCTGCTTCGACGAGACTGCTTTGAAAATCTTATCAGAAGAAAAAAGAGCTTTTAGAATAATAGTGACGATGAATTGGTGTTTTGGGATAAAGGAATTGAGGCTTGGTATTTTTTTTTTGGTGTGCTGAATATGAATTTCATACCTTCTACAATTATGACCAGCGCTACAAATGTGGTGGCCTAGGGGAAATGATCCCAACTTTCAAATTGTAGATTGTGGGTCAGAAACCCAGGCAGGCCCTTTACTTTGTGTTAATCATTTCATCACCACTGCTCTCAAAACAGTGACCGAAAACGACGTGAAGAAAGCGGCATATCCTAGAATCAAACATTCGTAGACATGTGACATCCATCACACACATCACAGTCTTTCTCACATAAAGGAGAACTGTGTTCCAAGAGATATGGCCAGACATTGTGACCTGTAACTAAGCGACCCGTAACTCCGTAATCCCGATTTTTTTTAAACCTACTAGGGACGCCATCGCCAGCGTTCACAATATTTAAATGTATTTAGTTCAAAGCTGTTAAGTGCCGCAAAACCATTGGGAGAGGGCTTTATTTTTCAAACTCATAATACCTTTAGCAGTGCTAAGAACGCCTCTCTAGAATATTAGAATTCATAGAAACCTATACAAAAAACTTTTTATCGAAATTGAATTCCAGCTACTTATTAGTAAATGTAGGGACGGCTCAAATAAGGCCAAATACAAAAGAGGTGAAGAATTTGCAAATTCTGCATACAGTTCCAAGAAAATAATTTCAATTAATTAGATAATACTAGTTTTATTAAGAAGTCACGATAAAAAAACAGGACAACAGAAAAAAAAATGCATTCATATCAAGGGTTTCAGTAAAATTGTGCTAAAATACTCCTTTGGATATAACCAACATTACTAAAACCAATATCCAACAATTGATCGTTTATGGTTTGCAAAACGATAGAACAAAAACAAACAAAGTAAGTATTTATCTCCAGTCGAATAAAATCCTCTGAAAATATGCGCTCCTGGTAACACATTCAGAGCTTCGATGTTTGTTTCGTTTTACGTTCAGAAAACAAATGGTTGAGGTGGATAATTGAAATCCGAACTAGGGCAGGCTTCCCGGTTGCTGTCCGTAGTGAATACCGATGGAGTCCTCTTTAAAACTATTTTCTATCTCTCCACATACCCCCTTTTGCGGCTAGTGACCGGCAAGCCTGTGGTACTGCCAACAACTATGTAGAAGTCCCATGACCCACTTGTCGAACAAACGAGGCGAAATTATTAAAGGAATTTTAATAAAAACACGACGCGTTGTTTACGACTAGGTAGGTTGGTAGGTATGTTTTAGGTTAGAATGGGCTTCGTGAGTCGATTATGGAAATTGTCGAGTGTAGAGTGACGTCATGGGGAAGAAAAATACGGTGCTGTTGTGTTTACGTGCGCTTCCATGTGGTGTCCTATCTACAGCTATAAAAGTTACATTTATTACTTTTCTGGTTACATTTTATTGGAAGTTTTGATGACGTTCGTAGAGATTATTGTGTGTAGTTCTTCTATCGAAGTCAGTTTTGCAGTCTTGCTTTATTTTGGGGTTTAAAATTTCTCTAGGACGTCCAATTCATCTTTCTTCTCAATCTGTCAAATGTTTTCAAGTGTGACATGTTTTTGTAATACCTATATCAACCAAGTGATTACTTAACCAAAACAAACATTATACGCTTTACATAAGAAACTACTCTTACCAAATCCTAAAATAGAACACTCGAAATACAATGAAACCATAAAAGCCTCGTACAGTCTACCCAATTCAAATGAACGCGTCTTCAAAAGTCAATAACTCACATTGATGTCAAAAGTCGGTAGGAACGTATTACGTCACACCTTAGAGATTATTATGAAAAGAACCATCGTGAGTGACAATTTAATGAAGTGTTGGCCCATTGTGTAATTAAAATCAACGTCATTAAACCTTAACTTATAACTAATGAATGGATTCATGATAATGGTAAATCAGATGGGAATGTTGTAAGCGAAAATGAAGATATTGAAATCATCGAAATTGAGTTTGAGTACACGCAGCAGTGTAATTCTGTTGTGTACAGTGTAATTGTTATTTATTGACATCTTCGGTTTTTTTTTATAACCCTACACTATCCCACCTCTTGCCATATGCTTCTACGTCGTCTTACCAACTCTTCGGAGTTCCAGCTGAATAATATTTAATAGACATATTTTAAATGTAGTTGTGTTACACAATAAGTAAATTACAAAACGATTGGATTCATATATTTTTTTCATCCCAACCTTCTAACGCCTCCCGCCCACTACAGATTAATAATGTTTCTCTAAACACTAACATAACAAACGCCGGTAGATTTAAATATGAATTTTACATTCATATTAGTGTGATAGGCACAAACAAACACACGGCGCCACACTAGAACAGAGGATAACATATCAAATATAAACCTGGTTAACAATTCAATGTAAAGACACATTATCGTCAATAAACAAGGATGCCTAGTCAAATTCCTATCCGAATGCATTACCAAAACACGAATTCATGTTATGATTACAACGTATCTCTAACGTGAAATTAATGCCGCGAACACAGAGATCTTTGTTTGTACGCCAATTACAAACAGATAGTCGTAACATTTAGTCGGATTGTTCATTTTGAAATTCCCATTAACTAAATGTAATCAATCAGGTTCAACAGAATGTTCTATTGTGGTGTAATCGTCGAATTACATTCGTCCTTCAATGACTTTGCCACAATTATTTGATTAATTAGAGATATTATTCAATTTCAAGTTTGTGTTCTTAGAAGTTCAGCGGTTTAAGGCCAGGTTTTAGTTGGTCTAAATCGTTTGTGATAGTTTCGTGCCTAGAATGCATGTTTAGTGGTGGACTGGTGGTACTAACATTAGGACCCTCTTGTCAGGGCCGTCTTAAACTAGGCTGGGGCCCTTGGGCACACAAGAATTTGGGGCCTTTTTGGAAAGTAAAAAAAGCGAATTATAATAACATTTTTTTTTTAACTAAGTATGACCATTTATTATGGGTAATCAAAGACAGTATGATATAATATGTCATTAATGATATTAGAATGCTGCTGGTTTTTTTGGTTACGATTACGATAACGGTTTCTTTCGGGATTTCTGTTGAGCAAAATCTTCTATTAAATCCAGGTCAATTTTTTGAAAGATACCACTTACTATGCACATAAGTGACAAATTACTCAGTCGTTCTTGTAACATTGTTGTTCGCAATTCATTTTTTATTCTTATAAGCTGCGAAAATGACCACTCTCCACTACAATTGTAAACCTTTAGGCAAAGAAATATTTTTGTAGCAATTTCTACGTTTGGAAAAGCTTCTCCCAATTTATCTGATTTTATTAGGTTATGTAAGGTTAAGATATTTAAATTCGCTGATTGCTTTGCTATGTTTTTTAAAATATTGGCTTAAATGAAAACATTCTGTTTTGAGCTCATCTATTTTTAATGTCTTCATTATAAAATTCTGCAAATTCTTTGCATTTTTTGGTCAACTCACCAGATTCAATTGTTGTTAACTGACAAAGAAAACTATGAGGGGTGATCCAAAAGTAATGATATAATGGGTTATTTCCAGTATACATGGAATTAAAAAAAAATGCTTGCTCATGTACCCACTAGGTTAGCAAAAAAAAAAAACATATAATTACGCCACGATTTGTGAAACGTACATTCATTTGAATACGAACCGTCGAGGAGATAACATCAAAATGGAAAAAAATGAAATTATAGCTGTCATCAAGTACGTCTGTTTGAAAAAAATGTCTACCAAAGACATACACACTGACTTGGTGGAAACATTGAGGGACTCTGCTCCTCCATATTCCATAGTTGCACGTTGGGCCAAGGAGTTTAAGCTGGGCAGAACATCCACGGAAGATGAACATCGCGAAGGACGCCCAACCACGTCCCTCACTGAAGGTAACGTGAAACATGTCTAAGATGTCGTGCTAGCAGATCGAAGAGTGACAATCAGGCATATAGTTGAGGTCACAGGGATCTCATATGGTAGTGTTCAAAGAATCCTCACGAACGAATTACATATGAAAAAGGTCTCTGCGCGTTGGGTGCCGAGAATGTTGACCGACGAGCAAAGGAAAAAACGAGTCGACATTTCGAGGTTGAATCTCGAAAAGTTCCAAGCAGATCAGGAAAAATTTTTGACACGTTTCGTGACCATGGACGAGACCTGGGTTCACCACTTTGATCCTGAAACCAAACAACAATCAATGACCTGGAAGCGAGTCTCCTCACCGACGCCGAAGAAATTCAAAGTGTCAAAGTCGGCGGGAAAGATTATGGCGTCCATTTTTTGGGACGCTGAAGGAATAATTATAGTGGAATTTAGAAAAAGAAAAAAAGATTTAGAAAAGGGAACCACTATTTCGGGCTCTTACTACGCAGATCAAATAAAAAGATTGCGGGAGGCCATTAAGGAAAAAAGATGCGGCAAACTGCAAGCTGGAGTGCTGTTCCACCAAGACAACGCACCAGCTCACAAAGCCGCAGTTGCGATAACTGCCATTGAAGAATCGGGATTTGAACTGCTCGAACACCCACCCTATTCGCCAGATCTAGCTCCCAGTGACTTCTATCTCTTTCCTCGGCTCAAGGAACACCTCCGAGGCATAAATTTGAAGACGATAGCGAAGTAATAGCCGCTGTTGAGGGGTTTTTGGAGGGTCAAGAAAAATATTTTTTTTCTATAGGAATTCTGGGTTTACAAAAAAGATGGACTACATGTATAGATTTGTTAGAAGACTATGTAGAGAAATAAATTATTTAAGTAACTATCGTCACCGTGTTTAATATTTAGCGTGTGCTGCGAAATCTTTTTCTTTCAAATGTATCTTTGTAGTCAGCATATGGATTTTTTCATTTAGCAGCCGTTTCGTACTGATCAAAATTATTGCGTGCGGTATTGACATAACTGATCAGAGATTCGTACAGTTTCGTTATAACGTCCATGGTCATAGTGCTATTCTGTAAACTTAGACTTGTTTTATTCATAACTCCCAAAAGATCATTCCATATTCCGTTAGAAGAGCAATCTCAAATATTCCCATTTTTTTACTAGGCTTTGGGCTTCCTTTCTTGTGTCTCCTGGTTGATTGCTGTAACTTGCAATTGAAGACAATGCTTCAGAAATATTTAAATTACCATTTTGCAAAACATTAATAGCATTGGCACGTGCAGACCATCTAGTTTCGGAAAGAGACTTCAGGACTCTATTTGCACCTAAATGCTCTGTCAAAATTTTCCATCGTTTTGTCGAAGCCGAGAAAAAATTGAACAATTTTTGTACAAGTTGAAAGGATGTTACTGCTTCAGTAACACACTCAACGGCCTGAACACCCACTAAATTTAGCGAATGTGCCACACATGGAACGTAAATCACAAATGTACCGAACCGGTGTCGGTCCTTCGGGGCCCCCTGAGAATGGGGGCCCTGGGCACGGGCCCCGTGTGCCCTCATGGTGAAGACGGTAGTGCCTCTTGTAGTTGAAGACGTCTCGGCGAACACTGGCCAGTTCTTGTGAGCGCTTGAACTGCTAGATTTTGTGTATAATTGTTTCGAAGAAAAAAAAAATGACATAGAAATTATAAAATGTTTTCTCAGCATGCCCTAGAAAACATTAAGCCCTATCTTTTGATATAAGTTTTATATGGTTTAATGATGGAATCTCTGCAAAGTACACGTTTTAAATAGCGATTTAGTATCATCTTTGTCTTTTTTTTTACGGAAATTTGTCATTTTGCTAGATTTAGAGAGGTTGAAAAACTTAAAAAGTACTGCAAACTCTTGCTCTTAAAAAGCATATTTAGTCCACGATTGCTGATAAAAATTTTGTAATTATTATTTGTCTTATTTATGAATAGCTGTATCCACACAATGCCACGTAGCTACAAACAGATTGCCCCATTGTTTTTCAAATGTTGGTGATTACGGTTTATTAGATTTAAGAATCATCTGGAATTATTTAGGCAACGTGCAAACTCCAGCAAGGGTATTTATTTTCTCATCTCAGCAATTATTTTATTTTCTAAGAAATGATTCATGTGGAACACTATTTGTTCAGTATAAATGTGATATTAAAACAGAAATATAACTCTTAGCTACAAAAGAAAATTATTGTTTTTATAAATACCACATTATTAAGTTCGTATGAGATATTAACATTTATACAGTCACAGCGTAATCTCCCAAAGTCGGAATTTTCACTTGGATAGGTACCACATCTATTCTATTGTCGTCATCCACATTTATTTGCTCAGCCTCAGTAATCTTGCGCGTAGGAATGATATAATTGAAGCAGGCACGTTATTCGCATATAATGAAACACCCATAAAGGTAATTATTTCGACATAGCGCGATGATATCATAGAGACATCGTTAGCGGTTACATTGTACGTTTAAATGCGGATTAAGTTCGTCTTGATTGATTACATATTATATATAAAGTATATATATACAGCGTAATGTGAAATTGTAGCTTTACTTAATGCTACCTTAAAGGTCAGGATGTTTTGCGGATTGATTACAAATAATGTGGTCATTAAGTGCATTGTTTATAGCACCTGAAATGTATGAGCTATAAAATGTGATGTCAAGCTAGTTGATAGTTTATGGGGCTGATGTTAAATCGATTGATGTTGTAGTGCGTGGGATGGTACGATTTAATGGGCATCATACAAGTCTGGTTGAGTCTGTAACTAACGACGACAGGCACTTACTTAACATTTATTACACAACGTCATAAGTATAGGAAGAACACGGAAGTGAAACTTTAAAATAAACCGACTCCCAAAGAGCATTACAAACCGAAAAATTACTTTAATTTTGTAAGTCAGTGGCAAAAAGTTGTTGTTTAGTATTTTCGTTTTTAAGCCACCGAATTTAATTATTTCTTAGTCTGTAAAGTTTGTTTTCTTCTTTTTAAAGTTTTATTTTTGAGTTTTTGGTTTTGGTACCTATGTCACACAAATTCGTTTATGTACCTTTACTTTCTAAGTAAATAACAGTGGCAGGAAGTTATTATAATATCAGCAACATAAGTTATGTGGAAAAAGTACGAATTATATTAAAGGTAACTCATCAACTACAAATTAGAATTAGACCAAGTTTATATGCAACCACTCGATAAACAAACCTTTTGAAAAATGAAGATTTTTTCACATCGAGTTCTAAATTACGGAGGTCTGATTTAACAAACATAAACAAAAATACAATCAAATTGCTAACCTTTACCTTTTTTTTAGATATCGGTAACAATAACGGAAATTACTCACACAGCATACATAACATCTCACCTGTTTCCCACAGCGGGTTAAGCAGAGGTAAATTTATAGTTTATCCACATTTCGCCAGGTATGTGTCAGTTCCATTTTCCACAACCCTACATTTCTTAATTGAAGTGTAATTTCTTGTTTCTTATTCTCTATGCGTGGACCATGACATTACTTGTAAAGAGACAAAGGTTTTATTTAAGTACCATAACGAAACTACGCAACAATAAAAACCTGCTGACAGCAATATCAAGCAGTCAAGTAAAGCTTTTCAAGAATGTCAATCAACATGAGCCCATTGTTAAAAACAAAGAGGATAATAAAAACTAAGAATAAGACAAAATAAACATTTTGCGTGATATTTATGGGACAAAAAATATAACAAAAGGTACAGAGAGATACTTAGGAGAATTTATGTCATGGTTCTAAGACCGTTTTATTACGACTACCGTATTTATGTCAATAGGGAGTCAACAATGAGTCATAACCTTTCCATGTGTTTTATGGGCATTTGGAAACTTTTTTCTCTTTATGCCTTTTGAGAATGTTGCTACTGTGAATATTGAGGACAATGGAATTAGATATCCGTTCTGTTTACTTTTTGTACTAGCTGATTTTGGGTTTGAAGATGTAATCAGTAACTCAATAGAAAAAATAAACGAAGACAAAAATACTTGCTGAAATCATAAAAACTTGTGAAGAGAATTGTATTTGCATTAAAAGTTAGAGTACTCTTGAAATTTAGAATAATTCTAGACTATATCAAGCAATAAAAGGCATCAAAGGAATATAAAGCTTGAAATAAAACTTGAGATTTCAGAATAAAATAAAATACTCACTATGTAAATTCCATGTTCTTTGATTGAACACACTACTAAAACCACTTTCGTTTCTTAATCTAAGGAGTACAAATTTAAAAAAAAAACCTTGATATAGTAATAATTAAATCTTAGTTAAATGATGAAATAACTTTTGATATGCTACATGAGCACAGACACACAACAAAACAAAATATGAAACCATAAGAAAAATAGAGATTAAATAATTTTTATTAAGCAATTATGTTTTACTTAAAGGGTCAAGAAATAAATAATACGTTAATTACTAACAGTCTCCGTGGGAGTGATACTATAATTGATGAAATAAGTGAAGGAGTGGGTGTTAATGGGCAGTATCATTGTATGACAAATGTCACATAAAATTGTTAAGCTTTCGACGACTCTCCCACAGCAATTCTTGACGACGACGTCCGCAATGATGAATTTGGGAGTGGAAATAGGGCACAATAGCACTTGTGTAAGGTGGATGACTAAGCAGTTGAATAAGTATTAGGCGTTGAGATAATAATTGTGTTCGTCATATAAAGTTCCGTCTTATCTTTGAATAAAACCAGATGTTTCTATTTTTTTTTTAATATCTTTAGAAGAGGTTTCTGAACGGTGCGATTCTGTTTTATATGGTATACCCTAATTAATTTCACGTTATTATGATAAGTAATTGCTTGTTACTGTATTTTTTATTCAAAATAATTTTCACGTGTCGCCATGTCGTGATAAAGACGAGTCATAACTGCCTAGCCTTTTCCCAACTATATTGGGGTCGGCTGAGTACCAGTATTTTACATGGAGTACTACCTATCTGACCTCCACAACCCAGTTACTGGGTAATACGATACCTCTTGGTAAGACTGGTTGTCAGACTTTCAGGCTTCTGACGACCCGTTACGACTGGTGGTAAAGACGGTAATATTGTAAATTCCAAAAATATGTTTCTTCATTTATCTACCTACGTCAATGATTTGCATAGATTAGCAGAATTGATATATTATGAACATGTTTTTACTATTTTTATCAAATAAACATCTAAAAATTACGACGAATCTAAGTGAGTAACGATACTCGAAGCCCTGAATCAGTTAAACAAACAGCTGTAGCACTTGAATCATGTATGTTATCAAGAACTGATATGTTTTTGTTGTAATACAAACTTGAATCACCTTATACATAATTTTATATCAATTGCTCGATGTCATAAGTCTTGTGAGAACTGGATCATGGTGGTTTTTTAGGTCACTATGTGTGTCACCTATGAACTTTTTATATGAGTCACTTTCACTATTGAATAAATTATGTAGTTAAGAATGCGCTCGTTATCCATGAATCATGGTTCTGTTTTTCCTATTAATCTGAAAGCATTTTAATTTCAATCGTAGCAGGCGTACGTGCAGCTTGCAGAATTTTAGTGTTACTCACCATGTGATCATGTGGCTGTGATAAAAAATTTGATAGCCTACTATAAGTGACACAAAGTCCCGCCCGCCGCCGCCCGTCGCCGCGTGGTGGATTATGACCCACTCCCTCTCACCGAGAAGAGGCCTGTGTCCCAGCAGTGGAAACATTAAAGGCTGATGATGATGATGATGATGACTATAAGTGAAATGAGTGATAAAAAAGTAAGGTGATTACCATACGGTTTCCGAGGCATGTACAGATGGTCACTCATCCACAGCATACATAAAGATGGTCCCTGCAAACGTAGCTTTACTTAATCGATCTACCCGTGCCGCTATTACTGATTACTGATTAGCCACTAGCCCCTTCTAAATCATTTAACATATAATATACTAGCTTTTGCCAGCGGCATCGCCCGCGTGGAGGTCGGCAATTATCCCGCGGGAACATACTACCGGGATAAAAGTACCCTATGTATTATTTCAGGTTATAAACGATTTGTGTGCCAATTTTCATCTAAATCGGCTCAGTAGGTTTTGCGTGAAAGAGGAACAAACATCCATACATACAAACTTTCGTGTTTATAATATTAGTAGGATAGTATGATGTTATTCAAAATAACTCTACTGAACAATACTAGTTTGTAACACACATATCCATAGTCTACCCTAGATACTGCTTACTCATAGTGATTGTTTCATACACGACTATGACGACGAGATTAGAGTGTCTAGACCACACAGGTTAATTCCCTAGATTCAATTGTCTACTCCCCATAACCTCATCTCATGCCAGGACTGAGTTCAATTAGACCCATTTGTGTTAATCCTATGGTGACCGGATGAATACCAGCGTGAGATAGTTACAACTGTCTAGGTATGAGTCATCGTGTGATAACATTTTAATAAACGCGTGTGTTCCCCAGTGTGTGACGATATTGCTTCTTATTTTTGGACAACTGTCGTTTCTAGCTATTACTACTGAAAAAAGCCTGCCAAACGCGAGTAGAATTCGTACTTTATAGTTTGGTATCTACCACCAAAACAGATTATTTATACATATACATTCTTTCTATTATTTACCTTAGTAGCGACATAGATATACTTATAGCACTTTGGCATCTAGACATAACCTTCAGATTAAAACTTGCACTTTAAAATCATGAGATTCAAAATTTCTATTGCAATGAGCAGGTCAGTGATAACCTTGCACTGACTTGCAAATTGCAGTAAAGTTAACAATATTTGAAATTCAGGGGTTACCATAGACCTGTTAGGGTTGTGCAATTGTTAGAAAGAGTAACCGTGGCCCTGGCATAGGTAACTGAAGAAACACGGGTTAAAATGGGCTATCGAGAGCTTCTTACTTAAAAATACTATGGGCAACTCCTACTGGAAGGTTCTGGAGTGGCGACCGCGTACTGGAAGACGTAGCGTTGGAAGGCCTCCCACAAGATGGACCGATGACCTGTTGAAGGCCGCAGGAATACGTTGGATGCGAGAAGCACAGAACAGGTCGAAGTGGCGGAGCTTGGGGGAGGCCTATATCCAGCAGTGGACGTCTTACGGCTGAAATGATGATGATGATGATGAACTCCTACTTCACTTAATATGCTTAGTTACCTTTCAAAATGAAGGAATGATAAGTAAAATTCATTAACCTCTAAGTCCCTGAGATACCACATTTGGTATGTAAACAATCGTTTTTTAATTGTGTCTGTAATTACGGTAATTGACTGGTTAATGTGAACATGGTACAGCATTATTGTTTAATTTCAGTATAATTGAATATGCTCGAGTTGCTCGATAGATAGAAAATTATAATAAATTATTGTGTCCATATCGACATTTAATTGAAATGGGCATTTTAATAGAATTGTTATTGCATTAATGTCTGTTCTGTTGTATTGTTATAATTTATTGAATTATCATATTCACTTGATTATGAATTGTGAACTCATTTGAAATGTTTTGAATTTAATAGTGAATATATTGTAAATTCATATTTCATTTGCATGGTTAAGATTTCAATCAGTGATTTAATGTACCTATTGTGTATTTTGAACATTTTTCATTGTGCTATCACGTAATTTATTCTTTAGATGTATTTTCTGAAGAGTTTTTTTTTAAATACGAGATAGGTACAAAATATATTTTGAATCATTTGTATTCCATTGTATGTACATTTGATAAACAAGAAAGATTATTTCAAGTTTAATTTTTTTCTTTCTCGCCCTAATTCCAACTCGCCCGCTCTAATCCCATATACCTATTCACACAACCATTACCGTTCTTTATATCCAGTAATACTTTTCTATTTAATGACACCTCTAATCTACTATCAACAATCACGAAGCCAAGCCGCTGCTTGATAAAATAACAATTACCTATACAAAATAGACCACTCGCTTCCATGAGTGAATCAATTTGTCATGCTAATTTACTCACGAAGACCACACACTCTTATCACCGTGACAATCTTCCCAGCCAATAAAATTTAATGGAACTAAATAGGCTAATGTACTAGAGGCAGATGACCACCTAGAACTATTTAAAATGTCACATACTTAATTTGGCCTTGACCCACTAGCCTGTAACGCTCTCAACGTCTTGGCAAACGGAAATTATGTACCAGAAGAACAGAAATTTACGGGAGCATGTGAATTAGGATATAAGGGAATGCCTGGCCCGAATGGCCATGAATGTCTGGCAGGTCAAATAGGTTTTGTTTGTTTGGTTCAGCTATAAACTCTTTAGCAGGTTATGATGTGTGTTGGTCAAATGTCTATTGTTTTAACTTTTATAGTGTGATGAGAAAGACAAATATTTCAAGGGTAGGTAAGGTGCCTAATAGGTCCGCTCTGTGAGGTCAAAATTTGGTTGAAGAAATCTTTTAAATGTTGTTATTGAAATAATGAGTTAAGGGTAATGGCTTAGGGCTGTTGAACTGCTTTTATGGTCAATCCTAATAATATTATAAAGGTGAAAGAGTGTATGTTTAGATGTTTGTAACTCAATCACATATAAACGGTCAACGGTTTGTTTGAAATTTGGCACACAGATAGTTTATAACCTGGATTAACAATTCATATTTTTGTTTTATCTCGGTAGTACCTACGTTCCTGTGGCGTATATGGCATACCTCTACGCAGGCAAAGCCCTAGCCGTGGCAAAAGCTATTTTAAAAGAAAAAGATGTCAAAACTTAACTAACTAACTCATCTATTAATCTACTGATTTCTTTTATCAGGAGCAAAAGTTAAAACTTGTTATTTAGAAAATAATTTATTAAAATAAAAAAAGTAGATATAAACCAATCGGATTATGCGCAAGTTTCCCTTTGAGGTTATACAAGGAAGATTCAGATTTAAAATTCTGTGGGTGAGTCTCTGCGATTATGATATGGAAGAGATGACCGCCCTATTCTGGTCACGTTTGCCAAGCTTTGTCAGATTTGGCTGCAGGTAGCTTTGCCTCTAAGTCCATTGTTTTTTTGTGAGATTTAATGCAAATATTTTGGGAGCTTCACTTAACTTTTTTTCTTCTAAGATTGTGTTAGATAAGACTGGGTGTATTGGCTGCTTCTCGAAAAGTTACATAATTAAAAACGTGTCGAGTATTTTAATGACACTATACGTTTTGACTTATTACTTTTGGTGAAGCTTCTATTTTAGACTGTTTTACTGGAGTTCAAAATAACAGCATCACAGGCATGTTAGTTTCTATCTTTTTATAGGTATGACGTAAAAAAATACCTAAAGTAATAAGAATTAAAGTCTAATTATTAGCCTCGCTCGGCTTCGTTCGCATGGATGTAGAAAACTGTTCCACGGGAACGCCTTGAAATAGTTTATGGTATTTCTTGTAACATTAGCTATCTTCTAGTGAAATTCCTGTCAAAATCGATCAAGCCGTTTCGGAGATTAGCAGGAACAAAGAGACGAATAAAAAAATGTTTTTATTATAAGTAGCGCAGATACTTTGCAATGCAGAACATTAATTTGAATAGACGAATTTACACAATGTGCTGCTATAATTAGGAGAGGCGTATGTCTAGCAGTGGACATCTTTCGGCTGAAATAATGGTGATGAAGATATCGGCTGGTATATATTTGAAATGTATTGCATTCTTTCGTTATCGTTTTCTCCGTCAAGCCACAGGCGCGGCTTGGCTTGTTCGGAATATCAACCTCCACGTAGATATGAATCTCCCGACTATCCATGAAACGCGCTTCGAAGCGATTCTTCGATAGGGCCGCATCCCACCGCAACCCTCTGGTTGTCGCGGCAGCCACTTACACCCCCCGTATCAGTAAAGTCCGCCGTCCGCGGCACGCTCTATCCGATCCCGACGATCCCACTACTCTCCTCCAAGAGAGTCGAAAAGAGACCAGTACATTGAGCAAACAACACAGACACAAACCGTACCGACCTCGCCGCCGAGGTCCGTTGCAAGAGCCAGCCCGCGATGCTGCGCCTTTAGCTTTAAATTAGTCCCTAAATAATTTAACCCAGATCCAGCCAATCCCTTGCTGTCCCCCCACCAGTTATTGCCTAAGCCGAGGTTTGTACCCCCCTCGGGGTAACAACCCTTAGAGCTTTCGCTTTAGTTTTTAAGTATAATAACGGCTGGAGGCCTAAAAAGGTAACTTTTTAGAACTCGCCGGGCTGCCATCCGTTTAAGTAGTAAAAATCTTTTCAGGTTAACTACGAGATGTCCAACAAAAAAAAAAAAAAATTTCGTTAAAAAACCTTCAAACTTTCATACACGAAACCTTTCTGTGTTTAATAAGGTTATGTTAGTGCGTGGCGTGAGGCAAATAAGTTTGTATACAAAATAGTGCGAAGTCTAATCCAAATTAACACGCACTTTTGTTTGTACTGCTATACGAAATGTTACTGAAATACCTCAGATTAAAACCTTTTATTTTGTTTAATTTGCTGGTAGTCGATTCTTGTAAGTTAATTTTGGAAATAGCTTATCTAGTTTAGACTTAGTATACTGGTTTCTTTTGGATGAAAACACATTTACTTGGTAAAGATAACCACGGAGGTAACACAAAAACAATAGGAATATAACAGAAATAATAACTGCCTCGTTGGTTTGGTGGTAGCAAACCCTACTGCTGAGCGTGAGGTCGGTTTGATTCCCAGGTCGGGCGAAGTATTATTGGGTTTTTTCACCTAGAATTTCTCAGTAGCAGCCCGGAGTCTGGATTTGTGCCCGGTTGATGGCAATAGGCTCGCCCCCTATTACATGGGAGTTAAACATAACAGGCGAAATGTGGGTGTACTATAGGTACACCTCTGCCTAACCCTTCGGGAAACAAGGCGTGATGGTTGTTATGAAGCAATGGATGATCAAATTCTTCAAAATGCTTCAGACGGTGATTTATAGTGTGGTACATAATTAGGGTGCTGATCCTGCAGCGAGAATCGTTTTCGCTTTAATGGTTACTGGTGTACCGTCTCCTATGACCTGGTGAAGGTTACAGGAATCTGCTGGATACCAGAAGCACAGAGCCGTTCCAAGTGGCGGTGTTTGGCCCCGAGTCCCGGGTTCAGCAGTAGACGGCTTTCGGCTGAATGAATGGTGATGATATTGTCCTTGAAATTAAAAGTGTAATTGAAATAGCTAAAATAGGGTCATTATAACTAACGACTTTTAGTATAGGACCAACACTGAACATTACAATCAGATGTCAATACTCATTACATCTGCGGAGTTTCACTAGGTAATGTAATTTGAGCCCGTATTTTATCGAGCTATACGAACATACGGAGGCCTTTGTCCAGCAGTGGACAAAGGCCTCCGTATGCTCGTACTCGTCTTTTGGCTGAAATGACTATGATACGAACATAAATGTACGTAGCAGTTGATATTTATTTCGCCAGTTACCTAGGGCCCGAACATTAATCACGTGATGTTTTTTTGGCATTTTTAACCCCCCTTGGTGATACATGGTGAGGTTTTTTTTTTTCAAGATGGGAAATCATCAAATGAATTCTCCCGCTCTGGGTGGAGCGGGAGGGCGTGTCAGACTTTTACTGACTAAAACCCACCCGTGTTCCATCAGTTGCCCATGTGCCCGGGTCACGGTATCTCTTTCGAACAATCACGAGACCCCGGCAGGCATCGGTCCTAGTAGACCCCTACACTGCTGCTGAAATCTCTTTGAGGCGCACGTGGAACACTGCGCGCCGTCGACCCGAGCTTGGTCCTTACCGGGCGGCGAGCTACCCATTGCTCGCCACCCGCAAGCTCGCGCCTACGGTGGCCGGGAGTCCGCAATCGATACATGGTGAGGTTTAAGACTAATATCACGTGTATATTTAGGTTGGGCTAACAAATTCACGTGATATAGGGGTCACGTAAATTTTTTAGTACCTACAAAGAATCTTTTTTTTTCTAAATATTTTTAAAATACAGCTATAATTATCATCTCATTTTATTAAAAAAATTAATAGCCATGATATATTATTACACCCGCCGTCCCTCTTGTGATATTTCGTGATTTTTTAAGGACTCCTTCCCCCCCTTCGAGCCTCTCGTGATTAATGGACAGCCCCCTACCAAAACTCCATGATGACTCAATACAGAGAATATTGAGTCATTATAAGTGTGTATGTTTTCAATAATTACCCTACACTACAATTAATTATTTTACATACAAACTTAAACTCACGCCTTTTTCCTATGGGGTTAGGTAGAAATTACGGAGCGCCACCTAGTACGATTCTTACATACTCATTTTGCCATACATTTTTCATACAATTGGTCATACACACACGCTGGTTGAGAGCACTACGTACCTGACCTTTCTGAAGAATATCACCAATAAGGTCACTATATGTCCTCCTAGGGCGTCCGCTCCCAGAGTTTCATCTCACATCTGCCTTGTAAGCTGTCCTTCATTCATCCTCTTAACATGACCAAACCATCTAAGCATACTTTTTAATCAATAAGGGCTGATTTTTCAATCCTCAGATAAAAGTACTAATAGCTACCTAAAGAATAAAGTTATTAGACTCTTTATTCGTCTGATAAGTGGTCGTCAGTTTTTCAATCGTTATTTTATTTAGGAATAACTATCTGACCGAATATCACATCTGTGAATACGCTAACTTCAGGGAAGTGAAACAAATATACAGAATAAACCAATGTTAGAACGGGACGGACTATTTCATTGTTTACTGTCAATGTTGTAAAAAATCTGCGGCAGCCAGATGTCCCTTTTTTTACGTTGAGAGGTTGTTTTTTTTGGTTGTGTGGTATTTTTATTTTTAATTCCGTGATTTCTTATTGTATTAAAATAATCATGGAAAGCAAAACTGAATCCCACACTTTAAAGTGTTCGACACTCGTTTTTACAATTCTTTCTTTTCGTTCATAGTCTTTCTTTATTTTCATTCATATACTTATATTTATTAATTATGACTTCATCCTCATTTGCCGTTTCACCAATACTATAGCAAACATCCATTTTCATTAAGTACACTTTTAAAAAACAAAAACTAACCTCAAGTTTGGTAACGCCAACGTCGTTTATCAATGGAACAAGCGGTTATCTGGCCGTCAAAGAGCCAAATAGATTTATTCCTCCGTTAAGGGAATTATTCGACCAATAAAGCCTATTTGACGATTGAACAACACAGCTTTTAACTATCTATTGAACAAACCCTATCCGTCTGTTTATTTGAGGATTGTAAAATCGGCCCTAAATCAATTTTCATTATTTTAATCAATCAAAATCAACCCATTGCTGACATTAGTCATACTTACCTACCCTTATACATGTCATTTCTGTTTACACAATCCCCCTTGGCGCGATTATAAACTCTGTTTACGTTTCTTTGATGTTATGCACGCGATAATGTGTGAAAGTCGTATACTTGCAGTATAAGGTAAAAAGTTTATGTTATCGGTTACGTTGTACTTAAGTAGGGTGAGAAAGTAATATAAAATATGAACTTTGAAATAAAATGTTGTCAAGTCTTTTGATATAGGGTCCGATGGAATTAGCTGGTAAGTCTTTAACCACGTGTTGGGACGTGATATCGAAAACGAATGGAAGAAAGAAAAAAAAAAACAAAGAACGTAATCGATCAACTGCTTTTGTAATTTTTCGTAGACAAAAACATTTTTTTTTAATTTCCAAAAACCAAAACATTAAGTCGTTTGGTTGTTAATGTACAGACGATAGCACATTAACCTACCCGAAACTGTCAAATTTTCCCAATCAATCTTGAACTAAATACTTTGACGATAAAGTTGAAAATGTATTAAAGAAATTTGACAGATTGTAGTAGCTTTAAGTGCTGGCGTCTGTACATGTCAGAGTCATTTAAAGTTTTCACCTAAGTTGAAATTATGAAAAAAATATTTCTTTTTATTTCATCAGATATCGATACCTAACTCGTGGGTAAAGTATTGCCAGCTAATTTAAATTGATCTGTATACAGAGTATATCAAAAAAGTGTAGTCAAAGTTAAGGATGTGATACAGACTACCTAACAGTACAACTATCTCCATAGAACCAAAATCGTAATTGCGAGAAAAAATTTAGTCTTCCCATACATTTGAAAATGTTGTATTTATTACATTGATATTGCTTTATGTAACTTACTGAATAACTGTTACCTACATGTAATATAATACCGCTTTTTGTCCAAATAAAATAAAATAAAAATACATTTAGGTCAAGTGGGTACTGAAGTTTTGTGTGGGACGACTGATTATTTTTTTTTCGATCACGATGTATACATGTAGATATTATTATTTTAAGACTTAGCTTTTATGTATATTATCATACTTCTTATATGAAAAAAACATTTTGTGCAAATACTTAGGCAGCTTTCCATCACTAACGAGCCATTGACACATTCAATATTAGTCTTACATACACTGTGTGTGTGTGTGTGTGTGATGTTGTATTTTGAAAAATAATATTGATGAATAAATCTTTAATTAACGCTATGATTTTTTAAAATATCCTCATTATTTTTAAGTATAAGTTCAATGTTTATCGCTAGTGAAATCTCTATCTTTGTTTCAGTGTTTATGCAAAAGGGTTCAAAATAAAAAGAAAGTGTTTTATAGCAAAAATTATCACAATGGCTTTATTAAAATACATAAATAGTATACTCGTGACTTATATGGACATTTATTTACAATCTATATACAAATTCACATAATATTTCTACAGCAGTCTTATAGAATGTATTTACACCAACATTATGAAACGCCCTTTGTAACGGCGAGAAATTACAAAAATAGATTAAAATCTTAATTATTTGGTAAAGCGCGCGTTGCGATTAATACAAATATTCACAATGAAGCTTTGACTAAATGATTTTACATGAGTTTATGAGAAGCGAAGACTAGACGAGGTAGGCCTGACCAGAAGACTGAGTGTCAATTAGTGGCGGTGGAGGTGGCCAATGCCTAAACTCTCGTCTTCTATTCGGATTGTTTACACCTAGCTCTAACGAGGAATAATCGGAATCTATAGAAGAATAAATATGATCTGAAGGCGGTCTACCGTCAGGCCCATATGACCCCGTCTGAACTTGCTGCGGACGATTTTCGACAAATTCCGGCGTTGTACTCACCCCGTCCGCCGACCCTCTCATTTTCTCCGTGAAGGAAAACGACCTCATCGTACCGTTCTGCATACCACTCCTCATCGTATAAGAATTGATATTGTTTCTGTAAGTTGTCGATTTAGATTTATATTTCTGATCCGGCATCGCATAACGCAACTTTTCCCAGAATTTGTTTTGGCCCCATCTTATCCTTGAACTCGTTTTCAAATATGGCCTCAAATCGGGATCGCATTCAGCTTCGGGCAATATGGAGCACTCTTCTATTATTACTAAGGTATAAATTCGAGGCTTTAGGATTTCGTACAATGCTTGGCGAAATTCGAAACGCGACCATTCCGTTTCGATGAAGTTCCTTGTGAGAACGATTATGATGCGTTTAGATGCTTCCGCTGCCTCAGGGAGTGGTAACGTGCATTGCATGTAAGCCACATTGTGTTGAGGTATATCTCTGTAATGCAAACAAAGATGATACGAGGGGCTTCCATTTTCCAATTCAGCAGCCAACGTTTGAATAACAAAATCATCATCTTTGGGGCTGTAGCAAACATAAGCATCGTATAATTTATCAGTGTCGTCGTACGCTCCAGTGAATGGGAACAATCTTATACCGCAGCTTGTATAAAGCCATATGCGAATCGTGTCTCTGAATAAGAAAATCACAAGGATGACTAGCATAATCAACATGAATCCGGAGAGCGTAGTCACCATCATAGGCATGTAATTTGAGACCAACATGTTATCTATAACAGAATCTCCGGCGTAATAGTCGCTACAAATTGTGCCATTCAAATTTAGCTCCTTCTTTTGTGTGGATTTTGGGTCAGTGTTCCAACACCACACATCTGTCATATCAACTACTTTAGCGACATTATCAGATATGTATGATGTGAACTTTTGCAAATACCTACATTTGCACGACCACATGTTGTTGCCTAATGAGAGAGCATTCAAATTTTTATTAATATTCAAACTCCATACGTTAAAATCTACTAGTCTGTTGCCATCTATTCTTAAGATTTTCAATGAATTCAAAGTTAGGAACGTCGAGTTCGCTATATGGCTGATAAAATTGTCTTGTAAGTAAAGCTCGTTAAGCTGCGTCAGATGTTCGAATTCGTGGCCGTTTAAATGCTTTAGTTTATTGTTACCAAGATGCAGCGTAATGAGGGAGGATAAACCAGCGAAAGTTCTATTCTGTATGTTCTCAACTTCGCTTGAATTAACATACAGATATCTCATATTCTTGCGACCAATGAATGCATAATTCTGAAGTTCTTTAAAGTCGTTGCCGTCTAAGTATACCTCAGTAGCGTCCATTGGAATTTTCTCCGGTATTTCAATTGCACGTTGGTTAGAACAATCGACAAGGTTTTTGTTCCAAGTCGGATCGTGATAACAAGAGCAATTATTTGGACACGTCATTTGGCAATCACATGCTACGTAATCACAACAGCGACATAGAGTGAAACAATGAGTTTCGTATGTACACAAGAAATCAGTTGACTGTAAGGTGCTTAATGGTTTGTGTGTTGCGACTCTTGTGTGTGTCATTTTGCACAGTACATTCTCAAGATCCATCACTCTTGGGTGCTGTCTCGTCGCACTCATATTGTTTATTAAAGGCAGCCATTCCATGGAGCAATCACAGTCAATCGGATTTCCTCCGATGTAGAACTCGGGCAACGACTTGTTCATGGGGACCGGAGACAACCGGAGGCTGTTGATATCTAAATTTGTTATCTTATTGTCATAAATATCAACTCGGGTGAGATTACGCTTCTCCATAAACGTGTTCACTTGAATACTGTTTATTTTGTTATTGTTTATGAACAGTAACTCCACACTGTTGGGAATTGCCATAGGCGATATATCTATGATATGGTTATGGCTCACGTCTAATGTTTTTACGTGAATTTCGTCTTGAAGTTTGTAATAATTTCCTAAATGTTCAATAAAGTTACCGTGCACGTCAAGCCATTTCAGATTAATCGGTATAAAAGCATAGTCAAACCAAACTAAATGATTTTCCGATAGATTGAGCCAGAGTAAACTCACTAAGGTCGAAAAAACTCCGTTGATATCTGATATGAAATTGCCGTCTAATCTGATCGCCTCTAACTGTTTATTGTTAACAAAGGTTCCTCTTTCTACGGCTTGGACTTTATTTTTAGCCAAATTGAGTACTTGTAGGCTTGGCAAATCAAAAAACATACCGGCTGTAAGATTTCCGATTTGATTCTCGATTAATCTTAAACCGGTTAATTGGTCTAAGTTTTTGAAGGAGCCGTTTCTGATTTCCTGTATTTGATTCTCGCCGAGATCCACAGTTTTTAATAGAGATAACTCCAAAATGGCCTGCGGGACGTCTGTTAACTGGTTTGAACTTAAATCTAATTCTTTAAGGTCGGAGCAGTTCTTGAATGCCTTCAGATCAATATTGATTAGTAAGTTATTGTTCAAGTTTAATTTGCTAAGTACAAACAATCCATTAAATAGGAACTCGTCAATCGTATGTAAGCGATTTTCGGCTAAATTCAACGTATGTAAATTATACAAAGGAAGGAAAGTATTCTCTTCAATGTAACCTATAGAATTATTTTTTAAATCTAATATTTGCAGGAAGAACAGGTCCTTGAATGTCTTACCATCTATCCTCGTCAACGCATTGTTAGACAAATTCAGAATGACTAAACGTATAAGGCCAACAAATGTACCACCGTCTATATGAGCACTCGAGAGCTGATTATTCGATAAATCTAAGACAAGCAACTGTTCTAATCGGTGGAACACGCCTCTGGCTAGTTCAAATAACAAGTTATTATTCAAATATACCTCTCGCAACTCCTTCGTGCTCGCGAACGTACCCTCCGGTATAAACTGAAGGTTATTATAAGAAATATTTAGTATCCGTAGCGAAATAAGCCCATTAAATGTTTCACCTGAAATATCTGTGATATTATTGTGTTGGAGTCTTAACTCCTGAAGCCGTTTTAATCCTGTAATTTCCGATTCCTCGGAGAGCGTCTTGAGTTCATTGTGGCTTAAATCTAGGCTTCGCAGACCGGAACCACAGCTTTTCCCAAAGCCGAGACGATCTACACTTTTGATCCTATTGTGAGTTACGTTTAGAACTTGTAAATTGTCCAACGGGCAGAAGACATCCTGTGGTATCGCCTTCAAGTTATTTTCACCGAGATCGAGTGTTTGCAATTCCCGCAAACCGTTGAAAGTTCCGAGTGAGAGTTCCAAGTTTTTATTCGGGCTCCAATCGTAGTTTTTAGATCGAACCGACAACTTTTTCAGTTCTCGTAAGCCTTCGAACGCGTTGCCGGGTATTCTCAAAAGTTTGCAGTTCTCAAGTGATAGTTCAGCAAGCGTTGAAAATCTTTGGAAATAGTTTGCTTCCAGATAACTTTCAAACAGAAGCAGCTGGTTGCATTCTACGGAGAGTCGCTTCGTGTTCTCGGAAGATGCAGATGTTAAACTGGATCCATCGGTGTCTAAGGTCCGCACCCGGCACAGCGTGCCGTCGTCACCTTTAGACAGGCGACTGCAGTTATCCAAACCTCTCGGAGCATAGGCCGCATTAACACCCAAAGTCACTAACAAAAGAGTCAGCAGTTGAAACATTTTTTAAACACATTTGTCTATACCGATTTGATAAAAACGGTAACTGGGAACGGTCACTGAGTTTGAGTCAATATTGTACTATAGAGACATTATTAATGTGTCACTTCACAGGTTAATGTTTACGTCGCGGCGCACGTACGTTCGTTGTCGGAGGCGACACGGACGCGTGCCGTCCTCATCGTGGTTCGTGTGCGACTGGCGAAGCGCTCGGTCCGTCAGTTCGGCGAGAGTGGTGGCGGTTCATAGCCGCCCCTCTGCGAACCCCCCGCACCCTCACCACCCCTACATAGTTACACGTTCCCTCGCATGGCGCCACTTGCGCGCCCGACAGCTCTCGCACAATTATGTAATGTTTTCTTAATCGAGCCACCGCATCGGGTTAAAAAAGGAAACCTGCGCACCGTCTGAGAATTTATGGTAATAGATGCATGGTCGTGTCTTTCTTTGAATGAACGATGAGTTATTGAATAGTTTATGAAAGAAATCTACCGACTTCGTTCCAATGCGTAATGTGTTCTTTATTATTTCTTTTATCATGACGATAAATCTATTTGAGTAATGACCTAATTTATTAACCTTTTGAATGAAACAATTTGGTTGTAAAGGTTTTGGAAGAACGACAAAGTAAACATGAAAGTGACAATCGGGTCCAAAGTGCAGGTTACGTTATCGCGGGTAACCCTTAATTCGTTTCACTGTCACTTATTGAATTCCCAACTCGCATACTTTGGCGAAGATACCCAATAAAGCTTGTTTGGCGTCGCGTGCCCCTACACATATTTTTGTCTAAAGAAACGTACAGAATTTTCAAATAGTGAAGGGCGACCGTTTTCGGGCAACAAATTCCGGTATCTCGTACGGACTGGAAGAGGTGCGAAGTTGGTAGGACTGTAGGAGTTGATAATTTGATTTCCTTGTTCGACACGTAAAGTCGATTACGGGTCTAACTGGAAGTTAGTTACGTACAGAATACGGCCCGAGTTTGGAGGCAGGCGCCGGGAATAAAGATACCGAAGTTGTTTGTTCTCGATATATTAGCTTTGATACTATTATGAAGTTACAAGTTACAACCTCCGCGTGAGAATGTTAAATCTTGGGGTAGTTTAATGGAGAAAGTTTTACAAAAGCAGTTCGGAATATTAAAAAGCAGAAGCATAATACAAAACTAAAAGCATTTTAGAGAACAAGAATTCTAGATGCATAAAAGAAAAACGACAAGTTCCTTTATCTAGGTCGCGGTTGACACGACAGCCGCGAGCAAAAACTCCCTGACGTTAAGAGGAAAGTTTTCGAGCTTAAGTGATAAAACACGTTGAAGACATCCTAAAAACACTCCGAGTACTACGATATCCTTATTATTAATGTCTAGCGGTAGCGTATCCTGTATCAAAAGTTCTCCCTGTCGAGAGTTCTTAGCGCTAGCTTGATAAATGACTTCACTCACTTGTGTGAAAGTTGTTCGAGTATTATTTTTTCTGTATATCTGGAGGCTGTGTCACAGGCTGGTGTAGGACGTGCCATGACTGCCGATGACGTTTCACTAACGCGACCCGCGTATTATCTCGTCCTGTTATTTGGATCGGTGTCGTTTTTAAAACTTTTCTTTTGTTTTCTTTCTCGCGAAATATTTTGAGTTCTTGCTGAAGATTTGTTTTGATGTTCGCGCGATTCGGATTGTTGTCTCGACTGCTTATTGTATCAAGAACTTTTCTGTATTCTTTTGAATTTCAAAGTCGATCATTGTAATGTTGTTGGGATGCGTCACTTGAATAATTTTGACAAAGTTTATTAAATCTTTTACAAAATACGCAGGCCTCACGCACTACGTTAAGGTAATTTATAACATTGGTTTGATAACTTTCTACAACAGTGAACTTATTTTAAACGATTAATTAAATAAAGCTGAACAACTTCACTGCGCTATCTCCATCTCAAAACTCACAATGGCAAAATGATCGCTTAGGATTTTATCCGTACCATTAAGAATAACGACTGCTCCTTGCATAATTCAGAAGCAAGAAAATGTAATTAAAATGCACATTATTCGAGGCTTAAGAAAGTTGGTTCTTTTGTTCTGGGATCGTGTTGCGAAAATATGTTCAAACATCATCTTTTTTGTCAGGGTTATCAAGGAGGTTGCTAGGTTTTACGCTAATTCAAATTCAACCAAGCAGGGGGTAAATACCACTTTGTTTTTTTAACCATAGTTCAAGTCTTTGATGTCGTTTAAATGCAGTCATGACTCCAGTGCGAGAAAAGTAAACGGAATTAAATATGACCGATGGCACCATCCCTTTTTTGAACTGGAATGATGATGCCATAAATGCTTCATAATACTGCCTCTGATTTCGCTTATTGGTAGTTTGATTCATTTTATATTTTGTCATTGTTAGTGTTTTCAAAACCTATCTATATCGTACTTGATAAATGTCTTAGTATTCATCCAGAACCAAAAATCAATACTGACTGATCAAAACATTTAACCGTTACAACAGAAAACGTATTAAATTCCTCTCAATATTTGTGTCGGTATTTTAAATCAATCGCACCGCTCCATAACTATTAGATATTCCGAAATATTTAAATACCTATAAAGTCTACTCTAAACCCGATATTATATTACAACGTTACATAATAATCTAGAGCATGTTGTTTACAAAGTTACAAATACCTATCTAAGTAGAGATCGACTCTACGGAGCACCTGAGTCGACATCGATTAAAATCCGTTTGAAATATAGCGACAATCTAATTTTCCCTATAAGAGACATGTTGCAATATGTATGGCAAGATCGAAATGTAAATAATACTTATGGAAATTCTTATTTAAGTGTGAAAGAAGAACTGTCAAATGCGTCATAAGATTATGGTTTCGTGCAAGTTTTCATACATAATATTACACTATAATCTGAAACATGTTCATTAGGAATGGAATTAATGTCAAAGAACTGTTTGATTATATGAATGGTATGGTGGGATCACACGAAAAACATCTACAAAGAGTTAAATTGTTATCTTAAGTTCCACCATCATTGGGTTTTGAAGACCTTTTTGCTTTTGGCGTTAGTTTTATAGATACTGACAGAGATATCGACATCCTATTATCATTCAGTGAATGATTCCCCTGTATTGAAATTATTGTTGGTTATTAAAAAATAAAAGGTCTTACATATATTTTCACCGCGTAATTTTTGTACTTTTCTATAAACCGACGAATTATTTATAAGTGTATTTTTTCTAGAATCATGTGCTGAATTCATGATTTCAGTTTGCGTATCGTTGTCACTACCCAATATAAGGAAGTTAACTGACAAAATGCAATGATCCATTTTCCAAAATTCAAAATGACTGGTAGGTATCATTGTTCAAATTAACATGTGCTAGTATGAGTCTATAAACCCGACAATGGTGCAGAAGAAATTTGGAAGTCTCATTGTTCAGACAGTTTGAACAAAAAGATTATTGTAAAGTAGCGTCTGCGACCAAACGCTGCCGTAAAACCAATAGCTTCCGTATTTCTTTTATTTTTATTTCCTCCCAAACGGGTCAACAGCCTTAAAGATATACCTGCCCACAGCGATCCAACTAGCATCCAAATAGTATTGGAGACTTGTGTATGGAGTTGCGTGTCCCTATCTATTCCGAGATCTGCTCTAATCGCCACCTGAGGCCTATTGCCGATACAATCCCATTCGGAGCCGCGACAACGGCCGATAGCGTGTTCTATTCAAATCGCCCAACCGGCTTTACGGGGACTGAAGTCAGTTTATTCAATAATCTGTTTTGGAAGTTAAATGGTTTTGATGAAGACTGAATATATGGAAAAACTTTAGTTTCATATTCTAGGAAAATTGTGATGAGTATTGAAATTGTGTATTGCCAGGAAATCTTATTGAAGTTGTAAAGAGTACATGAAAAAGAAAATGATTGTACCATTTCATTGATTTGAACAAAGTTTGATTTGAGAAAATATGGAAATACGTGTATTTATATTATTTATATATTATAAAAAAAATATATAAGTTCACGTATACTGCAGATGTTTTAAGTTCTGAAAAGTGTTTGATATTAAATATGCTCGTATTGCAGTTTATTCTAATCACAGAAAGTCTCATCCGACGACAAGTTAAGATTGTTTTGCTAAATAAATGAGACCTATCAAGATTATTTTCTTATCCATTTATATTTAAGGTTTCTTTCTCTTATTTACGAATAAAAGCCGAAGAAGTCATCCAGAAAGGAGGTCTTAAGGAATTTATTATTCAAGAATCTTTGAAAATCTTTCCGTTTGTCTTATTTTTTTGCTTTGTGGATTACTTTCGAGATTTTTCTGGGGAAATACTTACATAATTTTATGTTCTAAGTATTTAAACGGAGTTTTAGGTCATAAACCTACAGATTTTTCAGTAAGTATTATATTAACTACTAAAGATTATAAAGGCTTTCTTTGATTGTTAAAAGCATTAAACATTTCCACGCTGCCTATTTCATTGTTTGTCTGTTTCATTTTCATTTTGAAATCTGACCTAGTTTCCACAATAATCCGGAAATCAAAGAGATGATTGGAGGTTAAAGCAAATCTCTTGCATCTGAATTTCAAGTTACGGTAAATTCTCGAATAATTCCTATTTCGGGGTCCTAAAACGACTAACTTAGATGTAGCACTCAACAGCGCTCATTGCCGCGGTACTGCTCGGTCTTGCTGCGCTCGCTCGGCTCGCTCATGGTGGATCACGTTTTCTAACCTGATTGCTACTAGCGGCGTGAAATACAAATACTTTACGACATGCTCAGTGGTCAGTTGGAAATATTGATATATAAGTAACTTTCGTTGCTCTGCCCAGCTTTCCATTAGGCGTATTGTGATAAAACCGAAAAATAAATCAAATCATGAAATGGCGGAGTATCCTGAAATGCTCAGGCATTGTTACGATATTGCCAATCTACCATGGGACCACGGCATAAATATTGTGTGGGTACAATTAAAGAGCTGCAGCACACAAAAAGCAATCTCTAAACACAAAATTTACAAAACATTTACGCTAAAAATAAAAAAAATCCAACCATATAAACTTAAACTCGCCGAAGGCAACACAATATCACATAGATACGGAGCTCGATACTAAAATAGACAAAGCAGTGAAATTTAGAGCCAAATCTATTCAAATGGAGATCTCAGAGATAACTATAAATGTTCTATTGTTAATAGGTTTCAGACTAGACTTAGGCACCTAGATACCATTGATTTGTGTGGGTTTGATTATATTTTTAGTGGCACAAATAATGTTTACACGAGTTGGGTGTCCTAACAATAGGCACTTGTAGAATTGCTTGGAAAAAGTAATACGCTTTCTATTATTTTTTTTTAGTTTATTTGTGATAAACAGGTGGCTATTTTAAGTCTTTATCTAGGACTCATATTACTGACTTCTATTGTATTTGCGTTAATTTCTTACCTTGATGTTTGGTACATAATTTAATGAATTTTCAGAAACTGTAAGGTTATCTGCACTTTCAATAGTTTAAATAATTTCCACACACAGGAATTTTAAACAAATACTTGTGAAAATATTAAATAGCAAACTCCTACTCAATCCTGTTGTATTTGAGACTCCTTCCCTTACTCACTTTATTCTCCCCACGTTCACACCCATTCGAGATTACCACTCGAGATAGCATCGACAACAAATAGTAACATGCATTGTTAAACCAGTAAGCTTCGAACAGACTTACATGAAGAAATTAAAGGCACTGCCGTATTGTAATTGAGTTCTCGCGAAGGATATTAGTTGAAGATTGCTCGTCAACCGGGGTTCTCGCTTCAATCACTTCGAATAGTTCCAATAGTTCCAATCCGGGCGTTGATTAAACAGAATCGGTTCAGTGGGACAGCTTAGTGTGTCAATCGATATAGGTATCTTTACGTACCTGTGCGGATTTGTACGGATAAGTTCGGCATTTTAATTAGGAACGGAAAAAGGTAGATTTTTATGTTTTATCGGTTGGGTTACTTACTTCTATGGTACTTTCAGTTAGCATTTTAGAAACTATATTGATCGTATGTTTCTAAGGTAAATATATTTAGAAAGTAAAGTTTAGAAAAAAGCACTATTATATTTAACACTGTATTTTACCACAGGGGTAATTTGTTTTTTTAATCTTATTAGAAAGAGTAAAATATTATTTGCAATAGTTATAATATTTTTGACGGCTTTTTGTCTTCTAAATACCGATCTACCAGTGACATACGTACTCCGTGAAACGAAGATATCTACGTACTTACATGCCATCGTCTACACTAATAGGTAGCTAAATAACATAAATAAATTTGCTTAAATAAACAAAAAAATATGCCATTAAATACTTCCGTTTCAGCAAAGTTCTGAGATCGGTAAATCGACATTTAATATTTACACTGAGGTTACTTAACTCATTCGAGATGAAACATCATTCTCATTCGAGACGAAACATCATTAAAACTTTGTAGGTAAGTTAACAGCATCACATTTGATATCGTCGTTTTATTTATAGAAGAAATTTATTTCCTCATTAATATCATATTAATAAGCGGCTAAAATGACGCTAAATGACTATGAATTTTGTAGAGATATTTCTGAAAATTGTGTTTGTCGACAAAGCTCACAGAATAAGCAAGCGGAAGGACCACAGCTGATAGATGAGGGCTGCCGAGATTCCAGCTGAATGGGGTGCAATTGCAAAGCCCTGTGTCCAGCAGTGGATTACTGAAATCTGTTGAGGATTTTTGAAAATATTATCACTGGTTTGAATAATGAGGTATTGTCATATTTAAATGAATGCACACTTAATTAGGAAGTCAGCTAAAGCGTAACCATGCCAGGGTCGTGAGATTTGTCAGTAAAAGTCTGATACGCCCTCCCGCTCCGCCCAAGAGCGGAAGACGTCATTTGATGATTTCCCACCCACAAAAAAAAAAAAACTTAAAGCATAATGGAAATTAAGTGGGAAGCGGCAAGGTAGGCTGCGAAATTGAAATTGTCTTAGGTGATTTGCAATTTAAAAGGTCAGCCTGTGCGTTCCCATTGAATGACTTTTTTAAAAGAACCCAGAAGGTTGCATTGATGATATAAATTATTATAATTCCATAACTGACCATACTTGTTATAATCTTAAATCATATTTTGATCAACAAACAACCTGACACTGAGCTACAAATTGAAAAAACCGGCCAAGTGCGAGTCGGACTCGCGCACCGAGGGTTCCGTTCAAACCTGTAGGTATTCTCGGTTTATGCATAAGGTTTATGGTTATGAAAATAAATGTTTTTTTTTTAATTTTATATGTCAGCTGATTGAATGAACGGTAAATTGCGGTTTACGATTTATGACGTTTTAAAAAAAAACTACTTGCTCGATCTCGTTCAAACCAATTTTCGGTGGTAGTTTATATGGTAATTTACATCATATATTTTTTTAAGTTTTATCATTCTCTTATTTTAGAAGTTACGGGGGGGGGGGGGGGACACACATTTTACCACTTTGGAAGCGTCTCTCGCGCAAACTATTCAGTTTAGAAAAAAATGATATTAGAAACCTCAATACCATTTTTAAAGACCTATTCATAGATACCCCACAAGTATGGGTTTGATGAAAAAATAAATTTTGAGTTTCAGTTCTATGTATGGGGAACCCCAAAATTTACTGTTTTTTTTCTATTTTAGTGTAAAAATCTTGATGCGGTTCACATACATCTACTTACTAAGTTTCAACAGCGTAGCTCTTATAGTTTCGGAGAAAAGTGGCTGTGACATACGGACGGACGGACAGACAGACAGACAGACAGACAGACAGACGGACAGACAGACATGACGAATCTATAAGGGTTCCGTTTTTTGCCATTTGGCAACGGAACCCTAAAAAGTGAACAAACTTTGATTTTCTCAGGCCAACTCTGCGCATTAACCATAATCTTAATGCATGCAGAATCCACTTAATATAACCCTGTAATTGTCGTATTTTTAACTAAGAACTGGGAAAAATAATTAAGACTAGTGATTACATGAAAATGGCATTAGGGAGGGTGATGAAGAATATCTGAATTTGTTAGTGTCATTATTATCCGGAGGAGAATCTCTATCATATGAGTTTATCGTAACGCAGGAGCAAAATATTGTTTTAAAAACGATATTAAAATGAATAAATGTTGAATCGATTTTTATTATTGCTTATCGCCGAGTAATTTTCACTTCCACTTATTTTTTTTGTGCTTAAAAATAACAATTTTTTTAAAAAGCGTTTGTGTTTGCGTTTGTTTTGACTGACTATATCTGAAAAAAAAAATACATGAAGCGCCATTTTATCGGCCCACACAAGTTGGCTGTAAGCAAACGCTGTATCTGATAGATATTATTTGCTTGCAATTTTCACCGATACCCGAATGTTTGAGTTGTCACCGCTACAGCGTAGTGTTTGTAGTTAATTATGGTAATGGACTACAACGCAAACAGGTCTAGGAACGGGTCTACCCTGCGTAGTCTCAGTATTTGAGTTTCAGCGTTTGTCGAATGCAGCATTTTAGTGTTCGGAATAGAATCTGACTGTTGAATGTCAACTGAGATTTACGGTAACTTAGTTAGGTATTTGCATGAGTTTAAAGTGAATTTTGCTGGCGTTTTAACTTGATGAAATGTTAGCGAAATACCAGAGCGAGGACGTAAAAATATGTAAGTTGGTGACTTAGTTATTACACAATCGCCCTGATTAACAATTATGTTGGATTCAATTTCATTGGAAATATTATGTTCAAGCGGTTCGTCGACTCTTCACGTGACCAGACGGTTGGTCTATTTTTCGGCCTAAGAATCAGCATTGCCAAACAACGTGCCAATGTTACCAGCACATGCGGACGATTTTGGAATGCCCTATGACTCTTTTTTTTTTATTAAAACCTTTTATTTAAGTTCCCAGGCTGAAATTTGGTACCTACGTATGGCAACAAATCAAGCTATGCATTTCCAGTATAAGCTGACTTCTTATTGTGCTTAAAATCTATACAGTGTGAGGTCTGCTAACACTGGAAATCTACCTATAGCTTGAAAATGTAGTCGTGTGTACACACATTTGCTTGGAGTGACACTGCAAGATTAAAGTTTTTTTTTGTATAAAAAAAACAATTTAATTTATTAATATACTTGTACATATTAATATTTTAAGACTTAGCGTTTAATTTAATTTAATATTTTGTAATAATTAGTACCATTAAAGGTAATAAAAACTCCAAAAAAATATGGCTTATGTGGCTTTGTGTGATTCCATGAGCCAAAACCTACAGACTTACTGCAAGTTCTGAACAATAACATAACAATTTTGGGCAAACCGAAAACAAAACACGGCCCAGTACATACATTGTAACAAAGTGCTATCGCTTCAAATAACAAAAGTAACTCCCTAATTCTAGGCCCCTAATTAACAACTTAGTCCAGACCCAGCATTAGTAGGATCAAAAAGTCCAATTGTGCGAAGAACTGGATACCCAGATAATAGGCAATCGTGCGTAGATTATACCAGTAATTCACAAACACGGGCTCATAGTACCAGCGGTATCAGGAATTAGGGTTAACTTGTAAATTCGTGGGTATGTAGAGGGTTAAGCTCAATTTTGGGGGATTTAAGTTTATTTGTCGGTAACAGACGGCAGTTAGGTAACACGGTAAGTCGTGCAAATGAGTTTTGTGTTATGTGCCTGATATGAGGACTTTCTAGTTATGATTTGGTTCGGGTTTAGCTATCGTAGTCATCTATTATTTTCCTGTGCATACAAGACGGATAAATACAAAACGATGAATAAATTCATGAACTACTTATGGGTTTTGTTATTTGCATATTCATTTTATGAATCTAATCAGTAGTAAGTCATTATCATTTTTCTGCCCTTGACTCAATTTATTACACGCTTTTATTAGCTACATACGTATGTTATTTGGGTATATGTTGACGTGACTGCCTCGTTGGTCGAATGATAGCAAGCGCTACGTATGCTAAGCATGACGTCCTGGCTTAGATTCCCAGATCGGGTCAGCTGCTATTGGGTTCTTCCGTCTATATTTTGTCCGTAACAGCTCAGATTCCGGATTTGTGCCCGGTTGAAATGAAATGAAACGAAATGTAATGACTTTATTTTGCAAGTAAGTTTGTATAAACACTTTTACACGCCAATCATATTTTTTTTAAAACTAGATGAGGTCGGCGTTTCCTATCTGACTATTCTGAGAAGAAAGGCTGAAACAAACTCAGAGGTCACAGTCTCTTTTAAAGTCCAGACATAATCTTGGTCAGATCATGTGAAGACCATGTGGATTGGTGTCTGAAGTGGTCTTTTAAGGAAAGAACCACACCGCTTGAGTGGACCTGTCCCATCAGTGCACGCATTTGTCAGTAATCATCCAGCTCCACGCAGAACTTAAGGAGGTCAATGATTCGACGAACAATACCAAAGAAAAGACATTTGTCTAGGTGGCACAAATTACTCAAACTGCCAGACCACGATAAAAATTAAATGAGAAGAAAAGGAAACAAAAAAAAAAAACACCCACTTAGTCTTCACATTTACAATAATTAAAACAATATAATACTTTAAAAGTAAATGTTCATGTCATTGTATAAGTATAATTCATTAATGTCAATGTTTGGTTGATGGCAAACAACTCGCCCCCTGTTACGTGGGACTTAAACATAGCTGGCGAAATGTAGGTGTACTACAAGGACACCTCTTCCCAACCCTTCAGGGCAACAAGGCATGATGTTATGTTAGCGCAACATGTATTTTCTTCCATACTTTTTGTTAGACGTATTCTCGGTAGTCACCTCGTTTCTAGCCGTATTATTTTTCAAATCTGCAGTAAGTATTGCCTTAATTTTATGAAGAGAATAAACATTTGTCAGCAATCTGGTTACTCCTAACAACCGCTTTCTATATATCTTATGTAAATTTTAATATTAATAATGAAAACAATGTTTTTAACAAAATATGTTACCCCAAATACGCTCTACAAAATAAGTTTAATAAAATATAAAATGATAACGACTACATTGTTTTGTGAACATAATGTTTTGGAAGTTTCGCATTATAAAATTAGTTTAATGTCATTATTTTGGCTACGAATATTCTAAAATGTTTTACTAAACTAACGTACAAAAACTTCTGTGTTTATGATAAAAACAAATTTATATTTGCGCTAGCTTTTACCAATTTATTTGAAAGGTCGGAAATTATCTCACGGGGACATACTATTGGGATAAAACTATTCTATGTCTCAATTCAGGTTATAAACTACTATCTCTTCAGGTTTTCACATGAGGTAACTAAGATTGTATCTGAACTTTAAAAGAAATTGTGTCCTTTGGGTTTGTTTCGGTCTTTTTTCTCAGGGTAGTCAGATAGGAAACGCGACCTCATCTAGTTTAAAAAAACATGATTGACGTGGAAAAGTATTTGTACAAACCTACTCACAGAAATAAAATCATTTATCGGTGTGCAAAATTTTCAGCCAAATCCGTTCGGCCTTTTTTGCGTGATTGAATAACAAACATACAAACATTATAATAGTAGTAAGATAGCGTAGTAGGATATATATAATAGGATATCAGACTTTGTTGTATGTTAGAAATTATTCGAAATTATTTAAAAAAGTTTGTTGGATGGCCAAGTCGCGTTACTTGAGTTCAAAGATTAAAAACAGTAATAATGTTATTAAAACGACTTGGAATATTATTAATAGTGAAACGGGAAGGTCTAGTAAACGAAATAATGACTACAGCCTGTCTATCAATGACAACATAGTAAAATCAGACTCACAAGTCGCGGCGGCTTTTGAAAATTTCTTTTCAGATATTCCTGTTTCAACTACAAAATCCCTAAACTCATCACCTTCTGTTGCTGAGTCTTTGCTTATTGAAAATGTTAATGTTTGCGATTCGGAATTTCATTTTGAACATATTACTTGTAAAGATATAATTAAAACCTTCCACACTTTAAATGTAAAAAAGACTGCAGATCTGTTGGGTAATTCTGTAGAAGTCGCCAAGTCTATTATTGACATTGTAGCACCTACTTTAGCTCTTATATTTAATAATTATATCGACTGTGGGGAGTTTCCTGACCTTATGAAGAATAGTAAAATAATACCTTTATTTAAATCTGGTAGCAAATCAGACCCCTCTAACTATAGACCTATTTCAGTACTACCTACCTTCAGTAAAATTTTTGAGAAATTACTTTTAGACCAATTGCAACGATTTTTTAATAAACATAAATTATTACATACCAAACAGTTCCGTTTCACAAGGGGTCGTTCAACTACCGATGCCGGTGTTGAACTCCTAGGGCATATTTATAATGCATGGGAAGATAAATGCGATGCTTTGGGCATCTTTTGTGATTTATCTAAAGCATTCGATTGCGTTCTTCATGAAACTTTAATCAGGAAACTCCTCCACTACGGGATCCGGAACAGCGCTCTGGATCTCCTTACTTCATATTTGAGTAATAGAATTCAGAGTGTCGATGTCAATGGAAAAAGGTCTCCCGGATCTATCGTAACAATGGGCGTCCCACAGGGCTCAATTTTTGGTCCTTTTTTGTTTCTTATTTATATTAATGACTTGCCTTACCTCATTAAAGATAATCATAATATAGTTTTGTTTGCGGATGACACCTCACTTTTGTTTAAACTTAAACGGCAGCAGCTGGTTACTGACGATGTTAATAGCGCGATCTCAAAAGTAGTTCACTGGTTCAATGTAAATAATTTGCTTCTTAATGAAAAAAAAAAACGAAATGTATTAAGTTTACGCTACCTCACGTTAGGCAAGTGAAAACGAATGTCTTGATAAAGGGCGAAGAATTGAATCCTGAAGATAGCACTGTATTCTTGGGCTTAACTTTGGATGCCAAGCTTCAGTGGGGCCCACATATAGATAAATTGTCGAAAAAGCTAAGCTCCACTGCATATGCTGTTAGAAAAATTCGGAATTTAACTGACATAGAGACAGCCCGTTTAGTGTACTTTGCCTATTTTCATAGTGTAATGTCGTACGGTATTCTGTTGTGGGGAAATGCCGCCGACATTCAGACTATCTTTGTCTTGCAAAAAAGGGCTATTCGATCAATTTATAAATTAAGCCCGAGACACACACTCAGAGAGAAATTAATGTAATGACTGTGCCTTCACAGTATATTTTTGAAAATCTTTTATATGCCCATAAGAATATTAAATTGTTTAAAAAATACAGTGATATCCATAGTATAAATACTAGGAACAAACACAAATTTGTTGTACCTTCAACAAGGCTCGAGAAAATAGGTGGCTCATTCAGATGTCAATGTATACGCTTTTATAATAAACTTCCAAGCCATGTTCAAGATCTAAGTCTCAATAAATTTAAATCATTCATTAAACGTAAGTTGTGCCAGAAAGCCTTTTACACTGTTAAAGATTATATTGAGGACAAAAAAGCTTGGGATTAAGCTGCTCCAATTTTTATTTTTAAATTATTATTGTACTGAATGATATTTTTTTATTTTTATAATTAATTACTTTCCTTTTTTTTATTAATTATTTATTGGGAATATACACTTTGACATTTTGATTATTGCTTATACACTTTGACATTTTGATTATTGGTTATACACTTTGACATTTTGATTATTGCTTAACTGTGACATGAATATATACTCTGAGGAGTATACTATTATTATTATTTTAATAATTTTGAATGTGAGGACTATGTAGATGTTTGTTTTTTTTTATACAAGATTATTTTTAGTATATGCGAAACCTGAATATAGTTTGTTCAGAATCAGTAACTGAATCGATTCCAATAATTTTTACACCATGTTATATTTTGTACCAAAAATATTTAATTACGCTTCCAAGTAGGACACTCAGGTGATCTCATGGCGACATGGCGGGTACGATTGTCGCAACCCAGTGCTGGGCACGCCACAATTGCGGCGGTAAGTCCCCTCTTTGAGGAGTGGATAGAGAGGCGCCACGGCGTCCTCACCTTCCGCCTGACGCAGGTTCTCACCGGGCATGGGTGCTTCGGTGGGTTCCTGTTCAGGATAAAGCGGGAGGATACGTCCGGGTGTTTCCATTGCGAGGATCGTCTGGAGGACACGGTGGAGCATACGGTGGAGGTGTGCCCTGCCTGGGCGGAGCACCGCCGTGTCCTCGTGGAGGCGATCGGCGGCGGCGACCTCTCGCGTCCGGCCCTGGTGCGAGCCATGGTACGGAGCGAGAGGGAATGGGAAGCCGTCACCTCCTTCTGCGAAGCAGTAATGCTCGCGAAGGAGGAGGCGGGGCGCGTGAGGGAGTGGCAGTCTCTGCGCCCTCACGTCCCTAGCCGCCGCAGGAGGAGACGCCCCGGGCGTCGGGAGTCAATAGCGGACTCCCGGCCACCGTAGGCGCGAGCTTGCGGGTGGCGAGCAATGGGTAGCTTGCCGCCCTATTATCCTCAAAGAGATGTCAGCAGCAGTGTAGGGGTCTACTAGGACCGATGCTTGCCGGGGTCGCGTGATTGTTCGTAAGAGATACCGTGACCCTGGCACATGGGCAACTGATGGAACACGGGTGGGTTTTAGTCAGTAAAAGTCTGACACGCCCTCCCGCTCCGCCCAGAGCGGGAGAAGTCATTTGATGATTTCCCATCCTGAAAAAAAAAAAAAAAGTAGGACACCGAACGACAATACGCATATTTTAAAATTATCATGTCTTTCTTGTACTCAAACGTCCATTACACGGAGATGGTACGTACACTAGCTGTTTGTGGTGATCTGCATAAGTTTTTGCGTGGACAACCAGGTAACTTATCAAGCTTATAACTTTGTGATTATTAATGATACAGTTTTGAATTTTTTTTCATAGATTCTTTACATAAAAATACTAGACCCGTGTTTCGGGTTTCGCATAAACAAAAATTAATGTTGTGTATATCCCTCTTACTCATTTCATTTTAATGATCATCTGGCAGTTTGAGTACTTAATGCGGCCTACCAAAATGTCCTTTCTTTGGTATTGTTCGTCGAATCGTTGTGCTCCTTATGTTCTGAGTTGAGCTGAAAGATTACTGACAAATGCGTGCATTGACTGGACAGGTCCACTCAATCTGTATGGTTCTTTCCTCAAAAAACCATTTCAGACACCTCCATGTATATGATCCTCAAATGGTCAGAAAGCGACTATCTCCTGATTTTATATACACATTGACATTGATGAATTTTACCTATACAATGACATTAATATTTACTTTTAAAGTATTGTATTGTTTTAATTATTGTAAATGTGAAGATTAAGTGGGTGTTTTTTTTTTTCTCTAGGTTCCTTTTCTTCTCATTTATTTTTTATCACAGTCTGGCAGTTTGAGTAATTTATGCGACCTACACAAATGTCCTTTCTTTGGTATTGTTCGTCGAATCATTGACCTCCTTAAGTTCTGAGTTGATCTGCATGATTACTGACAAATGCGTGCACTGATTGGACAGGTCCACTCAATCTGTGTGGTTCTTTCCTTAAAAGACCACTTCAGACACCACTCCACATGGTCTTCATATGATCTAACCAAATTATGTCTGGACTTTAAAAGAGACTGTGACCTCTGAGTTTGTTTCGGCCTTTCTTTTCAGAGTAGTCAGATAGGAAACGCCAACCTCATCTAGTTTAAAAAATATGATTGACGTGTAAAAGTGTTTGTACAAACCTACTTGCAAAAATAAAGTCATTTATCATTTATCATTTGGAAAATCGATATACAATATTCCCACAGCGTACCTATTATTAGAAGAACTAATAAACTGAATGGTAATATATGGGAATGCAAAGTTAATTTGGTTATTATGACAAATCGATTGTTGATATGTTCTATTTGATTATACGGTAACTGAATACGTTAATCATTGTTTTTGGTTCGTGGCAGGTAAATTGGTTTATAATTTGTTTAGTTTAATAACTATTTACTCGCTGTTAGTTCTGTTTTAATTATTCCATTATAAAAAGTTCAGTTTATGTTTTATTTCGATGAAACTATATAAGATGTCTTCTTCGCTGAAGAACTAAAACCAGAACATAAACTATCATTACGTGTTGTTTTCCCGAGGCGTTGGGCAGAGTACCTACATTTTGTCACTTATGGTTAAATTACATGTTATAAGGGGCGAGCCTTTTGCCATCAATCGGGCACAAATCCAGACTTCGGGTTGCTACTGGGAAATTCCACATAGAAATATGCAATAACACTTTGCCCGACTTGGGAATCGAACCCAAGACCCCATGCTCAGCAGTAGCGCTTTTGACCACCAGACCAACGATGCAGTCCAGAAGACCAGAACATATTATAAAATGTCAGTTAATTTCCATGGATTCGACCACGAACACAGTGTTTTATAAGCTCAATTCTTCCAATACGTAATACAATATGCACTGAAAAGCCCTTCCTTTATACATTCAAGCAAAATTTAAACACGAAACGGTACAAAATGTAAACATTCTTTCATATCGGCGAGACCGAACAACGTTTTGATTTATATATTAACGCTTTATAAACGCTATAGCGCTCCGGCAGTTTTGCGTCATATTTATCCACTATTCATACTCTAACACGTACGTAATAGAAAAACTTTGGAGACTTGTTGAATTTTATGATACGTAACCTTTGGTAATGTCAAGTGATTTTAGCCAAGTCTTTTTAGCCGACAAAACAAAATAATGAGGTTTACAAGTCGCCGTGTGTTTTTGTTAAAGTATAATTGTGAATTTATTTGTATTTAGGAAAGGGTTCAGAACTGACTCATTCAAAATTAAAGTTACTTAAATTCACCCTCATAATCATCTGCATAGCCACTTTCTTGGGTAATACGATACCCATTGCCAAGACTGGTTGTCAGATTTTCGGGCTTTTGACGACCCGTAACGACTGTCTAAGATCTACGAAAGATAGCCGGGATCCTGCTTTCCGAGGCACGGAAGGGTCTTGTTATGAAAAAATGGCCACTGATCTACGAACCAACCGCCGTAAGCGTAGCTTAACCTGAACGATCAACCCTTGCGGCTGTTACTACTTAGCCACAAACCCTCCCCGACTACGCTACAAAAAGACAGGGTTTTGTTTTCACTAATGCTATTGTACACTAGCTTATTATTGAGTTATTTATTATGCTTCACTTAACCTGAAACACACCTAAAAATATCAACTGGAAAAGTTTACGTAACATTCAGTAAAATGTGACATGTGTGGATGACATCAAAAAATCTAATCAAATGGCCCCCATTCCTTTCTGTGTCCATGTTTGGCAGAGTATTGACGTTGCGTGGTGACCGGCTGCCTGTGACGATGAAATATTGATCGGAAACTAAACAAATCCACACGAGCATGCCTCTAACTACGCTGGTATTTTTATTTCATTTCACCCCAAGCTTTTAATGGTCAAAATTCAACGGCTACTTTCTGAACATTGAAAAAAATATTCGATTTCATTTTTAACGCGTTTTTATTAGCTTCACCTCTATGTATGTTTGTAAGTACATATGTAACTATATTTGTAACCGACTCCTTTGGACTTGATTTTGACCCACTACGGTTTGATTTCATTTAAACTTTGTAGACTTATCGAGGATCGATGACAATACAATAATTTCATAAATTTGTGCCATTATCCTTGCCAGGGTTACCAGGATTACAAAAAAAAAACAACTAAAACACTCTTTTGAGGCTAGCCGAACTAAAAAATAGAAAATAAATAAAAGTTTAAAAAAAAAGAAGCCTCCATAGAAAACCAAACTAAAAATTGAAAAAAAAAAGAAGATGAGATTAGGTATTTTAATTGATATTAAGCACCTCACGCTTTTTTTAAAAATATTTTTGTTTTTGGTGATCTTAAAAAGTAAACAATCGTTTTCAAATGTACAAAAAAAAAAACCGATACTTCATGACATCATTTTTGGCTTGGCGCTTTTTACGACTACCACCAAACTTGGGCGAATGAAGTACACGGACCTACATTATAAAAAATAACAATAAAAATTCATTCGCATTGTTCCGATTCGTTTGCAAACGAAGATTCGTGAACACAGCAACCACCCAAAAAACCAGAATCGATATAACCATGTCATAATATATCTTAGTTACCGTGGCTCGCGGTAAAGTGTGAAATATACTGTTGTTCAATATTTATAGGATTTTTATTTGTGTTATTTATTCACAGGGCACGTTTGTCGTTGAGACAAAAGGCGACTGTGCCTCCGTATCTTATTTTTCGTTAGTATCTGCATTCGTTTTGGTCGTCTTAGGGCGTATAAATAATGCATTATCACGCGTTGGGTCTCGCCATGGGACCGGTCAGCGGGAATAAAATTATTTGTTGTGGCTTAGCACTTATACAACAAAACAATTCACTGTCGCACGTTGTATAAAATAATTTTGTTGAGCTTTAAAATGTATTTTTTAAAGCTGAACCGGAGGTGGAGGTCTTGACTAATCTCTTCCGTGAAACAGCAACTTTTATGAAGATATTGCGACGAAGAATTAGGTCATCATGAAGCACTTATACCTATATTTCGCTGTAACGTAGAAGCGACTAAAATGCCAATTTTTGCTAATCTTCAGTTCTTCTGAACTCTGTAGTTTCCATGAGAGATGGCTGAGATAAAATTGTTGTGGTGGGGGAGCACCATGAGTGGACTGCGATAGGCCGAAATTCACTGTAAGTTCGTAAAAATATTTTCCACTACTTTACAGCTAGGCCCAACATTGTTTCAGCATGATCACAATAACGTACACAAGCTATTTGGATACACAGGTAAAAAGTGTTATTTTTTATTGTGTGCTTAACCTCTAAGTCCCTGAGATACCACATTTGGTATAGACATAATGGTTTTTTAATTGTGTCTGTAATTACGGTAATTGACTGGTTAAAAAGCTATTGGCATACTTAAAACCGAAACAGAAGTTAAGATCTCAGCACACTTACAGCACCGTGTAACAGATGTTGCAAGTAAAATAGCTGCCTGCATACCAAATGCCTCGTTCGGCTGCATTTTTAAAGAAAATAACCAAACTTCAGAAGAATTGTTCGCTGTAAGATCTTCGCATCATGTAACAATAGTAAGTACTCAAGCTACACGTTGCTATCCTTATACAATCCTAAAGTCGCTTCTCACGACGCCTTCCTTAGTCGGGACCACAAAGCTTCACAGCGTATTGTGAAAACATTGCTTTCAATTCAGGGTCGTCTAATGGCGACGTTTCGTGAAGAGCATCGTTAGCTTCTTATTGGTTGTTATTTTTGTCAAGTTCATGTGCTCTTGCGGCTTTGTGTTTCCGTTCGCATTTCAAATGGTGGAGGATGTTCTGTGATGTATGGCGGTCTTTTGATGTACAGTCGGTGGCAACACGGTGACCTTGAGCTGGGATTGCGTAACACGGAGCTTTAAAGAAAATTGAAGCCAGCTTATACAGATTTTTTACCACCGATGCACGACGGTTTATTAGTCAATTCGCCCAAAACGGATGAATCGACACTTTAAAATAGGCAAAACGTCCCAAATGCTTAATATATATTTCTGAAGTTGTCGATTCGCCCAGAATTAAATTAACTTCGTGAGAATCGGTACATTTACAGAAAATTTGAAACTGCGAAAGTTTTAAACGTGTAGATTTGCTTGTTTCGGACGAGTAAATTAGTGGGAAACGACTAATAAGCCACACATATTTGTTAGTGAGACTTATATGAACTGACAAGAGCTCCACACTGCTTCATCCGTTAACACCTTAGTGTATTTAATTACATCACCACGGCTCTCAAATCTAAGAAGGAAAATATCGTGTGAAACCCGTACCCGAAATGTCCAATATCCAAAAATTCGTAGTCGTATGACATCCGTCAACCCGCAATGAACCCGCATGATTAATGACGTCCAGTGGGTCGTTGTCCATAGGCCACTAGGCCAGGCTAGGTCTATATCCCAGCAGTGGAAATATTATAGGCTGACTATGCTATGCTAAATAACTCACCCAGGTATAACTTATTTTATATTGCCTTGCATAGACCTATTTTCTGTTTTACTAAAAAAACTTAACAAAAACGTATTCTTTATAATTTAATTAAAGTAAGCTTTAACGTAGTCTCCATAAAAGCTAAAGTACAGCCTTGAGAGTATACAGAAACTTTAGGTAAACAAACTGAAGTACTTACAAGAAGCAGCCAGTATTTACAAAATAAGCCAATACCGGGTGTCTTGTTTTAATTAGAATGCAAATTTAATAGCCTAGAGGAATTTACATGTCAATGGTTGCCTAAATAACGTAATCTAGAGTACAAAGGATTCGACTGCCGTAGCACCGGCAGCTTACCGGCTTCGTAATATTGATCTACAGTTTATGAGACTCCAAGCGCTTATGAATGCCAATAAGTGTTATAAGGACTGCCAACCTTGAATATATTAAGGGGATGCGACAACGTAGCACGCGAACTTTCGAATTTTCCTTTTTTTTTTGTAATTTGCTGCTCAGTGTTAAATTTTACGTTGATGGAAAATTTATTTGTAACCGTAACGAACATGTAATTACAAAGTTATTATCATTAGAATCATCATAATCTCTAAGTAACAATTGCCTTTTTATATGTCATCTTCTTTTAAGCGTGTAGATAGCAAAAAATCACGAAAAAATGTATTAAGTGTGGCAATCAGATTATCATATTAATTGAAACGACATATTCTACATTATGTATTTTAAACTAATTCATAACAATTGACATTCTAGCCGTGTGACCTTTTGCGTTTTTATCTGTTGTGTAATTTTTAATTATAATTTCCTACATGTACGAGTAGTGCGGTCTTGATCTAATGTTTCTATTGCTGTGAGTACACCTTAATCATAATAATTATTTAAAAAATACTTGTAATAAAATACTTAAACACTACACACTTACACACTCAACACACTACACACTTACACACACATACTCACTACATACTTATGACACTAGCTAATACTAACGATTGTAATTTATCTGAAATAAAATTTATCGAATTGAATGATTGTTCGTAACGGACTGATAATAAATTATAAAAATCACTGATCTACACATTGTGATAATCTAATCGGCCACCCTTTTATATATGTACCTACAGTTTTCTAAATTAATTTAGCCTAAAATTCGCTGATGTAGCGATTAGTTCGTCACGTGTGCAGGTGACAGGGCATTCGGTTTGGGATAAAATTTCTATAATTACCTGATAGAAGATCCTCAGTATTTTGATAAGTTAGTTTTGAAGATATTCCTGTAACTTAGATTTGACCTGATTTTTAGTATCTGGAAAAAAAAAATGCAATTTTATTAAGTTGGTTATAAAGTTTTGTGCTGGTGACATAGTAGTGTCTCTTGGCAAACGAGGTTTTATGCGACTCTTGGGGAAAAAGCGTGTGTTTAATTGTAAGTGTTGAAGTTTTGAACTTGAAAATACTATTGATGATTTTAATGATTATAATTCTGTAAATACATATTTGTTATGGTCGCGAGTCATATTTTGATCAACACATAAGCTTTGATTGACCTGCAAATATAAAAAAGCATAAGAAAATTTAACTTTCGCGAGCTATTGAGGTACTTTCGCCTTAAGAGCGTTTATCCAACACGGGGTAGCAACGTCGCATTACAAGAGGTTTTAGGTGATTATTTTATTAATTTTAAATCAAAGTACATTTTTTTTTAGCCAAGTCAGTTCTTTAGTATTTATAAGTTAGTATGCTTTTATTCAGTTATTTTTGTTATTACTATTAAAAATCGACATATGCTCTCTTTATGCTCGCAGTACATAAGTACCGTAATAATACGGTTAAATGTTTATATTTAAAATAAAATATTATAAATACTAACGACTAGTGCTTGGCTGAAAAACAATTGTACTTTGATTTATCCATACTTTAACAGCCTTACTAATAAAAAATCTCTACACAGTCGTTCTACGACTGTATAGTTACACAATGAATAAACCTCGGGTAAAGTTACACACGTGTTATACATCCCTTAAACAAGACCCTACCAATAAACATTGTTTAAGCTATGAATAGTTACACATCTTTTAAGCATCGTTTCTAATTCACATTGGCAACACCCACCAAGTGCGTTCAGAAACCAAACTGATTTTAATTTCGTAATGCGTTTAATTTACTGTAAATAACGACAAATCGACTGAAAATAACATTTTTGTTTATTTTAACAAATAGTTCGTCTTATTATAATTATTTAATAATTTTAAGTGTTTTTTCATATCGGTGAAAAATGTGAGTGGATTCTTAATGGTTTCAGAACGAATCTTATTGCCAATGCCATAATAAACTTGAAAAAAAAGTATGTCACCCCATTTTCGTGTCGTTTCTGGTATTTTATTTTCTTGATTTTGTTTGTTTTCTAAATTAAAGTATGGCAAATGAAGCTACAGCCCCAAAAAGGAAAAGAAGTGCCAACTGGGATGAGACAGAAAAAGTAACGTCAGTACTTGCAACTCTGGTGATATGCCAGCGCCCCCTACAGTCTTGCTTAATATCATCTTTAATTATATCAATGATTTTTCTTACATAATTTTTTGTAAATCTATATTTGTATTTGAAATCACTTTCATTCAAGAGAAAGGGCTCGGCACGATTTTGATATATTTTTCGTTTTCTGGTAACTTGAGTTCTTTCTTGTAAATCCCACTGATCGAATAAATCGAAGTAATTTAGGAAATCCATATTAGAAATCGTAAAAAATTGACAACAAACACGTTCAGTCAACTGTCCGCAAACTTATACAAGAGCTACACAAGGGCACCCGAGTGAATAAACCATGTGTAACTATTGTTCTTCAGTAAAACAGATGTGTACAACCATTACGTCAAAAATGTTTTTATTAGTAGCCCGATGCATTATAACATGTGTATAACAACTGTATACGCTTGCGTTAGACTTTATTAGTAAGGCTGTAATATTATAAATGCAAAAGTAACTCTGTCTGTCTGTCGGTCTGTCTGTCTGTCTGTCTGTTTCGCTTTGCTGCTAAAACTACTGAACCGATTTAAATGAAATTTGGTACACAGATAGTTAAGAGCCTGAGAAAGGAAACTTTTTATCCCGGTAGTATGTTCCCGCGGGATAATTTCCGACCTCCACGCGAGCGAAGCCGCTGGCAAAAGCTAGTATTTTATAAAATAATCACGAAAAACAAGAAATGCGACCTTGCCAGCCCGCGCGATATGAAGGTTGTTAAGCCAAGTTTTTCAGCCACCTCCATCGATGCTTGCTAATATGTCTGATTGATTGCGTGCCACTGAATACGACGCACTGAAAAGACTCAACGTTTTATAGTACACTTTACGATGTACATGAAATGGGCTTTATGCGTAATTCAGGCTGAGATTGAATTTAGATGTTTCGCGGGATCGTTTACATAGGAAAGGATATAAATATTTATTAGAATTATAGTTTTTGTATTATGTGTATACACGCCTGCGTCTCTTCAAAAGAACAACTTCTTCTATTAACGAGGAAATATAAAGTTTACGATTATGGTTCGCTGTACTAATGGCCTCACCGTTTCTTAGAGTAAGTCTTATGACCAGAAATACTTGGGAATACAGAATTGGTATATAGAAATTCTGTACTCTGTTGGAAGCAATTTGAATATGACAAAGAATAACGATAGGAGCGTAATGTTTATGACTGTCTTCATAAAATGTCGGTCTAGCTCTAGTCGTATGATTTATATGAATTTCTCTACAGTATAAAATATTTGTTCATATTTATAGATTCAATCATATTTTGGTACGTACGAATAATGAGTAGGAATATTTATATAGATCTTTTATTTATTTGCCTGCCTTTTTTTTTTTTTCTTCAGGATGTGAAATCATCAAATGACTTCTCCCGCTCTGGGCGGAGCGGGAGGGCATGTCAGACTTTTACTGACTAAAATCCACCCGTGTTCCATCAGTTGCCCATGTGCCAGGGTCACGGTATCTCTTTCGAACAATCACGCGACCCCGGCAGTTATTTGCCTGCCTCGTTGGTCTATTGTTAGCAAGCGCTATTGCTGATTATGAGGTCCTGGGTTTGATTCCTAAATCGGACAAAATATCGCACGTTGACGCAGCTCGGAGTCTGGATTTGTGCCCGGTTTTTGGCAATAGGCTTGCACTCTATAACATGGGACTTAAATATAACTGGTGAAATGTGGGTGTACAGCTCTGCCCAACTCTGCGGGGAAACAATGAGTGATGTTATATAATTATATATGTTTTATTCCCTTTTTTATCCGCTAGAGGTGCAAAGCACAGAACCGATTGAAGTCGCGGAGCTTGGGGGGAGGTCTATGTCCAGGAGTGGAAGGTTTTCGTGTGAAATGATGATGAATGACTTGATTTGGCTAGTGAAGTAATAGTAGTAGAAACCTTGTAGAATTAAAGTAATTAATACACCGTGACATTTTAGCCGTCTTACAACGGCAGCCCACTTCATGTAACCAATGACTACTACACATCCATAAGAAAAAAAAATACATTTGAATAACTAAAAATTAAAAATATTAAACACTAGCTTTTGCCAGCGGCTTCGCCCGCGTGGAGGTCGGAAATTATCCCGCGGGAACATACTACCGGGATAAAAAGTAGCCTATGTCCTTTCTCAGGCTCTAAAAATATCTGTGTACCAAATTTCATTTAAATCGGTTCAGTAGTTTTAGCGGGAAAGTGAGACAGACAGACAGACAGACAGAGTTACTTTTACATTTATAATATTAAGTATGGAAGTATGGAAGTATGGATTATAATGACGTATGACGTAGTTTGTTTGATATTTTGTCTCATGGAAAATGGATGATCTAGTCGACTCGTACGCTGGGTACGAATGTATGTTCTTTACCATATGTTACGTAAACATTATTAACAGGATGTTTCATAATTCTAGTGTAATTTTATTTTTCTTAGTACGTGTTTTCTTAATTGGTAATATTTTTTTAATCACGCCTAGAGGTATATTATGCCGGATACATTGAGTGCACAACCTTTGTAAGACGTCTAAAATATGACGGTGTATATGCCATTTTGCTTTTAAAAAAAAGCTACGCAGTGTTTAAAATAAAAAAAGCAATTCTTGAAAACCAATTTTTGGGACAGCACCTTCAAATAAACGCTAATAGGTATTATTTAACTGACGTGACGGTAAAACTGAACTATTCTAACCCAAAAATAGACAATGCGGACGTCATTACACGTCAAACATGACGCATATTCACGCACATAAACCATGCTGACGCGAAACGATCGTCCAAATAGGTAATATAAAATCCACTTCGAGTTATTACTTCTACAAATAGTGAAGCAAAACTTTTTACTATACATTAAAATTAAAACAATGCAGCACTCCTTAATAAATAACGAGTTTACGAGAAGCTATATAATAAAGACATGCGAATGCCATTAGTGTTATTACACATTTATAGCGGCTTATAGCAGGTGTATCAAATGCAAGGATAACAGTGGCGACGGAAAATCTCATTACGGTTTAGGCGTAAGTTACAGGAGGAGCGACAAGTGACGATGGCGCCTGTACTTGTGTAAAATATCAACTTGATGGCGAGAAAACCTTACATTTGTTTAAAACAAAAAGCTGTGTAAAGTAAAATAAGACTATTATTAATTCAAAAGTCATTTACAAAATACCATAATACAATTCCAAAAACACTGACTTCTGAAAATACATTTTGTAGTGCTTATTTTTTGGAAGTCAGTTGTTATTATTAAAAAAAAAGCAGTTTGTTAGTTGTGTGTATCTTCCCCACAGCAATTCTTATACCGCTACGTGCTATGTTATTAACAGTGACTGGAAGTATTATAACTTCTACAAGATACACAAAGCGGATTAAATATGTGTTATCGAAGCTAACGCTAAACCTACCCAATTTTATAAAATTTATGTCGAAACACGCCTCTATCCATTAAAAAAGCACCAAAATCTTAAATATCGGTAGTCGGTGGCAGAAATTCTAAAATACAGCCCCAAAGATACTGACTTCCAAAATAAAAGTCATGGTTCACTTCGTACCGTTTTATTTTTAGTAAAAATGTTTTTAAACATTTTCTTCATCGCTTAGTCCTTATGATTTGAGACAGCCGTTAAGCTCATGGTGTCTGCGAGTGTCAAGAATTAGTTTTGTGAGTGATACTTGATTATATGAGAGGAAATGATTCACTGAAAATTAAGTACAATTAGGCTTCGTGGCGCAGGCGCAGACATCAGCAACTTATGTCCGATAAATTATATAGCGCGATCTTATGTCTTGATAACTTTTTATCAAGTTTGATGAGGAACAGATTTTAATTATGGTTGGGGTATTATTTCGCTGCCTTGTTTTTAGTTTTTCTTATATGGTTAATTTTGATTTCCGTTTGTAATTATACAAAATATTGTAGAGGGTTTTTAGTTACATTATCAGAGTACAATTTGTTTTTTTAGCTTCTGCTCACGACTCGTCCACTTGAAATTACTCATGACCATGGGATAAACTGTTGTCTTCCATTTATGAAAGAATTTTCGGAAACGGATCAGAAGATCACTACTTACTTGTAAAATCACAAATGTTACTTTTTATAATAGTATTGATTACGTTTACTGGAGCAACGTTAAGAATAAGAGTGTTCATTCTTTTATATTTATGTAACTGCAAAATTAGCAAGTTTTTTTATCAGCAGCAGAATTGATTTATCCATATCCATACTAATATAATATTATAAATGCAAAAGTAACTCTGTCTGTCTGTCGGTCTGTCTGTCTGTCTGTCTGTCTGTCTGTCTGTGTCGCTTTCCTGCTAAAACTACTGAACCGATTTAAATGAAATTTGGTACACAGATAGTTTAGAGCCTGAGAAAGGACATAGGCTACTTTTTATCCCGGTAGTATGTTCCCGCGGGATAATTTCCGACCTCCACGCGGGCGAAGCCGCTGGCAAAAGCTAGTGTCCTATAATTCTTTTACTTGTACATATTATTATTTTAAGACTTTTTATATTTAAGATAATTAGTACCTAAAAATATATAGAAAATTAGGTCTAATGGAGCAGGGTAAAGAATAAGTATGTTTATTCTTTTGCATAACAGATTCAAGTACATTTTAGTAGCTGTCAAATTAGCCAGTTATCTATCAACATATTATGCAGCTAAGTATAGCATATTTAAGTTGCTGTTTAGTACAATTTATTTGGTGATTTAATTTGAATCGAGTCGCAATCTTTTCATCCTGTAAACTTACTTGGTCGTGAAGTTACAAATAGACTGAACTAAGCAGATCGCTTAATTTTACAATATTTTAAATTTTGAGTAGGTACGGACGTTCAATTAATTTATTGGAAAATGTAACCTTATAGATTAAAGATAAATAAACCAATTTAAAGGTTTAGAATTTGACTGCTCAAAATAAGAAAATCAGCTAAGTGTGAGTTGGACTCACACACGCTGCCGGGGTCGCGAGATTGTTCAAGCGAGATACCGTGACCCCGGCACACGGGCAACTGATGGAACACGGGTGGGTTTTAGTCAGTAAAGTCTGACACGCCCTCCCGCTCCGCCCAGAGTGGAAGATGGAGAGGATTGTTATAGCAATATATATATATGCAAATAAAACACATCGTGAATTTTAAGTGTATTTTATGTATAATTATAATCTATAACGGTTCATGAAATGCAGCCCGCTGAAAGGTAGACGAATAGACAGTGCAGGCTTAGTAAAAGGATTCTGTTGGCACACTTTGGGGTACGGAACCCTAAAATTGCCTGAATTATCTGAGTCCACTGCAAAAATGTACTAAGTGAAATCTAAATTAATATACCTACTGTATAAAGTTATTACATGAATGCTGATATTGTATACAGGATCAGTTTTTATCCAGTGCGCAAACTGTAACCATGAATTCAGCATATCATTCTAGACCCCCCCAGCGTAGAAAATTTTCATCGGTTATACAAAAAAAAAAAATCGGCTGTCTAAACATTTTGACCCCGTAGGTATTACATTTTTCTATGAAACAGCAGTTTTTTTTTGTACAACCAACGAAACATTTCTGCGCAAGGGGGACTCGAATGATATGCTGAATTCATGTTTAAAATTTACGCACTGGATAAAAAACTTATCCTGTATAATAAAAACTACAACAACTTTTCGCTTCATGTGATCATCGTGTGTATCCTGTGAAACGAAAAAGAAGTTTAACAGAGCACAAAAAATACATTTAAAAAACAGCGTACCGCTGAAAAATTTCAGCGTGCAAAGAGGTATTCGAAAATTCGTTTATTAAAATAAAATAAAGTTGATGAATTTTTTTCAGACTTTGCACTGAAATCATATTAACGGTTGGTAGCAATTGTATTTTTCAGGCGCATTTTAATAAACGGATATTTGTTGTGCGGGATCATCTTTAAATCTTTTTTATTTATTTTTGATGGTGAAATATCGATGGAATAACAAAACATTTTAACAGTGAATTCCGTACATTACATTTTGTTTTATTGATTATATTAATTATTTTTGTTTATTGTCACACTAAAATCATTAGAGAGATTCAATCGTTCGTTTTAATAATACAAAGTAATCGATTACCTGGCATAAAAATGATGATAATCACGGTTTTAATTTTTGTGTTAATTTGAGGTGTACTCTATTGGCCTTTGCAAATGGCCACACAAGCCAAGACAGCCGGTGTCAATAACAGAATATATTTATCACCCAGAATTCTGCCACTTTGACAGCGTTATCGTTGGCCTCGCAAAGGTTTTCCATAAAGCAGGTGTTAGTGCAAAGAAAGCGAGGCAAGTGGTTATAACAGGATATAGGCCAGGAAATGTCTAAGATGCTAAAGGTTCTGCACATAAAAACCACACGCTTAAGTTCCAAATAAGGATATTATTTCCTCCTATCAGTCACTATATAGGTTGGTGTTTTTTTTTTTTTTTTTTTATCTCGCACACGTGACCGAACTCGCATAGCTGGTCTTGACTCTGGAAGAGACGTTGCAAACCGCCTTTTTTAACCGACTCCGAAAAAGGCGGGAGTTCTGAGTTAGATTCTTTATTTTTTATGTTTGTCGCTTTAGAACTCCGTCATTTATAATACAATTTAAAAAAAAACCGGCCAAGTGTGAGTCGGACTCGCGCACCGAGGGTTCCGTACAAACCTGTAGGTATTTTCGGTTTAAAAATATATATATTTTTTAATTTTTACATTTCAGTTGATTGAATGTCAGGTAAATTGCGTTTTACGATTTATGACGTTTTAAAAAAAAAACTACTCACTCGATCTCGTTCAAACCAATTTTCGTTGGTAGATTACATGGTAATGTACATCATATATTTTTTTAGCTTTGTCATTGTCTTATTTTAGAAGTTACGGGGGGGGGGGGGGGACACACATTTTACCACTTTGGAAGTGTCTCTCGCGCAAACTATTCAGTTTAGAAAAAAATGATAATAGAAACCTCATTACCATTTTTGAAGACCTATTCATAGATACCCCACACGTATGGGTTTGATGAAAAAAAACATTTTTGAGTTTCAGTTCTATGTATGGGGAACCCCAAAATTTATTGTTATTTTTCTATTTTAGTGTGAAAATCTTAATGCGGTTCACAGAATACACCTACTTACCAAGTTTCAACAGCATAGCTCTTATAGTTTCGGAATATAATGGCTGTGACATACGGACGGACAGACAGACAGACAGACAGACATGACGAATCTATAAGGGTTCCGTTTTTTGCCATTTGGCAACGGAACCCTAAAAATCACCTTTGTGTAATGAGTATGCTCATCGAGTGGTCCCATATATATTTGGTCAAGTTTTAATCAGTGGTTTTCGAGTTAGCTTCAAAAATATATCTTACACTTCAATATTATCAACATATACTAAGTAGCAAAAATAAGTTATTTTGCCATGTTTTTGATAATTTTATGATAACTTCCTGTTACTGTATTTTTACAACAAGGACATTAATACTATTTTGTTTGGGGTACCTAGGTATCATAAGTACAATGTAAAAATATAATTTTATTAATTAAGTAAAATTATTTTTCACTTTGCAGTGTTTTCTAAGTCGGTTGTATTTTTATATGTTAAGAGTAGGTACCTACTTCCAATGTTAAAAAATGTTGTATTTTTTAATACTAAGACATAGAAAAAACAATCGTTTATTTAAAAAAAAAAACAAAAGTAACACAATCCTATAATTACGTATTGCGTGTTCCTCTGATTCAATATAACACTTCAGAAAATAGAAAACACACAATAAATTCACCTGAAAAAATTTTATTTTCATAAATGTATTGATTGGGCCAAAAAGCTGAGTGATATCTACCTAAACTGGCTTATTGAAAAATATTCTCATCTTCAAAATTTGATTATCATGTATGCTGTCAACAGGGTCCCCGGTCCAGTCTAATCCATCAATCACAGTATTCTCCTCTGCTGTCCTGTTTTATTTTTTATGTATTTGGACTCAGCATGAGATTTTACACGGACAAAATAATGGACAAAATACATTATCTCAGTAAAGAGCTGTGTACCACAGCAAGTAATGGCCGTTTTCGAAAACAGTAGGGAACACCTAAATGTTATTCCTAAGCCAAAGTTACTATTTTATTTTTAAAGCTTGGCTAAAAACCGTGGGTGGAAATCCATTGTACAGTAATAATTAGGCTTAGCTTACTTATGTCCAAGCAATAATTGCCGCATGAGTCGATTGAGCTGGTTATGCTACGTTTGGTGCAGTTGGTTTGTGGATGGGTGACCATCTATACATATCAAGACCCATAAATTAACTCCTACTACTCTTTTAAAACACTTTTATTAGCTTCACCTGTATGTTTTTGTGTTTATAACAGACTCCTTTGGACTCAATTTTGACCCACTTCGAACGGTCAGATTTCATTTAAACTTGGTAGACTTATTGAAGACCAAAGACAATACAATAATTTCATAAATTTGTGCTATTATCGTTGCCAGGGTTACCAGGATAGCAAAAAAACTGTGTTTGAAAACTACGCTGACATACGTAAAAAAAATCAAAAACTGCGCTGACATACGTCACATTATTCGAAACACCCTAAAAATCGAAAATAAATAATAATTTAAAAAACTTAGAAAAACAGTCAAACCATTTTCTGGAGAGATCAAGGACAAAATCCAATAATAGTGGATGCTTATTTTTTTTTGGATGGGAAATCATCAAATGACTTCTCCCGCTCTGGGCGGAGCGGGAGGGCATGTCAGACTTTTACTGACTAAAACCCACCCGTGTTCCATCAGTTGCCCATGTGCCAGGGTCACGGTATCTCTTTCGAACAGTCACGCGACCCCGGCAGGATAATAGTGGGTGTTTAGTTTTGCTAATAAGGTCAAAACAGAATCCAAGGTAAAAGTTTTCATTATAATGTCCACCGTATTTCGATCTCTACATTGTATAAAACGAAGTCGCTTCAGGTGTCTGTACGTTTAGATGTTTTACGCTGTGTAATGGATTTTATTTATTATATTTATAATAGACGGAGTGATTCTAGGGAAAGGTTTATATGTATAACACCCGCGCGAAGCCACTGGCAAAAGCTAGAACATATATAATATTTTTAAATAAACTTTTAATTCAAGTAAAATCATCTATATATATAAAAATGAATCCCTATTTCCCTTGGTCACGCCATCACACGTGAACGGCTCGATCGATTTCACTTTTTTTTTTGTTGTTGTGTTTTTTATTGTCAGGAAAAGGTTCTTATGAAAGAAAACATTTAAAAAATTTTCGCGGAAAATTAGAAAATTTAATAACACTTATTTAAGAATACTTGGACAAATATTTTTGAATTTGATTATATTCTTATATATGCCGTTAGGAAAATATAAAGTAAGAAAGAACGCTAAGCTAAGAGATAGCGCGGAAAGACGGGATGCGATTAGGTGGGTCCACGCGGACGAAGTCGCGGGCAGTAGCTAGTATAACATAAAATTGAATTTCAAAGTACTGAAACGGAAGACTACAATGTCAGTTTGCAGAATAAAACTAAAAACCACAGAACTGAAATTTAAATAAAATGTCAAATTTTAGAGTCACGTTTGTACGCCAGGATCTTTTAAAACTCCGCAACGCATTTCAATAAGGTTTGCATCAATATACAGAGTGATTTAAGAAGAGAAATTTGTATGTTTAATATGCGTGTGAAGCCACTGGAAAAATCTAGTTTAATTTATTTATTTATTTAATAACTTTGGATGACTTACAGCTTAAACAAACAGAATAAAAAATTGTGTGTAAGATTGACAGCCAATTACAAGTCATCACTTATTACTCACTTAAAAAAAATAATAGAAGGAAAAAAACAGTGTAACATTAATGCTTGCTAAACTAAATTCACATTTTATATTCAAAGCGAGAATCAAAAACAGGATACAAAAAATCTTAATTAAAAAAACTAAGGCTCAGGCACTTTCTGGCACACAGAGGAAACACACACAAGAAGACACACTAAAAATAAAAACTACACAATGCAATACAAACACGTCATTATAAATATAGATCAGTGTCGTTACATTTAGAGCCCTTGCATCTTCGTTACATCATCCAGGCATGTAGGGACAGTCTAATCGCTAAGCGGTCGTATACAACGAGGCATAGATTTTTTTTTAAAGTAAAATACAAAATATATTTTTCTCAAAGCGGCGATGATCCACTTACCAAAACCTCTCCCGAATTTTCATTAAAAAGTAGGTAAAAGAAAATTCCTCTGAATTGCTCAAACTCTTAATTTCCTGAATCCAGTATTATTCCAGTTCTAAGCTTTCTCAACTCGACAAGCTCCGTACACCGATTCGATTAAAGACAACGATCGCGTTTCCTATTAGGTTCTGTTGCAACGGCTCGTGACGTCACGCTCTTCCCTCGGCGCTACGGAGCTTTTTAGGGTTCTGTACGAAAAGCGTGAAAACAGACCTTCTTTTACTAAGCCTACACTATCTAGTTGTTCTGCATACTGTCTGACTATCTGTCACAGGACTGAGTCTATAGAATCGTAATTGGTAGCCAGATAATATTTCACAAAATACGTGTTACTACTATGGAATCTATCGTGAATATTGTGTGAAATTTTTGAATTCCATGCTAGTAATCATTTTCGCAGAATACAATTAAAAGTCTAAAACAGAACCAAGAAACCTCAAAAATAATTATGATTATATTTTACTCAAATTTCAATGAAACAATTCATTGAAATAATAATATTCCACAACTATCACACAACGCCATCTAGTCCCAAGCTAAGCAGAGCTTGTGTTATGGGTACTAGACAACTGATAAACATACTTATATATTTCTAAATACATACATATTATAGATAAAATCAAATGAGAAACAATACAAAAGAGACTAGAGTGGTTTTTTTTAATGAAGACGTGTTTCGCCTCAGGAATATAGTACACGGAAGATAATGATGTTATTTTACTAAACTACATTTTTTAATTTTTTTTTTGCTTTATCATATTTTTGTTGTTTTCATTCTTTTTCAGCGTCATATTTACCGCAATTAAACGTCTTTTCTTTTTTGACTACTTGGATTTTTCAGGGACATGAGTGGAACGGAACCCTTCTTGCATGACTCCGACTCGAATGGCCAGCTTTTTTTGCAATATTCTTTCCAGACCACTCGAATGCTATACCCGTAATTGGAGTACTGAATATTGTTCCGTTGAACTTTTATGAGTTTGGATGGTGGAATTGCCTACTCTTCCCGCAAGTGAATGCACTTTTTTCGAATTGGTTGCAATAATTTCTGAAAGGGATTTTCGGGGCTGAGTTTTTTTACTTGATTTTTGAGAATTGGGTCAAATAGTAGCACTAGTAGATTGTTTAAATTTGTTTTGAGTGTTCTGTTCTAAATCTTATTGTGGGGAAGGGGGGCATGGCTAAATGTTAACAGGCACACGTGTTGATCGAAGGTTGACCATCCATTACATATCGAAATTCCGAAAGCATGTTTATTAATTGGTCCGTGCGGCTGTCATTTGTAGATCTGTGGACAGTTGTTACGGTTCAGTCAGAAGCTCAAAAGTCAGATAATCAACAGCATTCAGTTAGATTGGACGCTGACCCCAACATAGTTGGAAAAAGGTTTGGCAGATGGATTCTGTTTAAACCCTACATCAAACACGATTTAATAGTAAGTTAGTCTAATCATTTGAATAACCTTAACTCATTTATACTTTTGTAAAACAAAACATCATACAAATGCGTGAATTGAAATTAATATGGGACAATAAACTGTACTGTATAATAAAATATTTACAATAAAAATTATAGTTCAACTAGCCCGTATGTTTTGCCAAACCCAAAACGTAATTGTGGTGTTTTTATTATAAATAAATTCTAATTAAACATGCTACTATCTTTATCACACCTTTGTTGGCAGTGCGTGTTTAGTCAAGCAATTTAAGTACAGTGTGAGTAACACATCGAGACACTAACTGTTACTATGAATTGAGAAAATTATTCTAAATCTAACAGTCTTGCTTATTAGAAGATTTTATTTAAATTGCGATGTCTGTATGTTCGGCACGAATCTTAGAAGCTAAATTGGAACCACTTCCCGATGTCCGATTGAGCTCAAATTTAATAAAAATAATAAAAAATTGGTGTACATATGTAGCTTTGATGACGATACTAAAACATGGTGCCAGAAAGCTGTTCTGGTGATGAAGCTGGTAGACGGCTGTAACGTCTTACCTTAACAAGATAAACCTATCGAGTTTGGGTTCATTTGTTTTGTTTTGGTGAGTACTTATTTTTTTGGATAAGCTAAACTATGAAAGCTTATGTTATTTTTTTTTTGCAATTAATTTATTTTCTTCTGGTATTAAAAAGAAACCAGATTTTTCATATAAAGTGCAATACCTACTGACTTCATGGTAACAGTTCACTCATCTATTTCCCTTAAGTAAGGGAAATCGACATTCGAACAAATTTGGCATACAATATTGTTATTTGGTACACCTGAATAAGAAAACATAAAACCTTAAAATAATACATATTCATAAGTATAATCAGGACACAGGCCTCCTATCTTTAACAGTAATCAACCAAGTGGGCCTAGTGCGGGTTGGTACATGTCACATGTCTTCGAATTTTTAGTTTTAGGACATACCAGTTTCCTCGCGATATTTTCCTTCACTGTTTTTTTTTCAAAAAACAGTGAAGGAAAATATCCTTCACTGTTTTTTGAAAGAGCAGCGGTGATGTAAAAATTTACACAAAGTGCCGTACTGCGTTCAAACCAACGACCAACAAAGCGTAAGTCTTGACCATTTTCACAAGGCCACTACTTTTCCTATTCCTGAGTGCCAAAAAACAATCATCGCAGAAGTTATTCGCAGACATAATAAAGGCGGAAATTAAAATAAAACACATCTCGGGAACTGCGAGCGTGCCACAGATAAGCCTGAGCAAAAAGAGATCTCATATCATACGTCCCCATATCGTGTTATTACAACTGTGGAGTGCTCATCTCGACGCTAGTGGATGAGAACGCCGTATGTGGCTTTAAAATTTAATGGAGGTGAAAAGTGTGGGTATAAAATGTTGGCGTGAAGACTTTTCTATTTGTGTCTGGTAAGTTGTAGAATACAAACGTTAGTTGTTTCGTTTGAAACTCTTTATCTATGCTTAAAATTATAAAAGCGAAAGATTACGCGGACGAAGTCGCGGGCAAAAGCTAGTAATATAAATGGTAGTCCTATCAAAAACTACTAATGGATTTGTAGTTTAAAGCGTATGGTAAAGCTTACGTTAGATATGGAAAACCAAAGTTATGATAATATTAAAACAGAAGAACAAGCAATGTTAACTCAATATTTAAGTCAGTTAAATAAATCTTTGCTGCAAACAGTTCAATGCCCAAATTAAGGACACTCGAAAAAATATTGGCTTTTCCAAAATGAAAAACTATACGACTTTATACAAACCAATCAAAAGGTTTTTACGATCAAACCAGTCGTTTTCATAAAATAATAATTTTATGAACAAAGTTCTTTTTGTGATGAAGTTTTTACTTTCGAGCGTCGAACACGTCAAGTTTTGTCTATCATTATTTTTTGCCATTCCCATTAAAATTCAGGTCGTTAATTTTTTTTATCAAATTAACGCTATTAAAAAGTTCACTTCACGAGGCAGTAACTATTGAATATTAAAAGCATCTTAATTTACGTGAAGCAAAAAACTTTTCCAGGGATGTCTATCAGTGAAGATATTTTAGAAACAGACTGTCATATTGACAGTAACCTAACGTACAAAAGCCAGATTAAAGCATCAAACAAAATACCGGACAAATAGTAACTACCAAGTTACCTAACATTTTTGTAAACTGATCTGACCTATTTTATGAGGTCAAGCATGCAATATAGTATAGATGCTCATATCCTGACTTAATAAGTAAGTAGGTACAAAGAAACAGAGACTCTTCAATGTCAATTGGGTTCGAGAGTACCCTGGCACAAAAATCTTTGACAAAACGCCAAGGGCCCTCGTAGTGACGTCATGCATGACCTGGTATAATATGTAACAATAAAATTGGATCGAAAACTACTAGCGAAGCATTTTGTGTAACATCAAAGGGAAATGAATTTCTTCAAATTCATTCAACAAATATGAAGTAATCTTATTCTTTGTTAACGGAATAAGAGATTATGTTTCTTGATTTTCCTATTATACTCGTATTCGTCACATGTATATCATGAGTTTCTCTGAGAATGTTCATCTCAATCATAATTTGCTTCCCGCGTCTGTAGGATTAGATCTTTAAACTACGCAACAGGTTTTAATGTTGTTTTCATCAATAGATAGAGTGATTCAAGAGGAAAGTTTATATCCTATACCTTTAAACGAGCAATTCTTGTATATATATATATAATCTGAATCTCGGAAACGGCTCCAAAGATTTTCATGAAATTTAGTATACAGGGGGTTTCGGGGGCGATAGATCGATCTAGCTAGGATTCATTTTTATAAAATGTCGTTTTAATCGTGTTTTCAATGACCAACTTTATCGATAATCAACTTGAACATAAACTTATTATTTTAAACACAATTTACCAAAAAATACCGAGCAAAGCTCGGTCAACCAGATATTTAAGTATAATACGGCAAAAGCTAGTCTACGTTTAATATTATAAAGCTGAAGAGTTTGTCTGTTTGGTTGAACGCGATAATCTCAGGACACTGGTTCGAATTTTAAAAAAAATTGTGTTACGTAGCCAATTTATCGAGAACGGCTATAGACTATATAATATCACGTTAGGACCTTTAGGCACCGAGCAAAAGGTACGAAAATGGAGACCTCGCACGGGCAGGCGATTCGATGTAACGGGATCGGGGTCGGGGAGCAAGAAATTTGCCGCGAACGAAGTCGCGGGCAGAAGCTATAAAATATAAAGTTATTAAGAAACTAGTGTCACGAAGAATTTATTGTTATTCGAAAATTCTATTTTTCCTTAAAAATCTTGAATACATGTTTTCATAAGATTTAAAACATGATGAATTTTACTCATACTTAAAAAACTTCTTGTAACTAAATTTTTCCCTTTTGTAATTATAAGTTTTTTTTTTTAAATCAAATAGAGTAGAGTCATAAAAGTGGAAACTAGAAAAAAGCCGCAAACAAATTGCTAACTAAACACAATTCCAAAATAAGCCAACCAAAAATAAGTTAACCCAAAATAAGAAATCAATTAGCAATGTCAATAAAAGCTTCACGTACCGCGTTCTTGCTGACAGCAGCCACCGAGACGTAGAGCTTACCTCGCGCGAACGCGAAGGTTTATCCAAGACAGTAGTGAATATTAATTCAGAACTACAAACCTTACAGTCTGTTCTATTGAATTATCTATTGGATAACCCGGAGGTCTATTTTTATAACCAATAAATCAGAATGTGAAAATGTTACCTTTTTGAACCGTACTCAAAAAGGAGGAGGTTCTAAATACTTCACTATTTTTTTTTGGATATGTTTTTTTGCGATTTCTCCGATAATTGTGAATGAATTTTGAAAACTCTTTTTTTTGTGGATAAAGAATTTTGCTTGGTAGTTTTTGCGGTAATTAAATTTGTTATCGTGATGATGTCATTTCCTGTCGCTACTATTGTGCTATAAGAATTAGTGCGGGGTAGATACCATTACTAAAAAGTGAGACTCGGTATCTGTGGATCTGTATTTAATTTTTTTTGCTACCAACTTCCGAAATTATAGTTATCTTTGACTTTGTAGTGTTATTTTGGAAGTCGGTTTTTTTTTTAAAGCAAGCAAGTTTTATTTAGCCGACGCTGTCCCACTACCGGGGCAACATTTCTCCCGAATTCTTCCAAGTAACTTATTATAAAAAAGATTTTTAATTATCCATTTCATCCAATACTCACTCATCCAATGCTCTAATTCACACACGGGGACCCAGTGTGGGTTAGTGGATGTCACATGTCTTCTTTTCGTTTTAGAACGTTTCCTCAGAATATTATCCTACACCGTTTTGGTCTTCCATTTACAAATCCCTCATCATATGCAACTAATTTCATAAAACAAGATCTATTCCTCTCCCAAATACAAATCCAGTACATTTGCAACCATGGATCACTACAAATCCTTCTGTTGTTACTGATGAGAAACCCCTCACCCGATTCGTGCAGGAGTCCCTCAAGGCCCTGTACTAGCTCCCCTCATTTTCACGCTGTTCACTAGCGATATCCCCAGAAGTAAGAAGGCAAGGTTAGCTCTGTTCGCAGACGACACTGCCATCTTCTTCTCGGGATTTAGTGACACAGCGCTGGTTCGCTACCTCCAAACTGCAGTCGATGAGCTCGGCGAATGGTTCAGGAAGTGGCGAATCGAAGTCAATCCCGATAAAAGTCAGGCGGTCTTTTACACCCGACCGCGACGTAATCACCCCCCTCCGCGACCCATCTCAATGTTCGGCAAGCAGATCCCTTGGGCGAAGCAAGCCAAATATCTAGGTGTCATCCTCGACGAACACCTCACCTTTTCTGAGCACATAAAGCAGGCTCGCTCGCGGGCCGCTTTCGCTCTCGGTAGGCTCCATTGCGTCCTGAACAAGCGGAGTAAATTGTCTCTTCTGTGTAAGAAACGTCTTTACACCACCTGTATCAGGCCTATCATGACCTATGCAAGCCCAGTCTTTGCACATGCCAAGCCCCATTTCATCCATAGGATGCAGACCCTCCAGAATCGTTTTCTCCGTCAAGCCACAGGCGCGCCTTGGTTTGTTCGGAATATCAAGCTCCACTTAGCTCCTCCCGACTATCCATCAGTTCATGAAACGCGCTTCGAAGCGTTTCTTCGATAGGGCCGTATCCCACCGCAACCCTCTGGTTGTCGCGGCAGCCATTTACACCCCCTCCCGTATCAGTAAAGTCCGCCGTTCGCGGTACGTTCTACCCGATCCTGACGATCCCACTACTCTCCTCCAGAAGAGTCGAATAGAGACCAGTACAGTGAGCAAACAACACAAACACAAACCGTACCAACTTCGCCGCCGAGGTCCGTCGTCGCGGCCCGACTTAATATAATAGTCCCTCCCGACCCTTGCAAGAGCCAGCCCGCGATGCTGCGCCGCTAGCTTTAAATTAGTCCATAAATAATTTAACCCAGATCTAGCCAGTCCCTTGCTGTCCCTCCACCAGTGATTGCCTAAGCCGAGGTTCGTACCCCTCTCGGGGTAACCCTTTTTATTTATTTTTTTTCAGGATGGGAAATCATCAAATGACTTCTCCCGCTCTGGGCGGAGCGGGAGGGCATGTCAGACTTCTACTGACTAAAACCCACCCGTGTTCCTTCAGTTGCCCATGTGCCAGGGTCACGGTATCTCTTTCGAGCAATCACGCGACCCCGGCAGGACCCCTCTCGGGGTAACCCTTAGAGCTTTTTTAAGTATAATAAGCCCCGGCTGGAGGCCTAAAAAGGTAACTTTTTAGAACTCGCCGGGTGCTACAATCCGTTTAAGTAGTAAAAATCTTTTCAGGATTAACTACGAGATGCCAAACAGAAAGAAAAAAAAAAACCTGCAACTATTTGTAGAGAAATGTAGATATTCTCTTTGATAGATGGAAGTTACGTATATACGTAGTTGTGTGATTTTGAGATATTCTGACTAGAGTCATATCTTGTGTATTCGGCAAACGCCGATGCGATTTTTATAATCGTATGGTCATGCGGAATTAAATCGCAAATAGAAATACTTTTTGCATATTCTCAAGCGAATTTTGATCGCAGTGTGCAAACTCTAGTATATTAGTATTGTTCATAGTTTGGCGATTATATATCGGATGATTAAGAGCCGTATACGAAATTTTGTCGATTTCGCTAAATATTTGATTTTACAGACGTACAGTTAAAATATTGCATTTCCCTAAGTTTTATTGCATAAAAGAACGCTTCAATTGTTGTATAATTAAGGACCACATTTAACTTTTGTCGAATATTAAAATTAGATATGTAGGCTGTTTTTGAAACATTATTTACCGCCAATTCTTCTTAATTTTTTTAAAGAAATTACTATTCGTTAAATGAAGTTTATTTCGGTTAACGTTTCTGAAAGCCTTTTGCCTACAAACGGCCACAAATCTAGACCACCTACGGGATGCTATTCAGAAATTGCAGATAGAAAAACCTAATAATACTTCCTGAGCTGGGTATCAAACCGAAACCACATCCTCAGCAGTAGTACTTGCGACCACGAGACCAACGAAGCAGTAGAATTCTTCCCTCCAATTAACTAAAAAAATCTGAAATGTAAAATAACATACATATTCTGTATTTTCATACGAACCCAGTTCGTTTCCTTTACGATAATAAACATTTATGCTGAAATTTTCATGAACCAACGAATCTTATTTTTATTGAATGTGTTTCATAACATATTCACCAGTATTCATGTTTTTTCAAGGAATTTCTTCTCTTCCATGTAATTTGTGGGGTAATGTTGGATCTTAATAGAATAACTAGCTTTTGCCAGCCGTTTCTCCCACATGGAAGTGGGAAATTATCCTACGGAAACGTACTACCAGAACAAAATGTACCTATCCTTGATGTTAATCCATTTGCCACATTTCATCTGAATCCGATGACAGTTTTGCGTGATTGAGTAACAAACAAAAAAAAATCCGAATTTACAAATATTCAAGTTTGTTAAATAAGTTCGATAAGGTAGTCATGAATATTTTATAAAGATAACGAAGATGCGAGGTCTATTAAAATGTATTTTATGTTAGTTTCGGAGGTTAGATGATGTTTTTACTTCCTGTATCAGAAAAAATTGCAAGTCAACTCGAGCCGCGTTTAGCAAATTTCTGTTCAATTTGGTCTCCACTTTCTTCTTTTCCTCTACAGCTAGCCTATCACTAACACAGAAACTGTGAAAACTGAAATCATCTATCTATATATACTAGTGATCGCCCGTTGGTCGAAATTCGACCGTACTTCATTTGAATAGAAATACATTATTAAATGAAAAAATATGGATAATAATAAATATAAAAAAATTATATGGTTATATTTGACATTCAGTAACACAATAGACAAATTGTTGACGCTGTACTACTGTGGAGAGGGTTCGCTGGCGGGATGGCGATGGCCAGGACCAGGACATAGGTGGAATGAATAAAGAATACTTCTTCAGGACTCTCTTTTTTATTTTCTTAATACTTCTTAACTGCTGGATATGGAACAATATGGAATGAATTATCACAGAAATTTGTTCTGTTTTTATAGAGGTTTCCCTATTATTTTTAATTAATTATGACGGTTCCAAATGTCATAATTATAACCAGCCTGTACAATCTATGACCAGCCTGTACAATCGTGAGGCATACAACCTCTACAGTTTGCACACGACACTAAGTTTTGTATGGGAAACTTACTAATGCCATACTTGACACTCCCCATAAAACGACAAAAAATATTTCTTATATATCTAAACTAAATTCAAATAACATTAAAGACAAATATTCTCGATATGATCATAGATTTTAAAAATGAAATAGGTTATATATCAATAAAATTAATTTATTACCTATGGTTATACTTGACATTCAGTAAGACTGAAAATCTGACACAAAATCAGGCTTACCAACTTAGGGGTTTTCCCAAATTTAGAGGGTAAATAAGAGGATTGAGATTTTTTAGGGGCGTTCCATTTTTAGGGGTATTCTTAGGGATTTTTTGCCATCTTATATTTCTCATTGTGTTTTTGATTACAATAAAAGTATTAGCGACTTCTAGTACGGTTCCTCGATACTAAGAATGCAGAGTGAATGATTAACAAATGTCGCGCAATAAATATAGACAAATATTACTACTGTGTGCCGGTCTATGATTACTGAACATTTGTTGGTTATTTTCAATATAATTTTTTAGCGGATTTTTTTAGTAATTGTGGCAATTTTAGGGGCTTTTAACTTAAGCTTTAGGGGTAAATATTTCTGGGTGTTGGTAACACTGCACAAAATAATACAGACAGATTTGGACCATAAACAAAAGAATATCTATGCATGTGTGTATTAGATACACGGTAATGAACAGTAGTGTGTGTAACGTGTTATTTATTGAAAATAATGTATTTTAACGCATAATTAAAAAAAAAATATTAGCATTCGTCACTTCTTCTCTGTATAAACTATAAGTGTGCGAAATTTCATACTCCTCCGTCCGCCCAATTTTCGTAAAAAGGGATCCAAAATTTTCAATTCACGTATTAATATATAGATAAAATTCAAAGTCCTGAGTGACTGACTGACTGACTGACTGATATATCACCGCACAGCCTAAACCGCTGGTCGTAGAGACATGAAATTTGGAGGGTGTATTCTTTGTAAAGAGTAGGTATCCACTAAGAAAGGGTTTTTAGAAATTCTACCCCTAAGGGGGTGAAATGGGGGGTTGAAGTTTCTATGAAACTTTTTATTCTCTGGGTCGATTGACACAAAAATTGGTACACATACTCTTCAAGTATAATTATGAGATACGTGTATCACAGATTTTCCAAAATCATTCCTTTACTGAGTCAAATAGGGCTTCGAATATCCTACGCGTTACCTATCCTGGTAGACGGGCGCATGGCGAGCGGGGCAGCCCGGGGAGCGCATTGTCGTCACCGGTGTCCAATCTCAATCAAGGTAACGGGGATGTATCAATTAAGTAACTGATATTAACATGAACTAATATTTGCAAGTAATAAGTAAGCACATGTAGAAAACGCGTTTGTTTCTGTTTTCAATAAAATTAAATAACTACAGTGACTATTGTTAAATAGATACTTATGCAATTTTATAAGTAAAACCTAATTGGGCACATACATCTGTACGTTCAGTGAGTAATAATGCGACTTTAGTTTATACATTAAAGTAAAACATAACGACCAAGCCACAATCATCAATGAAATTCTCTTCAGATCGTACGATGGAGTTGAAAATCATTATAAATCAGTGGACTCGAGTGATAAACCACGATGACGCCATACATTACCCGGTTGAGTTTTTTAACACATAGAAGCCTCCCGGTCTCCCAACTCACACATTAAAATTTAGAGTTGGCGTCCCAGTTATGTTGCTGCGTAATTTAAACCCGCCAAAATTATGCAATGACACCAGGTTGCGAGTGAATATATTGCAACGAAATATTATTGAGGCAACTATACTGATAGGTTGTTCCAGATGTGTTTATTCCGAGGATTCCTCTAACGCCATCGAACTACCCCTTCGAGTTCAAAAGAGTGCAGTTTCCCCTCAAAGTCTGCTTTGACATGACCATAAATAAATCTCAAGGCCAAACACTTAATTTAACAGGGGTAGACTTAAGGGAGAACTGCTTTTCACGTGGTCTGGTGCAGACCAGCAGCCTGGTGATTCTAGCACCTGAGGTAAAAAAAAAATATTATTTACAAAGAAATACTGCGGTAGGCATAGTATTTCGTTTTAAACAATATTAATTGTTTATTATCCACTTCTGGTTGTCTCCTAAATAAATCTTTTCTCACACGCTTTGAGTTCTATTAAAACTATACTACTCCCATCCCAGAGACCCAGAGATTAGTTAAGTTTTACGAAGAACTTCGTCCTATTTGTTTGGGATATTGTCAGTTTGTATATTAAATTGAGAGGTAGCGTGAGCGCGGATGTTCGTTTCTGAAAAAAATAATGCCGCGCGCAGAAGCTATACAAAATAAACCAATGAAATAAACACAGGCAACAAAAATCTGTTGTAATTATATTACATGCATACGTGTCGAATTCATAAAGATGATGCTATACACTATTCTATGGAGCTCTTAAATTTATTCAACCCATCTGGTCCCCGTCTCACACACTTATCCTCAAAGTGGGTGCTTCAGCAATGCTACCACGAAATCTCAATCCGGCCAAGTTGTGTAATGGGACCAGGTCACGTGTGAAAACCTCACATCAATACGTGGTAGAGGCTCCGCCATTGTATTTACTGGCTGTGCTCAAGGTGAATCGGTGTACTATATACCGCAGATACCACTAATACCGTCGGAGTACCCATTTGAGTTTAAAAGGCTGCAGTCCCCTTATGGTATTTTTCGCAATGACGATTAATAAGTCTCGGGGACAGTCACTTAAAACAACGGGATATCATCTTAGAGGGGACTGTTTCTCGCACGGCCAGGTTTGCGTTGCCTGCTCGTGAGTGAGCTCATCTACCAGCCCGGTTGTATTAGCACCTGAAGGTAGAACCTCTAAAGTAGTATATAAAGAGATACTTTAAATATAAACTAAATAATAAATAGTCTTTAACCCCTGTGAACAGCAATGTAAGTAAAATCGTCATTTGAATAATTTAAGTAACAATTTTTTTTCGAAATTCCCAGGGAATAAACAGAACTTATATTTTTACTTTAAAGTTGCCTTCAGCATGCAAGTAGGTATTTTGCCGTTCCGTTATATATTCCGTCAATATTGTTATGTTTAAGCAATATTTATCCTACAACAATCATTTATCAATCCGAACGCCGCTCCTTGAATAACACAAAGCAAGCATTGTTTACCTGGATAAACACAAAGGGTACTTTTAATCCTGGTAATACGTTCCTGTGGGATATTTTTCGACATCCACGCGGGCGAAACCGCGGGCAAAAGCTAGTTCAAATATAAATCTAAATTTTACAATCGCAATAATCAAGGCAGGTACTCCAAACCTTTCTCACATCATAGTCGTCTGATGAGTTTGCGACAATGCCGTCTATTTGTCTGAACCCAGCTCTCCTGGGATGCACCGTAATGAATATTAACATCCAAACGTATCTACCAGACGGTTGCGTACCACTGGATGCTATTTCGCTCTATTTGAAGTTATGTCTGTTGATACCTCGACAACTGGGAAAGGTCTGCACACAGTGAACATGATGCAGCTTACAAAAATGTATTTTAGGAAAACCAATTTTAAAAGTCACATATTAAGTTCAGTTTGTGCTAAACTTCAGACATTTTGTATTTTAAATAGTCGTATAATAAATAATAAAAGTTTTTATAGTATTTCTGAAATAAACATAATAATCACGTCTATAAAGTTGATAACCATTTAAGCGGAATAACATCAATTGGAAACAAAGATTTGAATAGATTTTACAGTATTCACTTTGTCTGTGATAGAAACAAAATCCGCTGACATACACAAGTCGGATACTAGGAACATTCAAAGGCAAGAAATCTTTCGTTCTGAAGACTGTCAAAGAGATTATATTGAAAAAAGTCTAAATAGAAATGGAATGGTGGTCGTGTAAAGGTTTGAAGCTGGAAAGGGTTTTAATGTATTGATTCTTAGAATCAAGGGTGGAGTTGATTTTTCTTATTTTAAACATGAATCGGTGAGTGCATTAAGTGTTCTAGTAAATACTTTTAATATTCCTTGAAAAGCACTTTAACGCAATCAAATAAATTGATAGCAGCTGTAACTGCAGAAGGTTTTTTTTTTTCAGTAATTTGAAAGTGGATTGCTAAAAATACTCAAACGACATATTTATTTCTAATAATTTAATCGAATTAATTTGAATAGTTCTTTCCTTTTTATATATATTTATGTATACGTAATTATATATTTATGTGTACCGTGTGGTGCCGGACGTAAAGGATAACACCACCCCATTTCTTCCCATGGGTGTCGTAAAAGGCGACTAAGGGACTTACTAGAGAATGGGCAGCAGCGTTCTCTATGCATTTTACCACCATACTGCGATCGCCAACCCGCCTGCCAAGCGTGGCGATTATGGCAAAGCCCCCTAAATTGGGGGAAGCCTGAGTCCAGCAGTGGACGTCTTACGGCTGAAATGAAGATGATGATGATACGTAATTATCATCATCTGCCTAGCCTTTTCACAATTATGTTGGGCTCGACTTTCAGACTAACCGGATACAGCTAAATAAAAGTATTTTACATGGAGCGACTGTTATCTTACATCCACAACCCCAGATACTAGGTAATACAATACCCCTTGGTAAGACTGGTTGTCAGACTTTCAGGTGTAATATGTTCGTAATCTATATTGTACATATATATTTAAGTGTTCGCTTGTCCACTGTATTTAAGATTTGTCAAAATAATTTTAAAATTTTGTCTCCTACTAGCTTCTGCCCGCGACTTCGTCCGCGTTAAATTTCTTGTTCCCCCGACCCTTCCCGTCGCGTCGAATCGCCTACCCGTGCGATTTTCCCCGTTTTTGCAACATTTTTCATTACTGCTCCGCTCCTCTTGGTTGTAGCGTGATGTAATATAGCCTATAGCCTTTCTCGATAAATAGGCTACCCAACACAAAAATAATTTTTCAATTCGGACCAGTGGTTCCTGAGATTAGCGCGTTCAATCAAACAAACAAACAAACACACAAACAAACTCTTCAGCTTTATAATATTAAAGTATAGATTCACATTTCCAAAACTCACGTTCAGAAACATAACACGATTACCGAGTAACGTTTGTTTGCATAGCCTGCAGCTGCTGTCGCATTAAAAGAAAATTAACGGAATTTGATGCACGGATTATGTAAATCGAAGCATATCCGCCAACGTTCTTTGTTATCACGTACACAAAATGGGTTTTGATGCTAATGTCCTAGACAATTTGTGTTTCTTGCACTAGTTTTATCTGTGCGTTAATTAATTTTGGAGCGGGTTTCCTGGATTTGCGGAGTTTACTCTTCACGTTGGATAGTGAAATCATTACGTTGCGTTGGTAGCACTGATGCTTAGCGTTGTGATTTAGTGCGCGAAACTTACATTTTCTGTTTTTGTTTCCTATATTTTGACATAGTACAGTTGACTCTTTCTACTTTGCTGTCATCGTATTGTTTACACAGAACGTCATTTTTTTCTATTCTTCCGTTGACAAAACGGTACTCGAGCTAAGCCTGGTGAGATGCAATTCCCGTATTTTTAAGAATTTTTGTATTGGAATCACAGTCTGTTCGAGAAATGTTAATTTTTTCATATTAATTGTAGCTGAGATGAAATTGTAAGTTGAATTCAAACGTTATATTAGCCAATAACACACGTGCTTTACAGATAGAGTTGCTTAACTTTAGTGGAGCAATCTCCCCTTTGATGTCCAGAAATTGCAATGTCTAAACAAGCCTTAGATCCGAGATTACCACAAACAGTATTGTATTGAAAGCTGCTCAGTTCAGGCTTTGAATTGGCAAGACTCAACTGAATTGAGATTTGATTTGCTTCTACATCAAGTAAACATTTGAATAACAAACAGAGAATTACTAAACCGATGTCTCCTGCCAAATATATATAGTGCAAATAGGGCTTGTGTTACAATCATTACCTTTATGGGGTAGTGCAGTGCTAACCTTTTAACAAATCTAATCAAATGTCAATTATTCAAGTTAGGCTGTGAATCAGCACTATTCGAACGTAAAAAGCACATAAGATAGTCACCTAAAACGCCCGCGTTTTATTACTTCCTAGTGCTTTAGCTGGGAAGAAGTAGTAGCACTACAAATATCCCAGCAGCACAGCTGTCTGTTCAGTAAGATAAACTTGATTCTATACAATAGTAGGTATGAAAATTGTTTGACTAACTTTAGATTCAAGTAGAATATTATTTTAAAATTTGGAACGATAAAGACAATTGAAGATTGGCCATTAAAGAAAAAGAGAAATAAAATCGTAAATGAAAACAAATTTATGAACAGGCTTTTCTGAAAAACCAATTCAGTCCCCTCAAAATTACGGTATCGTAAAACAATGATTGAAAATCTCGATATCGGTCTTATATTTCCATTAACTTGGGGGAGTGAGTAGTCATGCAACTGTTATCAAGGCAGGTATCTATAGCTTGATTCGATAATAATAACTTGCAGCCGGGAAATGTGGAAATCGGGGGGCGAGCGAGGGGCGTCAAAATGTTTATACACTTTCATAATTTTGAGGGGATGATATCGGATACAACACAAAGAGGGGTCGGACAAGGAAAGGGCTTTCAACAAAATACTTAATACGGAAAATACGAGGTAGAAAACCTGGTTATTTCTAGCCGACGGTGTTATTTGGGCGTTGATGTTATGCGAGGATTTGTCTGGAGTATTGCATTACCATATTTTGGTGGCGTTCGTTCCCTGGATGTATTTTTTTGTTTGGTTACTGTGAGGACTTCGTGAGTGTGTTTATGAGTTTGTGAGATAAAAATAAATATGTATTGAGCAGTGGTGGCTCAGTCATCAAAAATGGTTGTAGGTTTGAACCCAAACAGGCGCTTTACGTTGTGTATTATTTAATCAATGCTCTCTCTCTCAAAACGATCCTTCATAACATCGTGAGGAAACCGGCATGTCTTAGAACCAAAAATTTGAAGACATATGACACCTACCAACCCGCAATGGACCCGTGTGACTCTTTCTTACTGAGAAGGAGGTCTGTGTCCAGAAGTAGGCTAATTATGCTTATACTATAATATTTATGGCACAGGAGCGTGGATATTGGTGCAAGAGAATTGAAGCCTATGCCCAGGATTGGAAATATTTGGGCTGTGGATGACGATGATGATGATAATATTTATGTTAGTATTTTATCTAAATTCAACAACTACCCCAGCTTAGGTTACGCGTTGCATACCTAACTAATGTTTCCTAGCAAGGTATATTTTATTTATAATGAAAACTTATTATTTTAAATACCAACCGACGAAAAAAACGGAGGAGGTTATCAATTCGATGCGTATATATATATATATTTTTTATGTATGACCACGCATAACTTTATACAGAGTAGTCCGATTTTGATAATTCTTTTTTTATTGTATAGGGTATACCTTGCCAAGTATTATGAGTCCATTAAAGTTACAAAAAATATAAAATGAAAACTTTTTAACAAAAAATTAAACTGCCGAAAAAACAGAAAAGCAAAAAATAATAAACCTTAAAATTTTGAGTCGGCGCTGAAAAATCAATGAACAAAGCGCCGACTCATAATTTTAAGGTTTATTATTTCTGCTTTTCAGTTTTTTCGGCGGTTTAATTTTTTGTTAAAAAGTTTTTAAGTAACTGAGATCCCCATTTGATAT